>FTRY01000005.1:2400000-3600000 GCA_900157415.1 Armillaria cepistipes
GGTATCGATCAGATACCATGTTTGCATTTAATGCATGGAAATCATTTACCCAATGGGGCAATACTGTCTTGTCTGTCTTCGGGATCAGAAAAGAAGGTGAGGAGTAGGGCGAGGAAGACGGTCGAATGTGACCAGCATCAATATTCTTTTCTATCAGTGTCTGCCAAGCTTCGGGGAATTTGTGAGGACAAGAATACAAGCAGGACGTGATAACCTTATCTGCGTTCTTTAATTTAATTTTGCAAGTTGTATGGGTCAGCAATGTCTCTGCATGTGGCAAGGGCTGGAAGACATCTTTATATTCTTCTTTGATTTTGTTGTGCAGGGATTTTAGGTGGTCAAGGAAGGCGAGTCGTTCTATATTTGTACATATGACTGCAATAATATCAGAATTACAAAGTTGTTCATAAGCTGGATCAATTAAAACTGCTAGCGGAATTTCATCGGTAGCCAGGTGATAGAAAGGAAGTGCTCGTGAAGAAATATGGTTGTCCTGCACCTTCTGGGAATGTATGGTAGCAAGAGGGACAGGTGCGGGGTGGGATACAGGTAAACATGGATTTAAAAGATCAAAATTTGCCTGTTTGGCAACAACTGTGTGTGTATGATGGTCTATAACAATCTGGTTAGCCTCAAGGAAAGGGAGGCCAAGAATTACATCTGAACATAAGCTGGGAGCGATAATAGCATGAACAGTATGGGAAGACCAGGCATTGGAGATATCATGTGGTTTGAGTTTTACCCATTCTGTTAAGCAGCAAATGGGAGAGGATGAGTCAGATACAGCGACTCCAATTTCTATAGGTGCAGGCAGCAGGCAACATTTCAAGTGCAATCAGGCAACAAGTTCAGGATGGATAAGTACGAGGTGGGCCCCATCATCTACTAAAGCAGTGATGTTAGCATGGGGAGCCTGGGTACTGGGATCACGATTATCAATGGCACAATTCCACAAGAGATGTGGAACCACGAAAGGTACAGGTGAGGTTTTACTCATAATTTCCGAATCAATAGAAAGGTTTGCGTCAGCTTCGGTACCATCTGCATTCATGGCATTGAGCACGCCGGTATCATTTGCAGGGACTGCAGCAGCGACAGGCCAGGCAGTGGTGGTGAGGACCTGTACAGCTGCTGCAGGTGCCGGAGCTGGTGCTGGTACGGGTGCTGGAGCAGGGTTGGCTGATGTCAACACGTGGCTGGTAATGACAGGAATCGTGAACAAGGGGATGCCTTTGGCCTTATCCATGCAACGACGTATGACCCATTCTGGTGTCCTGCATTCATAGCCTTCAGCAGGAGGGGGACGTCCTTTGCATTTACCATAACCTTGTTCTGCCCTGGGAATATCAATGTCATGGCAGGCAAAACAACCATCGTTCGCTGCCAGTGTAGCACATTCATCAATCTCAGGGTGACCCTGATACTTGTATGTGAAAGGAGTGTTCGTGGAAGCAGGTGCGCCAGGCGGAGCTGAGTTCATTTGTCAGGGTGGTGGGCGGTATGCCATATGGCCAGATGGATCAGTGTTCTCGACAGGAGAGCTAGGAGCCGTAGCCATGGTGGTAGTCATGTTCGACGTAGTGGCCACATTGGGACATTTGTTGCATGCTGCCATCATAGCCTCCACAACGTCTTCGAGCTCTTTCCTTTTGCGACGGAGCTCATCATCCTGTACTGTGATGAGCTTGGTCCAATTGTCTAGGTTGTTACATTCTCAGATCTCTGGGATGTTGTGAATAGCATCTTGGAGCGGTTTCGAGATGCAGCCACAGAGATTAGACAGGAAAACATTGTCTGTAATGAATTCCAGGTATCCTGCGAGTAGGCCATTATGGCCACAAAGATTCTTGATCCAATCGATGAAAATGGTGCCAGTATTCATGGTTTCCTGCCAGATCTCGTTAGCGAGGTCCTTCTTCCAAGTTGTGGATAAGAAACGATCTCGGAAGGCAGCCATGAAGTCCTTGAACAGTAGCTGGATTAGGCGCTGTTTGTTCTGTTTGAACCAGGTGACGGCGGCTAGGTTATCTGAAAGTCCATCAACAAAGTTGGACAGGATGTCTGGTAGGGCAGCACCCTTCTGCATCTGTCGACGTACATAGGCGATGCCCACATCTGCATAGTGACTCATCATCTCCAGATCACAGAGGTGCCCTTGTCCAAGTGTCGGCAGGGCTCTTCCTTCATGTGACTGGACTTGAGCAGGTTGGTCAGCAGATGTAGTATTGGACATGGTGCTGGTGCTGTTGACGTTTGCAGTTATGGGGCTGGACGAAAAATAGTCTGATGACAAGTCTGAGAGGAGGAACTTGGGCGAAGGTTTGGGGGTGAGTTGGTGAACTGGGGATGGTGTTCTGATTGTTCGGGTTTCTGATCTGTCAGGCGAGGCGAGGGATGCTGAGGATGGCAAGGTTGTCAGGGTAGACGTAGATGAGAAGGATGGCAATGGGGGTCCTGTGACACTTGTCAACATTGGCAGGCTAGCAACTGGTGTCATGAAACTATCTTCTTCGTCTGCTTCAATTACCGTGTCCAGAACATCAAATGCAGAGAAGGATACAGAGCGAGATCTACATGTGCAAGATGCTGGCAGGGGAACAGTATGACCTGAGGATTAATTCTCAGTCAGCAGGCAATTTATCAAGTCTGGTAAACAAACTCAACCTGGCAACGGCGTGATAATGGGCACAGGCATGGACTGGCAGGAGCTGGTAGGCATACTGGCAACTGGCAGGGGACGATGGTCGACACGTCGACCTATGTCCCAAGGGTGATGAGGCGGGACTGAGTGTACGAAGTTCGATCGTAAAAAAAAAAAGTGTAACCTCGCTCTATGTCAGAGTGAGACCACTAAGGGCGAGCACACAAGAAGATACCAGGAACGACATGTATTGCGGAAGAGAAGAGAGGTAGTAGTTGACTATGTGGCAAGGAGATGGGAGGATGGTGGTGGTAAGAGGTCAGGAAGGAAATGTAATGAACATGGCTATATATGTGAGTACGTGACGTCTAGTGAACTACAACGCAATTGGAGTGAGTAATGTACACATAGTAAGCGGCATGCTTACACTGAGGTACGTATCATGGTCCAACAACTTACCTTTGTGTGCATGAATTATGAGCAGGTTGAAACCGCTTGAAAGTTGACATTCACCTGGGAGTTGCTATGCAAATCTGAGTCTGCCAGTAGTCACAGATTGATGCCCCTTCTCCTGCGTAGTCAGGGCTGTATGCTGCAGACTCGATTTCCCGCTTCGCAAGAAATAGCACTAGTTACAGCCTAGATGTCACCCTCTGTGATGGAAGGTAGTCCCATTCTGCCTTCCCTTCTCGTGTGCAATCAGGGTTGATAGCACGAGGCACTAGTTACACTCACAAGTCAGTCATATTTTGTTTGATCGCATAATGATGACTCACCACTGATCCTGACAATAACTCTCTGTCCTTGAGAGAAGGCTTGAGCTTCGTATAGATGGACCCAGAAGGTTTGATTTCAGCTAGAGAAAAGTTAACAAGGTCTGAGGTAAACATATCATGGTTCAACAACTTACCTTGATGTGCCTGAATTACGAGCAGGTTGAATCCGCTTGGAAGTTGACGTTACGCGAATCCGGGTCTGTTGGTAGTCACAGATTGATGCCTCTTCTCCTGCATAGTCAGGGTTGCATGGGGGCTTCATGTTCAACTTCACAGGAACTTACATACTTCGGTAGCCGCATCCTCAGGCTAGACACCACCTTCTGCAGCAGGTGCCCCATTCCGATTTAAATGCCGTGCACAATCGGCCTTGTATGGGGGAAAGGTGCACACGGCACTGTTTATAGTCATAAGTGAGCCTTCTGATTTGGTCACACAAAGATGACTCAATGCATATTTCGACAATAATCAACCCATAGTTTGAGAGACAGATCAGTTTTGTATCAAGTGAAGTGTAGATTTAATTGGGCTTTGAGTGTGTGGATTCAGCATGGGAGAATTTCATTAACGAACCAATGGAAATGCTTTATTGTGGTACAGAAATTATCAGTACTGAGAATGCATGAAAATGTATAAAATACACACCTTGTATCCTCATGGTCTAATATATAGCCTGCCTCTATACACGTTGCGTGTTCTTCCAGTTGTACTAGTAGAGTAATTGAGCACCATTCCTTTCTGCAAGAAATCCCTACCAGAATTTCCAAGTAGACGCCTGGATTTCCAAAGATGTTTGAACTGAACGTTCGAGAACAAGTCCTACGATAGAGATAGTGGTACTTAATTAAACAAGAATAGGAACATTACGTCCCTGTGAGTTCATATTTTACTGTTTGTCCTATTCAAGAAATAGCCGAGGATCTCGCTTCATAAATCTTGACATCTGATGTAGCCAGCAGAGAGTCGAACGAGCGGCATAGTGGTGGTACAAGCAAAAGAGAAAGTCGGCATCCAATCATAGATCTGATGACTCCCAAAGTGGTACTTGACTTGATTTCCCTTCCTACCAGTGACTACCACTCTTACGACTGTCTCGCATTCCTTAAGGTATGTCTCTTCTTTGTAAATTCATTTTAACATTCGCTCTGCATGAGGGGATTGTCTACTTTTGCTAGAAACAACTTGTGTCCAATGAACTACTCGTAATAATGTGCTTTTCGCATCGATTTTGACCTTGGGATGAACTCTATGATGACTCGGCACTTTGCTAGACCCTGCATGACACGTCAGTCGTTAATGAAGACTTCGGACCGAGAAACCGACGCGTCATAAATCATGATGTCGAGCTGCAACCCTGAGCTGGAATAGGAGCCCTACATTTATGTTAGACCTGATGTCCTAACAAGAGTAAGCAATGGCTGTATTGCTTTCATACAATCACCGATGAGTCTCGAGGAGTTAGAACATCAAGACTAAGTCTTTAGCACTTAGCTGGAATGATTGTGTTTCGGTATGAATAAACTTTAGCTCAAAGCTAGGGAATATACAGCTTTGAGTATGCTACTTATATACTAAGTGAAAGTCCTAATAATAAGTCGACCGTGTTAGAAAGTGACAAACAAAGTACACGGTGACCAAGAACAAAGTACACGTCAACCGAGTGTGACTGTATCGTGATGTGAAGACTTCCGTGGAGTCGCGGATCTACTGATAAGATAAGATAAGAGGCGCTTAGGTAAAGAAAGTGAATAAATCGTAACATTACCCCCTCATTAAGGCAGGCGTCCCGACTGCTGTTAAGGTATGCTCGTCAGCTCAAAAGGCGATTTAGTCGCTGTTGAAGGATCATCGTGTCCGCCGAATAAGTTGAAGAGCTCCCATAACTCATCGTAGTTTTTGCATTTTTTGCCCGTCCTTGGATCTGAATAGTATTCCCAGAGCTCCTTTTCGGCATTGACCATTTGTACCTGTTCGGCGAGGTACTCATCAATGAGTTCCTCGGCATCCATGTCGTGTTCCCGTACCCAGCTGTTTGATTCTGGTCCATAGCCTTTCCATTTGACGAAGTAATCTGTAGTCCAATTTGTTGCTCCTCTGGCTTTTCCTTGGACTTTGCATTCTCTACTGTCAAGGACTTTCTCGATTTCGTAATGTTCTTCTCCGTCGATGAGATCTGGTGGTGGTGGAGGTGGCTGTTCTTGGTTAGGGAATGCAGGTGGTGTATAAGGGGTAAGAAGTGATTCGTTGAACGTGGGATGAATGTGCCAGTTTGTCGGGAGTTTCAGAGTGTATGCTGACACTCCTTTCTTTGCGACGATGAGAAATGGACCTGTGCGTTTGTTGTTGAGTTTTTTCTTTGGTCATGGGAGACTTAGGTTGGTCATGTCGAGCCATACCTTGTCTCCTACTTGGTACTCAACCACAGGTCGTTTCTTTCTATCGTACTGGGCTTTCATTTGGTCGGTGGCCTTTACTAGGGCTTGCTTGGCCTCCAGGCCATGTCCCTCTTAACAGCCAAATGGTTAGGTCAATTGACCTAAAATCATTTGGCAAATATGAATTGTTTGGCACAGCCACATCTGGACTATGTATAGCCAGGTGCATATGCAGTAGCTACCCATAAATCTGGGAAATTTTTCGTTTTTGGCCCAGATAAATTTCAGATTTTTGGCTGCAAAATATTTTTGAAAATTTTTGGGTACAGAATTCAAAAGATGCAAAACCGGTGCCATATGGCTACCGGGTGCCGGTAATTGGTATTACCCAAATAACCGGATCACATTGCAAATAGGGTCCACTGATTGTACTGGGTGTTGGGCACTGAATATCCCGCCCTCCCGCTCGCTGCTTGGCCCGGAAAAAAACTGTACAGTCCAAAAAAATATTATTTGATGTTCTGGCGTTGCCTCCCGAGCCAGGCGCAGCCTATTTTGGCTGGATGGGACCACGCACGCTTGGATGTAGCTGGCCGTGGGAAGATACCGTTCCCAATGGGGTCACACAGAAAAGTGGTTGCAGAATTTTGCAATGTGCAGGATGATTTGCATACTATGCAGTCAACACACACACACATATATTATTATATGTTTATCAGGTAGTTCTATAGCCAACACAATCAATGAACGACAGAAAATCTGCAGAAAACGACACACTTCGACCATTTTCGGAGTTTGCCGGATACTCTGATTTGGCCGTGGTCTGGAATCCAAATGCCATCCCTTCGCGATTTCGTCCCCTGCAGGGCTTTTCTGGACACCAAAAGGTCAACTTATTTATATATGCACATCCTTTCTACTTCCAAATGAAACCTAGTACTGTATACTGTCCCCAATTCTCAGACAAACAACAATAAGTGCAATGAACCCCACCTCTTCAATGGAATACGACACGATGCATGTTCGTATCATGATATCATGGGCTCCAAAGTACACCCAGCACAGATTAACAATAATAGAAATAGACAGATCCATCTGCCCTGAATCGGATATATGGCTGGAGCTTGCGGTATGCAAAACGAGCCTAAGGACATTCTGATTGAAACTGACTGTTACTCAACGGTTAATATGGATAGTGACAACGAGACGAGTAGATCGGGCTGGATCGGATTATGAGTTCAAAATTTAGCATGCATGTATATACAAATCCAAGAAAATTCATGCTCATTGGGTCAGTATGGAGCTCTACGCACCTATAGTATCCTTTGAACATGCAAGAATGGCCTGAGAAATACTACTTTGCTGAAGCTACAGATATTGGGATAAAGCTGAAAGTACATATAAATATTTTGAGTACATATAGCACTGGATATTAGCAGTTTTCGGGGATTCGGAGAGGCTGATGCAAGCAGAGGATCCATCTCGAGGGTGCATTCTGCTTGGTCGGTCACCACGGACCGTCCATCCGCACAGCGATCGAGTGGCTGTACGGCTTCTTTTTCGTCGTCTTACCACCACCATACCCTCTCACCACGCTCGCGCTGAGCTCAAACCGAGCTATTTTTGCATAAATAATGGTATGTTTCATTTATTTCATTACTGATTCCTCTTTGTTAGGTATTTTTAACGCACACGGGAGCCTCAAGAGCCCCGGATCGTACCCATCCTGATACCCACCCCTCATGTATAAGTCCTCAAACAAGGCAACTTCGTTTCATATATACCAACGACGAGGAACGACCCCGCAATGCGCGATGAACACGAAGATCCCCGCCGCAACGACAACGACCCCATCCCCACCACCCCAACCGACGCAGTCGCCCTCACATCCGTATCGGGGCCAATCGCCGTTGTGTACCAGATTCATACACATATAGGACCTGGAATACGTCTCGGGATCGCATATCGGTCGCCATCTGCGAGTAGGATAGCATAATGCCCGTAAACGGAGGACGATAACGACGACAACGATTGGCTCGACAACGAGGGTAGTGGCATCATACTCCGATGCAGGCTCATTGTGGGACCTAGGGCAAGGCTCCGTTGCAGGGAGGAGCTACAGGGGAGGTACAGGGAGGTGCGAGAGGGAGGGCGAGAGGGAGGGCGAGAGGGAGGGCGGGAGGGCGGGACAGTGACCGGGACCCCGACGGCCGACAACGAGGTTGACGACTCCGCATGTCTAGGGGTCGACGAACGTCTTGAGTACACGACAGATGCGCCTAGCTTCGAAGCTTTATGAGCACTGTCTCGTCCGCAAACCACCGACGATGCCGACGATAAATGGATCGACGACGACGCCAGTAGTGAGGTTAAGCCATCGTCGTCTGCTGTGGGGCCATCGGAGGACCTGGGGGAAGGTATCAGTGGTTGAAGGAGCGGCAGGGAACATGTAGGGAGGCGAGAGAGTGACGGCAGGATGGCGGGACGGTGATCGGGATCCCGACGGTCGACGATGAAGTCAATGACCGGGTCCTCATGGGTATAGGGTAAGGGCTATTGGGCTCTGCGAACGCGCCCGACATCAAGGCTGTACGACCACCACCACGCTCGCCGCTGTCGATCCCGTCCAACCGCAACATGGGTCTGCCCCGATCGTCCCAGGTGTCCCAGACGTCCCAGACTCGTGCATCCCCCACTCTTTGGGTGGGGAACACGAATCTGTCGTGCGCCAGTCTCCCAGACCCCACCATCGTCGTGCACCGGCTCCCCAATCTCATCCCGGACTGTTCCACCCCATAACACCCCCCGCATTCCATCTATCCTCTCCTCAACCCCACCAGCCCCGTTTTTGACATCGGGGAAGATGATGGGGAGGTCCGCTTCCCTCCCAGACCCCGTTGTTGCCGTTGACAGGGGGTCGAAACCACCCTGCCCGGTTTTCTCGCTCTTGCCGACACCATACCACCTCCGACTATCCCCAAAGCGTCCGTTTACCCGCAGGCAATGGTGGCGCCTCCGTTTACCACACATACTATGGACGCCGTCGACGCATGCCCTCACTGTGCCCACCGCAGGGGGGATATTTTTTTTTACATACTGAATATCCGTTTGTACGAACATGTTTATAGCTACGTTTATCAATATACAATGGTCTTCTGGTATAGTGGTTAATGCGTATTTGTATTACTGTAGTATGAGTGTTCGAATCGCTGCTGTCTCAACTCTTTTTCATCGCAAATACATCCCGTTTAATTATTAAAAAAAGGTCATCCAAAAAGTTTCGGACCAATCCAGCTTTTGCCCCTCGCTAATGTTTTGGGTCGCGTTATAATCAATTCTGCAGTATATTTTAGGTTGGAATAAAAATTTCCAGGTTCCAGGATTGACCAGGAGAGCACGAAATTGAGAAACCGAGGATACAGCTGGTCATCTGGGCCTTTTGTTGCAGCTTACAAAGCTGCCATAGGTATAGCCCAGGTGCCAGAATGTGGCTGTGCCAAACGATTCATATTTGCCAAATGATTTTAGGTCCTTTGACAGGCCATTTGCCATAGCCTAGGGACATGGGGTGTGGCCTCTTCATGGATTTTCTGTATTTCTGAAATGAAGGTGGTGAATGCGGGTGTCCGGAATGGTGCTTTGGGTTTGGCGCCAGGGAGGATGTTAGCGTTATAGCCATAGTTAACCTCGAAGGGGCTTTTACCGGTGGCGGAGTGTACACGGTTGTTGTGAGCAAAGGCCGCAAGGGGTAGCCATTCAACCCAGTCGTCTTGGAGATGGTTGACGAATATTCGGAGGTATTTTTCAACCTCTTGGTTAACTCATTCTGTTTGGCCATCTGTCTGGGGGTGGTAGGGGGTGGATGCGTTTGCCTTGATTTGTAGCAAGTCATAGAGGTCTTTCATGAACTTGGAGACAAACACAGTGCCTCGGTCAGAGATGACTACCTGAGGCATTCTGTGCTTGGCGTAAACTTCGTCTTGTAGAATTTTGGCCCACCCTTCTGATGACAGCTCCATGGTACATGCTATCGGTATGATTTCCTTGGAGAATCGGTCGACGATCATTAAGATAGCGTCTTGACTATTGCACCTAGGTAAACCAGTGACCATGTCGATGGAGATGTGTGTCCAGGGTCGGAAGGGGATGGCGTTTGGATGAAGCGGTGCTGCCTTTGCTTGAGTGCTTGACTTGGTTCGTTGACAAGTTTTGCAGGTGCAGACATAATTCTCTATGTCCTTCTTCATCTTGGGCCACCAGTATTCTCGTAGTACGAGTTCTTTGGTCTTTTCAATGCCAGGGTGTCCCGCCGTGATATGGTCATGAGATACTGCGATAATTTCCCCTCGCAATGCATGATCTTGGGGAATATAGATACGGTGATCATAGTAGATCAAACCGTCATCTAGCTTCAGCCCTCGATCATGGTTGAGGGATGCAGAGACACTCTTGTCCCATCGGTGGTGGTCGAGCGTGGCTTGCTTGATTTTGGCATGAACTTCCTCGATTGTCGGCATGACCAATGCCTGGAAGTGTTCTGGTTTGAGGACGATAACTTCATCATTGTCCTCCTTCCCTTGTTCGTGATTTGCTCTGTGACTGAGTAAGTCGGCTTTCTTGTTCGATGCTCCTGGTTTGTGATGGAGAGAGAAGTGGTACTCCACTAGTTCTGTCACCCAGCATGCTTGACAGTGGTTCAGTTTCTGGGGTTTTCAGAAATACTGGAGATTCTGATGATCTGTCCAGATTTCGAAATCCTGAGCCGCTCCCATCAGGTAGTGTCTCCACTCGTTGAGCGCAAGCATGCTTGCGAGCAGTTCTTTGTTGTAAATTTCGTAATTTTGTTCTGTAACTGTGAGGGACTTGGACAAAAAGGCGACTGGGTGCCATTTTCCATCCTGTTTCTGTGACAATACAGCACCTATTGCTCCTTCACTGGCATCCGCCTTGACATGGAACTTGCCATCCTCCGTAGGTATTGCCAATACCACTTCTTTGGCCAGCAGTCTCTTCAACTCTTTGAACGCATCCTGTTGCGCTTTTCCCCATTTCCATGGGTCATTTCCTGTCAGCTGCATCATGGGTTTGACGACCTTGCTGTATCCTCTGATGAAACACCTGTAGAAATTGGTGAAGCCTAAAAATGACTGTAACTGCTGTTTCTTGGCTGGCATGGGCCACTCCGCTATTCCTGCAATCTTGACTGGATCCATACGAATGCTGCCTTCGCTGATGATGACTCCGAGGTACTCCGTCTCCAAGGTCTTGAACTCGCATTTCTCCGCTTTAAGGAATAGCTTGTTCTTTCGTAGGACCTTTAAGACTTCGCGTGTGATGTGCCAATGCTCTTCCTTGGTTTTTGACATGATTAGAATATCATTAAGGTAGACTGTAACGGCGCCTGACGCGATGAGATCTTTGAAGATGTTGTTCATCATCCATTGGAAGGTGGCTGGCGAATTGGTGAGGCCAAAGAACATAACCATGGGTTCGAACAACCCTCAATTAGTTCTAAATGCTGCCTTCCACTCATCGCCAGTCTTGATGCGTACATTATTGTAGCCCCACTGAACGTCAAGTTTGGAAAAGTACTTGGCACCTCGCAATTTGTCCATGAGCTCCGAGATGAGGGGAAGCGGGTAACGGTTCTTGATCGTCATCTCATTGAGCTTGCAATAATCCTGGACTGGTTGCAGCTTGCCATCCTTCTTTTTGATGAAGAAGAAAGGTGAAGCCATGGGTGACTTTGATGGTTGGATCCGTCCACTTGAGAGGTTCTCGTCTAGGAATTTGTCGAGCTCTGCCTGTTCGTTACGATTGAGAGGGTAGACTTTGCAGTCGAGGTTGGCGTTAGCGTTGGGAGTGAGTTCGATGGCATGGTCCCATGTCTTTGGTTTGGGGAGTTCATCGAAATTGTCTTTCTCGAATAAGTCAGTGAAATCCCTGCACCATTCTGGGACCATTTCTTCAAATGTCTTTGTCTTCTTCCCTTCGCTAGCTTTGGCGGCGAGGTCATTCACATGATGAGCGCGTATGAGGATAGCTTGGGTAAAGTCTATCGCGAGAATGGTTTCTCTCTCTTCCAGTTCCTCGTCCCACTTGTCGTCGGGATCCGCATCGGGTAGTACGAATGGAGACTTTCGACATTGACACTGGGCAAACGTTAATCCCCCGACTTCCAATTAATGATTGGGTTGTGTCGGTTTAGCCAGTCATGGCCAAGGAATATTTGTCTGTCGCCCAGTTCTGTTATGGCTAAGTCTATTCGTTCTGCGTGATCCCCGACTGTAAGACAGATTTTGGTGTATTGGGTAATTGATCCCCCTTGATTGCGAGTTCTGTCGGCATTGTAGACTGGAATGGGTGCTGCAGTGGCATGAGTCGGGATATTGTGCTTTTTGACAAAGGCCCGGTCGATGGCACTGCTGGTGCATCCGCTGTCTACTAATGCAGTCATCGCGATCTTGGTGTTGCTTCCTAGGATCTCAATTTGGATGTCAATTGTCAAGTCCTTGCCCTTCCCACTTAGTGCGCTGATGTATCACTTTGGCTGTCATAGTTCTTCGAGCCACCAAAGCGCATCGACTCGCATTGCCTTCCGCATTCCCTCGATCATACTGTCCACGACCTCCTCCGCTCATGCCTTGTGAATCCAATTCTTTAGGATTGTCTTCACCTCCGACTCTGTTTTTGCTTCTATAATTCCATGCAGAGTCCATTCAGCTCTGAATGGTTTAAGCCATTCATGCAGGACCTTCTCAGCCTTCGCGTCGACCTGTGAGGGCTCGACTACTGTTGGCGAGGTCACCGCGATTTCTATAGTGGGTGTTAAGTTAGCCTTCATGTTCATCATGAAGCTGGTGTTGTCATCTTGGTCCGGAACCTCAGACATTTCTACCTTATGCCCCCTATTTACTGCCTGGGCGCAAGCAGCTTCCTATCCTGCGGCTTTCTGGTCAGTCGTGGAACAGGAGGTGCATTTCTCGAGGGTGCTGTCTCGTAAAGAGACAGCAGGTTGGGCTGACACCGTCAAATGACGGTCGCCTTCACTGGTTTCCTTCGAGCCTGTGCCACTTGTGGATAGGTCCCTCGTTTCATTCGGCGTTCCCCCTTCATCAAGTCGCCCTTCATCACGACAGGCATTGGCAACTAGTCGGGGGCCCTTACTCGACTCCGGTTCGTCCTCGACTTTCTGGGTGTCCTTGGTTGGTTCCAAAGCCCCCCACGCCTCAGGGGATTTACACTTTGGCAACTGTATGGTAATCTCTTTTACCAGAGCACCTGTAGCAGCCACTTTCATATATGAATCACTGTCAATTGACAGGCCAGCTGATAAATCCAGACTGTCAATTGACTGACCACCTAAATAAAGTATTTTTGTCACTGTGACTAAAGCAGGACATCGTCACAGCCTCTCCTTTGATGGCTGTTGCACTGCCACCCTCCTCTCTGCTCATTGTCAGGGTCCACCGCCCTCTCTCCCACTGTTGCGCTTTTTTTCCTTTTTGGGAAAGTTGCTCCAAATGCTTCCAGAATGATTGTAGGCTTTATTCCCACCCTTCTGCTCACTGTTTTGGGCGGAAATTTGAGATTTGAGGTCTTCTAAAAATATATTATGGATTAGTAAGCTGACCGCGCACCTCCCGAGCCCCTGGAGGCTGGATTCAGCCTCGGGAGACTGGATGTAGTGTGGCAGTGCAACCAATTGATGAGATCAGCCATCAATATCAGGCCATTTTTGGACAAATCTGGGATTGGAGTGGTTTCTGGGTACTGGATGGGCTAGGGGATGGTACTAGTATATGCATAAATATAAATAACATAAAATCGAACCCTCTGGTGAGATATGGGGGTCCTGGAGAGTGGTTAAAAAGGGTAAAATAGTGAAAAATGGCAAAAATTCGCATTTGAGGTTGTTTCTGGGTACTGGATGGGCCAGGAGATGGTACTAGTATATGACTAAACATAAATAACATAAAATAGAACCATCTGGTGAGGTATAGGGGCCCTGGGGAGGGGGTAAAAAGGGTAAAATAGTGAAAAATAGCAGAAAATCGCACATAATTCGCGTTTTGGCGGGGCTATGTGCATCGGATCGCTTCAAAAACTTGACCAATGAATTCCCTGGCCTTGAAAACCCCTAAACGACTCCTTTACAATACATGTGGCGCATTTTATGGCTAGGGATAATCGGGAAAGTTGGCTTTTTATGGTGCTACGTGCATTGTATCGCTTCGAAAATGTCACCAATCGATTTCTACACTATTGAAACCTTATAATACATCTTCATATGCTATATTTAGTTGCCGGAACACAATGAAAAATAAGGGATTGGGGGGGAAATACGGTTTATTTTGTTTTCTAGCCATCGCGTCCATCCGGGGACATCACCAATTGATTCCCTGACATTTAAAACCCCCAAACGACTCTTGGTTTCATTTGTGGGATCTCAGTATCGATCATCATAATGATATAACAGTTTAGGAGGAGCACACATGGAAACTCGCATTTCTGAGCTTCGGAAAACTTCAGAGTTTTTGCCATTGGATTCCTTGACATTGAAAACCCCCAGAACACCCCAGGAATATAATATAGACCTCCAGAATATATGTAGAAAAGTGTGATAGTCAAAATCTGCGAAATACCATATAGCTCGCATTTCTGAATGTTGGGGAAGGTAATTCTGGTATAGAATACACGACATATATTGTATAATAGTGTGTATAAAAGATTAGGATGATCCGAAATGTATTGGCAGAGATATAAGGAGATCTTTCTGAAAATGAGAAGGAGCACCCCCCAGATTTCGATGTTCTGGTTATCCTATGGCCTGGGGACTATCAGATTCGGATTCCTGGACCCAAAAAACATAAGATTCATCAATCTCCATGGGATTCATGTGTCAAAACTCCGAAGTAATGAGTGTGCTTTCATTTATGCACAAAGTTATCCTGTCTGCATGGATCATGCACTATTAAAAATAACCCCCATGGATGATTGATGAATCTTATGTTTTTTGGGTCCAGGAATCCGAATCTGATAGTCCCCAGGCCATAGGATAACCAGAACATCGAAATCTGGGGGGTGCTCCTTCTCATTTTCAGAAAGATCTCCTTATATCTCTGCCAATACATTTCGGATCATCCTAATCTTTTATACACACTATTATACAATATATGTCGTGTATTCTATACCAGAATTACCTTCCCCAACATTCAGAAATGCGAGCTATATGGTATTTCGCAGATTTTGACTATCACACTTTTCTACATATATTCTGGAGGTCTATATTATATTCCTGGGGTGTTCTGGGGGTTTTCAATGTCAAGGAATCCAATGGCAAAAACTCTGAAGTTTTCCGAAGCTCAGAAATGCGAGTTTCCATGTGTGCTCCTCCTAAACTGTTATATCATTATGATGATCGATACTGAGATCCCACAAATGAAACCAAGAGTCGTTTGGGGGTTTTAAATGTCAGGGAATCAATTGGTGATGTCCCCGGATGGACGCGATGGCTAGAAAACAAAATAAACCGTATTTCCCCCCCAATCCCTTATTTTTCATTGTGTTCCGGCAACTAAATATAGCATATGAAGATGTATTATAAGGTTTCAATAGTGTAGAAATCGATTGGTGACATTTTCGAAGCGATACAATGCACGTAGCACCATAAAAAGCCAACTTTCCCGATTATCCCTAGCCATAAAATGCGCCACATGTATTGTAAAGGAGTCGTTTAGGGGTTTTCAAGGCCAGGGAATTCATTGGTCAAGTTTTTGAAGCGATCCGATGCACATAGCCCCGCCAAAACGCGAATTATGTGCGATTTTCTGCTATTTTTCACTATTTTACCCTTTTTACCCCCTCCCCAGGGCCCCTATACCTCACCAGATGGTTCTATTTTATGTTATTTATGTTTAGTCATATACTAGTACCATCTCCTGGCCCATCCAGTACCCAGAAACAACCTCAAATGCGAATTTTTGCCATTTTTCACTATTTTACCCTTTTTAACCACTCTCCAGGACCCCCATATCTCACCAGAGGGTTCGATTTTATGTTATTTATATTTATGCATATACTAGTACCATCCCCTAGCCCATCCAGTACCCAGAAACCACTCCAATCCCAGATTTGTCCAAAAATGGCCTGATATTGATGGCTGATCTCATCAATTGGTTGCACTGCCACACTACATCCAGTCTCCCGAGGCTGAATCCAGCCTCCAGGGGCTCGGGAGGTGCGCGGTCAGCTTACTAATCCATAATATATTTTTAGAAGACCTCAAATCTCAAATTTCCGCCCAAAACAGTGAGCAGAAGGGTGGGAATAAAGCCTACAATCATTCTGGAAGCATTTGGAGCAACTTTCCCAAAAAGGAAAAAAAGCGCAACAGTGGGAGAGAGGGCGGTGGACCCTGACAATGAGCAGAGAGGAGGGTGGCAGTGCAACAGCCATCAAAGGAGAGTAGTGTACTAGTCATGAGTTGCCGGGTCGGGCTCGGGTCACAAAGTTGTATACCTCACCCGGATGACCCGGCTATATCACCAATACATGCATAAATTTTCAACTGTTAGTTAGCTCAGGTGTTATATTGTGTGTCTACTATTATTTTGTAAAGTTCAAATATCAGCCGACGCAAATATTTATGCGATGACGCACTTGGGTCTCCCAAAATTGGTTTCCGGGAGATACAAGTGCGTCATAAAGTAGTGTCTACGTAAAAATGTATATTTAATGTGTTAACCAATTAAATCTATATCTATTTAATCTCATCCGGGTCGGGTAACCCGGTGACCCGTGTGACCCACAGCCAACCCGTGACACGGGTACGGGTTTTTTCCGGGTTCGGTCGGGTCAGAATATTTAGACCCGGACCCGACCCGGCTGTTCACTAAAGGAGAGGCTGTGACGATGTCCTGCTTTAGTCACAGTGACAAAAATACTTTATTTAAGTGGTCAGTCAATTGACAGTCTGGATTTATCAGCTGGCCTGTCAATTGACAGTGATTCATGTATAATTTTGACTGCTAAGGCTGACCAGAGAAGGTTTCGCCATAGCTATTCCCTCGAAACTCTCTGCAAGACAGGGACTCCGTAGAGCCGCTTCGTCAGGGGGGGCGAGACACTCCAAAGGAGCCGCTTGTTCTCCTGTCCCATCTGGTTGCTCGTTCGTCACTGCGTGCACTCCTCTGGAGCCACTCGACTGGCGCAACGCCGTTATGATGGATATCGCTATGGTGGGCGACCTGTCGTTTGCTTTTGCCTGTAATAGGTTACTCATCAAACATCCAGCCGGTAGCCTAACTATTGCTGGTTCCTGGGATCCTGTGTGATTCTTGCTTAGTTCCTGGTCTGATTGCGAAGTCACAGGTATATTCGAATGCATGGTAGATACTACAGATATGTAAGTACATTGGTCAAGCGCGATTTGCGTACCAGCTAAAACTAAGTCCTTGGCTGAGTAAGTCGAATCATTTACTTCTCGGCGTCCTCTTTTTCCTCCTTGATACTTGCTAATACTGGTTCTTTGACTGTTGGATGATTGTCCCAATAAGTATTGAGCCGACGTAGTGCTTCCGCCTTGGTTTTTGGTGCAGTGGGGCAGTCACGTTTAAAGTGACCGAGTTTTCCGCATCGGTAACACTTTGTCATCACGGTTGCTGTGCTGATATCCATGGGCATTCCTTGTCCTCCATAGGTAGTTCCCGATGCTGTCTTCTGCGTAGGGACACTTGTCGATGCTACTCCCTTTGGTACAGTTCCCTTTGGCATCTGTACTGTTCGTCCCGTGCCTTCTGCCTGCTTGAGTCACCAGTCATAGTCGATCCAGAGTAGGTGAGTCTTCCAGTCGTCGTAGAGGACTGGTAGGTTGCCGTCGGCCGCGTATATAGTGTTTTTACTAGTTTCGTGGGCGGCTCATTTGATCTGTGTGACCATTACCTGCTCGTTGTTGTGTACTCCCGAGTAGAAGGCGAGTTCTTCGAACTCCTGGAAGAACTTGTCGCCGTCCTTGAAGCTCACCTGTCTGAGTTTCTCCCAAGTGGCACGTCTAATCTGTTCATCGGCATCCTTCCAAAACCTCGTCCTGAGAACTGCCTCGAAATCCGTATAGGTGAGGTATAATTGTTCCCCGTCCTGCATTTTTCCTATGATCTGGGCTTGTAACTCCCACCATCTTTGTGCGTTGCCAGCGAGTTGCGAGACACAAAAGATTACTTTGTGGGGAGGGTATCAGAAGTGTCAGTTGAACAGGTCAAAGTGCAATTCGCACTTTTGGAAGAAACGGGAGATGTTGTTAGAATCCCCGTGGAAGTCATTGACCTCTTTCAAGATCTTCGGCTTGAACTCATCATAAGAGGCGACGTTTCCAGTAGTGAGTACCCATGGTGCCAGAGGAGTGGGTGCCTTCGGAGGTGCTGGATGACGTGGTAGCATCCATCGCTGAGGTGTGGCAGGAGGTTGTGGTGGCTGAGCAGGTTGCCCACCTCCACCTCCCAATGAGGAACCCGCACCTGCGAATGGTTTGTAGCCGCTTTGAAACGTTCTGGGTGGTTCATGCCCCCTGGTGTAGGAGAAGGCGGTGACTCTGGCATTGGCAACTGGATGTTGGCTTCGGCTACAACTTCTTCAGAGGGCGCAAGCTCTTCCATTGGTGTGTTTCTATAGACTTCATTGAACAGGAGGCAAGTGTTCCACTCTGCTTTATACTGTAGAATGTCGTCAGCTGGGAGTCCTCTATTTTTCTTCATAAAATAATTGTTTCCAGCTTGGGTTTCCCCCCAAGCCAGAATGAAAGGTAACTCATAAGCATAATATTCGTATAGTGCGTGATACTCAGCTTGCTTCAATTCAACTGGGATTGCAACACTGAGATCCGTCGCTGTTCTCTGGTAAAAGTGGATGGCATCAGACAGTGTCATCACTGGGATGACTGGGGATGGTTGGCGGGACCGACGGCTTGGGGGACGACTTGTCATGGTCGTGTCTTCTGTCGGCATGGGGAGTCGTACCAGGGTATGGTGTGGCGGATCAGGTATGTTTGTAGAGAGTGCCCTCGCCGGTTGTTTCGTTGGTGATGTACTCATATTGCGACTCAGGGGGCGCGAGTAACTCCGGTGGAGGCTGTGGGTCTGCTCTGAGTTGCCTGTCGATTCGTTCCCAACGTCTTCAATGATGGCGGAGTCGGTGTGATGGTAGCTGCTCCTCGAGGTTCAACCAGTAGCTGTTCGAGGATGACTGATAGATGTTTGAGGGACCAGCGACGGGTTCCTCGACTCGTACAGGCTCGAATGTCTGGACAGGCTGGTCCCAGACCGGGGGAGCCCCTCGATGTTGCTGATAGGTTGACGCGGGTGGAGGGGTTCGGTGCTCGGGTGAACCGTCGCAGGGCACTGGGGAAGTAGGTGCTGTATGGGATAGTGATGTTATCCCAGAACTCACTTGGACTGACAGGGGCTGAGGGTGCTGCAGGATTGGCATCCCAAGTATGGTCACGGGTGGGAGGGGTGGTGACTCGTATGTCGCGGCCCACGTCGAATCCCCTGCCGTTCTCTCGGTAATGGGCATACTCGCTGGGTGAGGGAGATCGAGGGGCGTATGGGAGATCCTCAGCAGAAGTGGTGGGGGAGATGATGACAACAGGTGTGCACCTTCTGGGAGGGGTAGGAGTCCTTCCTTCCAGGATGACGGGAGAAATCGACTCAGGAACCCCCTTCTCCGACCCTGTGACTCTAGCGAAGTCGTCGATCGGGATTGGTTGGTGTGGTACGGGTGCGATGATTCTGGGTGGTCACTGCTCGAGCGGGATGCCATTGTATGGGTCTACGAGGTCGGTAGCGGTTGGGGAATTGGTAGGGACTGTGGGGGTGGGATGCTCAATTCTTCGCAGTGGTCTATAACGAAACCTGAATGCGAGAATGAGCACTATGGAAAGGAGAGTGGCGCTGGGTATTCCAAGAGAGATGGCAAGTATCGCAGTGTCATCGTTTTCCATAAAGAGATGTTCTGGATAAGAGAACGGAGGGTAAAGCTTTGAGCTAATTGTTAGACCTGATGTCCTAACAAGAGTAAGCAACGGCTGTATTGCTTTTGTACAATCACCGATGAGTCTCGAGGAGTTAGAACATCAAGACTAAGTCTTTAGCACTTAGCTGGAATGATTGTGTTTCAGTATGAATAAACTTTAGCTCAAAGCTAGGGAATATACAGCTTTGAGTATGCTACTTATATACTAAGTGAAAGTCCTAATAATAAGTCGACCATGTTAGAAAGTGACAAACAAAGTACATGGTGACCGAGAACAAAGTACACGTCAACCGAGTGTGACTGTATCGCGATGTGAAGACTTCCGTGGAGTCGCGGATCTACTGATAAGATAAGATAAGATAAGATAAGAGGCACTTAGGTAAAGAAAGTGAATAAATCGTAACAATTTACTGGTGAGTTATCTTTCTTCATGCAATGTGGGAGTTCAAAAATAGACTGAAATTTTATTTTACAGTTACATAAAGCCTATGTGATATGCTGTGAGGATCCCTGAGGGTGACAACACACGGGAATACCTATGAACAACAGCCTGGTACGTTCTTCAACCTCTGTAACACATGGTGTAGGACTTTGAATACATTCAGAAAGGTAGTAATCTATTCCCATGATGATATTTCTTGGACGACAGTGACTAGTTCCTCACACTCAAGGCCTATCCGGCTGGATATCGAAGTGAGAATACCAACAGCACATAAGTTGCATATCTCCTCATTTCAAAGTTCACAAATTCATTCGGCTCCAAGACATCCCTGCAGCGTACTCAGGGTCACATCTCTAATGTTTCTCCGATCCGTGCCTGCCCCAAAAGCAATGCAATGTTTGGAAGGTTTCCTAGTGCGTACATTCTATTTCCTTACATTTGCTGAACTACTCCAGGCTGCGAGGGGATCTGGGATGGGCACGGATATTATCTGGACATGTCAGGAACTCGGCTCGCATGCAACATCATACGTACTAAATGCAATACGATGCGGGGACCTCGTTCAGTCTTTGATCTGTTTTTTCAGATCTTCCAATTTTCGGGCGATGCGGATTTGAATGTCCACCATTCACATGGTTACTCATCAGCAGGGTACATTTCTCCATGCTTTCCGTGTAGTCTAGGCCTCCACGAAGCCTTTAAATATGAGGTATGTTATCCTATTATTCTCATCACCCCATTCATTCCTACTTTCCCCCCTCCTCTAGCCTCTCCTCTCTCCCTCCTCTTATACCTCGCATCTACTAGCCCTGTGCTCACCGTTGCAGACGTTTTTGGACACTCATTGTAGCTGCACATCTCGTTGTCAACTTGGTCAGAGGAGATGGATTTGGTCCCGTGACCAAAATCATCGGATTCAGACCGGATTTTTGTTTGTTGATTTTGTCTCTCTGACGGTGACGACGGCGACGATAGCAAACTCATTGTGGACGATGGTGCGTCGCGCCATCTCTCTCGATTATCTCTCTTTTCAGACATTGTACAGGCCTTGCTGAACTCCTCAACGAAGCGGCTTCAATGGTAAGCCATTCGTGCTACCTTGGTCCTATTTTTTAAAACCGACGTTATATTG
This sequence comes from Armillaria cepistipes, assembly GCA_900157415.1. Taxonomy (NCBI): domain Eukaryota; kingdom Fungi; phylum Basidiomycota; class Agaricomycetes; order Agaricales; family Physalacriaceae; genus Armillaria; species Armillaria cepistipes. The sequence goes on from FTRY01000005.1 coordinate 2,421,395, forward strand.
CAGTACGCGGTGAACCAGCATATTTTCCCTCGTTTGGTAGGAGTATTCGGCGGTGTGAGCGACTATTTTCCTGTTCTAGTACATTACGCCTCACCGTTGCATTTTTGCTCATTTACGCACCATACAGGACTCTGAAATTACTCGTCGATAGTCTGGTAGCGTGTGGGGTCTCGTTTTTGATTGAGACGTTCTGGGGGTCATTGCTCGTGGACGGGCAGAAAGGTGGTTGGGGAGGGATCGGGCGAAGACGGACTTGCAAATGCACGCGCCGAGGTGAGCTTTTTAATTCCTTGAGATCTTGTTTATCTAAAAAGGTATCAGTCTAGGTCGTCTATTCAACGAGAATGGTTGACGATGGCCAGTCGCGGCTCTGAATTGAGTTTCCCAATGCAGTAATTGGCTTTGGCTCGTTTATGGCAACTTTTTGAGGCCGCATTATGTGGAAATTCAGATTGATGGTTAGACCTGTGACCGGTCCCTACATGAGCAAGTTGTCAGCAATTCTGGTTTGAATCTAGACGCGGTGTTTGAGCTCGCACGGGCATCGATGGCAATGGGAGGGATGGTGGCGGTTGAGTGAGGTGTCGACGACGAGATGCGGGTGGGGGAGAGCGATTGTGGGATGTACGAAGCGACGTTGAACACTGTTAACAGGCGCGTCACTTTGTTCCGTTCTGTTTCGCCTAACTCACGCGTCTTTGGATAGCATCTGACCGAGGACTCTAGGTTCTGGTATTAGTGGAGGACCACAGGCATGTTGGATTGAGTTAACTAAGTACGGCAGTGGCAGTGAGCTGGTTCATTTTTATCATTTTTTCGTTGTTTCTAACATCGTCTCTCAGGATATGCATTACGACCTCAAACCCACGCGCCAACGTGTGCAGGAAGCAGGGACGCACGCAGATGTAAGAGCAGACACCACTCGCCCGTGCGCGCCCATTTTGCCAAGCTTAATGGGAAGACGTCACGGGGGCGGACATGTGGGACGGCAGGTTCAAATGTGAATGAAGTAATGATTGTGTATAGACCGCGAGATGTAAAGGGAAAGGTGGAGCCGAGGTGAGCATTTTCATTCCGCAAGATATTATTGATCTAAGAAGATAGATAGAGGCCGTCTCCGAGACGTCGCGAACCTCAGTGCTCGGGATTTACTCAGGAATGAGTATGGCACGAGAGGACGTCGCGTTTCTGTCGAAAACGGAAGGGCTGAGCGGTGCTATAGCTTTGGACCAGCCTAACAGTGATGTATTAGGTGAGATAATTCTGTCAGGACAGCGACTGGAGCGCTAACCGAAGGCTTGCAGGTAGAGAAATAAAAGACTGTTAAAGGTATGGGTATCGTTTACCTCTGACGGCAGCACGCTAACGTGAAATTTCGCAGATGAATCTCACACGAGCTTGGATTTGAACACGAAATTGAGATTGAGTTGGTAGACTAGATGTACAGTACGAATTTAAGCAGTAGCTATGAGGCGTGATTAGCGCGGACACGTCGCGGGGTGCGGATGTGTGCATGCAGCGCGGGCGTATATGAGCAGTGTGTGCGGGATGGCATGCACGGATGGAGGCATGTACGCGGGAGGAGGGACGTCACAGGGATAGGAGGTCGGGCGTCTTGCAGGGAGGGGCGTCCTGTGGTTGTGATGGAGGTCGTCTTGTGGCTGTGAGGGACGTCGGATGTGGGTGTATGCAGGTGACAGGGAGGATGGGAGGTCGTCTGTGGCTGTACAGGGAACGGTCGAGAGGACGGAGGGTTTTTGGAGAGACGAGCAGGTCGTCGACTAGATACGAAGCTAAAATAACGAGGTGGCCACCACGTCTCTTCACAGCAATGACAGCATCTTCTTCATCTCCGCGGCATCCTTGGCTGGATAAATCGACGACATCCCCTGAGAACGACGGTCGTGTGAGCAACGAGATGTTTGTTGCGATCGTGGCATCTACGTCCCAGATCTTGCAGACTCGTACAGGCATCGCATCACGCAAGAGGGAACGGAGTGAGTAGCGAGCTCGATGCATGACTTTATGATCCCTGCGACCTCTGCCGGCACGAACTCCATCTGCTCTGTAAAACACCTCCGTCGATCATTTGGGCCTGCGAGCTGAGAGTCGGTACTCGAGGCTCGCGACCGCCCACGATGCCCTTGGATGCATGGTGCGCGCGCTCGACGGCTGGAGGGGAACGACATGAGATGAAAGACATCGACGAGATGAAAAGGGAAGGCTTACAGGGATATGTCTTATCAAGAAAGTGAAGGCCACATCGTATCATCTCTCAAATTTCCATGCTAATTGATTTTTCTCCTTCCGCTGGGCTTTGCCAACTGCACTCTCTAAGCCTGTACCATTTTGATGAGGCGGAGGCGGCATCGGTAAAACAGTGTACGTTGGCCTGGAGACAAACGTTAGCTTGGAACGAGGGTAGACGGTCAAGGTAGACGTACTCGGTGGACGAATTCCTTCATGATGTTTTTTCCGCGTCTTCATCCTCCAGTGACTGGACGCCCTCTCATTTCCCATCTGCAAGCACCTTCCACGTTCCTCGCATGAATACTTCTGGCTCGGCCCACACATTGATAACCGTCTCTGTCCCCTCACCCGCATACACGCCCTGGACAAAGCCGAACACAGCCTCGTACTCACCTTCAGTTGCGCGATACAAAGCAAAAGTGGAAAGAAGGTGTCGAGTATCGTGGACTGGGACTCTGGAAGAGGTGAAGACGGAGAGAAGCGCGTGGGTGCAGGAGCTGCCAATAGCGAGTCTGCAGACGATGTTGTTTGGCACTGAAGTGCAGACGGAGCAGGTCAGGGCGTTGGTGGAGTATCAACAATGGATATGTCCGGCGCTGGATGTACACCAATCAAAATCGACCTCGGAAACATCGAAGATTCAGCACAGTCGCCGAGCATGGCAGCGTTCCCAACGTGTTCATGGACACGGTGTCATGGTGCGAGGAAGTGGAGCGCACGCGAATAAGCATGTAGACATCGTGGTAGCACCATGGCAGCGCAATGGTAGCGTCAAGGTCACCGGTAACACGATTCGAGAAATGTGGTATTATTCGAGTCTTGTATTGCGCGAACCATAATCGATTGTTCTTGCTAGCGCGCCTGAAAAATGTAGAATAGTTCGGGGTCTGCAGGCACCTTCATCGCATCGAGTGCTGGTGACGGTTCAGAAGGTTCAAAAATGGAGTCAGTATCGCATGAAGATCGTCGAAGAGAAAGAAGCATAGCGTGGGAATGCACAAAATGTTCTCTCGCTTTACGTCCTGACGTAAGAATAATTATCTTTTCTTTTTATTTCCTCCTCGTTATCATCTTTCTTAGCGAGTGATACAGTGACCACGGAACGTAGTCTAGCATGTCGAAGCGACGCCAGACAATGACGCGCATTCTCGAACTAATCTGATGAGAATCTTGAATTTAGTCTGATGCTTTGTGAAAGAGGGTATATTTACGCTAGTATGCACTGATTCGGAATTCGAAATACTGGAAAGGCGCAACATAAACCATCAGTGTTCTGCAGGATGTCTGCACCTTCTTCACCTCCGTCTGCTCCTCCCTCGAGCAAAGCCATCCCTTTCCACTCTTGCACAGAATACGTTTGGCCTTGGGAAGCACCAGTCTTCGACCGCAAGTCACTTAAGAACCCGTTCCATTCTCCACTGCCGACTCCCCATGAACAGTTCAGAGAAGTAACGATATGGTGAGCAAGGCGCAATTCCGTTGTGGACTAACGTGGTGAAGATCAATAACGGAGCGGAGCAGGGAAGCGTGAGTGTGGTCGTTGACAAGGCGGATTGCAATGTCAGATGAGGAGAGCGGTACCAAGCTTCGTGAGTTCTGCTTTTCCTTGCCACAAATTTATAATACACGCTCATCAAAAAGCTGCGCAGCAAACACGGTCTGGGGGGACGGAGCATTGGTGCATTGAGGGAATGACAACGGGCACATGAAAGTGCATAGGCACTGTATTCGGAGCCGCGCTTCCCTCACGACCGGGTCTATCGTCGAGTTCTTTGGAAGAGGGCTTGGTTAAGAATAAAAGCGAGCTTCGTTGCCATTTCCTAGACAGAAAACACCTATTGGAGCAAAGTGTCAGCTCGAGCAAGAAGACAAGCAGACACGAAACGTACCGTGGTTATCTCTTCGGCACAATAAGACAAAGTCTTCTTCACCAATGCTGATTGATGTCTTCGAAACGTCGGCAAGGTAAAACGGTTCGTTGGAAGTATCCTTCCGTCCGAGTTGATGGAGGTTTAGATATCTATCGACTCGTTGATGGTGGCGCAGAGCCAACTCAAAGCCATAACCTTCATATCTGCACACACAGATCCGGCCCGTCAAAAGCGGGACCTCTCATCGATTGACGCTGCCCCTGCATCCACCAAGCTGCACATAGTCTTCAATGCTTTGTAAAAGGGGGAGAAGAATACAACCCCGGTTCGCAGGCGATGACGGAGGGCTTCACCATCGTAGCGTATTGATGAGAGGACCGTCTCCCTAAAGCATGCACTTCGCGACGACGGGATACCATCGAAAGGAGGGCCGATTGACTCTCGATTGAGCCACGCATGCTAACCATACACGTATTTCCTAGCCCCGGTCATAAATCTTTCCCTTCTTCTGACCATATCGGAGCCACGACCCTCGAATTCGATGTAGTACGCAATCGTGCGGAGAGATGCGTGATCAGAGGATATTAGAAAAGTGAGGCAGGTGAACAGAATCAGGTCCTTGGCTGTAAAACCGCGCCTCAAAGTTCGTAGGCTGAAGATATGGTGGTGTGTGGAATGGTGTGGATGTAGGAAGCTAAGACGCTATCCGTCCCTTCTGATTATCGCCGAGCCTGGCAGAACAGCACGTCAGACCTAGATACGAGAGTCGAAACAATAAGGATACTACGCACTGTATTTTTCTCCAGCAAAAAAGCCGTCGTCTTCACGAATCACCTCTGCGCCATATCCTTGGCCGGAGACAAATGGACGATATCTCTTCGAAATGGCGGGGATGCGAGCGTGGGCTGGTGCGAGCGTCGTAAGTAGTTGCAGGTTTGTACATCGTATCACGGACAAGGTAAAGATGGGAGCTCGGAACATGGTGTCCCGTATACAAGCTCCGGGAGCATCTCCGACATCGATAGTTTTGAGCCGGTGAGTTGACGATGCCGTGGATTTGTGGAATACAGACTTGGAAGTCCTTATAGGGCTGAGGTACGGGTTTGCAGACGCAGGTGAACGGGAACAGGTCTTTTTGGGTTCTCAGTAAGAAATCAACAAGGTAAGAAGAGAAGGCTTACAACATCACAACGCAGAAAGGGATATCGCCACAGTCGCCTCAGTCGTCCACCGTTGCGCGGCATCCAAAATGGGGGTATTGACTGGGGTCAAGGAAGAAAAGCTTGCCCTGAGGGTCGATTGTTCATGCTGTGGCACCTATTTCCTTCAGCGGAGCTCCTTTCTCTCAGGCTGACGATGTGGCTGGGGTGAACGAGCTTATCTTGATAGTCGTTAATGCAGGAAAGAGACTGGCCGAGTACGATGATGACCATGAGAGTACAGGGCGTTCAACGAGAGTAATGAGCCGCTATCCGCCTCGGCTACTGGTGATTGTCTGAATCCTCTGCTGTCGTCGAGGGCCAAGCATGGTCGTCGGGAGTGTTGCTTGTCGCCGTTGGATGAACAAAGTGGCCGTCATCTGATTCTGTCGCATAATGAGAACACAAAGAAGGAAATCAAAAAATAACAACGCACGATTCCTACGCAGTTCTTCCCCACAGATAATCGCCCAGGATAGGACGTGTAAGCTCTCGCATGAAGGTCGGGGAAGAGAAAGAAGCATGGCGTGAGAATGTACAAGGTATTCTTCTGCCTTACGTCCTATGAGGTAAAAATATTGATTTTTCTCTTTATTTCTCGTTGCCTAGCTAGGGATACATGTTGAACCAACACCAGACAATGACACGAGTCCTCAAACTAGCAATCCGATGAGAATCTGATGGTTTGTGGAAGGTGCGGTTACTCTAGCATGCACTGATCTGCAACACTGAATAAGAACAACACACCCATCAGCGTTATTCTCGACGTCTGCGCCCTTTTCACCCCCGTCTGCTGTTCCATCGAGCCGAGCCATACCTATTCCCTATTACACAAAACACTCTTCACCGCGCCAGTCTTCTCCCACTGCCAACAGTCGGTCAAAAAACCATGTTTCGTCCGGTGGGACACGATGCCGTGCTGGATCGGGATGGCACGTATCAACATCAGGCTGGGCTGACGCGGTGGGGATGGAGGGAGGAAGCGCGAGCGTGATCGGCGAGCTAGTGGGTCACTGTCGTAAAGCTGTTGCGAACGGTGTACAGGACAAAAACAGTCCCAAGTACAGTAAGCTCTGGTTTCTTCGCCGCAAAATTGATCCATGCCCATCAAAGTACTTCGTAGTAGCGAACACAGAGTGCGGGTGCACAAGGGGATCATAGCGGGCACTGGTACACATGTAGATATCGTATTTTCAGAGCCTTGCGCTCTTTGTAGGGATGCCATGGCATGGTGCTTTCGCTCGCGACTATCGATGCTCGTCTCGGAGGGCTTGGTGAAGAATGAAAGCAATTCTTATCGTTAGTTCGTTTAAAAAGACACTGTAAATGCCTATCGGAACGAAGCATTAGTTGTAGTCAATCAATCAAGCAATGCTACGTACGATGGATATCCTGTCAGCAAGATAAGACGAAGCCTTCACCAATGTTGCTCGATGCCTTCTTAACGATTGATGCTGCCTCCACATTCACCGAGCTCTATTCCAGTTGCACATGAAGCGTTGACCGTTCTGTATAGGGAGAGGAGGAGAACAACTCCGGCTCGCAGCCTTGATGAGAGAAGTGTCTCCCCCAACCATACGAAGCAGGTGCCTCGCGACGACGGTACACCATCGAAAGAACGGGTGACTGCCTGTCGATCGAACCACGTAGAACCAACCTCGGATTTCGTATCTGTCGAACCCCAGCCCGTGTCCCTTTCCATTCCTCTGGCCAGTTTAAAAAAACGCTTGGGATCCTTCACACCCCAACGACTACGGTGGGAAGAGCACACGCCCTAGCGATAACGACGACGGCGTCCGCGCATTCGAGGGGATATGATAGCAAGAGGTTGCGAAGGTGACGCCGGCGAACAGTCCTAGCTTGACTATGAAAGTGCGTCTCGGGGTTTGTGGGTTGGATATGGATGGTAATCTTGGAGAGGTAAGATCCTTCGACATGGTTATCCCCGAGCCTGGCAGAACGACACGTCAGGTCTTGAAACGAAGGCAAACAGGATACGCACTGCAAGTCTCTTCACAGCAAAGAAATACTTCGCCTTCATCTCTGCGGCGCATCCTTGCATGACGTCTCTTCAAAGCGGCGGGTATGCGAAGATGGGATGGCAAACATTCGGGGGTTCGTACGCGCATAGTATCTCGTAGGAGGTGACCGGTAAACATGCGAGCTCAAGTCCCGCTGGCACCGTGCCATTCGAGCACCGGAAGCATCTCCGACGTCGATAATCGGAGCCAGTGAGTCCAGCGGCTGACGACGGCATGGATTGGTGGAGGACAGAGTTCGTCCTTGTAGGGCAGCGGTCTGGATGTGTGAATGGGAATAGGTCTTTAGGTTTTCAGTAAGAAATCGACGAGGAAAGAAGAGAAAGCTTACAACATCACAGTGCGGAGAAGTAGTCGTCTCAGTCATCTAACGTTGCACGGCATCCAAAACAGGTGTATGGGTTGTTGTCGAAGAAGAAACGTTGGCCCTAAAATGTGATTGTCCAGGCTGGCGAGGCTCTGCCGATTGTTTTCTCCGAGGCTGATGATGTGAAGTGGATTATTAGTCGTTAATGCAGGAAACTAGGTGGCTGGTGACGATAGGACCGGGAGAGGCTGATGGGGAGAGAGAGCACAGGGCGTTCAAAGGTGCTATCTATCCCTGCTGCTGATGACCTCCTAGATCCTTCGCCGTCGTCGAGGGCCCAGCATAGTCGTTGGCATACATTGCTTGTTGCCGATGGAAGGAGTAGGGGAATACTTCAAGGCTTCGAAGAACAAAGTGGCCGTCATCATTGCAGTAGCAATTCTTTCGCATAATGAGAACACAAAGAAGGGAAATCAGAAAGGACGCACGATTCCTACACAGTTCTGATTCGCCCAGCATAGACCCGCGTTCAACCACCCTCGCCCTCGCCTCGGATTCCCGCAAAATCTTGTACATTTTGGTCTACGATTTCAGAGGTGGCTGCTTCGTCAGAGAAAGAAAGGGGGAGGACGCGACACAAATATCGGTTTGATTCAAGTGGTGGACGAAAGTGGTCAAGTGATGGGGCGTGGGGAAACTTGCCTCGCCCCCATCAGATTCATATCACAGCCTCGCGTTTCTTCCACTCATACACTCACCATTGTCCGTACACCGTAGTAACAACAATGCAAACACCATCTCAACCTCTCACTCAGTCTCCAAGTACGGCGGCGCCTGTTCCATCTGCGATTCTTGCGCCTCCGAATCTGGCTCCTGATGATACAGATTGGATTTCGACCGCCAGTCTCACTTTCAAAGTGCTTGCTGGCGCAGGCGAACTCGATCGCACGGGCATCGCGAAGACAATTGCGAACCTTGCTCTCCCGATCCTGGATCTGGCTAAGGTGTGAATTTATGCTACTTTATGACAATATTACATACCAAAAGGCTTGTATTATTCAGAATAATAAGCAGGCATGCGATGATCTCAAGGATACCATCAAGTACCTCGATGACATGCTCAGCTATGTCTCCGAGGAGATCAAGCTCCTTCAGGAAGGCCAATCCTTGATGGATGCTTCAACTCACCCATTGGCACGTCTACAACAAATGGGCGATGAATTTGTCCAGTCTGTCTTTCCATTCAATCTTGTTAGATGTACAATTGATATCTGTCTTTGTGTTAGTCACCTCAAGGATCTGAAGGATGATTTGAACAAGATCTATGGGAAGAGAGGGTACCGGGCAAAGATGAAGAAACTATTTCAAAGCAAGACTATTCTGGACCGTATTAATCAGCACAAGGTGTATGTCAAGGATGCTCGGGACAAGTTTGTTGTATGTTTGTCCTACTGTGACTCTTGAGAGGGATATTGATTCTTCTCAAGGCAAGTGCTGTGTTGTCTACAGCCAGGCAGATTGTAGATGTTGGTGCAAAGGTTACTGACATTCATAATCATCTGGTAAATATTCTTATTATTGTTCCATCAATGTATACTGATAATTTTATAGATGAGTCCTTCTAAGATTCAACCTGTCAAGTATGTTTCTATATATTCTTTAAAGTATATTAGTTCTCATGATAGTTCACTGATTAGTAGCATTATGGTTTCTGCTATTCCACCACCATCTCCAACTGTTTTCATAGGTAGAGATGATTTAGTCCAAGAGGGTATAGCCAATCTTCTTGCTGACTCTCCTCATTCCATTATCATAATGGGATTTGGAGGCATGGGCAAAACATCTCTAGCCTTGAGGATATTAAATGATGCTGCTATACTGGCTAAATATGAGGCTCATAGATATTTCATTCCCTGTGATATAGTCTGCAGTGTTGATTGTACTGTGGAAGTTCTACTGCAGACTGTGATGAAGCAGATGAACTTGAGCTTGACTGGTGATGCAGTAAAACAGCTGCATACTATACTTAAGCCAACAATTTTGGTTTTTGATAACTTTGAGACTCTTTGGGACCAAAGCAGTGATCAACATAGTATCCAAATGCTTTTAGCACAGTTGAATTCTGTGATACAGATTACCTTGATGATTACTATGAGAGGAAGTGTTACTCCAATTGAAGATGTTAATTGGTTAATACTACCACATAATGGTCTATCACCAGTAGATGAGCCTATATCACTGGACATCTTTAGTACTATTTCAAGACACAGTATTGATGAAAAAGCAGTTAGAGAACTGGTAAAGGAGCTAGAAGGATGGCCATTAGCTATTACATTGATGGCTTATCAGGCTAAAATTCTTTCTCCAAAGATACTTCTTGAAAGCTGGCATCAGGAAAAAACTTTATTATTGAAAAAACCAAGAGCTCAACCTGATCGGTTATCAAGTGTTGACATTTCAATTCAAATAACTCTTCAATCACCATTACTTTTATCAAAGCCAAATACATTAAAGCTGTTGAGTGTAATGTGTTATTTGCCTAATGGTATTCCAATATGGAACAGTTCAATATACAAAATGCTACCAAAGATTCCTGAACAAACTTTAATTATATCAGAATTATTACAATCTGGAATTATATATCAAGATAACAAGGAAGGGTTGAAACTATTATCACCTATTCAAGAATATCTTAAGACATACTTTCTGGAGCCAGATGCAGATATAAAAACTCAAATTTGCTTCTTCTATATGGATGAAATAAATAATAACAGTCTCAGATATTCAAGTTCAGGAGATAAGACAAAATTTGGTGTCTTACATTCTAAGAATATTGAATGGATATTATATAGGCTTCTGGATAATGATATTAGTGAAAAGCATTTGACAACAATTTATGTCTTTTGTGTTTTTCAATATGTAATCTGGGATTCAGATAGACTATTGAAAAAAATGATACTTGCAATAAAGCAAAAGAATATGCAAAACTTATATGCATCTGCATTGCTCTTGTTAGGCAAAAGATATTTGTTAATTGATCAGTACAAGTTAGCACAGGAATATGTATATGAAGCTAGGCAGACTTTTGAAGACATTGATGATTTCTTTGGAGCAGCACAGTGTTTGCAAAGCTTGGGAGATATTTTGCAAATGACACATCAATACTCAGCAGCCACTATCAAGCTAGAGAAGGCTATGCAGATGTTTGAAGACATTGATAACTTCCTTGGAGTAGCACAGTGTTTGCGAAGCTTGGGAGATATTTTGCAAATGACAGATCAATACTCAGCAGCCACTATCAAGCTAGAGAAGGCTATGCAGATGTTTGAAGATATTAATGACTCCCTTGGAGTAGCACAGTGTTTGCAAAGATTGGGAAATATTTTGCAAATGACATATCAATACTCAGCAGCCACTATCAAGCTAGAGAAGGCTATGCAGATGTTTGAAGATATTGATGACTCCCTTGGAGCAGCACAGTGTTTGCAAAGATTGGGAAATATTTTGCAAATGACACATCAATACTCAGCAGCCAATATCAAGCTAGAGAAGGCTATGCAGATGTTTGAAGATATTGATGACTCCCTTGGAGCAGCACAGTGTTTGCAAAGCTTGGGAGATATTTTGCAAATGACAGATCAATACTCAGCAGCCACTATCAAGCTAGAGAAGGCTATGCAAATGTTTAAAGATATTGATAACTCCCTTGGAGTAGCACAGTGTTTGCAAAGCTTGGGACATATTTTGCAAATGATAGATCAATATGTAGAAGCAACTGCCAAGCTGAAAAAGGCTATGCAGATGTTTGAAAATATTGGTGATTCTCTTGGGGCAGCACAATGTTCAAACAGCTTAGAGAATTTTTTATAAAGACAAACTAATAGTCAGAAGTAACTGTTAAGCTGGGCTTAATGCTCATGCTTGAGGATCATTACTAATGGCAACTGCTAGTGACTAGAGTTTGAACTGAGTTGGTATTATGCTGGAATTTCCAGTTTGAATGTGTAATGCCATTAGTTTCACAACTGGTAATTGTTGTGTTGGCCATCTTTTACTCTCTATCAAAGCCAGATATCTGTCCATATTCTCAGTGCTTGAATATTTATAAGCCTGCCTCATCTTTAAGCTGTAGTTTTTTTTACTTTACTTTATTTATGAAATGAATCATAATATGACTTCAGTCTCATGAAAAGAAAATTTCCTGATACCAGGTATCCATTTACTGTAAAGTTCTATCACACTGCATGATGACTTTAATAAATGAGGCTTAAATATTAAGTGTGAAAGATATTTATTTTTATCATATTTGTACTTAAAATAGGTAAAAGCTTTGACAAATATCTTTTTTATATTTATAAAAATTGGCTCAAAACCACATAAGGTAGGCGACATCCATAGTCCGCCAACATCACGTGATCCTTTGTGACATGACCAAATTGGGCGACTCTTGAAGAAAAAGTTAAATATCTTTCTTCCTCGTATAGATATCTTCAAAGTAAAAAATACAAGTTGTGCATTAAAAGCTACAAACTTTAGTCCCAGTAGTAATTTTGCCAGCAACTCCACTCAAAAGGAGTAATTAACGGATCTAGAGCTTCCGTACCCATTACCACATCAATTGATACATCAAGACGCGTCGCCTGGCTTCCTCACTATAGCTCAAAAGCAAAAGCAACTCAGGAAACAAATATCAAACATTGTGGACACTGTATCAGCCCTCAAAACTTGAGTAAACCAGACAACAGAGCAGTTCTCTCCTCGGAAAGAGAAATGAAATTATGACAAAAAGGAAAGTGTGCATATCATTCACCTCTAATTACATAGGAGTTCACTGAAACATGCTAGAATAATAATCCTATACACTTAGCATCATCTCTGGAGATCTCAATCTGGCACTGAATGATATAGTAGTGTATTCTTTACTACTTCACTGCCTGCCGCATGCATATGACTAATGTTCCATGGCTGAAGCTTGAAGCCTGAATGGTAGACAAGCTGATTGGGTATAAAGGGGTTCTATGGGTTATTTAGTGCTGCCAGAAAGCATTCTAGAAGGATCTGAGAGGAGAATATTGTAGAACTGTTTAAAATAGTGCTACTTTCATGAAAACCCATTAATTACTCTATGAGTTTGAAGCCGTTCGTAAATCCCTGTCATTTTCAACTACCTATACTTGTTTCAAACAACTTGTATTTTGTACATTTGAGATATCGAGCCTGCAGCAAGACCTATTCCTCCTTGAGCATTTCGTTCGCTCAATTTGGGCATCTATGTCATGGAGTGGTCACACCCACGTGATGTAAGCGGACCATGGATGTCGTCTACCTTAAAATCTCAAATATTGTGAAGATATTTAACTTCTTTTTTCAATATATTATTGCTATTTTCAATAATGATGAGATTCCGAAAAAATAATTTAAAAGTTTTGAACAGCTTGGGCTTTTGAGCCAGCATTCAGAGGGTTATGGCAATCGACGTCATTGTTTCATGGGGTGTCTCAGATGGCGCAGACTGAGATCAGGCTTGGACGTCATGCCAAAACTTTTTTTTTTTTTGAGAATCTCATCATTTTTGAAAATAGCAATAAACAAGAAAATAACTAAAAATAAATATTGTTTAGATTTAATATTCAAGGCTCAATTATTGAGACCATCACACAGTGTCAAGCAAGATTTAAATTCAAGATGTTGATAGTCAATTAATGTTGAATGCTCTCACTGTGACAGTGAGCACTGATAAAACACTGTGGCAGTAAACTGTATTTGGCTGAATATTCAAACTCTGGTCAATAGTGACTTAGCTGCTATGATCTGCAAAGGATTTATAAATTACTTACTTGCTTAAAGGGCTTAAAAATTTTAGAGAATATTGTATGCACATAAATAAGTTTGAATTAAAAATTTGAGCTTCAGAAATAAAATGCATTCCCTATGTTAAATAAATCTACTATTAAACAGCAGGTCTGCCACTTGATGTGGCTATGCCTTGGGCATCAGAAAGGTGCATAAAGCACTATTTTTCAATACTCTCTCTGATTTTAGGTTTCTGATATTAAAAGATCATTTGCAGACTCACTGTATAGAGAATCCAATATCTTAACTTAAAATATTGAATTTTATAACTATTTATATTTTCTAACATCTAAGCTAGAATATCAAAAGATTATTTTGGATATTATTTCAATATTCTTGTGTATTGAAAAAATATTGGAAATTTTTCAAATATTATCTCCATATTTCAGAGCAATATATTGAAAAAATAAATAGTTATAGAATTCAATATTTTCAGCTAAGATATTGGATTCTCTATGTAGTGACTGATCTCCTGAAAATTTCTTTTTTTTATTTTTTATTTTATTTTATTTTCTCAGACTGATTCACAAACATTAGTCCCAGTGAATAGTGCCTGAATTAAGTATGATTATCTATAATTGTTTTAGTTTACTTTTATTTAACATTGTTATTTTCTATTCTCATAAGCTTTTTCATATCAACAGTGAAACTTTTGCTGTTTTTTTTGGACTAAAGAGCTATTTTTTAAGAAATCCTTATTCAGATTTCTCTAAATCTGCTCAAGTATTTAATTTTTAAAATTATGACAAGTTTCATGCCGTCCTGGTCACATGGCACTTGATATCAACCACAGTCTTACATTGAGACTAGCAGTCATCGGTCAATGACTTTGATACCTTGCTTGAGTGGTGTTCATGCAAGTTTATTTGCACATGGTTCTGAGTTTAGTACTGACTCTCCAAAGCATACTCCTTCGTGTTCACTCAGGCTCTCTAGCAATGACCACAGTTCCTTATCTCTTCTCCAACATGAAATTCAAACAAAATTCAAAGCCACATGGAGAGTTATATGGAATTAGTGAGGTTCTGTGAAACAATAAGTAACTATTGGTCGATCGAGCAAAGAGTCAAGCTTCAAGAGTCAAGTTATATACAGTAACGAGTTCTACGAGTTTTAACTTTCTTATAATAGTACATACTATATCATATCACGTGCATCACATGTAGCTCTTAGCTTGGTAAGCGAAGATTTTAGACTTTGAGAGACCTTGACAAGCAAGGTAATGTCAGATGATGGCTGAGACTGGAAGGAGATCATATACTAACACATTCAGTATGACCTGCATATAATCAAGTAGTTCTATTCTCTTGTACAGATGTAAAGCAAAGGATAGAAAGACTACATTGGTTTCCATTGTCCTTTCTGTGTGGAATTTTTGTGCTCATATGTCCAACATTGTCCATTGAAGAGATTTGTGATTTGCATCTGTGAAACTAAGAGCAGCCTAGCATGAACAACACACTAAACCTACACTCAATCCCATTAATACACACACACCAATCTCTATAAGTGTGGAGGGGAGCAAGGAATTCAATTCCAATTGTGTGCTGACAATATCTCAACAAATCTCAAAAGCTCTCTCTCAATAGCCTAATGCAGCATGCAGTAACCAGCAATATCTCAAGTTCTCTTTATTTCTCTTCTAAAGCTTTTTACAAGAGAGCATGGCAAACCATGCAACCCTCAAGGCAAAGACTTTATAAGATATACAAATGAATACACAGATCTATGAAAATAATACAGTCCACTTAGTAAGCTCACTAAGTACAAATTGCTGCTAGGTCGAACTGCACATGACTTTACCTTCTTCTTAGCTCGCTCAAACTGAGTCCCAACTGATCACAACAAAAGTCTTTTCAGTGTAAAGAGTTACATGGTTTCTACTGGGACCTGGGTGGATCTGTGAAAAGATCCAAGTCCAGATTTTCAATTTATTAAAAAGTCAGACCTGTGAGTTAATAGGTCCAGGTCCCTAAACAGGTCCAGATCAAAGCATTCTGAGATAGTTCTATTCATGGGTGACCTGTCTGAGACTTGCACACAATTTATAGATAAATTACGCCTACTCTGGGAAGACTGAGAGATCAAAAAAAAACATGAAAAACATACAAAATTACATGTTAATTTAGCTTAATATAGGTATAATTATTCAAGGAGTTGTCAGATCATTGATCAGAGGTTATACTTGAATTTCATGACTCAGAAAAACCTCAGACAACCCTTTAAATAATTTACAGGGCATGTTTGTGAACTGAAAAATAAGAGATAAAACACTGCAAGATATAACAAAGTAGCTCTGGATAGCTCCTGTGTTTCAGGATCAACTCTGTATATTGATTGGTAACTATAATCAAATTCTGCATTATTGAAAATATATAAATGCCCACAGAAGTCTTGGATTTGGACCATATGTAGCTTATCACAATAAAGTTAAAAAGATCAAGAAAATGAAGAAAAAGCTTCAAACACATACCACAGCTTGAGATCATTCCTGATTTATGATCAGATGCTATAATCAGATTCTACGATGTTGAAAACACTTTACCACTGATGCAAATAAATTTTACATGATGAAGCACACTCAGAAAGAAATAGATGAATAACTAAAACTAATATGAGAATAGTTTCCAATAGCTATTTTGGATCAGGGAGATCTCCAATAAGAAATCTGATAGGATATTCAGATTCAGTGATCTTGAAAACCCCCATAGACATCTGCTAGGTGTATAAAACCTGCACACACTCATGGCAAACCTGGGACCTGCACCTGCAAGATCTGGGTTTGGTCCAGGTACAGGCCCCAGGTCAGGCATTTTGGTACCTAGGATCCAGCAGGTCAGGTCCAGGTGCACCTGGGTAAGGAACTGTGCAATTCTTTAATTCAGTGAGCTCTCTAGTATGAAGTGCTACTAAGTCCAACTGTGCACACTTTCACCTTACTCTAGTCCACTAAATCTGAATCCTGACCTGTCACAAATGAGGCCCTCAGCACTCTCAAACTAATCACAATAGATCCTCAAACAAACAGGTCTTGCACATAGTGAGCTTGCTAGGTAACAAGGTACCACCAGATTTTTTTCAGCTAGTATACACCTACTACATCTTGTGTAGCTGTCATGGAGCAGCTTGATCTGGCCAATTCCCATGTGAAACACACACTTCTCTCTTACACTGCACTAGAAATGGAACAGAGCTTCTCTCAGATGTAACCAAGTATACTCTTGAGACTGGCACAGCTTCACCAACTCTGAATCTTTTATTTATCTAAAGTAAACCAAAGTTTATTATCTAAAATGTTTCTCTAATTCTATTCCTCTGTGAGCTCATTACAATGCATGAGCCCAGAAGCAACTAATCACTCCCTTGCTAAAATACAGGCTCTTGGCACTTGTCTGCTATGATTTCCAAGACCAGCGACTAGTAGGCTCACTGCACAAGGCAGGAGACTCACAGATTCCAAGCTAAACCTTTTCAATGCAACTGAAGCTATTTGCACTGTTCCTTAGTGAAGAAGAGGGCAAATAGTAACTTGAAATTTACACTGTCTAACTGAACTACTCATATACTATAAGTGAAAGATGAATACAAATAGTCTATGAGTAAGGTAAACAGTCTAGATCTTTTGATGTATTTCAATGTTTTCCAATGTCAGTCCTCTGCAGGTGCAGTATTCCTTAGCAGATGAGTCAGACTGTTTCTGATTGGTCTCTTCAAGATGTACTCTATGCCCTGCAATGATAGTGTATATCAAAAGTCACCTCCACAGGCTTAGCACCTTGGCAACTGATGATTAAGTCTGTGGAATTTCTTTTCTGGAGCTTTTTTCTGGTGAACAGCTCTTTTTTTAGGCATATTAGCCCTCAGGCCTTTCAGATTCCTAGCAATCTTACTAATCTCTCAGCCAAAACCTTTGTACTAGGCCTGTCTCATAATATCTATTCATTTCCTTCCTTGCATGAGATTATCTCCAGATTTTCAGACACCATGCTTCTTTCATTAAGCAAGCACATAACTATTATCATGATGTTGTGATGAGATTCAGGAATTTCAATAGCATATGGAGGACTGGTTCCATGGATACCATCTATATGCAAAATATACAGTCTATGCAGTTGGATGCATCTAGTAGAAGCTAGGTTATCAGCCAAATAACAATATTTGTATGCACAATTAAATCTGCTCTGGAAGAATGAGTAAATGCTGGCAGAAAGATTTGGATACTCAGTACATGATCTTACCTAAGGCTTATTAGTTAGCGTTTTCATATGTACCTCTTAAAAATGTATCCTACTAGGCCTATTATCAACCTTGGATAGTGAACAGAGTGCACAGATCCACTGTGTTAGACCCGATGTCCTAACAAGAGTAATGCAATGGCTGTATCGCATTCATACAATCACCGTTGAGTCCCATGTAAGTTAGAAGATCAAGACTAATGCTTTAGCACTTAGCGTGAGTGACTGTGTTTCGGTATGAATAAACTTTAGCTCGAAGCTGGGGAATATACAGCTTTGAGTAAACTACTTTTATACTAAGTCGAGAGTCTGTAATGAGTACTAAGATGAGGGTACCGT
The DNA here is from genome assembly GCA_900157415.1 of Armillaria cepistipes. NCBI lineage: Eukaryota > Fungi > Basidiomycota > Agaricomycetes > Agaricales > Physalacriaceae > Armillaria > Armillaria cepistipes. Next base: position 2,439,488 of record FTRY01000005.1, read on the forward strand.
GTTAGAAGATGAATAAGGCAAATACACAGTAGCCGAGAATAAAGTACACGTTAACCGAGTGTGACTTCATTGCGATGTGAAGACTCCGTGGAGTTGCGGATCTAAAGATAAGATAAGATAAGCGCTGAGGATAAGATAAGATAAGAGGCGCTTAGATAAGGAAAAGAAATAAATCGTAACACACTGTAAAGTTTCTTAACTACGGTCAATAATTTTCAGAGCAGAAATATTAACTGATAACCTATCTTGATGTGCCTGAATTATTTACATGTTGAAACTACCTAGATTGTGATTTGCTTTAAGGTAGATGTGCCACCTTTTTCCAGTAGTCTTGTCCTAATGCTCCTTCTCCTGTGTAGTCAGGGTTAGACACCAGAGGTTTATTTTTCCACTTTGCAAGAAGGCCCACATGTCACTACTAATTATGGCCTAGATGCTGCCCTCTCTGGTGACTGGTAGTCCCATTCTGCCACCCCTTCTCAAGTGCAATCAGGGTTGTACTGAGAAAAGATAATCATGGCACTGGTTACAATCAGAAGTAAGTCATTTTTCATTTATTCAATTAATGACTACTCACCACTGATTCAGACTATAGCCACATTCATAGTTTTAAAAGTGCTCCAATGGAGCATGCTTTGAGGTCAGTATTAATGCATGACCTGAGTATAATATTCATAACAGTGTAGAAATCCTACTTGCACAGTTATTTTAGTGTCAAGAATGTTATGATTTATTCATTTTTCCTTATCTTATCTTATCTCAGCACCTCGGCAAACCACACCTAGACCAGGCACTTACCACGATCCAGCATGCCACATGGTTCCCTGACGGTTTCCATTCATCGAACAACACACGGATTCCTTATTTAGAACATTCAGAATTGTATATAAGCACAGTAGCTATCAGCCATGTACCCTAGCTTCTAGCTACGTTTAATCATACCGAACTCTTAGTCTTTACCTTCAATGCTAGCCGTCTGATCATACCCCTCTCAGAACTTGCATATTGCCGCCCGCACTGGTGACTGTACAAATGCGATACAGCCTGTGTTTGTGCTTGCTTGTTCTCCCCGGGTTCAGGTCTAACAGTTAGCTAGAAGCTTTCTACATCGTTCTACCAAGCGCATGCCGCAGGAAGAACAACCATCCTTCCCCGTAACCGACGAACGAATCATCGAATCAGTACAGAACGAAGGACTGTCACTCCACGATGCCCTTGCCCGACTAATACTTGCCACCTACGTGGCCAGTATCCTACCACCCATCCGTAAATGAATGATACCTGGACACCAGGGACTATCACCGCCGTCGTCATCTCAGCCATCCTCTTCTGCATAGCGTTGATCGCCTCCATTCTCATCGACTGCTTCCAGCTCTACCGAAGCATACGAGCATACCAGATCCAACGCCGACTAGCGCACCAATGAACACCAACATCATCGACCTAGCACTATTATTCACATTGGCATTTGTAGGGGCAACAATCGCATTCCTAGCGGCCCTAATCACCTTCACCTTCCACCACGAAATCCGGGAACGCCTTGTCCTACGAAGGCTCATCGTCCCAACCAATGAACCCCAACCAGAGAACCCTGTGCTCCAGCGAGCACTGGAGCACCGACAACGACTACAGGAGGGGAACCGCAACCTCCTCCTTGCCGTCGAACAGGAGAGACAAGCCCAGGGACTTGCAGTGGTCAGACTCGTCCACCATGAGGACGACCCGAACAGGCACCTACGGTGTGGGGATTTCCCTGCCGCCTTCGCCGCCTGGAGAAACAGAAGCCATGACCCCTGGGCAGAACCACCCAACAGCAGACCCCGCCACCTACCAAACGACGGGACGATATGGGATCCCCACCCCCAGTACATCCTGGACTGGGATCAACCCCTGGCCCCTGAGCAGCAGCCTATCGACGTACCACCCATGTACCAACGTCATCCCGCGATTGGGGAAAGCACCCTGGTCCGGGCTCGCCAACGTCTTAGAAGACAGAACCCAGTCCCCTTCCCCACCCCCCATTGAGCTATTGGTCTACCATCCACTTCAAACGACGACCCAACCTCGGACACCGACACCCTCATCGACAGGGACATCCCCGAGCAGATTCGAATCCACCCCGATGTCCCCGAGGATATCTCGACCACCGTCGCCAGAGGAATTAATCCCGACGAGGATCAACGAACCTCACGAGAGCTCCTTCTCCTCGAGACCAGAGGAGAGGAGGACCCCTTCAACGTCGACGGCCCCGACTTCGAGTGGCCTGAACTATCCCCCATCGACCGAGAAATCATGGGCGCCGCCAGAGCCACAGCATGGGAGTTCAGGCAAAGAGATGTCGAGGAAAGATGGCCTCCCAGGGCCAAGAGAACCCATGGCCCTTTTCCTCGCACTCAATCAAGGAGAGCCACTCGGCTCTCCTAACGCCGCACCCTTATCCGAGCGGTTGGAGCTCAACGGCAACCGAGAGATATGGGATCCCGCCCCAGGACGAAGGCTACTCCACCTCCGACCCCGCACCGCTGACAAACAAGGCGCCCTGGAGCACGCCCTCGCCTGTCTTGTATGGCAGGAAACCTCATGGCGCTCCCGAGCCGCCATGTAGGTTTCCCCGAGGATACACAGCCAGGTACGACATCCCCATGCCGTTACCCGACTCACCACCCTACCGACGGCAAGGAACGTACAGAGGGAAAGGGAAGAGCCGCCTCTTTGGAGGAGCAGATGCAGACGAAGACATGGCGGGAGGACCCGTACCACCGCCGGGACCACCAAATCCCACCGATAAAGAAAGACTCGAACAGGCCCATGCCCTGTATGACCACAAACGACAAAGGGCCGATCGCCTGGAACAGGAGATCAAAGCCCTAAGATTGGGACAACGACCGGGTCGTGACCCGCTCTGACGAAGGGGACCACCAACCCACCGATTCTCCATACCACGCCCCGACGACTACGAAGGACCTCCACTACAGGGACCTTCGGGCACCTACCACTACGACCATCCCCCTCCCGTGAGCGACGTCAAACCACTGCTCATGGAAAAGCCGCAATACTTCGAGGGTGTGCACGACAACATCGAACGTTTCCTAGGGGACTGCAAAACCTACTTCGAAACGTTCCGACGACACTACATGCAGCATCCCACGCTCATGATAGTATTCGCCTCCTCCTTCTTTAGGGGAGCAGTGCAAGATTGGTGGGTACATCTCCACGATGAATACGAGTACACCCCCGAAGGAACCGGAGACTATGACAACGACGATCCTGACGTGCCATTCAATGGTGGGTCCCACTACCGATTCCCCGACTGGGCGGAATTCTCCCGCCTAGTGCGTGAACAATTCCAGGATCCCGCCATTGAACTGGTCCACGAGAAGAAGATGGGCGAACTCCGTATGACAGGCCCCGCCTATCTCTTTTTCCGACAAATGGAACGCGAGGCCAAGCTCGCCAACTGACTCGATGACCAGACCAATTGAAGCGTACTAGTGGAAGCGGTGCAGAAGGGAATTCCCCACGACTACTCCTGAACCATTGCCAACATCGGCTTCGGAATTCCCTGCACATATACCGAGTGGAAGACGCGCATCATCACCATGTACAAGGAGCGCACCAAGGACGGCATCTACACACAGACCCACTTTGAACCCCATCGCGACAACCGCAGGCCCCCGCCTCATCAGAAAAGCAATACCGCCACCAGCAGCAGACCAGCAGCAGGTGGCACAACAAGTTCATCACCGGCCAAGCAGAACAACCGGCCACACGATGACAGGGGCAAGTGGTACACACCAAAGGGAGCTGACGCCCAGATGCAGATTGACGCACAGCGGAGCCAGTTGATGAGTGAAGGGAGATGTTTCAGGTGCTGAAAGAAAGGCCACCTGTCAAAGGATTGCCCCGACAAGAAGGAGGGGCACCAGGTAAGGGCAATTGAGGCCGCTCCAACAGAGCCGCCCAAGGACTCTCAGACAAAGGACGAGGCGGGAAAAGAGTAGGTCATTGGGTGTTCAATTCCACCGCGACGACCAAGGACTTATCTACTGGTGTGCACGTTTCTTCTGCTGGACAGTCTTTTTCACTCGGCAAGGATGGTGCTTCTTTGAAGCCTGCCTCCTTCTTTACTTTTACAGACACTTTATATAAAGCACATTCGGATATACCCCCCCCCCAATGAAGGGCGGGTTTTTAGCATGACTTCAAATATATGGCCTACGTGCCATTCTACGACTTCTACCTTGCACCCAGTATTAGAATCGACAAACTGATACAGTATTCTCACTGTTTATGACACTAATGACAATTCCACAGATACTTCCCCTAAACAGGGGATAACTGCGGGCCCCTACACGAACGAAGACCTGGAGAGCGACAGAGCACTCCTGACGGACGACTTGCACACTGAAGTGGCATTATGTCCAGCAACACGACCAGCTAAACATCCGGCAAGTAGCTCATTATGAGTGAACGCATCGAACGAAAAGGTGACTACCATATCACCAGTCACCTTAACGACGGAAACGACATCGAGGCGGCCCTTGGGGTGTGAACCTCCCATGATGCACGACCGATCGGGTGACGCGAAGCCGCATGTACGCGCCCTTCAGTCTAGTGTTGCAGAGGGACATACCGACTTCGGAAAGGGGGGCCCCCAGGCGTGATCAGCAACTCCCCCCAGGAGCCACCTGCGAAGAACCGCCGAGATGGCCCCGACCGAACACCCGTTCAAGACCGCTCTCGAAGACAAGGTGCGGGCCCCGAGCGAGTGACTACGAGGACAACAGACGCATCAATGGGGAATGACACCTATGATGCAGACCTGCACACCGCCGGTGCGCCAAGTATTTCCGACCCTAGCGCTGACCAGCATGCTGCTGGTAAGGCCGTAGCACAACCGGGTACCCTGCATTCAATGCCTATACAGCCTGGAGGTGCGATGATCCCTCCGGGAAGTCAAGACCGAAGGCCCGCTGGATGCGCAGCGGCCCTGACCGACGTCAGGGCGCTGAAAGCAACGGGAATCCAACTCCCCTGCCCCGACAGGACAGCCGATGAACATGGATCCGCTCGTGCCCAGGCGGTAAAAAGGGGGCATCAGGTAGCTATGATAGAAGTACCTGACAAAGACGACGATACCGCTTATCAGCGGTGGCTTGCTAAAGGATCCCCTATAGTAACCCCGACCCAATCAGTCGCGACGCTTCCCACGCCTCCCGACTCTCCGATCCAAATCGGACGAACATACACCGATGGCCAGACTTACCAAGACTGGCAGACCCAAGGCAAGGTGACCTCACCAATGGTAGTTGCGCCCTCCGCAGCCAACGCGAAGGTTTGAGAGGTCCCACGCCAAGGATGGATGAAACCGCTGTCGGTAGATTGGACACTACGAAACGTCTAGAAAGCGCGCAGCGACAATGCCGCTCACGCCCAACTTGTGCTTTGGATGCACAAAGACCGACTCGGGGAGCTCACCGATGAGCTTCTCAACGAACTCAGAATCGGTGGTCAAACCGCTGTCGAACGATTCTACGAAATCCGCGAACCCATTCGATATATCCGTGGAGCATCGGGGGACTTCTCGATCCCCGTAATGCTGGAACCAGTATCTAGCTTACTCAAGCTGACAACGAAGGCCCTGATTGACAGTGGCTGTACAGGAAGTGCCATCAATCAGGCATATGTCCAGAAACATCACCTCGATACGAAAAGGGCGCTCATTCCCATTCCAGTCTATAACGCCGACGGAACCCGCAACCAAGGCGGGGATATCACAGAGTTCGTAGAACTCTCAATGATGATTGGAGGACATCGCGAGTGCATTGATCTCGCGGTAACCAACCTTGGAAAGAAAGACATTTACCTCAGACACGATTGGCTCAAGCGCCACAACCCGAGTGTAAATTGGGAACGTGGCACAATCATCTTCGGCCGCTGCAACTGCATGGGGGAGCAGTTTATCCTCCCCGACGCTGACCCCGATGACCATTGGGACGAAGAACTCGAGGAAGGAGATACTATCCTCGCCGTATGAATGGACGAAGAGCTCATCATCTGAAGCGTTCATCATGCCAATGAGCTCGCTGCCGCTGCCAACGCGGACAAGCCAAAGAAGACGTTTGAAGAAATGGTCCCTGAGAACTACCATTCCTTCCGAGACTTGTTCTCCAAGGAGAACTTCGATGAACTACCCGAGCGAAAGTCATGGGACCATGCCATTGAACTAGTACCCAACACCAAGTCCACGTTGGACTGCAAGGTGTATCCCTTGAACTGAAACAAACAGGAACAGCTCGACAAGTTCCTTGATGAGAACTTGGAATCTGGACGCATCCGCCCCTCTGAGTCTCCCTTCACCTCACCCTTCTTCTTTGTCAAGAAAAAGGACAGATCGCTCTGACCAGTACAAGACTACCGCAAGCTCAATGAAATGACCATCAAGAACTGATACCCGTTACCACTCATCTCCGAACTCATTGACAAATTGCGTGGCGCCAAGTACTTCTCGAAGCTCGACATTCGTTGGGGATACAACAACGTCCGAATCCGAAAAGGCAACGAGGAGAAAGCTGCCTTCCGCATGAACCGAGGACTGTTCGAACCAACAGTCATGTTCTTCAGACTCACCAATTCGCCTGCCACGTTTCAGTGGATGATGAACGATATCTTCCACGACCTCATCGGGGAAGGAAAAGTCACGATCTATCTCGACGACATCCTGATCTTCTCGAAGACTCTAGATGAACACCGACGAATCGTGAAGCGCGTCCTCCAACGCCTTCGCAAGAACAAACTCTTCCTCAAAGCAGAGAAGTGTGAGTTTGAAGTCCTCGAGACGGAATATCTCAGGGTTATCGTCAGTGAAAACTCGGTCCGAATGGACCCAGTCAAGATCGCCGGCATTGCTGAATGGCCAATGCCGACGAAGAAAAGGGAACTTCAGTCGTTCCTCGGATTCACGAACTTCTATCGAAAATTCATCAAGAACTATTCGAAGGTCGTAAAGGCACTCACCCAGCTCACTGGGCTCATCGCCTGGACATGGGGGAAACCCCAAGAAGACGCTTTCAAGGAGCTAAAGCGCCGTATGGCTGAGGATGTCATCCTCGCCATCCTGAATGACGATGATCCCTTCAGGGTACACTGGGGAGAAATCAACCAAAGGTACAACTTAAAATAATAAACAAATTGCAATAAAATAGAGTATTTGTCCTTGTCTCTCCAGCTCAAAAAGATCTTTTAGGAAAGGGTGATTTTCTAAATCTATGTTTCTATGTCTTTTCAAAGAATAAATAGACCAAACATTTGACATTCTAAGAATATAATGTAAGGCCATAAAAAGAGAAAGAAAACCCCTTATTACAACATTTCTTCCGGTCGAAGAATGATCCAAAGATTGCTACACAAATGGCAGTTCTTTGGGTAAAAGAACATGTGTTTTTGGAAGAATTTTGCTGAAATACTCCAAAGGGGGAAATGTTCGAAAAATTGACACTTTTTGTTACTTCTGTTTTGCACTTTTTTACAAGCTTATAGGGCCTATAGAATGACAATTTTCTTGTCTTTGATTGAGAAATATGAAATGGGAATAATCAATGTAATATTGCATATATACCAATTGGTAAGATATCAAGGAGATATGAGCACAATTCATAATTATATGGCTCAGAAGATGCTGAATAATAATGACCGTACAATCAAGTATTTTAGGTTCAAAATTACTATCCATTTTAGGAAGATTCTCTGGCCATTTTTTAGAATAAAAAATAGTCCTGCAGATTCAGATGTCTAGATGTCCGGATATGGGTATATTTGATGTCGGCACCTGTCCACAGACATCTGAACAATCCTTCAAGGACGTCCCAGACACCGACAACACTGTTGCATATGTGTCCGGACACAGCACCTATGATCCTCTCCTTTGCTTTACCCGTTGTTTCACGATGGCTTCCTTGTCTGTATCGCAGGATTTATTCCGCTGTGTACACGATTCATAAATACTTTTATCCCAAGAAACCAGTAGAGCGCGCAGACCTAATAGGTAAGAACCTGTGTCTGAGTTAATGTGCCAGTGCCATGACTGTATGGCTCACCCACCTTTGTAGATGCTGCTCTCTTCATGTTAACTTGACAAATCTCACAGCGACACTGTCGCCTTCATTGATATACAAGTTATCTATGATCTCCTTGTCATCCACGACTGGTGACTATCCACGGCAATTGCACAGCCTGTCGACCACGTCCTAAAGCCACTCAATGTGCTCACCTATCTTCGCCGCCTTCCTCTCATCTTCATATTAGATCCCACTAAATGGCCTGCACAGTCCCTCCAAACGATTTTTTCTGTGTCTTTTCGCTGCTGGAAGCATGTCTCAAGCCTGTGTGACGTGGTTAAACTTGGAAGGAAGAAAGGTGATTTCATTAGATGTCGCAGCTCCTAAACAGAAACGTAATGACGTCCATACTACAGGCACCCGACATCCTGAAATAGACATGTTAGTGAAACAACCTCAGGGGAAAACTTACTCGTAAAGTCCTGACTCTGCGACGCCGCATCTGTGAATCCACACGGAGGGCGGAAAATCATTCCTTAGATCATCTGGTTGCGACACGCTACTCATACAAGGCTGTAGGACGGCAGCGAGGAAGGGACAAGCGGGATCAATGGTGCCGGGTGCCGAATTCCAGACATCGGGTTGGCGTGCTGAATTGCCGGAAGTAGACAAAAATTGTTTCGATCTTGAAACAAACAGCTCCATGGCAGTACCATGACTATTGTGTAGAGGAAGAGCAGACAATGACATAGTTCTGTGAAACGCAAATAATAGAATGCATTAAAAGATCAGATGGCACAATTGGACATCTGAAGTATGTGGTGAGTCAGGATATCCGCAGATAAATTGACAAGTGTTTTGGTTGTAGCGCAAATTCAACACTTACAAGCAGATCTCGAATGAACGCGCAGCTGTCGAAGATTTGCTGTCCTCTTGAAGACGTCCTGGTTCAGCGATTACCACCACAGAAATTCATTCAAGTTCCTATTCTTTACGTTTCCGCAAAAATTACACCCGCTCTGTGAGTTACAAGACACTGTGGCATACAGTACCGCCGTGGAAGCAGTGAGTTACATCCTGGTGAGTATCTCAACATGCCCTAGGATGGATTGATTCCTTTACGCTGAATTGACAGTTCAGCTGCATATTCTTCCGTAGAGAGTCGATACTCACCTCACAAAACGTTACCAGATCTTGTCCGAAGAGAGAATACAAAATCCGGAGATCGGAACCAACAGAATCAAGTCTGTGGTATTTTATTGGTTCGAGTCAAGGTCACTTCTGTAAACGTTGCTCCAGTTTGCTGTGTCGGTGAATCGATATTAGACGTACCGTTAACTCACAGGGGAAATGAAACAATGTCATTCAAATAAATGGATGATAATGCAACCTGTATCACGAAAAGGACATGTACATAACAAGAAATGCATGCATAGGTAGAAGTTGCGACCTTTTGAAATGCTGCTGTCGGAGACCGGCCATAGGGTTCCAATAAGCACACCCCTCAGCTAGTCTTAAGATCAGTTCAGAGACCATTGCCTCTGGAGATCTGGTTGCATGCTTGTAAAGAGTCCTCAGTCCGCATGCACCGCACCTGACTTTCGGCATCAGTTGCCAAGCCTCAAAAACCATTGACTCATTGCTCACCTTAAGATCTCACCGGTCTACTGGCATAATCACTCTCCAGAGCTATGCGGCACGACAGTTTGCTTGGTTGCATCTTTCATTGCGCAACTGTGGCTCATGCTTTATATGGAGTATCACGCCGGCACCGAGACTCACGCCTCACGACATGCGTCGTCTGAAGACGCGTCAAAATGGCATCGAGGTAAGTGTGCAGACTCGGTTAGTCTGACAAAATAAATTGGTAATCTCAATGGCTCTGTCCTGCTCTGTCCACAAGAACATGTCATGGGTTCTTGTCCTCGATCCTATTCCGAGTCCATGGCTCACTGAAAGTGATTACTTGAATGGTCGCTAAGCTGTCGATGATTTGCTGTCCTCTTTGTTTCAGCGATTACCGCCACAGAATCTCTTTCAAGTTTCCTGATGATTGCACAAAAATTACGTCTATTCAGCGCAATAGGAAAAGACGAGGACATCATGGTGGCATACAGTACCGCCATGGAGACAGCGAGTTACATCCTGCGGTTTCAAAATACCCTAGCGTGTGTAGGAATTCTAACGCGATCTTTGCCAGGTGACATCTGCAAATGTAGCTTCAGTTTGCTGTGTCAGTGAAGTGATATTAAACATATCCTTGACTTATACGACATGGCTAATACAAGTAAGGAATAATGATGCACCGTCCATAAGCGCAAAGTGGGCAAGAATTGCAGCGGTTCTGAAGTAGACACCTCATAATATCTGAGAATTGAAAAGACGACCAATCCCAGCCAAAGCGAAGCCCTGGCAAGGGATTGGGCAGACGTCCGACAGCTTCAAAGTCAACACAACATTTTAAACCCCGATGACCTTCTGATTAAAACAAGTACATCGGGATACAGCTTAAACTTTGCTTTACAAGTTCAAACCCGTTGTTTCACAACGGCAGTATCTCCTTGTCTGTATCGCAGGATCTATTCCACTGTGTACATGGCGGCCATCGTAAATACTTTTATCCCAAGAAACCAGTAGAACGCGCGGACCTAACAGGTAAGAACCTGTGTCTGAATTAATGTGCGCATGCCACGACCGTATGGCTCACCCACCTTCAAAGATGCTGCTCTTTCCATGTTTTTTTAACTTGACAAATCTCACAGCGACGCTGGAATGAGGTTTTGTTTCCAAGCTTCAGGTCTCAAGGGAACATCACTATCACGCTATTAAATTCTTTGTTATACAAGAGCTGCTTGTCATCTACTCGACCTAATGTATGGAAACAGACATATCCAAGAATTGGCGATAACTACGTAGTGCAGGAACAAGAAGTTGCACTTCAGCTGCCCATCCTGCAGTGACTAAGAGCATTCAGCCAGTCCGTTCGCAACCAGTCTTGTCCTCTTCGCGAGCCATGCGAATCATTGGTTTTTGGATCTGGTCAATAACTAGGGAGGAACCACTCCAGCTTAGGGTTTGTAGCCGCGCAGCATTTCTTGCCGTCCAAAAATACTCCAACAACTCAGAAACGCTCCAATCAGTAATCGGTTTCCTGTTCTGTTGCCATTCAGAAGCATAACCTGGAAGAATAGAAAAGCCCGGTTCCGACGAGGGGACACTAAAAAGGTTAGTGGAAGTTATTGCAGATACTCACCTGAAGCGCATTTGCAATTTTTGCCCTCTTCCTTGGTAGTAGTTGTCATCCAAGTCTGGTCAGTCTCATTTAAAGGATCGAGATTGAAATTGAATTAATATGTTCCATTGGTCATGCTAAATACACAACATGAATGCTCAGAATAATGTATTGCCGGTGTATCTAATGAAAAGCATGTAGTGTGTACGAAATGCAGAGGGTTCTCGTGGATAAAATAGTATAGAATGTGCGCTTATGTCCACACACAGAGAAGAAAATGCTTATGTCATGGTTGGAACAGTCAAGGCGAGTTTCTTCACAGGTGGAGAACCCTCAGCCTCGTTGTCACCTGCTGTTGACACCGTCTCGTCGACCTTACATTTTGAACCTGTGAGTTCGGACTCATGACATTATTCACCTATGAAAGGCTTGCTTGGTTACTCCGCTCGTTGTTAAATCGGACGTCATAAGCAAGAATCGGCTCTCGGTAAGCGCTCTGCTTGACGTTGGGCATTATCTGGTTCTGCTTTATCTTCTTTCGTGGTTGCACCGGCACCGACCGGTGTAAGGCTAGCAAACTCTCTGGTAAGAGAAAGTCGCGTCTGCGTCTGCAAGATCTTTTGTATACGCAAGGAGGGTTACCACCCGCTCTGAAGGGATCTGATAGAATCCGCTCCGTCTGCGGATACGATAGAAAGAAGTAGTCCAAAGGTCTGCTTAGGATGCTGAACTGAGAGCGGTTGTGTGAAGATAGCGAGAGAAAGGAGAATTCCTTGCAATCCGCTCGCAATGCTAGGCTCAAAGGCAGCTAGATATGCTTAGGAAAGTAGCGGAAATTATTCCTTTAGTGCGCTATAAGCAAGTGAGATTAACTAACTTCTAAGTACATTGTACGCGCTTATATAGTAGCGGATCCGAGCCAGCTCCCTGCTCCCACATCTGCCCGTTCCAATATTCCTGAATGTATCCTTTAGAGGTGATATCCGACACGAGCTGACATGCTGAAATCTGCTAGTGAACTGCTTCAAAGCCGTCGAGCGGATTCTACAACACCTTCCGCATCCGGCTTGGTTTGAGAATAGCCATATATGGCTATCTGCCATCAGCCCATTTGTCTGCTTCTCAAGGATAAACCTTCTGCCATCCGCTGGCGTGGATGTTTTAGGTTGATAGCTGTCAGCTCCTGGAGCCTAGGCTAGTCAAATACCCGTGAAACGGGGCGGTTTCATAGCGGGTAGCATATGGCCAGGCGGATAGCGCAATGCTTGGCGGACGCATAGCGGACGGGCGGCTGCCCGAGCGGATTCCGCAGGAATTCCGTCTTTGAACAGTAGAGACGCTGAGACTGGAGGAGCAGCGAGTGAAAGTGGTTGTAGCATTAGCACCTTGTTGCTGTATCAAGGTGAAAGCCAAAATTTGGTGCACACACAGATGTGGTACAGCACACCGGCGTACATGTGTTGGAAACGACACCAGCTTTGAGTAAAGACGACAGAAGGCCGGCGTAGTTGGCAGGAGCTACGTTCGGATCGGTTACAGGCGTCAAAGTTGACGGCACGGACAGAATAGAAGGCTTAGACTCTATAGCGTCTAAGGGTGGTGGCAGCGGCGGCGTCGACAGAGGGTGTGATTGGCTGGGAGCAGAGAAGCTGGTTTGGACTGGTCACTGGGCAAGGATTTGCTGCAGCTCTTGCTGAGAAACGCCAGTTTCAACAAGCTTCCGAAGCTGTTAATGACGATGAGCACCAATTTGGAAAAGACTGACATGCAACTTACTTGCTGAAGAAAGGTCGTAAGGATTTGCTTGCCACACACGCTCTTTCTGACCAAGAATGAATTCCAGTTCACTCAAGACTGGCGACTTCGTTATCTGTGTCGAACCATGGAAGCTGGTAGACTGAATCGCTGCTTTAGTCTTATGAGGTTTGCGCTTGGCATGGAAACGTATGCTGCTGCTTGTTGTTCCATCGTCCCATATTCTGCACTGTATTGACACTTGAGAAGATATGCCAAACAGTTCCTTGCTGGAGGGTGATCCGGTTCGTGAGGTGAGGACAAGCTCTTCCATCTTGCTACAAGTTGGTGGATCAACTTCAGCATAAGTCTCTAGCAACAGTGGAACAACAAAGGCAGCAAAGTGGCGAGCATAAGGATCATATATATTCTTGGAGATCATATCAAGGAGATAGAAGGCAGGAAGCTTCATCGATATCCATGGAGGCACCTGAATGATTAGTCAGCTATCCGCAGAATGTGAAAACAAGAATTTGTGACAAATTTAAAGATCTAGATGGCCAAGATATCGAGTGATATCACCTATCGACAGTCTTATGTGGTGTTTTACTCAATAAAATGCAACCAAACTACATATACATGACAGCGACACCGCACATATTGTAGACGAACAACCATGAAGTATCAGTCAAACAGTGGCGAGTGGGAGTTGACGATAACGACGAGGAAAGGAAGACTCACCCTGCGAATGTGGTTCTCGAGACATTGGGCAACAATATCTGCAAAACGGGTGTACCCGTGGGCGAGTCCTGGATGATAGGGCAAGAAGTGACAGAGAGTTCAGCAAGATGATTTGTGAATTTTGCAGAACAAGGCTGGGACAATATGGTGAACTGGTGCCGGAGGAAATGGCGAAGGATACGGATAGGCTGATCCACCGTACCTAGGGAGCGGAGGAGAGAACCAGGAAGCAGAATAGGCAGGCTGGGTGCAGTAACTCTGCTGGTAGAGCAACTCTCGCCCATAATGTGATAAAGAGTAATAAGACTTGAAGTAAAGAAATACCATCTCTTACACCCACTGCCATGGATAGCGATGAACGATGATCAAAATGTTGGTTCAGCACAAGAAGTCGGCTATGATAGACTAAGGTTGAGAACCATAGGCACTGTATGTATACGACAGGCTGTGGAATGTGGAAATCGATAGCGTATCAGTCGTACCAAAAATGGGTATGCCAGAGCACCTGTAGTAGCGTTGAGGTGTCGGATCAATATTTGTCAGGTGGGCTTCCTCGATGATGAAGCTGATGAGTACATCACAGGCCAGCGTGGACAAAATGAGCATAAGGAATGTCGGGTTTGGGAGCGGCGTGAAGCATCGCTATGTCATATCTTGATACGAGCCTTGCTGTCATAAGACTCCCAGAGCTTTCGAGAGTAGAGATGTATATGAACAACGTCCTAAACATAATCGCCTAAACCGAACCGGGAAGAGGACACGATACGGCATTCATTTCGTTATAATCGATGCATCTTTTTCCAGGAGGTCGTCGCATTACGGTGGGATCTATGCCTGAGTCGGAGGACCTGCGAAGAAATGAACACCATCTCCTACAACACCATAGGTAAAAGCTCACCATCCATAAGAATATTGATAAATATTACATTTAGCGGATTGCTCAGCCCCTGAACGTGCATCAGGGCGGCTGCAGCTGTGATCAGCTGTACCAAACGAAAGGAGGACTTGCACCATATGGAACATTGACGTGCCTGGTCACACCAGTTAGAAGAAATAAACCACGAAAAAAGGAATGACTCACCCTACTCAACAGCAGGAAAGATCGCACTACAATTGTCATCCACCAATATGAAGCCCGTCGCCTCCTTTGCTACATTAATCTCTTTCTCCCCGTTGAAACACTAATATCCACCAATTGCAATGCAGAAAGATTGTCATCTCATGTCTCAGTGTCCCCCTCGCAAAGACACTCCACATGTCTCACCCGCTCCATCAACATCACGACGCTCGTCCTATCAATAGCAGCGCCCATCACTACACACCTGCTCTGAGAACCGACTATTCAGACCCAGTTTGCGTGCTATTGAGTTTCCTTGACGCCGCCTGCTGTTGGAAGTGCGACGGCGTTGTTTACACCTTTTCGAGGGGGGTCAAGCATAGCTTAGAAACCTGCCAAAGAATGAGTGCCTGTTCATTCATCATAGGACAGTCATGTCGGAGTGCTTGTGTCGACCCCATTGACTAGTTTTCTTGCATTAGGCGATAAGTGGGAGGTGCAGCTGCCGATGACAAGATTCAGAAGGGTCTTGAGTTCAATATCTATGGAGCGTACCTCAGTTACTGTTTAACGGTGTCCCATTGCCCTGGGTAGAGGCAGAGGGCATGGAACGAAGTCTCGGCACCATGGAAAAGAAGACAGAAGTCCGTTTGACTAGTCGTCGTAGCTTCTGAACTTGGGGTAATAAATGCCGTTCATTGTGTTGATAATAGAAATTATTAATTGTGTTGGTAACATTGTCAGCAAAAAAATGTGGACACAGCATTGTGGACCAGCCACAGCAAACAATGTATCGCATAAACCATTTGTCTACTGGTCTAGTATTTAAGAGCCTTAGCTACAGAACGTCAGAGAGAATTCATCACCCCAGCTGAGATGAATTTGCACATACCCAGAACCAACCCGGCTTCCTTACTCCTCTCACACAGAGTCTATCGTGAGGTCCTCTCCCTACAATCTGTCGATGACAGTCGTTCTGGAGGGAGATTAATCCTAGAATATCGCTCCGCCGAGAATCAAGTGCTCAAATATGTATATATCCACAACAACCCAGCCGCCATGGAGCTGCCTGTTGTTCCACGGCCATTTGGATCAACATGCGACTCTGAAGCTCTCGCGAATGTACAGTCGCACCATGATCCCTGGGTACGGCTATCTCTTCTCTTCTCATAATCTGCACTCATTACCGAGCAGACGCCTCCCTTACCATCCGAGATGGCGTTATACAGGGTATTTCCCTTCACGCCCTCCCTCCAAATACGAGTCTGGAAACCAAACGTCTCGCAACCTTCGCTGCGACTGTATGGGCTTGATATCATAGACGAAGATGGCAACCCTCAACATGTTGGAGGAGACGCCAAGGTGGTCAGTGGTACAAGGAGATTTCCATAGCACTGAGGGCGAGATTGTGGTTGCCCTCGATGATAATGGACTTCCTCCACAATCACCTGAGAGATTCAGGATTTATGGGGACGTGCCATATGACTTCTATCATCAAGGATGTTTCGTCAGATTGTATACATTTCCGTTTGACTTGCTGTACCCGAGCTACTACCACACAGAAGAAGTGTAGCTGTAGTGAATGAATTTATCGCATGGCTGTGTCGGCCGACACATAGTGGACATTTCAGGTGTGATGCGGTGATTTCCATAGAGCGGTGCGTCCACACACGGTACGTGTGATTAATGTACAAGAGATCCTCTATTTCCCTTGTGTCTGTTCATGCTGGGCAGATGGAACCCAGTTACGGTCAGAGGGTCGAACCTCAGCGCTTAACAATCTCGGAAACTGCATATGTGATAGGGCTGAGAATAGGAGGCAGGTAATTATAATTATTTGTAGATGAGACAGTAACTAGGGCAGTGTAATCCGACGCCGAGACATAGTTAAAGTTTACGGTGTCGGTTGATTCCTTTACACTGTTCCACTACATATTCTTCCATAGAGAGTCAATACTCACCTCACAAAATGTCACCAGATCTTGTCCGAAGAGAGAATACAAGATCCAGAGACCAGAACCAACAGAATCAAGTCTGTAGTATTTTATTGGTTCGAGTCAAGGCGACTTCTGTGAACGTTGCTTCAGTTTGCTGCATCGGTGAATCAATATTAGATGTACTGTTGACTTGTACGACATGGCTACGAGTAAGGAATAGTAATGCACCGTCCATAAGCGCAAAGTGGCAAGAATTCCAGCGGTTCTGAAGTAGACACCTCAGATTATCCGTGAATTGCAAAGACGACCAATCCCAGCCAAAGCGGAGCCCTGGCAAGGGATTGGGCAGACGTCCAACAGCTTCGAAGTCAACAGTCAGAACACAACATTTTAAACCCCGATGACCTTCTGATTCAAACAAGTACATCGGGATGCGACCAGTGTATACTAGGCCAGGCCTGCCCGCGACTGTCGTCCTTTGCTTTACCCGTTGTTTCACGATGGCAGTATTTCCTTGTCTGTATCGCAGGATCTATTCTGCTGTGTACACGGCGGCCATCATAAATATTTCTATACAGGTAGTAAACGTTGAAATCATAGAAGTAGTAATAGCACCATCTCTAGAACTTCTGCGGTCAAACATGGGGCCCAAGTTGTACTCCGAAAGAGTAACTTCTAGCCTTCTACCAAGATCGTAGCTGCCGTTCATCATTTGCTATACAAAATATTCAAGAGTCGTTTGGCGTTGATGATGGTGATTTTCTTTGATGCACAAGCTACGTTTAGATATCATCTCTTGCCGATGAAACTAACATTCCTTCTAATGATACATAGATTACCAATAGCGTGTTTCTAGCAATCTTTCAATCTGGTTAGTATTGCGCTAGGTATACCCTTATGTACTTCTTGTTGCAATTATGCTGACCCGCTTCTCCAGGGCTTCCTGCTGCCCTTATCATGCTGACGTTGTTGGTTCTCTTACTTAACATACCGTGGAATGCGGCAATCACCTTCCCGGGATAGATGTGCGAACACACCTTCATCCCATCATCGCTATATGGAAACCCAGAGAATCACCTACCGATACTGCAACCCAGTTGTCGGTTTCCTTTTCAGCGCTACCATGCTACAATCAGAATCATCGATAGGGATGTTCGGTGTTTGTCATGGTACCTGTCCTCTATGGACGTTGAGTCTGCATTGTTAATTCTGAGAGTGTTATGCGAAAGAAGGGATGTGGCTGCGAGTCAGAAGGACGGCTTCTTAGCCGTCCATGTATTGATCATCACTGCATTTGCTTCGTGATAGACCTTCCCCCTTCACACTTCACACAGGACTCGGACTTGCCACGCCCCGCGATGGCCTACCACTTCATATACCCTAGTGCTTATTCCCAAATATCTGTACTTCGTGTTTTCTAGCCGTCTCTTATCCTCTTGTCCATGCCGACTGCTGGCCGGAGCTCGTCTCTAATGGACGTCTGTACACCCACCACTATCACAGGCCACTTGATGCCGCTACATCGACCAATACTCACTTTCTCGAATATCTCATCGCGCAGCCTCTCGTGCCTGAATGATTTGTAAGTATCATAAGCCCAAAGAATAATCAATGAGATCTATTTCGTGGCCATTGAATTATACTGCAACACAGCTAGACATATTCTCTACTTGATATACAAGGTAAGATGTACCCGGTGATCTCATCAGAACTATGCACTCATACTCATAAACCAGAACGTACATCCACCCATGTATCGTCTGTGAGGCCATACTTGAAGTTCAGATGAGATTCAAGCCCACTCGATCATTTCTTTGCCAAGAACATACCCTCGAGACTACTATCCTCAACCGGACACGCCGTTTCAAGTCCTCACAGCTTATCGCATGACCGCAAGGGCTCAATAATCTTTGAACTTTCAGTGTCGTGGATCGTGTTCCAATGCGTGCTCATATTTGTGCTTGATGCCAGCTTCAAATCATATTTAAGCTCTTTCTCATGCTGTTCCTTACTCACTTACCACTCTCGCTTTCTCTCTCGACTCTGCCCTCCTCTGCTTTGCCTTATTCCGCTTTGATGTCGTCCTGGTTTTCTTTCAAGGTGAATAACACAATATTTGTGTATTTTCGAGGCTCAAGTCACGTTGCCATTCAGGGTGTAAGATCAGTTGTGGAACTTGCGCTTGCCATGGTCATTAGTGTGTATTTCCCCATACCTCTTGGGTCTCTTATCCTTGTCCTGTAGATATCTTCGTCCCAAATCCCACGTTCTATGTTCGCCGGTCGGTTGGTAGGCAGCCATTTTTTGAAATGGATAAGACAAAGAAAAAGCTTGGAGGCGAGCGGGGTAAAGCGATACTCTATGAAGCTCTTCGTCGCTTCGGAGCTCAGGTCTGGTGGTCGGGAACATGCACGCTCGCAATATTGTAAGTCACTGATAATTTTACCGTCCTATTCTGAAGTTCGGCAATGCAGGATGGCACTCGTCGAACAACCTAAGTAAACTCAATCACTACACCATCAGAGGGTTTAACGCTGCAGGAAATTTGGTTTTCATGGCAGAGTTGGCCAACAGGGTGGTGGATAGTGAGGCGTGGGTCTATAGGGCGGGTGAAGTGGCCATGACCTTCGAAGCCAATAAGTATGGAAGGGTGGTACGTCGATTTCTCTCTGAATATCCGACAAGTAACTGAACATTCCCCTTAGGTTTATTAAATAGTTACCTGAATCTCTTGGTCTCGTCTTGAAAGCTTACAAAACATGTATATCTGCATTGCTTGATTGTTGACAATTTGCTGATATACGAGAAGAATAGGCTAGGATATATGATACGCTCGTCATCTGCATACGGGGCCTGTGATCTCAATAGTACGTCGATCATCAGTTCATCATCAGAGCTCACTTTCTTACGCCGGGTTCATCAGATTGCGCAATCATTTCCTGGGAACGATAACGTCCTTTGCCCCCTAAGCCATCTCTATCCTCCTTCAGTCGTCTTTACACTTTCACTGATATCTTTCTCTTTTAGTAGGCGCCATCCTTCTCGCCCCTTTCCTGCTGCCGTTCACTATCTAGTGCATCGTGCTTTCAATCTCCCTGTATACTGATGGAATCCACTCCTGTAATGGGTCGGGATGCTGATTGTCAACTATCTATCTCCTCGCTACGAGGGTAAAAGGCATTTGGGCACATACGTTGCCTGGCCAGGCTGGGATGTCCAAATCCAGAGTAGCTGTGGGCTTGGAGCGCTGAAACCGGGGAGGCGAGTGCCTTCGTATTTTGTTCCGCCTTCCCGTTCAGCTGAGAACCAACGCAGCCTCCGCACGGCTATAATAAGGTCTGCACCGTGATATGCAGTCTTCTGTAGTCATGATGTCAGATTTACTATATCAAGTGTATAATATTGGTCTGCAACACACTCTAAAAATGATTTGCTGCACATACAGCTGTTGGTTTGGCTAGCTGGGGATGTGAGAACAGAACAGGATGGAAAGAAGTGTGCTCCTCTTCAAAATCATCAGAGGGCAGGCGCCTGGAGGTTGTGGTAATTGTTGACAGCCATGCAGATCGGAGAGCTCTCCAGCCGACGGTTATATTTAATTTTTTTGTCCCAGTGACAACATGACATCCTACCTTGATCTGTATGTGAGCCCTTACCAGCTTAGACAGTACCGCTGTGGCTACAGCGGGCTACATCATGTATCTGTAACGGGTAAGTCTGAGGATAAACGAAGCCCATTGCAGTTTGAATTGACTTGCCACACAGGCGCCAAACCATCCATAAAATCTTATCGTCACGCTTTGACTTGCCAACTTCCAGTCAGGAACAATACAAGAAGGGATATTGAAACGAAGGGAACAGCTCTGGTCCAACAAACCAGATTCACTAGAAAGACTGCCGATTCAAGATCATTTAACCCCACATAAATTATGAATAGTGGCAAAATTTCCCTTCTGAAGTGAATCGATCGTATTGAAACGAGTTAAAAGCAGGACAAAATACAAATACAGGGCTCCGGCCAGCAATAGGCATACGTAGATCGACTCAAGACATCACTGCATCTCCCCCTTCTACAAAATAAGGAGATAAGCTACGTCATGAAAAGAGTAACAGTGTTCACATACCGTAGATTTCAATGTTAAGGCCATCCTCCTTCATTTCATGTAGTGTTTTCCACTCGACATCCAATAAAATAAACCGAGAACAGTGGAGGGTGACTTCCCATAAACTCGACCCAGCTGTCTTATGGTAAATGATTATGTCCACTAAATCCTTTGCGCCGAAATGTATGTTTCCTCCATTGATCGTAAGCTGTGCCAGCATCAAGGGCACTAACTTTAAGTCATAAAAGAAAAGGTGTCCACAGTACTCGGGATCGACGTCACACAAAATTGAAAGCTCCAACCGACGTAAGTGGGCGATTCGGGGTGAGAAGTCGGTATGAATGCGCATCATATCTAGCCAATATATAGTGATCGTAATCGTTTCAAGAATAGGGGAGTGAGTGAGGAATGCACAGACCGTCTCGAATTCGTCTTGGTCATCATCACATATGATGCAGCCAATGATTTCCAACTTGGTCAAAGATGGCACCTGTAGGAGACCCAAGATAGAAGGATCCTGGATGCGCAGGATCTGCAAGGCATGATGAACGATCACTGCTGGTGGCATTCCTTGGAACTGATCAAAGAAACCGCCCACCATTTCGAGCTGGTGAAGCTGTGAACCCTGTCTCAACAGCTCTATCACATCCATGCGACCAACTTCACCAACAATGCAAGTTGAGAGCTCCTGCAAAGATATTCAATGAATCCCATCTCCAGACTGGAGAGGCGTTGTAAACACCCTGAATTCTATCATCCTGAGATGTCTCATCACTGCCAATGCATTACCACTGAGGCGGAGTGTAAGCTTCACGTATGTCGCGAAGAATTGGAGAGCACGGGGTGGAGCTTCGATGGAGATGTCCCTCCACCGATCCATCACCTCGATGAGGGGGGGAAGAACCACCTCTGCAGCATCGTCATCAGTGATGAGCACTGAGAAATCCAAGGGACATGAGGCTGATCTCAGAATCGCCGCATTCAAGAGAAAACAGGTACATCGTGATTCCTTGACCGTGATGGTGGTAGTGTCAGCTAACAAGGTAAACTTCGACCAGAGGTCGGGAAGAGAGGAGGCGGTGGTTTTCCATTGACACCGGACCCGGCATAACACCCATGGACTGTCATCTGTCTGTGTGATATCAAATCTATCTGACCCCGCGAACGTCAAAAGAAATTTTTTTTGCCAGACCTCGACTGGCATGCAGTCAACGGGTGAATCTGTAATGCTCCATGTCAAAATCACATTGAAGAGCAGAACGAGACCTACCAGGTGTAGCCATTGTTGTGACCTCAACAACTCTGGCCTCTGAACGCAAGTTTTGAGAATTTGACAACGAGATTGGGGGGCTCATGGTATAGGATTTGGAGGGAAATTGTGGCAGCAGTAGATCCCTTCATATGATTTAATCGATGCGGGGGGTGATAGATCTTCACGTACACGTACATGTGCCGACATCCACTTGTTGCATAGCAGATATGTTCAAAGACACGTAAGTGGTGCCATCACCGTAATGACTACAGGGATAACACCTTACGGTTAGTCACCTTCAGAAAAAAAATGCACACCTGTAGTTGTACTTTAACACCAACACCAACACCTGGGTAAATAGGTGAGAAAATATGATTCAATCGTTGCCATAGATTCCACCGAGTTAGCATGACATGATGACTCCTGTTTCTCCAGACCCGCTACTAGTATTCGGGACGCACACCATGTTGAAGCTTCAGTGTTAAAAAAGATCATGGCAACAAGAATTGCGATTATGGTGAAGAACTACGTCTGGGAGGTGGCAGCGATTACGTCAGGAGAAGCACCTTTTGCCGTCTCAGCTACTAAAATTGCGGATTCAGAATCATTTTCAGGATCGCCTCAGAATTGCGACTCTGACCGCCGCTATTGATTTCAAAGAACAGCTGCTTGCGCATCATTTCTAACCGTGGTTGAAGGCAACAGTCAACAGAATGGTATGGTACGATGACTGGAATACACTAAGTATGGAAATTTTTCATTTGGGACATTCTTCTCACTTGAAATTCTACACGCAGTAATTCTGACGGCTCCGCTATCTCAGGTAACACCACTATCAACATTCAGAGATATTCGACACCTGTGTTGTAGATTTTTAGTTTCACCAGTGTCTAAATTGAAACAATTTCTTACCATCTACACAATACTCTGCTCTTCTTCCGCTTTCTCTTAATGCTTGCGCTCTCTGAATGCACGATTCATCTGGAACCAGGCTTCCATAATGCTCTGTTCCCTGGATGATGTCAATCTGCGTGGTCCCAAAATCATCTCTAGATTCGACCATCTCCAACAATGGAACGGCACTGGGGGGAGGACCATAAAAACCCATTCCATATTCATCCAAGATCTGTAGCGATATCGTTAACATCATCAACCTGGGTAACAGACAGTCCTCTTCTGGCCCCCTGCAAAGTGACAGAACATCCTGGAGGTACAAATGGGGGCTATTGGTGGTTTTAGACAAGACCAAGCGCTCCAGGCCTCTGCAATGACTGAAGATATCTGGAAGGTGTTTAACATCTAGATGGGAGATCTCTAGAGTATAGAGGAGACACTGTGAACAGTCTAGAAATGGCACAATATTCAATGAATCGGCCAGACAGTCTGCTTCTCTGTTTCGCAATGTGAGGGCGCTAAGTGCAGGAAGAACCAGGCGGGAAAGGAGGGCAGCACTGCCCAGCAATAACGATTCAAGGAAAGGAAGCTCAATGACATCGAGGGGACCCATGCCAGAAGTATGGATTGGGGAGTGGCTGATGTAAGGAAGTTCCAACATGCGAAGATTTTTGGATAGTGTGATGATTTGGAACATATAGCTCAAATCATGGTGAAATGAAGTAAGAATAGTTAATTGGCTCCATGGCATGTCAAATTCCACTTCAGCATTCTCCAATGTGACATGGTGCAACTGCAGGCAGTCGGTGAAAAGGCGACCAATTAGGGACATATTTCCTGGCCCTGATCCTGCAGAGACGCTCAGTGATTCAAGAGAGGAGAGCTGATTATGGAGCATGGCAAAGGGATCATCGAGAAGACATATGAAGTCAAGGGAAAGAGAGACGAATCTCCACGATGTAGATTCCTCCACAAGTTTCATCATCACTTGATGAGCATTGCTTGCATCCGTTTCGGAAAGACCTTTGTTGAACGAGGTTGTCAGACTGAAGGTGAGGGGTAGTCTGTTTGCTCTTTCAAGAACAAGAGATACGAGGTGATGGCTAGGAATGGCATAGCTCGCATTGATGACACTGAATTCTGCCCACATGTGCCCATTGCTCAACGCCATGCTCCGCCATTTCGTGCATACATGACTAATGGACCACGGGGAAGCCTTGATATCCCCCAGCCAAAAGTAATCTTTAACTGTCATCCGTAGTACTTTCTGGAGCAACTCCAGCGGTAATCGCCAGATGGGGCACAGAGAACAAAGAGAGTGATGGATAAGGAAGATGCTCTGAGCAGTCCACCGTTTCTGCTGCAAAACCTTCAAATGTTTGTCTATGTCTTCAAGATCATGTCATGCGCTCGAAAGGGATTCTTGGATTGGGATAATACCCGATTCCGAGAGCTCCAACTCTGTGAGAAAGCGCAATGGCAAAAGCTCTGCAATGTCTATGTGGTTGCTCATGGCTGTTGCCTATCAGGCTTGAGTCATACTAAATAAAATGGTAACAAACAGAACTTACCTCGTGTTCAGGCAGTGAGGAATTGGCGGACGTAGACTTGGGCTGTGCGGGTGAATTGCGATCATTATATGCATCTCGGTCACCAATTTGGATCTGGAGCCGGGTAAAAGCCGAGTTAAATATAAAAAGTATGTTTTCGGTGTGCATGCTGCTCCGATGCGTGCGGAATGGTGGAAATTGCATAGATAGCATTCTGCCAAGGCCTACCCCATCGCTGGCCATACTTAGAGAGATGAGGAATGATTTGCATGAGGGAACGTTCGGATTGGTCGAGATGATGGAAAAAATGGTAATCTAAGCAAATCCGCAGGTCGAAGGATATCGTTCCATATTGTTATATCCTCGGAAGGGCAGTGCGTCCGCACACGGTGCATGTGATTAATGTACAAGAGGCCCTCGTTGTGTCTGTTGATGCCGAACAGATGGAAGTTAACTACAGCCAGAGAGTCGAACGTGGTTTCAGCATTTAATCATCTCGAAAACTGCGTATGTTATTGTGTTGAGAAGCGAAAACAGGCAATAAAATTATTTGTAGATGAGACAGCAACCAGAGCAGGGCAATCCGATGCCTGAACGTAGGTTAAAGTTTATGGCGAGACAATATCTGTAGATAACCTGGTGAGGGAGCAGACAGGCTCGAAAGAAGTTGCGGCGCTGCTGGATTTGCTCACCTGTATTGCGACAAATTAAAGCGACCCGAATACTTGGTTTGGTTGCGATTCCAATTCTTCGCGCCTCCATGTAACCAAAAGGCCACATCCGTTCTGACACTGCGGGCGAGTTACATCCTGGCGTTTATCTCAACATGCCCTAGGGCGGGTGGACTCCTTTACACTGAATTGACAGTTCAACTCCATGTTCTTCCATAGAAAGTCAGTGCTCACCTCGCAAAACATTACCAGATCTCGACCGAAGACAGAAAGTTAGAACACAAGATCCAGACGCCAAAACCAACAGGTAAGCTCTGTAAATGTTGCCTCAGTTTCTTGTATCAGTGCAGTGATATTGGCCATACCGTTGACTTGTACGACATGGCTACGAGTAGTAAGTAATAGTAATGCACTGCGACCGTCCGTAAGCGCAAAGTGGGCAACAATTCCAGCGGTTCTGAAGTAAACACCCCAGGTTACCCACGAAGAGAAGATACAGCCAATCCCAGCCAAAGTGAAGCCCTGGCAAGGGTTTGGTCAGACGTCTGACAGTTTCGAAGTCAAAAGTCAGAATGCAAGATTTCAAACCTCGATGACCTTCTGATCCAAACAGGTACATCGGGACACGACTGTGCCGTATTGTTGCATCTTTTAAAACAGACAAGGAAATACTGCCGTCGTGAAACAATGGGTTTGAACTTGTAAAGCAAAGTTTAAGCTGGCACAGTCGTATCCTGATGTACTTCTTTGGATCAGAAGGTCATCGGGGTTTGAAATGTTCTGACTGTTGACTTCCGAAGCTGTCGGACGTCCGCCCAATCCCTTGCCAGGGCTTCACTTTGGCTGGGATTGGTCGTCTTTTCAATTTGTGGATAATCTGAGGTGTCTACTTCAGAACCGCTCGAATTCTTGCCCACTTTGCGCC
Source organism: Armillaria cepistipes (assembly GCA_900157415.1). NCBI lineage: Eukaryota > Fungi > Basidiomycota > Agaricomycetes > Agaricales > Physalacriaceae > Armillaria > Armillaria cepistipes. The sequence goes on from FTRY01000005.1 coordinate 2,465,641, forward strand.
TACGGACAGTGCATCACCATTCCTTACTCATAGCCATGTCGTACAAGTCAACGGTATGTCTAATATCGATTCACCGACGCAGCAAACTGAGGCAACATTTACAGAAGTCATGTTGACTCGAACCAATAAAATACTACAGACTTGATTCTGTTGGTTCCGGTCTCTGGATCTTGTATTCTCTCTTCGGACGAGATCTGGCAACATTTTGTGAGGTGAGTATCGACTCTCTACAGAAGAATATGTAGCTGAACTGTCAATTCAGTGTAAAGGAATCACTCGCCAGGATGTAACTCGCTGCTTCTACGGTGGTACTGTATGCCGCAATGTCTTGTAACTCGCAGAGCGGGTGTAATTTTTGTGGAAACATAAAGAATAGGAACTTGAATGAATTTCTGTGGCGGTAATCGCTGAACTAGGATGTCTTCAAAGAGGACAGCAAATCTTCGACAGCTGTGCATCCATTCGAGTATATATCTGCTTGTAAGTGTTAAATTTGCGCTACAACCAACACACTCATCAATTTATCTACGGATATCCTGACTCACCACATACTTCAGATGACCGATTGCGCCATCTCCAAATACCGATCTTTTAATGCGTTCCATTATTCACATTTCGCAGAACTATGTAATTGTCTGCTCTTCCTCTACACAATAGTCATGGTACTGCCGCGGAGCTGTCTGTTTCAGGATACGAAACAAGGAGATGTGCAATATTTTTGTCTATTTCCGGACGCCAATCTGACATCTGGAATTGTATGGGCGAGCACATGTATATAAGCGAAGTCCAATCACCCTATGTACAATAGAGAACAACATTCGAAGAACTGCGATTTGTAGCCCTTGTTCACACCCTGGATGAAGATTCACAGGTACTAGCGCTCGTCCCACCACTTACTCTGTTACACACCGATGGCAGAGTTTCCCACGCTATGTGGGCAAGGTTTTGTAGCGGTGGCACGGTGGGTAGTAATACTTGTTGTACCCTAGCCTATAGGCCTCTAGCTATAGGAAATGCTGCTGGATCACACGACGTGTGGATGTCAAATCCCTGATCATGATGGACGAGCGGCGCAGCTGAGAGCGGAGATCAAACTTGTATTGATTGATTGATGTCTTGCTGGAGACGATGATGTCTTTCAACATGTCTCCCTTCGATCAATCTACAAGAATAATTTCCCCTGCGCAGAATCGCAAAGCCCCCAAGACAGATGAGTTGCCCCGAGTGGGTGTACACGTGTCGGATCCCTTCCGATGGCATCATCAAACACGTGTGATGCGAATGCGCCAGGAACGCTAGGACAGGAAATGCAATGCATTTGGTAGTTCTTTGAAATAGAGCAGTATAAAAATGGGCAACTACGTTAGCCTCCCTTCCTCTTTGCCTTGCTCTCTAAACGTACCAAACGACAGTGCTCTTTTAAACCTTGATTCTTGTACCACTCCCTTCTATATAATGACGAGGACGAATACTTCTCACAATACCCCAACTGCGAACGCAGTCCACAATGATGCTCCCCAGACCCCGGGCTCGATGTTGCCCTTCAGTACCATGACTGTTCAACACCTCCTCAATGGCGGAATCAATATGACCGAGGTCAACCTCACCGGGTTATCTGGTGATGCTGCTCCTGTCCAATCTCCCTATGTGAGTTAACCAGAGTCCTATGAAAGAAAACTCATCTAATTTGAATGTTATAAGGTGAGAACCATTGCGATAGGGGGGGATAGACCTGGTGTTCTTGATGGGCAACCCATGCCCCAGGGTGATCCTGCTTCTGCACCCACCTTCAATGGCGAATTGGTTGATATGGTCAAGCGCACGGATGGTGATACTGAGGGAAAACAGATGGGAACTAGGATTGAGATGGTTATAGTTCCCCCCTCCAGCATGCCTGGTACTACTGATGGTATTACCAGGAAGCCTAAAAGTGAGAACGTGTCAATGAGAATGAACGTCGACCATGCTGAAGGAGGAGCTCTAGATATCACCCCCCCTCCCCAGCATCTTCTTACGAGGGCAACTTCAGGAGTAATCGCGACAGATGGCTGGTCCGGTTCGGCAAAACGGAAATGTCATGCAGATGGCGTGTGTTACCAACGCCCGCCGGCTTATGGACCCGCTCCAAGTAAGTATGGTGTTTACCTGGCCTGCGCGTGCGTTGACATTAGATTCAGACAGTCAGATGTTTATGAACTTGGCCAGTAGCCAAGCTGCATCTGCAGGAGGAGACAGCATGGGCACTAGGGCCAGCCTCCAACGGCCAATACAAAGATCCCTTCTGTCTGTGCAACAGCCTGCCAATTCTGGACAATCGGGAGGATCTCCTTCTACCTCAAATGTTTGCGTTGACTCAGGGAATCCGTCAACCCCTTCGAATGTTGAAACCAATGTCGACAATGGATCCCGCCGCCACCAGAGACAGAGAGTGGGCAGAGACGAGGAGGTGGAGGAGCCACAAAACGGACAAATGGCACTCGACGAAGAATCCAACAATGACGACGGTGATTTTGACGGGCTGAACAGTGCGTCGAGTAGCCTCAGAGCTCAGAAAAACTTTGACCAATGCCCTGTGGCTATGTACATGGGTAGCTTCCCTCCATACACCAATGTCACTGACCCGAACTACTGGCCCAGCACCTGGATGAGCCCTCATCAATTCACGGACTTGTCAAACCCTATGGTCCAAAGAGCTTACATGGGTGTGGCAATGTTTAACTCGCAACCTCCCTCCCCTCTATTCTCCCCCACTCTATCATTGGCCAGTGGACAGCAGATTACCGCTTCAATGCCTCGCATGACTCCAATGTTGCTTCAAGGGCCAGTTCAACACCAGAATGGTGGTCAAGGAAGCTCTGACTCGAACACAAACCCGTTCCTGGTCATGCAGCCCTTAGGAGACGCTCTTTTGTTCCCACCTCTCCTTCCCCCACCCCCGATTGCATATACCCCGGTTCCTGGTCCGGGTGGGTACCTGGTCTTGCAGGGATTATCTCGGGATTCCTTTTTCATGAACAGTGCACCAATGGTGGCGGAAAGCTGGAGAAACACAATAAATATGGACCGTAACACGATTTTTATTTGCTTTTACGACCAGGGTTATCCGGTGAATAATGGCTATGAACAGGCCAATACTCTGTCCAATCTTCTTCCACAGCTCGTGAGAGAACACCTGCCTAACATGGAGGTGGGGACACCAGTCGTGATGAACCTTGAAGGTCATGATGCCAGCTCGAACCCCAGCTGGTACTTCATCCGGGGGCTAACGACTACAGCAAGAAATCATCTTGTTCGAGCGACGGAGGGAGTCTGGTCAACGGAAGTGGCGACAATCTTCGTAGCACTGGCTTTTCCCAGGATGACGTCTTTCCTATTTACTCTGGATGGTCTAAGTTACCTTACAAGTAGTCAAAACAAGGTGGAAAGACTGGTTCGAAACACGTGGTTGGCTAGCCCGGACGTCTTGAACTTTGTTCATTCTAACGGTAGCTACCTGAGCACCGATCCTATGGTGGCCATTCGAACTTTCACGGATTCAGTTAGGGTGCGACCCTTCATAATTGGAAATGCATGGCGCTCTGGCACTCGAGCAGTTTGGGGTATTTACGTGTCCCCCATATCCCAGACTCCTGAAATTCAAAACCAACTCATTGAAACAGTCGCTTCCCTATCTTATGGTGCTCCTTCTGGAATAGGAGGGAGGGGAAGGCGCATTGAGAGAGGGTTCCAATGCACTAGGTGTCGTGGGATTGACCACCCTTCGGGACTGTGTCCTTACCCGGAAGTGCAGGGATGGATGGGACCGGGACTGCTTTCGACATCATTGGGACCAAACACTTCTACGGAAGGTAAGAGCAAGCAGAGGAGCAGAGGACGGCACAGCCCGGGTGGGACCCGTGGGACTTGCTATGACAATAGTCGGTCTCATGAAGGTAGCAAAGATAGAAATGATAATAACAGCAACAATGACAACAGGAATGGGCGGAATGGCACCTAATGTATGGACGATTTGAAGCGAGACATGTGTGGTGGCATTCGACTCTCAATTTTATTCTCCATAACGATATTACATGACCCCTTATGACCTCGCTATGACCCTATACAATCCGGTTACGAAGTTCTATGATCTTCAACGATTTACGCCTATGATGATGTATGATAAGTATTCACATTCCTTTGTGTAGTTTATGCCCTCAGTCCTCGCCTTTTGAATCTATCCTGCCTTCGTTGTTCTCTTACTGCCCTGACTTTCCAAAATGGAGTCAATTCCACAGTCAATGTTGAGGCTTAATCCGCACTTATGAGTTCCACTTTGCGCCCGGCTCCGGTTTACCAGCCAGCACAAGTTTCAAGAATATCTCTGATTTTCTCTTCTCCTCTCCATGCTCACTATCGTAATATATATGGATTGGAGATTACCTCATTGCCAAAGGTGCGGGGAGCGCATGAAAGGCCACCGGAAGATTGACTGCATTTGCCAGTGGTGTGACCGACCAAAGCCGTCCCACAATGGCCAAGTTTGCCAACCATGGAACCACTCTTCAACATCAAGAGTGAGCTGTTTTCTATCAGTCATGGAACATGGATCTTTTCTGAATCATAATATCTACAAGGCCCAATCTGTCTCAAAGGGAAAAGGCCGGGACAGTTTCCGAACGCCAGACAATCAAAGCGTGAGTTTTTCCCAATCACTCTGGACAGCCTAACGAGTTTTTCTGAATATTTTTATCCACAGATCAAGTTCTCGTCACAAGGAAAGGGTTGGGTGCGATCTCAGACTCTGGACTCAGAACTTCAGCTGGAAGAGCGGGTTTCTAGGCTGGAAAAGCGATTTGATTCTTTGGGGATTTAATATCTGATGGTTGGTCCACAACTCTAGTTATGTTTTTACACTTAAAGCGAATCTAATGTCCGTGTGGAAGAGCTTTTGTATCTGACGACATTAAGCTCTGTGAAGACCAATAACATTATCGTCATGCCTAATACTTGATGGCAGTGCGTGTACCTCCTGCGTTCCTTTGCCCCACGACTGAGAATCGCATGGATAGTGTTCCCCAAGGCCTACCCCGTCGCTGGCCATACCTATCAGGAATGATTACATGACGGAGCATTCAGATTGTCCAAGATGAGAGAAAAAATGTTAATGTGAGCGATTCCCCAGGTCGCACGATGTCGATCCACATCGTTACATCCTCAGAAGGGCAGCGCGTCCACACGGTATGTGTGATTAACATACAAGAGACCCTCGGTTCCCTTGTGTCTGTTCATGCTGGGCAGATGGAACCCAGTTACAGTCAGAGGGTCGAACACGGTCTCAGCTCTTAACAGTCTCGGAAACTGCGTCTGTGATAGGGCTGAGAATAGAAAGCAGGTAATTATAATTATTTGTAGATGAGACAGCAACTAGGGCAGTGTAATCAGATGCCAAAACGTAGTTAAAGTTTACGGTGCCGGTTGATTCATTTACACTGAATTGACAGTTCAGCTACATATTCTTCCGTAGAGAGTCGATACTCACCTCACAAAACATTGCCAGATCTTGTCCGAAGAGAGAATACAAAATCCAGAGACCGGAACCAACAGAATCAAGTCTGTAGTATTTTATTGGTTCGAGTCAATGTGACTTCTGTAAACATTGCCTCAGTTTGCTGCGTCGGTGAATCGATATTAGACATACCGTTGACTTGTACGACATGGCTACGAGTAAGGAATGGTGATGCACCGTCCGTAGGCGCAAAGTGGGCAAGAATTCGAGCGGTTCTGAAGTAGACACCTCAGATTATCCGCGAATTGAAAAGACGACCAATCCCAGCCAAAGCGAAGCCCTGGCAAGGGATTGGGCAGACGTCCGACAGCTTCGAAGTCAACAGTCAGAACACAACATTTTAAACCCCAATGACCTTCTGATCCAAACAAGTACATCGGGATACGACTGTGCTAGCTTAAACTTTGCTTTACAAGTTCAAACCCGTTGTTTCACGACGGCAGTATTTCCTTGTCTGTATCGCAGGATCTATTCCGCTGTGTACACGGCGGCCATCGTAAATATTTCTACGCCACTGTCCAGTTTCTTGTCTCATGGCTGGGCTGTGTCAATGTTTTCACTGGTAGAACGTGCTTCTCCGCTTCTGACAAAGACAGAACTTCATGAGAAGCCGTATTTGCAATGCAGATTTTTGGGTCGGGCAGGTAAGAATTTGTGTCTGAATTAATGTGCCCACGGGTTCCATTTATCGCTCTGACTTACTCACTTGATTTATACAGGTAGTAAACGTTGAAATCATAGAAGTAGTAATAGCGCCATCTCTAGAACTTCTACGGTCAAACATGGGGCCCGAGTCGTACCCCAGTTAAATTTGTCTTACAAGTCTACGGAAATCACCGCATCACACCTGAAATGTCCACTATGTGTCAGCCGACACAGCCATGCAATAAATTCATTCACTATGGCTACACTTCTTCTGCACGGTAGTAGCTCAGGTACAGCAAGTCAAACGGAAATGTATACGATCTAACGAAACGTCCTTGATGATAGAAGTCATATGGCACGTCCCCATATATCCTGAATCTCTCAGGTGATTGTGGAGGAAATCCATTATCATCGAGGGCAACCACAATCTTGCCCTCAGTCTCCGGCCATGGAAATCCCCTTGTACCACTGACCACTTTGGCGTCTCCTCCAACATGTTGAGGGTTGCCATCTTCGTCCATGATATCAAGCCCATACAGTCGCAGCAGAGGTTGCGAGACATTTGGTTTCCAGACTCGTATTTGGAGGGAGGGTGTGAAGGGAAATACCCTGTATAACGCCGTCTCGGACGGTAAGGGAGGCATCTGCTCGGTAATGAGTGCAGATTATGAGAAGAGAAGAGATAGCCGTACCCAGGGATCATGGTGCGACTGTACATTCGCGAGGGCTTCAGAGTTGCGCATTGATCCAAATGGCCGTGGAACAACAGGCGGCTCCATGGCGGCTGGGTTGTTGTGGATATATATATATTCAAGCACTTGATTCTCAGCGGAGCGATATTCTAGGATTAATCCTCCTCCAGAACGACTGTCATCGACAGATTGTAGGGGGAGGACCTCACGATAGACTCTGTGTGAGAGGAGTAAGGAAGCCGGGTTGGTTCTGGGTATGTGCAAATTCATCTCAGCTGGGGTGATGAATTCTCTCTGACGTGCTGCAGCTAAGGCCCTTAAATACTAGACCGGTAGACAAATGGTTTATGCGATACATTGTTTGCTGTGGCTGGTCCACAATGCTGCGTCCACGTTTTTTTGCTGACAATGTTACCAACACAATTAATAATTTCTATTATCAACACAATGAATGGCATTTATTACCCCAAGTTCAGAAGCTACGACGACTAGTCAAACGGACTTCTGTCTTCTTTTCCGTGGCGCCGAGACTTCGTTCCATGCCCTCGGCCTCTACCCAGGACAATGAGATGCCGTTAAACAGTAACTGAGGTACGCTCCATAGTTATTGAACTCAAGACCCTTCTGAATCTTGTCATCGGCAGCTGCACCTCCCACTTATCGCCTAGTGCAAGAAAACTAGTCAATGGGGTCGACACAAGCACTCTGACACGGCCGTCCTATGATGAATGAACAAGCACTCATTCTTTGGCAGGTTTCTAAGCTATGCTTGACCCCCCTCAAAAAGGCGTAAACGACGCCGTCGCACTTCCAACAGCAGGCGGCATCAAGGAAACTCAATAGCATGCAAACTGGGTCTGAATAGTCAGTTCTCAGAGCAGGTGTGTAGTGACGGGCGCTACTATTGATAGGATGAGCGTCGTGATGTTGATGGAGCAGGTGGGACATGTGGAGTGTCTTTGCGAGGGGGACACCGAGGCATGAGATGACAATCTTTCTGCATTGCAATTGGTGGATATTAGCGTTTCAATGGGGAGAAAGAGATTGACGTAGCAAAGGAGGCGACGGGCTTCATATTGGTGGATGACAATTGTAGTGCGATCTTTCCTGCTGTTGAGTAGGGTGAGTCATTCCTTTTTTCGTGGTTTATTTCTTCTAACTGGTGTGACCAGGCACGTCAATGTTCCATATGGTGCAAGTCCTCCTTTCGTTTGGTACAGCTGATCACAGCTGCAGCCGCCCTGATGCACGTTCAGGGGCTGAGCAATCCGCTAAATGTAATATTTATCAATATTCTTATGGATGGTGAGCTTTTACCTATGGTGTTGTAGGAGATGGTGTTCATTTCTTCGCAGGTCCTCCGACTCAGGCATAGATCCCACCGTAATGCGACGACCTCCTGGAAAAAGATGCATCGATTATAACGAAATGAATGCCGTATCGTGTCCTCTTCCCGGTTCAGTTTAGGCGATTATGTTTAGGACGTTGTTCATATACATCTCTACTCTCGAAAGCTCTGGGAGTCTTATGACAGCAAGGCTCGTATCAAGATATGACATAGCGATGCTTCACGCCGCTCCCAAACCCGACATTCCTTATGCTCATTTTGTCCACGCTGGCCTGTGATGTACTCATCGGCTTCATTGTCGAGGAAGCCCACCTGACAAATATTGATCCGACAGCTCAACACTACTACAGGTGCTCTAGCATACCCATTTTTGGTATGGCTGATACGCTATCGATTTCCACGTTCCACAGCCTGTCGTATACGTACAGTGCCTATGGTTCTCAACCTTAGTCTATCATAGCCGACTTCTTGTACCGAACCAACATTTTGATCATCGTTCGTCGCTATCCATGGCAGTGGGTGTAAGAGACAGTATTTCTTTACTTCAAGTCTTTTTACTTTTTATCGCATTACGGGCGAGAGTCGAATCTGTTCTAAGTCGAGTCGCTCTACCAGCAGAGTTACTACACCCAGCCTGCCTATTCTGCTTCCTGGTTCTCTCCTCCGCTCCCTAGGTATGGTGGATCAGCCTATCCGTATCCTTCGCCATTTCCTCTGGCACCAGTTCACCATATTGTCCCAGCCTTGTTCTGCAAAATTCACAAATCATCTTGCTGAACTCTCTGTCACTTCTTGCCCTATCATCCAGGACTCGCCCACGGGTACACCCGTTTTGCAGATATTGTTGCCCAATGTCTCGAGAACCACATTCGCAGGGTGAGTCTTCCTTTCCTCGTCGTTATCGTCAACTCCCACTCGCCACTGTTTGACTGATACTTCATGGTTGTTCGTCTACAATATGTGCGGTGTCGCTGTCATGTATATGTAGTTTGGTTGCATTTTATTGAGTAAAACACCACATAAGACTGTCGATAGGCGATATCACTCGATATCTTGGCCATCTAGATCTTTAAATTTGTCACAAATTCTTGTTTTTCACATTCTGTGGATGGCTGACTAATCATTCAGGTGCCTCCGTGGATATCGATGAAGCTTCCTGCCTTCTTTCTCCTCGATATGATCTCCAAGAATATATATGATCCTTATGCTCGCCACTTTGCCGCCTTTGTTGTTCCACTGTTGCTAGAGACCTATGCTGAAGTTGATCCACCAACTTGTAGCAAGATGGAAGAGCTTGTCCTCACCTCACGAACCGGATCACCCTCCAGCAAGGAACTGTTTGGCGTATCTTCTCAATTGTCAATACAGCGCGGAATATGGGACGATGGAACAACAAGCAACAGCATACGTTTCCATGCCAAGCGCAAACCTCATATGACTAAAGCAGTGATTCAGTCTACCAGCTACCATGGTTCGACGCAGATAACGAAGTCGCCAGTCTTGAGCAAACTGGAATTCATTCTTGGTCAGAAAGAGCATGCATGGCAAGCAAATCCTTATGACCTTATCAATCAACAACATATAGGTGTTCTTCAGCAAGTAAGTTGCATGTCAGTCTTTTCCGAATTGGTGCTCATCGTCGTTAACAGCTTCGGAAGTTTATTGAAACTGGCGTTTCTCAGCAAGAGCTGCAGCAAATCCTTGCCCAGTGACCAGTCCAAACCAGCTTCTCTGCTCCCAGCCAATCATACCCTCCATTGACACCGCCGCCGCCGCTACCACCACCCTTAGACGCTATAGAGTCTAAGCCTTCTATTCTGTCTGTGGCGTCGACTCTGACGCCTGTAACCGATACGAACGTAGCTCCTGCCAACTATGCTGGCCTTCTGTCATCTTTACTCAAAGCTGGTGTCGTTTTCAACACATGTACGCTGGTCGGTGCTGGTGCAACTGCGAAAGAAGATACAGCAGAACCAGATAATGCCCAACGTCAAGCAGAGCGCTTACCGAGAGCCGATTCTTGCTTATGACGTCCAATTTAACGACGAGCGGATTTCATAGGTGAATAATGTCATGAGTCCAAACTCACAGGTTCAAAATGTAAGGTCGATGAGACGGTGCAACCACAACATAAGCATAAGCATTTTCTTCTCTGTGTGTGGACATAAGCGCACATTCTATACTATTTTATCCACGAGAACCCTCTGCATTTCGTACACACTACATGCTTTTCATTAGATACACTGGCAATACATTATTCTGAGCATTCATGTTGTGTATTTAGCATGACCAATGGAACGTATTAATTCAATTTCGATCTCGATCCTTTAAATGAGACTGACCAGACTTGGACAGCAACTACTACCAAGAAAGAGGGCAAAAATTGCAAACACGCTTCAGGTGAGTATCTGCAATAACTTCCACTAACCTTTTTAGTGTCCCCTCGTTGGAACCGGGCTTTTCTATTCTTCCAGGTTATGCTCCTGAATGGCAACAGAACAGGAAACCGATTACTGATTGGAGTGTTTCTGAGTTGTCGGAGTATTTTTGGACGGCAAGAAATGCCGTGCGGCTATGAACCCTAAGCTGGAGTGCTCCCTAGTTATTGACCAGATCCAAAAACCAATGATTCGCGTGGCTCGCGAAGAGGACAAGACTGGTTGCGAATGGACTGGCTGAATGCTCTTGGTGGTCTGAAGCAGAGCAAGAACTATCATTCGTGGTTTCACAGGAGATGATAATCATATGAAAATATCTGCCATTCTGTATATTTGTTTTTACGGTTTCACCTATATGTATTTCTATTATTTTTTGAAGAGACTGTGGTTTGAGCGAGGCCGTCAACTGGCATATATATTTTGTGGCTAGAATATCTACTGGCAACTGTACATGTCAAGTCGAGTGGTAGATCTCGGGTGGTTGCGGAGTTTCGATGTGATGGCAAACATACAGTCCGACTCGTCCGGACTGGGACGCACTTGCGCTCTACTCTAGCTACAGACGTGACCACTGTTCCTCCTCTTCATGCCAGGGTGCCACTTTGGCTGGGGTTCTCGACAACAGTCTTTATAAGCTGAGCTCGCGGAAACCTGGGGTCATTACTTCAGGATCACTAAACCTCGAGTCGTCTGCAGATGTCTATATGTACTATCACCATAGTAGAGTAACCGGATTCTCCTATCTGATTTACGCTATACTTTTATGACTCTGACTCTAGACAGAATAAAGAGCGAAAATTGGCCATTTGACATGCACTGGATTAATGGGTGTGCTTATTCCTTTGTGACTAAATCTGAACTTCTTTATTGGCTTGAATCTATGATAAAAACCAACATGACACAGAACAAAGGGCTTACTGAGACCCGAGAAAGCCTAAATCCGCAGTAACAAGGAGTGCATGGGAACAGAAACTGTAATCAGAAAGCAGGAAACGAAGAAGCCCTGCGCCGAGGGATCAGGACGTCAGCTCAATGTCTGAAACTCTTCAGCACATCTTTTAAAAAGATTTGGGCACCAATGTCGTAGTTCGCAGTCACAACTTTTACTGCAGGAAGCCGTTGCGGAATTACTTCGGGGCATTCAGGCGTAGAGCCAACTTCACCCTTTGCTCTTGCATGTACACTTTATCCATCAGATCTCAGATGGTGCTCACTGGTGGAGGTGGTGTCTGAATACCTCTAGATATCCATTTCTTTTGCTAGTACAGCCAATATACTGGGTCAGTTTTCCTGATGTTCTGCGGCTTTGGATTGCTTCTCTTTCTTGGCACACCTTGCATTGCACCCGTTCCATCTGAGCTATATTTACTGTCATTCTTATCGCGGTAAAGACAAAGGAACAAGCAGCATAGACAAAGGAGCACTGTCCACAAAAAATGCATGCGGATACTGCACATTCTTCTCTAACTTTCACAACATATCACGTGACCCTCATTTCCCTCCATTAGTCTGCACCCGGAAGCTGGTTCGTCCAAGGTAAATAAATAAAAAATGAATCACCTGCTGATTCACCTCACCTAGGACTAAGTGACTGTGAGACCTTTTTGGTGTGATGAAATATAAATATAGCGTTGTCGTATTTAAATGTGCCATCCTCATTATTTCGTGCTCAAGAACTAGCCATGAACTTGGACAGAGCCAGAACTACTCCTCGGGATACCCGCTCTCAGGCTGACATGCCCATGGCTGATTTTTTACTTCTTCCACAACCCTCCACTGATGCCTACCCCGGTGGTGGAGTCATTCTCCAGTACCGCGATGGTTCGAACCGCATTCTTGACCGCACCTATTGTCCCTATGACCCTGCTGCTATGATGCAATGTTGGGGTCCGCACCTTGTTAGTCAGTTGTACTCTGGTGTTGATATCGGACCGACAGGATTCTTTGACGTCCTCGCAAATGTGCAACAGTACCAGGTCTCCTGGGTAGGCCCGTCTCTTCTATTTCAGTAGCCAATCTTATTATCATACAGAGGCCACCCCTACCATCTGACACAATGTTGTACAGGATTTTTCCATTCATGGCATCTCTCAATATCAGGATATGGGACCCCAAGGTGGTGCAGGTTCCTGGAAGGTTGACATGTTTCTTCGGCCTTGACTTTGTCAGTCTTGAAGGAGATCCTCAACATGTTGAAGCTGATGTCGAAGTGGTGGTGGGTAGACGCAGCGTACCTGGCAGACCGGAGGTCGAGGGTCAGGCCTTGGTTCCCATTGATGATGTTGACCTCACGTCACCTCAAACGTTTGGCATTTTTGCCGATGTCATATACGAGTTCCATTTTCACAACTATCACATCATATCGCACTCCTTTCCATACAACTTACTTGAGTAACTGAATTCACTACTAGTACTTACACGTCATAGCCTGTACTAAATTTGCTTGTTTTGTGTGTCCCGAAAATGGTATGGATGAGTCACTATCGCAAACTTGAAGGAACTATGTGACTATATTGTCAATCAACGCGTTCCATGCTATAGATCGAGTTAGACGCCAGTGCTAGCACTGGTAATTTTCCTTTTGTATCGCTCCATAGCCGAATTTTAGACGTCGGGTTACTGGGCCCGGTGGTCGGATGGATTTGAATGGTGTTCTAAAATTAAATAGTGACCAAAAAAAGTCATCAACGCCATCGACATTGTTGGAAAACATGCACACAATAGGGTCGAACTTTCAGTGGCCAGAAAGTCACTGACAATGTCAGAAAACGTGTACACATGTACAAAGTGTGGACACACAATACAACCTTAAAAACATGTGTCGAGATGCACTACTCACTTCAGGCTTGAACCCTTCCACCATCCCACATCCATCATGGCTTTGCCAGCTTTATTCCTTGGTGCTAGCTCCACTCTACAGGCCGGACAGACGCAGACGGATGTCCATGTCTTGAACGACCTCAACTCGCCCGTCTTTCCCAAGATTTGCTTAGTCAATAGAAGCGTCTTGGGTGGAATCGGATACCTGTATGCGGAGTACCAGACCGACACGGGGGGGCCATGGCTTTCCACGTATCCGTACCCTTTTCCTGGAGACCTTTTTGTGTGGACAGCGGCAGGGCCCACTCTAGTACCATTGAACATTTGGTATCCAGGTCAAGGACAATGGGCACAAATCGGATGGCATATGGTTCTGGGGGAGAAATACGACTTGTTGATGTGGCCTGGACAGAATGGCCTACTGATGCCCATACACTACTGGCAACATCAAAGACGGGGTCCTTCTCGGAAAATGGTCCCGATCGCTGAGGGGCAAGCCAAGAGACACACAGGTATGCGCCTCTCTTGGGGTACTCAGATGCAAAGTCACCGCAGGATGGGCAGCTGAAGTGCAACTTCGTGTTCCTGCACTATGTGGTTATCGTCAATTCTTGGATATGTCTGTCTCCATACATTGGGTTGAGTAGATGACAAGCAGCTCTTGTATAACAAAGAATTTAATAGTGTGATAGTGATGTTCCCTTGAGACCTGAAGCTTGAAAACAAAACCTCATTCCAGCGTCGCTGTGAGATTTGTCAAGTTAAAAAACATGAAGAGAGCAGCATCTTCGAAGGTGGGTGAGCCATACGGTCGCGGCACACGCACATTAATTCAGACACAGGTTCTTACCTGTTAGGTCTGCGCGTTCTACTGGTTTCTTGGGATAAAAGTATTTACAATGGCCACCGTGTACACAGCGGAATAGATCCTGCGATACAGACAAGTAAACACTGCCGTCGTGAAACAACGGGTTTGAACTTGTAAAGCAAAGTTTAAGCTAGCACAGTCGTATCCCGATGTACTTGTTTGGATCAGAAGGTCATTGGGGTTTAAAATGTTGTGTTCTGACTGTTGACTTCGAAGCTATCGGACATCTGCCCAATCCCTTGCCAGGGCTTCACTTTGGCTGGGATTGGTCGTCTTTTCAATTCACGGATAATCTGAGGTGTCTACTTCAGAACTGCTCGAATTCTTGCCCACTTTGTGCCTACGGACAGTGCATCACTATTCCTTACTCGTAGCCATGTCATACAAGTCAACGGTACGTCTAATATTGATTCACTGACGCAGCAAACTGAAGCCACGTTTACAGAAGTCACCTTGACTCGAACCAATAAAATACTACAGACTTGATTCTGTTGGTTCCGGTCTCTGGATTTTGTATTCTCTCTTCGGACGAGATCTGGCAACGTTTTGTGAGGTGAGTATTGACTCTCTATGGAAGAATATGTAGCTGAACTGTCAATTCAGTGTAAAGGAATCACTCGCCAGGATGTAACTCGCTGCTTCTACGGCGGTACTGTATGCCGCAATGTCTTGTAACTCGCAGGTTTGCAGAAACGTAAAGAATAGGAACTTGAATGAATGTCTGTGGCAGTAATCGCTGAACCAGGACGTCTTCAAAGAGGACAGCAAATCTTCGACAGCTGCGTGTCCATTCCAGTATCTGCTTTTGAGGGTTGAATTTGCGACCCCGCTTTTGCACTACAATGAACACATTCGTCAATTTGTCTAAGGATATCCTCACTCATCACGTACTTCAGATGTCCGATTACGCCATCTCCAAATACTGGTATTTCAATGCATTCCATTGTCTGCTCTTCTTCTACAAAGTGGCCATGCTACTGCTGCATATCTTTGAGGACTTTGGAGCTTTCGGTTCCAGGCCTAGGATGTGAAACAAGGAGGTGTGCAATTTTTTAGCCTACTTCGGGATATTTGGGACGCCAAACCCGACATCTGGAATTCGGCACACGGCACCATTGATCCTGTTTGTCCCTTCCTTTGCCGCCGTCTTACAGCCTTGTATGAGTAGTGTGTCGCAACCACATGATCTAAGGAATGATTTTCCGCCCTAAGTGTGGATTTGCGGATGCAGGACCTCACATGTCGCAGAGTCAGCCCCTGAGATTGTTTCACCGAGTTGATTGCTAACATGTCTATTTCAGGATGTCAGGTTCGTCTTCCCGCATCTTACCACGCCCTGATCAGATAAGTTCATTGTTCGCACATTGGACCTCTATTCCATTGTATTGGTCTTTGATCTACTTTGCACACATTTCTTGTTTTTCCTTTCTTATGTTACCGTCCCATTGCCGAGGCCATGAGGGAGTACTCACTAGGGGGCTTGACCACATCGGCAGAGTGTAGGACAGGTTCGGTCCTGTAGCAGCTCTCTGTAGTATGGACATCATTACGTTTCTGTTTAGGAGTCATGACGTCTAATGAAATTACCTTTCTTCCTTCCAAGTTTAACCACGTCATGCAGGCTTGAGACACACTTCACCCAGAATTTCATTGGTATACATATGGTACATAGTATGGGCATGGGGAATCCCTGTACAGGCATACTATTCTGACATCCTCGCCACTCGGTCTGATAAGGACCGCAACATAGTACTTAGCCATTTAGTGGGATCTAATATGAAGATGAGAGGAAAGGTGACGAGTATAGGTGAGCACATACATGAAGGAGATCTTTTGATAGCCCAGCTTGTTGTTTTGAATCAACTGACACCCAAACCTGGAGTTGTGTGTCGTCCCCTTTCTCGGAATTGCCGGTAGCGATATACTGCCGCCCTATAGACTGTATAATCCTGATCACGGAGTGTCAGAAATGGTACAAGAAGCCAATAGATAGGAGATAAGCAGCTGATTTGGCACACTGGGTGAGATGTGTATGCCTGCGGGAACTAGAGCAGGATCTTTGAAGTTGAGTGGCTTTAGGATGTGGTCGACAGGCTGTGCAATTGTTGTGGATGGTCACCAGTCTTGGATGACAAGGAGATCATAGATAACTTGTATATCAATGAAGGTGACAGTGTCGCTGTGAGATTCAGGTCAGCATGAAGAGAGCAGCATCTTCGAAGGTGGGTGAGCCATATGGTCGCAGCGCATGCACATTGATTCAGACACAGGTTCTTACCTGTTAGGTCCATGCATAGATCCTGTGATACAGATAAGGAAATACTGCCGTTGTGAAACAACAGGTAAAGCAAAGGAGAGGATCATAGATGCTGTGTCCGGACATGTATGCAACAGTGTTGTCGGTGTCTGGGACATCCTTGAAGGATTGTTCGGACGTCTGTGGACAGGTGCCGACATCAAATATACCCATATCCGGACGTCTAGACATCTGAATCCGCAGGACTATTTTTTATTCTAAAAAATGGCCAGAGAATCTTCCTAAAATGGATAGTAATTTTGAACCTAAAATACTTGATTGTACGGTCATTATTATTCAGCATCTTCTGAGCCATATAATTATGAATTGTGCTCATATCTCCTTGATATCTTACCAATTGGTATATATGCAATATTACATTGATTATTCCCATTTCATATTTCTCAATCAAAGACAAGAAAATTGTCATTCTATAGGCCCTATAAGCTTGTAAAAAAGTGCAAAACAGAAGTAACAAAAAGTGTCAATTTTTCGAACATTTCCCTCTTTGGAGTATTTCAGCAAAATTCTTCCAAAAACACATGTTCTTTTACCCAAAGAACTGCCATTTGTGTAGCAATCTTTGGATCATTCTTCGACTGGAAGAAATGTTGTAATAAGGGGGTTTCTTTCTCTTTTTATGACCTTACATTATATTCTTAGAATGTCAAATGTTTGGTCTATTTATTCTTTGAAAAGACATAGAAACATAGATTTAGAAAATCACCCTTTCCTAAAAGATCTTTTTGAGCTGGAGAGACAAGGACAAATACTCTATTTTATTGCAATTTGTTTATTATTTTAAGTCATACCTTTGGTTGATTTCTCCCCAGTGGTAGAAGCCGACGCTAGCGAAGGCGCAGTCGGTGCAGTTCTTAGCCAGCAGCAGAATGGAGTATGGCGACCAGTAGCCTTCATGTCGAAGTCACTCAGCGCCACCGAACGAAACTACGAGATCTACGACAAGGAACTCCTAGCCATCATGCTAGCCCTCTCGGAATGGCGCTATTACCTCATGGGCACTGCAAAGGACATAGAAATCTGGACGGATCACCAGAACCTCCAGTATTTCCACTTGCTGCAGAAGTTGAACCAATGCCAAGCACGTTGGGTGACCGAACTAGCCGAATACCACTTTGTGCTAAGACACAAGCCCGGCACCCTCAACAAAAAGGCAGACCTTTTATCCAGACACGATGACCACGATCAAGGCAAGAACGACAACAATGATATCGTCGTCCTCCAGCCAGTGCACTTCCAAGCCCTAGTCATGCCAACCACAGACTCAGTACACCGACAAATCGAAGAAGTAACCTGACAAGAAGAGCTCTGGGACACTGGCATCGCCACCTCCCTCGCTCACGACTGAGGAGTATCCCGAAAGGAAGGAATGCTCCATTACGATGGACGAGTCTACGTTCCCCAAAAGACCTCCCTCCGAGGCGAGATCATTTCCCGAAGCCATGACCATATCACTGCTGGCCACCCAGGAATCGAAAAGACAAAGGAGTTAATACTCCGCGAATTCTGGTGGCCCAAGATCAAGAAGGATGTCGAAACCTACATTAAGGGCTGCGAAACTTGCCAACGAACAAAGTCTAGCACGCAGGCCAAGGCCGCTCCACTACACCCAAATGCAATCCCAGAAGGACCATGGACGCATATCTCCGTCGACATGGTCACTGGACTTCCCGACTCTCACGGACACGATGCGATCCTCATGATCGTCGACCGATTCTCCAAGGCAATCATACCTGTCACCTGCAACGTCGAACTCTCGGCCGAAGGATGGGCCCGAATTCTCAGAGACCACATCTACGCCAAGCATGGAATGCCTCAGGTCATCATCTCCGACCGAGGCCCACAGTTCGTCTCGCAATTCATGAAGGAACTCTACCGGATGCTCAACATCATGCCAAACGCCTCAACGGCTTTCCATCTGCAGACCGACTGACAGACTGAACGAGTAAATCAGGAGGTCGAGAAGTACCTCCGAATCTTTGTCAATCACTGACAGACAGATTGGAGCGACTGGCTCCCTCTCACTGAGTTTGCACATAACAACCGCATCCACAGCGCCACGAAGAAAAGCCTGTTCATGATATTGTATGGCTGTAATCCTCGAATCATCCCGGATTCTCCTCGGACGACCCCATTCACGAACCCCGCCGCCGCCGACTTCGCCAAAACCATGACAATTATTCATAAAGAGGCTCAGACAGCCCTCAATGAAGCAGCAGGACGAATGAAGGCACAATATGACAAAGGAAAATGTACTGCCAGAAATTTACAAATCGGAGACCGCGTATGGCTTGACTCGACCAATCTGAGTCTTCCTCGCCTGAAGAAGAAGCTCGACGACAAGCGCGTCGGGCCTTTCAAGATCATCAAAAAGGCTGGAGCCTCAGTGTACAAACTGAAACTCCCACCTCACTGGAGGATTCATCCACACTTCAACGAGAAGCTCCTGACACCGTACGTACCGCTGGCATTCCCTAATCAGGAATTACTGCCTCCTCCTCCACCCGACCTCATCAACGATGAGGAAGAATTCGAGATCAAAGAAGTTCTCGATTCTCGACCACGAACCCTACGAGGACGGAAGGGAAAGAAGCTGCAAAAAGCCATGGACTACTTCGTCAAGTGGAAAGGATGGACACGAGAGCACAACTCTTGGGTCCATGACGAGGAAATGGGTAACGCCCAAGAAGCCATAGAAGAGTATGAGGAAAGGACGAGTAGCGTCAGAAGACTTGACACTACCAAAATCGTAACACGAACATACTGCAACGTCGCCATGGTCTTAGACCACAAGTATACAGATAAAGGCAACGTCGGATATCTTGCCCAATGGCCAGACGGACAGCAGAAATGGCTCAAGCCACCCGAAACCTACTGCTTCAAATGGCTCGAACTAGTCAAAACCTATTGGGCCAACGACCAAAAGAACGAAGAACCCCCAACTTGGGATGACCCCGATGCATACCTATGAAAATCTACAAGCAGTCGGGACGCCTGCCTTAATGAGGGGGTGATGTTACGATTTATTTATTTTTCCTTATCTTATCTTATCTCAGCACCTCGGCAAACCATGCCTAGACCAGGCACTTACCACGATCCAGCATGCCGCATGGTTCCCTGATGGTTTCCATTCATCGAACAACACACGGATTCCTTATTTAGAACATTCAGAATTGTATATAAGCACAGTAGCTATCGGCCATGTACCCTAGCTTCTAGCTACATTTAATCATACCGAACTCTTAGTCTTTACCTTCAACACTAGCTGTCTGATCATACCCCTCTCAGAACTTGCATATTGCCGCCCGCACTGGTGACTGTACGAACGCGATACAGCCCGTGTTTGCGCTTGCTTGTTCTCCCCGGGTTCAGGTCTAACAAAGAATAGATAAAATATGCAGAATGTGAACTATGTTGCTGCATGCTCTCAAGCCCATCAGAACAATTCATGAGAGATCCTGAGTAGATCTCATAGATGGTGAATACTTTCCTGTCCAATGAAGCAATGGAGGAGGTATCGAAGGATGAGGAAGAGAAAATTCTACAGAAAAGGATTAATTGCTGCAGATTTGAACCAGGAGTGCATATTGTGTACCAGCCAGCTCTCATCCTAATACACTATTAACATTGCATGTGGTGCTGTCATGTACTGGTACAGTAGTAGTTTTCAAAGTCAGACTTTCTGTTCTGTAAGACAAACACAATAAGAAATTAGAGTGGATGTCATGGCCTTCAACCTCCTACAATGTTCAAACCAATTTCCAAGTATTTAAGAACAAGTCCTACAATCAAGATTCAGTCCTTAATTAAACAAGTACCAGAGTGTTGTGTACCAGTCTAGCCTATCTGAATTGTATGAAATGTCTACCTTGGTAATAGTCCAGCCACAGTTTAAGATATCAAATTAACCTCATTCATGAAACTTGATATCTGAGATAGGCAGCAGAGCGTCGAACAAGCTGCATAGTGGTGGTATCTGATGAACTTCCAAAGCAGTTCTTTGCTTATTTCAACTTCTTACCACTCTCCCAAAGGTCTTGATTCAGTGCCTCTCTCTGTGAACTTGTCTTGCCATTTCCCCTCTACTATGGTGTCATTTTAGAGACAAAAATATAAAATTGACACATTTTGATCTCAGTAGTGGTAATGGTAAGTATTTCACGGTATTACCGGGGAATCCCCGGTATGTTCAAGTTTTTATCTACTTTTCTACTGTCACAAGTAATCGATCACCTCATTTTTGATACCTGTCAATACCTCACACTATGGTTTTTCACTACCTGGCAATACCTGACAATACCTTCTCCTTTATTTGCTGTCGATCAGGATCACCGCGATGATCAGGGCAGCTTCGTACTTCAGATCTTCAGATTTGACAGTCACAATGGAGTCCTTATCAATGTATATCAGCTCTCTGAAAGAGCGGATAGTAGATGACAGTGATGGAGATTGCATACCTTTGTGCATGCTGCGATGGGGCGTGCCATTGGGATATTTGAGGTGGAGAAGGAGCTACAAGGATCCTGAAACCAACAGGCAAGGTAGAACATCAGTACATGCACCTGAACTGTCCTGAAAGTACAGCTTCTATTACTATTTCATCAGTAAAGTTTAGAGTACTGTCAGAGAAATACCTGCATCTATGGCTAGGACTTCACACTGGCACTGTATTATACGAGGATTATGGCTGATCGACAGTATCATATTCCTCCTGCTTGACGTGTTTACCATGGTTGATGTCTGCAGACAACTGTGAGACAGTGAGTAGGAAAGGCAAAGAAGCTGGGCTCATCACTGAAATACACCAGCATGGCAAACATTAGAGAGAGTTGATCCGCAAGGCCTTCCCAAATGCGCCCATGGTGCAAAGAAGTTGCCTGGGTGAAAATTCATGTTTATCCAGATATGTTGAATATGAAACATGGTGTGTTGCAAGTGACTTACTTTTGAAGCGCATATCCACTGAATTCTCATCCAAATCCAATCGTTTGAATGCTCTGAAAGGCACATTAGCATGGCAGACATTGTAATAATTGACCTAGTGTACATTTCATCCTTTTGTCATCGCGGTTAGAGGTGAAAAACTCACCCAGGTAATCCCAGCTTTCAGACTATGCGCAGTCTTGAGAGCATGAGTGCCAATGTCCTTGGTATATACTGCTGCGGCCAATCCATAGACTGATGCTTACATGTATCATTGTCTTGTCTGAATACACCTAAACAGATGCCAGAAATTCATGTCAACAGCATTATAGGTAGAGGTGAAAGAAAGGCCCAGGGTAACAAAAAACTTACCCTCTTTGTGTTCAAACTTGATGATACAACTGATAGCCCCGAAGATTTCCCCCTGTACAATGTCCATATTTGGTGTCGTATTGATGAATATGGTCAGCTAGATAAAGTGCCCTTTACCTATATCAATGACATTCATCATGCGCTAGGTGATACCTGTGAGATTTCCAAAGAGAAAAAAGAGAGGATGTCAAAATCAATGGATGAAGCGTCATCTGGGCTAGTCATTCATGCTCGAGATCGCTGTTTTGAGGAGAGTGTTACGAAAAGTGATTGGGCTGAGTATGACATTAATGTGGGTGCAATAAGTAAGTACACAAATTAAACATACCCATTCCCGATGCATCTTTGGCCATATCTCCTTCTGCATAACCTCATTCCTGCCGTCCTTGCCTCCAGCATGTGGTCATCAGATGGAAATACATCATCTCAAGTCAAAATTGCTGCTGCAAAGGTAACAGGAGGGTAAGTAGCTGGAAATGTGAGAGAACAGGAGGGATTTACCCATCCCTGACCAATGTCGCCACTTGAATACGCTCATCGGACAACCATACGCATCTCAGCACAAAGTTGTCTTGTCATCGCATCAATCAGGAGACCTCGATCAGGGTCTGAATGTCCCTGATTGTGAGTGAGAGGGAGAGAACCCACCTCCCACGTCTACAGATCATTTCTCATGCGTCCAACATCTCTTCCCTCCAAACTCTTGCATTTCCTGACATCCGAGTCGTCACAATGTTGCTTGCTTGCTGGAAAGCAATACGTCATCTCAGGGCAAAATCAGGAGGAAGGAGTCATCAATTGGAGCAAGGAGTTACGGGAAGGTAGTCAAGGGAGGGGATGCTGTCCAAAGAAGGTCAGGATATGTACACCACTTGACATGTGAAATTACTCACCTGGGATCTCTGTGCACAACTTCATTTCTGCTCCTCATCGTGTGTCCTTGCCATTAAGGACTGTTCCCTCGGTGCAAATACATTGTCTTGGTGCAAAATCGAGTCATCCAGCATCCCAGGAGCTTGCTTGATGGCTGTGGACTTGTTGATGGGACCAACATGCAAACTCGTCGACGCTCTTGAAGCTCAAACTCGTGGCAAGGCTGATTGTTCTGGATGAATGAAAGACATGGGAAGGGTGGGTGGATATTTAATGTTCAACATTTGCATTCGCTGGGCTTGTAAGTGCAACTGGAGGAAATAGACTTTAGCAGCTGACATATGCTATGGGGGGCACAAACATATGTGGTTGTACAGTTGCAAGTGTCAGAGCCGTAAGGCAGCATTGATGGGGACAGAAGTCATCTGGGAGAGGAAGAAGATGAGTGAAATGAGACGGAATAGCGTAGAGGATGGAACTGACAGTGTCCATGGTGGTTTCGAGGAGGTAGTTCTATGGAGATTTAGCTGAAGCTCTTGGTTGGGCTAGTGCTGGCTAGAATTCCGAGATATGAGCCCCCTTTTATACGATTTCACCCCTTTGTTCTCATGATATCCAATATATTCCTGTAGAGTCATGAGCTGATGTCGCAGCATAGGATTGTATTGGCTGTTCACATATCGGGGAACTAGACATTGTGTTTGGGAAGCAGACATCCAGTAAGATGGGCATGAGCAACCTATCTTTGGGCATTCGTCACTAATGGGTGGCATAGATATGGGATTGAGTTGTGATATGACAGTAAAGATAACATTGACGGGTGACATGCTATTATGCCGTGAAACTGCTCCACAAGCTAGGGTGCGTCGCTAGAACATGAGAACGTGCCAAATCGTATCAATGGAGGGACTATACGGAAACGGATGCATGCTGGAATTTGGCACCGGTACTTGTGTCAATTTAAGCCATGAGGAAAGATAGTGGTCTCTAAAGGAGACACGGTCTCAAATGCAGGCCAGGATGTTTATCAGAGTATTGTGTTGTTCGACTGTGCAGTAGTTGGTGGTGATGCTGTAAGACTCATATAGATACTTCAGCCTGACTTCAGCTAGAACAGATTGAGTCGAGTGCCTGATCACAGAGTTCATTTAACGTTTCGTTAATCATTGCCAGCAATGATGTGTCCCCTGAAGATGTATAAATAATAACTTAGCACGACAATGCAACCCCACTTGCCATAAATAATTGCTAATCAAGAAGTTGATTCTAAGTTTGCTTGCTGTTCAGTTCTGGTCATGTTGTGAACATGAACATTGTAAAGAAGGTTTGTATGTTAGAACCGGACATTAGTCCTTGTCACCGAGGAAAGCCTATCCATGTCAAGGATGTCAAATTATGGGGGATGCACCCTGATATCAGTAGTGGATCCGCATAATCAATTCAGAGAGTTGTAGAAGACCAGTCACAGTGATTGTGACAACAGAGGAATCCCCATCAGTGCAGGTTCTAATCGGCCATACAGGCTCCTCCCAGAGCATAGAAAAAGATCATAATGCAATACCGTCAGCGAGAAGTACTCGATTGTGTGCCAGTAGTCTCCAAATATATCGTTCATCTTGGATCCGGCGAGGGTTACAAGCTGAGACAGATCATGTTGGTAAATATCATTGGAGAGAAAATGGCGAGCCTAAGACAAGATGGGCAACAAGGGCAGATGAAGTCAAGACGAAGGCTTCCATTGTGTTGGATAATAGCACTAAATCTCTGAAAGCCTCACAAAAGCAGTCCGTCTACAAATTGAGACGATCCAAATCCACCCATACATTTAATTGATGTGAGCAGGGATTGGAGAGATCCATTGATGCCAATAACGTAGCCACAAATTTCTGGTCGAATTTGAAGGTACATTTTGAGATGAAGTCAATAACTTTGTATTCATGCAGTCTGAATATTTTTGGTAGGCAGAGCATTGGCAGTTATATGTTGTGTTGGTTGGTGCATTAACTGTGTTTTGGGATAGAGCAGGACCAAAGGCAACACTGTTCGAGGAGATAGTGGTAGAAGGAAAGACATCGGACTTTGAGTTCCGCAGACCCAGGCACTGGCAGGACCATGAGAGTCACTGCCCTGCTTCATCATCGCATTGCTATGACAATGTCAGTAAATAAGTAGTTGCTCTTCATCATCTTCAAGCCTCTGAGAACAATCTAGAAAGGACTGGATTTATGCATGACAAAGCAGGGAGTCTATTGATGATCTAACTAAAAATACATCTTTCAAAAAATAACGCTACAGATATATGTACAATAGTTGCAACAGCGATAGCATATGAAAGCAGAAGTCTAAAGTCAGATATACTGGAGAAAAAAATGTGAATGGAGAGGGGTGTTATAAGATTTGTTATAATGGTGCATGAGTGGGGGTGATCAGCCTGTAGACTGTTGAATGTGCTGCACGATCTGGTATGCATCCGGTATGCTCAGCAGACCCGATTGCAAAAAAAAAGAAAGGCAATAGACTATTCCCACAGGAATTTTTTGAATAGAAATAAGTTAAAATGGAAAAAGGGACGATGTCAGCACCAAGTGTAAAGAACAAGGTCAATCATTGAGGTCCCACGATGATGAGCCTCCAGGCTCTGTACACTCAGAATTCGCAGATTTTACCTGCTAATTAATGTTGCCATCCCTTCAATGGCCTTTCAGCAAACCAATGATTGCACACCCACTAATACCACTTTCATCCTATGGCAACCACTCCTTATGCACTTTGTTATCCATCCCATCTTGCCATGCATCATAATTGCCATACTTCATCATGGCAAGGCACCTTCGATCGACAATCATCCCAATACAGAATTGATGCATCACTCAGAAGCACCTAGTTGACATGCTCATTGATCACTTAATGAAATGATGTGATTGATGTGAGTACCCTCCCAGCTACGATAATTGCAACTATGGCAACTACAGGCCGTGTTTACTAAGGCCGTTACAATGCCAAGGCCTCAAGAAAATGTTGCCCCATGCGTACTCCTCAGTACGACAACTATCGCTCAGTAATCCGCAGCTAAACAGCATCTAATGATCCGTTCATCACTCAACGACCCCACACAGTTCGCATCCATACACGGCAATGTCAACAAGTTGCTGTTACTTTAGAAGACCAAGGACCATATGTTTTCTATGACTTTTTACAAAGCCAAGGCCTTACAACCTTACTAAGTCTCGCATATTCACTCTATTTATAAATTCGTACTTGTAGTATAAAAACTAGCTAGAAAACGTAGTTTATGAGCAGTTCATCTCTAGTTGACCCCAGACTACGTCAATTATTGTCATGCACTAGTCTATCACCAGTAAACCACATCTATTCACTGTTCTATGGCAATATACCATTTACCCCAGCATATTCTCGATTGCACATCGACTCTTGAGCTCACCAAAGTTATTCCATGGTTCTTAACTGTGAAGATTCCTTCCACACTCGCTCTTCGCTCTTAACACTATTGGTACACGCTCATATTGTGCCAATACATGAGCGCTGCACTATACCTCGCCTCCATTATCTTTTATAGGCCGTCATCGTTTCACTTTCACACCATTGGAGTTTTCACCATTTCACTTTCACCATCATTATTGTCACCCATTTGGGTAGTCTCCATGCAGACTTAGGATCAGTATTAGCAAGTTTTTGTATCACATCAGTATAGGACAGTCCCTCGAGCAGACTTGAAGGTTAGTTTTGACACAGGATAGATTGTTTTAGTACAAGACCAGTTTCAACATCAACTTCAGCACCAGCACCATATAGGACAAGTTTCATTGTCATTTTTGTAGTTCCACATTTTCTCTCGTCATTCCACCCTCAGTACCTTGTTCTACGATATCTCTCACTTCACTCAGCCCCACAACACATTTTCTCATCAACTCGCTCTTGTCTAGATTGATTGCCATCAGTTTAGTCCATCTTCCATCATTTGCCCTGCTTAGATTGCCGTCATGCAATGTTTTCTAGTCTTGTCTCGCGTTTTTGCATACAGATCCGTGGTATTCATGTCATACCTGCTTCTGTTCCCTCTCATTTCAAGAGAACTCTACCAGCTTATAGCCTTAGCATCTAGTACTCAACTACCAAGCAGTACTACTTTGCAGACTTAAAGTTGCAGTGTATACTTGCGTATAGAGGAATTGATTTACTGCATGGAGGTGCCTCGAACCACTCACACACACAATCACCTTGATTGCCGTGCTACTACGTTAACTCGTCCAATCTCATTCTGAGTTGGTGTTGCTGTTGCCACAGAAGTCTAGGCTCATCAACAAACCAGGCATCCCAGGCATCATCCGTTACTTGTCGACTTAAACCGGCAAAGTATTAGTTAGGTCCCAGGAAATCACTCCATAAGGTGCCATCATATTACATGTTGCTCTTCCCGTTGGTGTGTTTATTGAACTGTTCCATGGCGATGGTCTGAATTGGTTTGGATATCGCTGAAAACACATTTGGCAGAACTTTGGTTTTGAAGACATTGTATAGCTCTTGGAAGATGTCTTGAAGGGTCACACCTGCAGCCACATCGGATCAGCTGTATATGACGATGGGAGGTAAAGCATGGCTGATGCTGATCTTGAGATACTTGATGGGTGGTTGCACCACCAATTCATTAAAGTCACATCTCAGTTGAGAAGCAAAGCATTGGGTGATAACATCGTAAAGTAGATGCCATGAACCCTGCATCATTACAGGGTGTAAATAACAGTCCCCATCTAGAGGTGATGCTATAACAAATGCCGGACTTGAGTTCCCTAGGTGCCATGGATCTTAGGAAGGAACACTCTGGAAAGACCGAGCGAGGCTGGAATTCAAACAATGAATCTGAGTCTGGCTGGGAAACTGGCATATATATGTCCAGCGACAAAGGGGCCTCTACAGGACAGTGTACTCCATAGCTTTTGGTGTTAGACTGCTGAGTGCATCTACTAAGAAAAATAAAGTCTCCAGCTACTACATACTGCGATGGCAGCGAGAAACTAGGGAATGGTGGACCGTAGTGATGGTGGGTAGTAGGATGCTAATGGTGCTGGGATATTGAGCCCTAGCATTGAAGCGTGACAATGGCATACTCAACAGGGAAAAGGAAGTGTTGAGTATGTGTAGGGGTGCCCGCCGCTATCCACGACATCATCACTGTCATAGACGATGGCAAAGGTAACTTCTAAGAAAAGAAATCACTACCACACAAGTACTCACCATACACCACCATGTTGCACGATAGCGGATAGGTTATCATATCATTTCCTGATCTTCAACGTCGATTTCCTCACCTTCAGCCTGTGCTGAGGCTGCTTCAACATTTCAAGAAATTGTCTGTATATGGGCATTAGTAAATTGGGGATTGTGTGGTGTCTTTGCAGACTAGCATGATTAATTCTTGCTGCAGGAATGTAAAGGTGCAGATGTGATGAGGGGAATGATGTTGTGAGTGCTCACTTGTTAAATCTTGATCATGTTGATCATCTACAACATATCAAATTGATATCAATACTATACATATCATTATGACCAATGTCGATCGGACATTAGGGACCGCAGATTCAGATGGAGGTTGAGATCGTTCGCTGATTGTTTGGAGCGTCACAGAGCTAGTCAAGCAGCAGCACCAAGTATTGGTGAGTATTAGCAGGTATCGTGGATGAAGTGATGGGTAAGGGAAAGAGCAAGTTAAATACTTTATAATACCTGGCAATACCAGCCATTACCGGGGAATACCAGGGAATACCAAGTAATACCGCACAATACCTGGTACTACCAGGTATTACTGGGTATTACCGAGTATTATCAGGTATTTGGTATTTTTGTCTCTGTACCAGCACCATACTCTACACTGGGGAGGTTGTCTTTTGCAGAAATTTGATTTTACTTGAAGACCTTTGTGTGATTACACAGTTTTCATGTCCGTTTTGTACTCAGGATGACCTCCATGACAACTCAACATCTTTCTGGACCTTGCATAATGTGTCAGCCATTAATGAAGCCTTTGGACCAAGAGACTGATGCGTCATAAATCATGATGTCGAGCTACAACCCTGAGCTTGAATAGGAGCCCCACCTTCTCTGATAAGTTTTCTTTCTTCATGCCATTTGGGGCTTCAAATTTGAGCCAACATTTGCTATTTCAGTTACATAAAGCCTATGTGATATGCTGTGAGGATCTCTGATAGTGACAACACATGGGAATACTTATTAACAACAGCCTGGTACATTCTTCAACCTCTATAACACATGGTGTGGGACTTTGAATACATTCAGAAAGGTAGTAATTGTTACAAATTTTCTTTATCTTAGTGTCTCAATACCTTATCTTCAGCACTAATCCTCAGATACACAACTATACAGAACGACTCAAGCATTGACACTGCAACTCACCTATATGGCTCGTCCATCATCCCAATAGCTAATGACTTATGAACCACAAACACTATTATTAGCACACACAGTGATATGCCGTCTACATGTTCACACCTAGATTTTGCGATTTTGTAATCATACGAGCGCATATCTATCTTAGACTAGCTATAACTAAAGGACTATAGCGGAGGCTTCAAGCTGATAGTCAAGCCAGAAAGCTACTAGTCGAGCCAGGATTTAGGCGCAATACCACTATTGGGTCAAGCCTCTCAGCCGGCATGACTAGCACCTCGAATACCAAGTGAGTCAGTAAATAACAACCGCTAGTCAACGAGGGTAGCTACAAGTGCACCCAACAAGAAGTAGAACATACAGGTCTCGTGAAAGTACAGTCACTAGTGGAATGGTCTGCATGCTAGTGCTTAAAGACGAGTTGACTAGCGGTGCAGCAGTCTCTAATGGGACTTAGAAATGAATTTAGCAATGAAGTGCAGCTGTCCAGATCAGGCTAGTATGATACAGATCTTTACGATCGGAACTAGTGTAGCCAGGTTGTGCCTTCAATCACAATCGACAGCTGCTACAGGCACGCTCGTTCGGCTAGCCATTTATCCTTGACGCGAGTGGAGTGTTGCTGGGCCAAGAATGCAGAATGCCCCTCTTGTGGAGCTCCTAGGCTCACTAGTCAGCAAGCGACCATTTCTAGACAGACTATTGCATGATTATTCACCATTACTCGTGACTAGCCAAGAAATCCTTATCAATAATACCCCTCTAGTCAGTTATTTATATCTCGATTGTGCCTTGATTGTCAGTATATAAGTAGTAGAATAGGCTCACACACGAAGGAGGCAAGCCATCCCTGCAATTGTGACCTACTAGTCAGTACCTAGTGCCCCAATTAAAGGCTTTTGTGCTTAACCTCGACGAAGTGGTGACTAGTCGCTAAGTTACCCATAGCATAGAGTGAATTGAAGTGTCTTAGAGCAATCTTTTGTGTCCTGCAAAGGCCAAGAGTGTTTCAAAGTTAGTTCAAGTGAGTCCTCAAAGTTTAAAGTATTATTCTTAGGCCAAGAGCACCACTAGTCAGCCCAGAGTGCAACTAGTCAAGTGTCTATCACTTGTAGGAAGAAGTATAGGGCCAAGAGAGCCACTAGTTCGAAGCAGTCCCAGTCAGAGCAAGCGCAGTAGCTCAAGTCAAGTCACTATTCACCCAATTGTGTCTTACCCACCCTGCTAGTGTGAGTAGTACGCTTGTATAGCTCACTAGTAACAAATAAAAAGTCTTTAAACAACTTTCCTTGATTATTGAAGTCTGCAGAGTGCTTCTATTGTACTCGAAACACCTGAATTCAATACATTGGTGATAAGTGTAGAGTTAGTGTTAGGTTTAGTGTTGTTGGTGTTCATTGCCATTCACTAGTCCTTTCGCCACTCGCTGTTACCGAGCACATCAACAGTTTAGTATTTAAGTAGTGTAGCTCTCACTGTAGTAGCCTCAGCTTTGAGCTAAAGTTTATTCATACAAACTTCTTTCTTCACTCTCTCCACCTAGACTAAGACATTAGCCCAGACTACAGATGCTCAGAGACTCATTGGTGATTGTCCAAATGTGAGGCAGCTATTGTTTACTCTTGTTTAAAGTTTGGTCCTAACAATTAGCTTGAAGCTTCCTTGTTCCTTAACCGGAACATTCATGAACATATTTGTTGTCCTCACTATTGCAATCATTGTCCTAGAATTGGTCTTTATAATGTGAGCCCTAATCTTTTGGAACAGCACTCGACGAAGCAGAGAAACACTCTGCCTCCCCACCGTACACAAACATCACCATTACCAGCATGACCTCTCCCACCACTCAGAGCAGGCACATATCGCCCTATCAACCATACACAGTACCAATGGCATGCAAATCTAGGGATTCACCTAAATCAACAGTGTCCCACCAGAGCCAGAAAGCATCCTTCTGGTGCAGACTACAGGCAAGTCAAACCATGAGGCACCAGCCTCTACAACAGTTGGAAGAAACAGCTTATCCACTGAATCCCTACCAGAATACCCTCAGTCTCCATCTTACTATCCCTGCTCCCCAATCCCCAACCTCCCCTCAAGCCATGGAAATGAGACAAAACAACCACATTGCCTGATACGCTGCATGGGAAGGGCAAAGCACCTGCACTGCCTCATCTTTCCAGGAACCCTCTCCAGAGTGGGAAACCCCAGTCACACCACAAGAAGAATTATGGAGAAATGAGGCCGCTTAATGATGGCTCGACTGAAGAGAAGCATGGCTTGCCAAGCAGAGACCAGCAATGTCATATCCCGAATAAGAAGGCACCTCCAGTGGATTTTCCACCAACAAACCCCTTCTGACACCAGACGCTCCTGCCAACTACCATCCCACCCAAGAACACGACCCCATTATATTTGACAAAGGAGAGTTGTCCACCAAGTCAGCACTCAGTGACATCACTAGAGCAAGCATATTTTGATATGTACAATTCCCCACCCAGACCTCCAGCAAACAGGTCACTGAGTTCTTCGCCGCCCATTCATGTTGCAACCAGTTCAGATGGTACAACATCAAGGAGGTCAAACAGGAGGTCATCATTGAGTCAGTTGGAGAACATGAGGAGCCCAAGCAGGAATCCAGCAATGGAACTCTCTACATCAATGAGGTTGTGTCTCACTGTACCAGAAAGGTATGCAAAAGAACTGGAGGGGGCAATAGCCCTGTACATGGGAGGAAAGATAGAGATGCCAGAGATAATGGAGGAAGCAGAGTTTATAGAATTCCTTAATTATTTCCTAGACACACTACTAATGAACACTGTCTGGCTCTGGTTGAGAGCCAGGAGGCAGTACTAAAGTTACCTGAAAAGGAACTTGAACATGGAACCCATTCTGCAGAACAAAGCTGCTGACTATGCTAGCAGGCTATGGAACCAAATCCATGAGGAGTAGAGCTTTGCACAGCTCAGCTCAAAGCTTTGAGCCGGCCATAGCCAGCCAGAGCTAGCCGAGCCATTGTCAAGCTGTCTCTGTGGCCTCTAACAGCCCACAGCTCAAGCTCAAAGTTCTCAAAGCCATGAGCCGCAGCCTGAGCCGGGGCCATGCACTGACCATTAAACCACCCTATTCTTGCTTGAATACAATGAAAATAGGCCTTGGAATAGTATGCTGGATGGTGCAAATGCAAGCCATCTGTGTTGAACTGCCATCGAGTGTCTATTTCCTGTGAATCGCAGCGCCGGAGCATGTGATTAGTCAGCTTGGTCTTCTTTGATGCATGATGACACCACTCATACCAACTTGTGCTGAGCCCTGGCCTGAGCCTGAGCCGGCCCCAGGTCAACTCAGCATAAGGTCTGAGGCTTGGGCTTCAATTTTATGAAGCCTAAGCTGCTCAAAGACGAGCCCAAGCTGTGGCTTCCAGGCCGAGCCAGGCCGGCAAACCTCTAACGAGGAGAAACAGGAACCATCACCCTTAGTATGACCGATGCCGGATGAGCCTCCAGTACCACTGGTGCAGGCCCTGGTCCTGAACTACCCTATCCAGTACGCACTGCTACCAGGTCCCCCACCCTCATGGCAACCCCGAGGATATGCTGCACCCAGAACCTACTCCCAAGAAACCAGACCATTTGCAGGAGCAGGAGAGATGCCAGGTCCCTCACAGCCAATGCAGCCACCTGCACAACTAATGCAAGGATGGCCACTACCCCAACACTCCTGACCACCATTGCCACCAGAACAACCTGGACTGTGGGCACTAACAGCTGGTGCAACTGACCCATATGACAAGCTGAAACCAAACATCCTAAGGAAGGTCACTGTTAGAGAGATGAAATCAACGAACAAAAAGCTGGTCTGAATCCAATGATTTCAATCATGAAACCAAAATGCATTGTATCCCAACCAAGTTGACAATGAGATGTCTAGCCACAATTAATAGCCAACAACATCTGTAGCGATGAGTACAAGACTAGTAGATGCGAGGTAGGAGAGGAGGGAGAGATGGGAGACTAGAGGAGGGGAGAAAGTAGAGATGAATGGGATGATGAGAATAATGAGTTAACATACCTCGTATTTAAACCCTTCACATAGGCCTAGACTACACAGAAAGCATGGAGAAATGAACTCTTCTGATGAGTAACCATGTGAATAGCAGACATTCAAATCCACATCACCCGAAAATTGGAAGATCTGAAAAAACAGATCAAAGACTGAATGAGGTCCCCACATCATAATGCATTTAATATGTATGATGTTGCATGCAAGCCAAGTTCCTGACATGTCCAGATAATATTTGTGCCCATCCCCACTCCCAGCCGATCCTGGAGTAATGTTCAATGTTCAGCAAATGTAAGGAAATAGAATGTACACACTAGCAAACCTTCCAAACTTTGTGTTGCTTTTGGTGCAGGCATGGGTCAGAGAAACATTGGAGATGTGACCCTGAGTATGCTGCAGGGATGTCTTGGAGCTGAATGAATTTCTGAACTTTGAAATGAGGAGATACACAACTTACGTGCTGTTGGTATTCTCACTTCGATATCCAGCCAGATAGGCCTTGAGTGTGAGGGCTAGTCACTGTCGTCCAAGTAATATTGTCATGGGAATAGATTACTACTTTTCTGAATCTATTCAAAGTCCCACACCATGTGTTACAGAGGTTGAAGAACATACCAGGCTGTTCTTAATAGGTATTCCCATGTGTCGTCACCCTCAGGAATCCTCACAGCATATCACACAGGCTTTATGTAACTGTAAAATAAAATCTCAGTCTATTTTTGAAGTCCCACATTGCATGAAGAAAGAAAACTCACTAGTAAATGTAGGGCTCCTATTTGAGCTCAGGGTTGTAGCTCAACATCATGATTCATGACGTGTCAGTGTCTTGGTCCGAAGTCTTTCATTAATGACTGATGCATTGTGCAGGGTCTAGCAGAGCGTCGAGTCTTCATAGAGGTCGTCCCGAGGCCAAAATTGATACGAAAGCATGTCATCATGCATATTTCATTGGACACAAGTTGTTTCTAGCAAAAGTTGACAATTCCCTCATGTAGAGCGAATGTTAAAATGAATTTACAAAGAAGAGACATACCTTGAGGAATGTGAGACAGTCGTAAGAGTGGTAGTTACTGGTAGGAAAGGAAATTAAGTCAAGTACCACTTTGGGAGTCATCGGATCTGTGATTGGATGCTGACTTCCTCTTTCGCTTGTACCACCTCGTTCAACTCTCTCTGCTGGCTACATTGGATGTCAAGATTTATGAAACGAGATCCTCGGCTATTTCTTGAATAGGATGAACAGTGAAATGTGAACTCACAGGTACGCAATGTTCCTATTCTTGTTTAAACGGGTACTACTATCATTATCCTATAACTTGTTCTTTTGATCTCTTGAGGATTTACTTCACGTGCAAATAAAAATCTAGGCGTCTACTTGGAATCTCTGGTAGGGGTTTTGTATCCAATTGAATTGAGCCCAGTTCACCTACTCTACTAGGTACCACAGGCACAATGCACAACATGAATAGAGACGGGCTTTAGAATATGGGGAAACTCGGTCTGTATTCTGTATGTTTTTGTGCATTTGTGCCACTGATAATCCTTGCACCAGAGTAAAACATTTTTATTAGTCTGTTAATGAAGTTCTGCCATGCTGAGTCTACAAACTCAAAGCTGAATTAGATCTACACATTGTCTAACTCAAAAATTGAGCCATCTCTCAACTATGGGTCAATTATTGTCGAAATACATGGTGACTCATCTTTATATGACCAAATCAGAAGGCTTACTTCTGACTGTAACTAGTGCGGCATGCTCCTGTTCCTGATATAACTCTGATTGCACATGAGAAAGGACAGCGGAATAGGACTACCTGATGCCTAGGCTGTAACTACCGACCTGTGTATCCTCTTGTGAAGCTCGAGCCCTGGTACGACCCTGACTACGCAGGAGAGAGGACATCAATCTGTGACTACCGGCAGACTCAGATTCGTGTAATGACTTTCTAGGCAAACATCAACTTTCAAGCGGTTTCAACCTGCTCATAATTCAGGCACATGAAGGTAAGTTGTCAGACCATGATACATACCTCAGACCTTATTAACTTTTTTCTAGAACCATTGCTTTGGACTTCTGTTTCCATGCAATATTCAAACCTCAAGGCCCACTATGGTACATGTTTGAAAGGTATACATAGAAATACAGAAATAACGAGTACCTGGGCCTGGTAAAATCACATCTGAATCTTCCTATAGAAATTCACTAATCAATCTTCCAGGATCATGCTTCTATATTTTTGCCTCTTGACATATCCAACTGCATATTCTGACTGCTCCTACAGGACATCATTATTGTGACTGGGTGAGTTATTGTATTGCACATCAATTTTCTCAATGATGGACATGTACCTCTAAGAGCAGTGAAGAAGGGAGCGAGATAAGTCTAGCTTCTGTCAGGGAAGTTGACGTAGTACGTTGTCACACCCACAGTGTGTCTAAGGGTGTAATTTTGCAAAATTCACATACCTTACACGTTAGCAAAGCAGAAGCACAGAGAGCGGACTAACAGTGCAAATGGCACGTGAGGAAGCAAGGTCACCAAGGTTGAGAGCTCTATGATAGAAACAGAAGCAACGGAATTAAAACATAAGGACTTTGTTGTTGCACTGTACCTTATGGGCATGCATGACAATAGGGCTGAAGAGCGAGCTCACTCATGCAAAACATCTGTCTGCAGTAGAGAATTCAACTTTCAGTGGGATGCGCTTGTATGCAGGCTGGGACTAATTTAGATAACTACGTGTCGATAATCTATGACACGTAGTCCCTGGAGATCTGGAGAAAAGATATCATGCATGGGGGTAATCAAAAGAACCCCGGGCATGGCCTAGAAACAGACTTCGGCTGACGGGAATAGCAAGCGGGCTTGAAATCCGAAGCATTCCTTGGTTACTGAGTCTAGAATATGATGCTGTCACCTTCGGAGCAGAACCGAAAGCCGAATATGAGGTGTGATCGGTGATTGAGGATTAAGCAGCCATTGAGTACAAGTCAGCGAGCTACTCTGCTGCTAGGGCAAACGACATCGACATTGCTTAGCCCTTTGAGAATACTAAAAGGAGGCCCAAGCAGTGCTCTACCAAGAGTGTTGCACCAGTTCAGACAAAGAATTATCAGCCGACAAAGGAATTAAATTACTAAAAGACCATTTGTAATAATCAATTTCCCGTAGTATAAGTAGGTAGAATTTCATGTAGTAAACCAAGATACCTACCCCCCATGTACAGTAATAAAGTTTCAGTTTGGATCTGGACTTGTTGCGACACATAAGAGTTAGTAGCTTCGAGCCTCGTCTAGAATGCAAGTTTAGCAAGCTCACAGAGAAATAGAACAAGAGAAACATTTTGGATAAAAACTTCGGTTTACTTGAGATAAGAAAGAGATTTGGCAGCAGTGACGCTGCGCCCATCTTGAGAGTTTGCTGAGATAAATCTGAGAGAAAAGCTCTGTTCCTTTTCTGGTTCAGTGTAAAAAGAGAACTTGTGTTGTGTTGGCCTCTGTGTAGGTCTTGGGTAGTTGCAAGGGAATCAGCCAGATTGAGCTGTTCTAGCAGTTGCACAAAGTGTGACAGGTGTGTGCAGTTGGACCTCATGGCACCATTGTTAGGGTGAGCACACTGTGTGTGAGGACTTGCGGGGACGGTTTTTGAGAGTATTTTGTGACTTGATTGGGAGTGCCGAGGGCCTCTAATCATGACGAGTTTGGGAGTCAGGTTTAGCAACTAAGAGGAAGACGGCGGCATGTGTAGATTAGGTCTAGCGGTGGGTCGTACTTAGCAAGCTCACTGACCGAACTTGGTCAATTTGCGGATCTGCGTATCCATGTGTTCCAGCTATTGAAATATATTTTGCCTTGAGGGTTGCATGGTTCACCGTGCTCTCTTGTAAAAAGCTCCGAAGAAATCAAGAATTTGAAAATGGCTTGAGAAAATTACATTGTTACGTGCATCGTTCTAGCAAGCTCGCTGAGATAAATTGAGATATTGTTGGCACGCAATTGGAATTAAAATCCCTTGCTCCCCTCTGCACTTAAGGAGATTGTGTGTGTGTGTGTTTTGTGGGGTTGAGTGTGTGTGTTAGTGTGTTCATGCTAGGCCCTGCTCAGTTTCATGGGTGCCCATCACCAGCCTCGTCAACGTACCAGTTAACAGTGTCATCACTACAATCTCAATCAAGCATGTGGGTAGGGTTGGCCCAGTTGTGCCATGCTGTCAGGGAAATTGTGATGTGAGCCTGAATCGCTGCAACGATCAATGTGGTTACTTACTGATCTTCTTTCAGCTGTGTTTTATATAGAGAACTTTACAAACACCTTGCAAGATGAGGGGAAATCTGAAAGGCTTCTAGATCACAGAACTAGGAAATATTACACTCCATATTGTCAGCTACATGTTCTTCAACGAGTGGAAAATATAATTGTACTGACTATTACTGAAGTACATGATCAGGAACCTGGATACCAGTTTGAATATCGGGAAAACCTCTGAACTTCAAGTCCATCAATCCAATGTGGCGGCTTGACTAAATTGAACCTGAAATCCTGCACCTTTCTTTCGTGAATCACAGATTCGGGATGTTTCTAGGCTGGACCTATGAATGGTAAGTAGAGACATCAATGTATATTCCGGCTACTTCTAATGGGTATAAGGGCTCTACATCTTGCTGTAGAGATCGGAAGACTGTGCCATGTCTAGTTGCATTGCAAGGCAATCTTTGGCAGTAGTAAGGACGCTTCATTCATTCAGAACCTGGAAGGGTAGGCATGTTGCAACTCTTCGCTTGCTGTAACTAGCTCTCTTGACCCTGAGGTAAATATTACGTTGATTGGCAGTGAGCTTGAGAATGAGTACAAATGCATTAATCTTAAGTTCTAATGAGAATTTGGTCTATCAGCAGATTCAGATATTCCACAGGGACACTATTGAGTCACAGCATCCCATTGAACTGTCTGAAGTTTGGAAATGAGGCATGGACACTGATCTTAAGACTTGAATCTTGCAGATGAGTGCTCAGAGGTTGAGACTTTGAGAATAAAATCTTTGTATGCCTTGAGTTTGAAAATGGCTGCATAGGCATGCAAGAAGTCAGAAGAAGGAATGGATATTACAGCCGAGTCCATTTCCAATGACACGACAATGCTGAACCAGCAGTGCCATGCTTTTGGAAATTGGATCCGGCTGTAGTAAAGGAATTATTAAGTAAAGCGGCGGGCGAAATAGAAAATTTTTAGCATGAGAATTGTTGCGTATGGACTTGCCTTGGCATCAGCTGACTCCGATCATTGATTCTCTTGTCCCTGCACAGTATATAAGCCTCAGAACGAATGGTACGTGGGTTACACTTACCCCTCATTCCGCCGTCACTATGCTCCTCTGTTATTCTACCACATGTTCATTGACACCTAGCTTTATGTTATCCACCATCCCTCGTCGCTTTGTGAGAGATGGTAGGGCGTAGTGTGCGTGTTACGAGGATGCAAGTCGAAGAAGAGCGTTGAGTTCCCAATCGGGAATGTTTGCCAAAGTCATCACGGAGCAAGTAAACATTTGCTTTTGCTTGATCCTTCCTCCCATCTCACTAGAAGTAGCGACTCTATTTATTGGAGATGGGCTTTCCTCTGTTCTATATGGATCCTCAGCTTTGTACCTGGTAAGCTTCGTTCTTTCCTCACCTTATTTTCACTGATTTTTATAGTATTGTCAGCTATCAAGATTTCTCCCATTCGAAGGCCATTTTTTCTGAGGTCGATGCCTGCGGCGAGCGCATCCCTCTTCTCTAGGATGGAGTCTACTGATTGCAGATGGTTTATTGTGGAGGAATGGGATGGGAGACACGCGTAACGCGTCGACTTTGCATGCGAGTCCATAGGTACTCGGTGAGTATGTACTTGAGTATCCCCCACTTCTTGTCTCATCCTTCCTATGCAGTCAGCTCGTTCTGCCCCGACATCACTCTATCCTGCCACTGGAAGGCCTTTTTCCTTTTTTGGAGACTGCGCATCATTGTCGACTACAAGCCCGTGCGTCGAGAAGGATAGGGATGGGACTAGGATGGGATGTCTGCCGAGGATACGTGGGAGTATGCAGATGTTGCAATCACATGCTAATGGGATGTCATTCATGTAGAGTGCACGTCCATCCATAACGTCCCCCTCTCAGGAGTCAGCACGACACGTCTCCGCAGGCTACCACCACCCTCGTACCCTGCTTCTTCCACCACCGGCATGATGGCATCAAGGTCACCACTTCTTTCCCCACCCTCATGATGACTTACAAAGGTCTCGAGCCAGTGAACTGCCTTCGATAGAGAGTATCTCGGTGCAGGGAACAGAAGTGACTGGGGGAGGGATTTTGGTGGGTGGTCTCCGAGTTTTGGCCAGAGACGACGGATCGTCTTCCGGCGAGCAAGGTGTAGATGCCGGGGAGGAAGTCTTGAGCATCCCCCACCTCGGTCATCAATTACCACCTTCTCCCTCCCTTGGGCGCCACTTCCCTCATCCTCCGTCTGCCTTCCATATGACTACAGATCCATCGAGGGAGGAAGAAGTATATTGCCCCAACACTATGTATCGACGTCCGGCGAGCAAGGACGTGGTGACGTTGAGATGGCAGAGTGTCTGCAGGAACCGGAAGGTATGTATTTGAGATGCCAATGACTGCTTTTTCACTCATCATTTGACTAGCAATGCACGCCGAGCTTCATTTCCAGGCCCATATTTGCACATCAATGACTTTGCGCCGACACGACATATCGACGTCCGGAGAGCAGGGACACGGTGTCATTGTGATTGTGAGGTATGAGGTATGTGAGTATCGCTATCATCTACAGCTATGTTCCCACTAATGCTTAGTTGCAGACTTGTACTCTAATGATGTGATGCTTATGGAAGACATCAATTTTTGCGGCAACACAACATATCGACATCCGGCGAGCGAGGGCGTGGTGTCGTTGACATGGTAGAGTGTATTCTGGATGTGGAAGGTATGTGTCCGTGTCGTCAACGGCTACTTGCTAATCATTTGACCATAGCCATGCGTGTCAAGCTTCAAGCTCAAGGTTCAAGGCCTGTACTTTGCCCATCGACCTATGACTTTTGCGCCGCCACCACATATCAACGTCCGACAAGCGAGGAGACGGGAACCCTTTAGGAACTGTGGAGCTAGAGGATGCCCAGGCACAAGGTACGTGGCTTCCATTTCAGCGACTGCCTTCTTCACTAATTTTTTGTATTCAGCCGTCTGGCCCAAGATCGACGACCTACGCACCGCTGCAACGTATCAATGTCTGACAAACTTGATGCGATGACGAGTAGGAGCCTCAAACAATGACACTGCAAGATCAGCTATTCGGAAATAAGTAAATGGTATGTCTATCTGCGCTGTTCTTTTGTGTTTGTTCTGTGCTCATACCATTCTTTTTAGCTGTGTATCCCCCGAGGACAATGAAATTAGTGAGTTTCTGATGCTATGTGCCACAACCTTAACTTACGAAGCATTTTTAGACTCGCCTCGACATGGCATCAAGCTCAAAACAGGGAGCCGATCACCCTACGCCTATGATCAACCCTGTTTCACCCGTCGCGGCTGATTAAATAGCCGCCGTTTGTTGAGGGCGACTCGGGGTTGGACAACGGCATGAGGTGTTTGACTCATTCGGAGTGTGAGGAATTTCACGAGGTAAGCTAGCAGTTGCTATTGAAAAGACTCGGCACTGACTTGCTTCTATTTCAGAGAATTGTTCGATCTACAAAGGTAGGTGCTGAGGTTAGGGTTACACTCGTCGCACAGAAAGCGATGAGACTTCTTTTTTTTATGGCCTTTTGGACCACGTACGGCAAGCGTCGGTCTGCCGTTGGATTGATTTCAATGGGAGACCGCGCTTGTCTGCAGCACGAACAGGAGGATGTCCTCTCCCGTTTGTGCGATTGACGAATACCTTCGGGACGAGGAGGCTATGATCCTATGAGCTCTGAACTTGGTGGACTTGGGTGTTTTTGCGATCAAACCTGCGGGAAAATAGTAAAATGGAGAAACCTTGGGTCTGTAGTTTCCACTTTCTGCTCTTTTCTTCGTTACATCGTGTATGCTATCAGTATCAATAAACATATTCTGCTTTTCGTTCCACTATTGTGCCTCTCCTCGTCGAGAAATCCACCTTTTTGTCATCAGAGTCCTTATCAGTGATCACCCACAGTCTTTTCCGATGCTCCTCATTCTCGCTTGCTGCAACTCTACCTTGCTGTCTCCACATCGGTCGTCTCTCAGCCAAACCACGGCAAGACACCATTCGTCATCTATCAGGGTAAATGGAACATTTTGGATCACTCATTCGAGCGTGAGATCATCCCCATGGCTAAATCACTCCACTTGGCGATCTCTCCATGGTGTGTACTTGCGGAAGGGAAGCTGCGGACGGATGCGGAGGAACAACAACGCGGAAAAACGGGAGAGAAGGGATGTACGATGTTTGGTCTGGATTGGGAGCGTACAGAGGTAGAGGTGAAGGTGTGTAGAGCGTTGGAGAAGGTGGCAGCTGAGGTTGGTGTCGGGTCCAACATCAGGGCGGGTGAGTGGGAATCATCATGTATTGCTGCAGATATCTGACATATATGGCGATAGTGGCGATCGCGTACATGATGCATAAAGCACCTAATGTCTTTCCAATCATTGGTGGCCGAAAGGTTGAACACCTCAAGTTGAACCTAGTGGCGCTGGACATTTCGTTGTCCAAGGAGCAGATCGAGTACTTGGACGGTGCTGTGCCTTTTGATCCTGGGTTCCCTACGACGATGATTGTAAGCTTTTTTCTTCTACCCTCTTTTTTGTCTGATAAAAGTGTAGGGCGATGGAATGGGTTATTCTTTCTTCCTCTCGTCGACCGCGAAGATGGCGAAGCAACCGGCCTTGCAACCTATCAAGCCCTGATCGAACGTTACTTTGGTTTTTGTACATTGAATGACAGATATACGCGCTGTACAATTTATGGAAGCAATCACATTCATCCTGTGTCGACGCGTTTTCTGTTCTTCGGTCGATTCACCAATCATCACGGATTCCACAGG
This sequence comes from Armillaria cepistipes, assembly GCA_900157415.1. Classification (NCBI taxonomy): domain Eukaryota; kingdom Fungi; phylum Basidiomycota; class Agaricomycetes; order Agaricales; family Physalacriaceae; genus Armillaria; species Armillaria cepistipes. Next base: position 2,508,026 of record FTRY01000005.1, read on the forward strand.
TCGTAGACGTGGACGAAGGTCCGGTTTCTACAACCACGTTGACTGACGATCATCATGCTGGACCCATGATGGAGTAGCAAGGGTACCTAACAAATTGATATATCAATATGTGTATCTTATACATAATCATGATATATCAATGCACTGTACGTACCGTCACTGTTTGATATATTAGCTCTAACGAGCTCGCGCGCATGGCCTACCCTTGTCCATCGTTGGCCCCCGCTACCCGCTGGTTACCTGCCGACGCGCTTTGCTTCTGACGCTAGAAGTGACCTCATGCGCGCGCCATCACGAATTTGTGTCGTGTTACGATCGGAAGGCGTGTCTCCGCCGGATTATTTTAGTGAGCATCCAAAGCATGCAAAATAAACTCCAGAATTCCTTCTGTATGTTGTTCTTATTGGTTTTCAGTCACAATATGAGGGAATCGACAACAGGTAGCTTGTATTACAAAGGTACATGTGGTATGTATGATGGCATTACTCCCGAGACCTGAGGTCAATAGATGAGCGATGTTCAGTACCAATACCGTTGCGGGAGCGATTCAGCCAGGAGCCAGATGGGTGTATCTCTAATGATCGTGTCTCGGTATCAACGTGTTAGCAACACTGACAATAAAACCATCACAGCTTACCATAGTACGCAGTCTGGTGGGTGTGGTCGACATTAAGCTGCGAAAGCAGACATAGTACTCAGGCTGAGGCGACATCTCACACCTCCATTTGTGGCACAAGGAAAGCATGGTATAGGCCCTGTAATGATCGTCGTCTCAAATATCTATAAGAGAGATGTATTGGACGCACCTTCTCCCTGCCTTATAAGATTTGCTCCTCGCTACAAATCTAAGCCCAATCAAGATGTCACTCCTATTATCGCTATCGAGATATCGTCCGACAAGTCAGGAAAACCAAAAAGCCATGACCATATGTTGGTAAGTTGTGCTTCGAAGAACTGGGGAATGAGAGGCAATTTTAAGCGGTGAGGTCAACGCGAGGTGGTGGTAACGGTCAACGATTCAGCGGTCATATTGTTGGTTGGAACTGATCGGAAGAAGCCGATACATTAATCCTATTGGTTCGGTGGACGGGTATTGATTGAACCGGACCTTTGCCTCGAAATGCTAACTTGCCTCTGTCCATCCATTCAGATATCGCGGGATTAATGAGAGTGTAAGTATATTATTTCAATTAGAAAATGATCTTTTACTACTCTTAAGCACATTTGAATCAGTCCATGAAGGCGCCACGGCAAGGAATTAATTTTCATCAGACGAAGGCTCAAAAAATGGCAAATCCATTCCAAATGCGCGTAACTAACAATGGTACTCAGTAGAACTGTGAGACGAGGCATGAGAATGAAAATATTACATGTCTTGCAGCGCAGTTGACAGGCCTCGACTGAACTATTCTGAACTGAAAGATCACAATTTACTGCTCTTCAATGGCACTATTCTGAAATGGTGGATCCCGATCGGACATACGGAAATTTCGGTACATGCTCTATACTGATATTACTGGTGCCAGACAGGGATTAACAATTTAATTAGTATATTCACGGTCCTATGATGAAAAGCCAATGTGTCAAACGGCGCGCCTTGTCTATCTTTCGTGTGCCGGAAATAGAAAAACACATCATCATCATTTCAATCAATTGGGCGTAAAAATATCCAAATTCGAAAGATCCTTGACCTCGATTCGACTTGAAAGACATCTACAGTTTGATCTGGACCGCCGCGCTTGGATTTCCCTGCAGAGGATGTGGAAATTATGATCTCCATGATGAACCGCGAATGGGCACTGCCACGCATGGAGGTGGTGGGCCAATTCGAGTCCTTTCAATTGTAAGCACAGCACCTTGGCAGGAGTTGCAATGCCACGAAGTCTGTGATGAAAGCAGGGTCGCTTGACTCATTTCCTTGACATGAGACCAAGTTAAATTCAGATGTATGCAAGCCGACGGCGACAAGAAGATAAAGATAGACCTCGTCAAATATCAGGGACCCAAAGGTCCAAGTCCTCGGATTTTACAGTCATCGGCTTCTTGCCGTCGAAGAAGATGAATAAAGATCTTGAATTAGATCTTGCATCTGGTTTTGGCCATGCGTCGGGATGGAATGCGCAACAGTTCACACGCAAAGTCGAGTACGTTGCTGATAACAATGAGCTAAAGTCTTCATGGACAGCGGACAAACCCGAATTGATTGGTCAGTGTGAATAGCATCTTTTTTAATGCTTTTGGTAAGCCATTGCAGGCGATATATCAAACACTCACGGTACAACTAGGCGATTGATATATCACGCTTTACGGTATGCAGCAGTGGTTGATATATCAGCCTGCGGGGTACTGGTGGGAGTAGCCCAATTTCTCCCTTCTCCTCGTTAGATCGTGTATGTTACGGGTATCAATAAAATCCTCCTTATGGTGCCTGTCCTCATCGAGAAATTGAGCTTTTCGTACTCGTTGTCCTTATCTTCGTTGGTGTATTAGCTCCCGGGCAGAGGATGGAAAGGTACACGTGCTGGGAGGGATTCATCCAGTCGCTTACCTTCTCTCAGCCTATCATTCAATCACATAACCCTCCCGTAGCCAATTGTTTGCCGAAGCTCACGTCTCTTAACCTTGCATTGAGTCCAGCTAACGGATATGCTTACCTCGCGTTCGCATCTTCTCGCACTGGTCTCGTTTCGTGCCAAGACTCTGTCACTCTGCGAGCATGCCACGATGGTCAGTCAATTGCGGGATCGGACGGGAAAAGAGCATCATTTCCGGTGGTTGGACTCCAAGATGCTGAGGAAGCGTCAATGAAGAACGGTGAACATACTTGCATGTAGTCCAAGCTCCGCTGGCTAGATATATCTCACTTTATATTGCACCACACTGTGATGGACATCTGTAACAAGAAAGTAACGTGCATTATGGAACAACGAAAGTCCGTTTTCTACATGTATAGCCATGTCGACCGACTCATAATGTTCAGGGTAGGTTGCAAGGGAAGGAGAGCCCGCAGAGGCGCTCTGGTAACTTGACCGCGGTATTGTTCAAATGCAAACAGAATACAAGCCTATATGCAAGCCCTTCCCTCGCCGCTACTAAACATAATGATCGGCGGTCAGTCCAGCTCTATCCTTAGCCCAGATGGCGTGGTCATCCGAAGACTCCTTGACACTTCCAGAGTAGGTTGTGATGGAAGGAGGGCGACGGCCTGTTGGTAAACCCGCAGAATCGTGGGTGTGCGCGATCTGGTGAGGCGGCGTTCCGGCAGCGGGCAGAGGATGGGAAGGTAATTCGTTCCATACTCTGTAGTTGTCGCTAAAAACACCGCGACTATTGAACAGGTCTTCGAGTCCGGAATCGAACTAGAAGCGCAGATTATAGACAAGTCAGTGAAAAATCAAACGAGTGTAACATACAATGACACGAAATTTGTCGATGTTGTTCGTAACGATCAAGATTTTTGAGCGACAGTCTGCTGTGCCGCGCAATTCAGCTAGGGACCCTACCCATCCCGCCAACTCCATCCTAGCAGCGACGAACATGTACAATGCTTGGGAAACTGTGGCAGCATTTCTTTTCAGACGACGAAGAAGCTTGAAAGACATGAACACTGTAGCATAGGTGAGAATATGCACCAAATGAAGTAGACTGATACGTACAAACGCATGCAAGGACCGCCAGGATCTGCCAAAGAAGCCAGGGTTCACTGTGGACCTGGGAGAGGAGGTATGTACCTAAAACACCGACAATCAATATGTATGCGCTATGGCTAGCCATCCGGTCTAGCAATCCACGGCGCTCAAAGTCCTAAGGAAGCGGTAAGTAGGCGCGGCAACCTTTCAAAACAACTTGCCTCAGACATCTTCCGGACCTCTGTTAAAAATCTAATCACATCTGCGTTCATATTGTCAGCGAATGTCGAGCACTCTTTCGCTAAGCTATCGCTGAATATCGCAGTTTCGTCCTCTACGAGTTCCCTCAAGGACAAGGAGATTTTCTGAATGAGGCCTTGGTGCTTCACCGCAAGATTTATAACGTAGTCGATCGTAGAGACCAACCGACCGGCGTCTTTGGTTTTTCTCATACTGAGAGAAATTAGCCAACAGGACACGTAGAGGAAGATAGAAATGACATACAACCACACGTGTTCATGTGCGGTCGTATATGAGTCAAAGAGTGCCCTGTACGCCGTGTTCAACAGTGACAAGGAGCGGTACTCTGGGGAATCTTCGACGTAAATGAGGTGCCATAGTGTTCGTAGAGTAATCGTCTCGGCTCGCGTGCGAGGAGAAGAAAGGGGATTTCTGCTACAGCGCAGTTGGAGAACATTCGGGTAGGGTGAGGGCGAGTTCATCGGTGTTTGGTAAATAAACGCAGGAAGGACCCCAAGTCGCGATTCGGACATAAATTGGGGTAAATTGACCAAAATTTGGACCAAATGGAGGTCAATGATCGTCGTGCGCTTCGTGTCATTGTCACAGCAGGAAGATCGCGCCCAGAAGACTTCGAGCCAGGTCGTCCATCAATTCGTTCGTATCTGTTGGGAATAGACGTCGGAAGGCACAGAGGACGTGACGGATATGGCTCGAACGAACGTATATTCGTGGACAGATACGTAGGTGATGGTGGTACGAAGCTAAGAAACGGTAGTGATCGATGCGAAAATCAAAATAATGTAAAACAAAAGATGGCGTAGCCGTCGGCCCAGTGGCCGTGAAACCACAAACCTCAACAGTATCGTTTACTCTTGTCAAACCGTCGCAAAGCACGCGAATCTTCCCATCGAGCTTCCTAACGAATCTCAAGCTGACAGTTGAGCTTACCGTGAGAAATATTCAAGTTATCAGAGTCCATCACGGACTTTGCCAGACTCCTTCCCATTCTCCTTCGTGGGGGGTAAAAGCTGCTTCGTAGCTATGGGAGGTTGGAGCTGACTACGAAACACTTATCTTATCTTATCGATTCACGTGACTTTCACATCTTTCTAAACCTTATTTTTTTTTACCCCCACTACTAGCGGTCATCGGTTGACGACTCAGACCTTGCTTTGGCAGTCTAGCATTTCCAACAGAACTCACGACTTTTGCTACCCATTTTTGCTATCCATTTTTCATACCGACATTTACATTTATCCAATATACGACATCTATGATCAAGGTTGGATCAAGGATGAAGTTCTTTATACCTGACTCTTCTTGGCCTTAGGCAGGACGGACTCAGCTGATTTCCGCTTCACCCTTCCTCCTTCGTCTGCGTTAAGATCCTCTGAAAAGGAAACCAATTCGATGGCGATCATGATGGCAGTACCTGGAGTCATCTGAATGAGAAGTTGCAGCCATTCACTGCCGTCGAGACGGCAGCCACTTTCAGTGCTTCGGCAAGGAATCATCACCGGCATGATACTGCGACACGGTTGCCACATAAGGGCCTTGACTCGGAGCTTCTGGGGAAAAATTATAGCCTTAAACTTCGGCGGGCACCTAAAGATCAGTCTCCGACTAAGCCCTGTCAATTGAATAGAACCCCACATTGTAGTATTGTATGTTGACAATATGGTAACGACTTGCAATCTGCAATTTGATGGGAGAGGACCCGGTGTAAAGCTCAGACAATACCATGAGCAACTGATCCTCGCAACCATTCAAAAATACTCACTGATAGCTTTCGTTTCCGTCTCTGAGATGACAGTGAAAGCCAAGTCTATTGGGGATTGGGAGTGGTCGTTGTGACAGGAGTACTTGTTAAGTCTTTATGATTGAAGTCAGCCATCAGAAAGTGCACGGCGTTGAAGCGCATTGAGGCAAAAGTCCTTCTCGTATTCACCGGCAGTTCTGTCAAAGCAAAGAACGAGAGTGCGAGGCTGCTTCAAGGCTCCAATGTGGTTGAACTTTGGGATGGTAGCAAGGAGTATGAAGATTGGATTCGTGCCGACTGCAGTCTACAGCAATCAGAGGATATATGAATGGGATCTGAACGATACTAGGCCTGACATCTGCCAACTCGATCCAAAGAAGGGCTCGGAGGGTTGGCGGTCCATAGCTCTGATTCGAAGGAATGATCACAGGAGGAGATGGAGAAGGGTTGCCCCTTGTACTGTACCACAAGTGATTGGGTGTAACATCTCCGTCAACTTCTGGTGAGCACGAAGAATCCTCTAGGCTCTGCGACAAGAGACCATTATCAATGGTGAAACAAAAGATACGAAGCAAAGACGAGACAAGTAATTTCTCACATCAAAGCGCAAGTATCCCAGACATTCGTCGGTTGAGTGGATTACAGATGGCTTCGCTTTCTGACTCCCCACTGACAAGATGAACACGACATACGAGGGTAGTCGCATCGTTCACTGTCGTCATTGATGTCCGCGGCCCGATCACCATCCCGCCCTCAGTTCCAATACCTATCCCAGCCACCTCCTCTCCATTGCAGTAGCCAACCCACCCTCTACCATGCCTTACTGTCATTACTCTCCTCATCTGTCCTTCTGTCGACGTGGTTGTCCTGATTGCTACCACTGTCACTGTGGTTCATTTGTAGTCGTTCTGGAGGTCCTTGGTAGTTGCGAAATCATCACACCAATGCCATTGACACCGATTGCAGTGTGGGGCATGTTGGGCATCGTCATGGGATGTTGGAAGGGTTGCAGGTCGTCGGAATAGGGATCCTGTGGCGCTGGATGCTTGAGTGTACGGGCAGTAGCAGTCTTTGGCAAGCCCTAAAGTGACGTATATGGTTAGGATTAGCTGCATGTGATCTTGACGGCTGAATAAGCACAGGAAATAGACCTGGAGAGACCTTGGCAAGCAAGGTAATGGAGACTGGTGTCTTTTGCTGTGGCGCATTGCGCATGTTTGGCTAGGCCATTCATTGTGTAGGGGAGGGGAAGACCACAATGATGACTGTCGAGCCATTTGGGTGCCTTCAATTTTATCTAATTGGTCGACAAGTGTCTGACCAGTCAGATGAGTTTACGGAAAAGATGCCCCTAAGGGCATACATCCAATTGAGTTACCCAGGCGCCACGTGTATGAGCGCTGGGAGGGAGATACTATGGTACATCAAGTAGTAAGCTAAGAATGTCTGTAAGTCTGAATGCGTAATGGTAAAGTCTGTGGAGTCCAAGATGATGACATCATCAATATACAGAGTGATGTCCATAATGTCCAGGGCGGGTGCGAATAAAACGGCGCTCTGATGATTCCACAAGAGCGATAGTGAGTTAACAAAAATACTATATAAAATAGAAAGGGCATACCTGGTGGTTCAGCGAGAGCGACAAGCGCTCGGGCTGAGACCACCAAGGTACATATAGTCCATGGAAAAAGAGAGACACGGGCAGGAAGCTACAAGCCCATCAGATTCCATGCCCTTTAAGACAGTGGCGCGTACTCACAAATGAGATGGCTAAGACTCCCGGGGGGAGGCTGAAACTGCATACTCTGGATATGGAAGGAAATACGTGCATGGGAGTGGCCGACGCCTGCGAGAAGGCATGAGGAAGGAGCGGAGATCTGAAAGAAAAGACCTCGTACCAATTAGACTTGTGTAAACAAATTTCTTTAAACCCGACTAATTGGTCGACAAGTGTCTGACCAGTCAGATGAGTTTACGGAAAAGATGCCCCTAAGGGCATATGTCCAATTGAGTTACCCAGGTGCCACGTGTATGAGTGCTATTGGGTATTAGGACTGAAAAGGATGATGGGAATGCACGTGGTAGACTGGTCAAATGGAGGGAGCTCTCGTATCAATCATAGCTTGTAGGAGGACAGGATTTTTCCGAATGTATATCTTGAAGGCAGTGGAGGACCACCTGCCACAACCCTGAATTAAATAAGGAAGAACACCTTGTTCTGCGAGGTCGGTGGTACCGCCTGCTTGCATGGACTGGCCAGCGATGCTCTTGCTGGGAAAAATCTGGCATAGCCTCTTCATAAACCAAGTCCTTGTGGGCACGGATCCATTGGATGTGACCCATAACGCAGGGTGCACAAGATGTCAAGCGTCACGTAGTGTGAGATATCGTCGGAAAATAGGGAGTGGGTTAAAGGTAGGGTCCTCGTCGGTCGGGATGATTATTTTGTTGCCTTCGAAAGTGGTGTCGGCCTTATGCGCTGGCAGGAAAAAGGCGTGACCTTGAGGGAGCCATTTGACAGTAGTTCTTCTTGTAATCTTCCTCCAAGTCCTCGCCTTTTTCTTGTCTGGCATGCTGAGCTCAGCCAGGCATAGGAGGCCATTAAAACCAGTGACTAGTAGAGCTATGAAGAGGCAATCGTCGTGATCCGAAGAGTTGCCAAGGGTTTTGATGGCATAGCATATGTCATCGCATAATAGTGGAGATTTTCTCTTGACCGCAGACCCTCTCAGTCTTTTGCATCCCTTGAGGGTATGGCTCACGATCGTGGAGTTCCTAACCTCACGAACATCGGGAAAAAAGTTTTCCAGCTGATTGCAAATCCCAGAAAGGTAGGAAGAGACAGAGTCAGGTTTGATATGTGATGACATGAAAACAATGAAGTAGCTCATGGTGTCGACGGTTGGTTGGACAGGGAAATGGTGTATTTTGCAGAACGTGATGTAAGAATTCAAAGCAGAGTTATAGGGCCCAAGTGTTGCAGTGTCGATTGCAAAGCCCATGGCAAGGCATCGCTCGTGATAGAGTTTCTCCAGGGTCCAAGGTTCACGAGCCTTTTGTCGGGACCCTGGAGTGACATCTATCAACATCCTGATGCCCCCAGCACCTTGTGAGGGGGTTTGAATGATAGAATGAGGAGGTGAGGTACCAATTTCCAGGCCTTCGAGAACAGTGAATGCGACAAAGCGTCCGCGACATTGTTATCAGAGCCCGGGATATGGATTACATGTAGGTCAATGGAATGAGAGATCATCACATCAACAGCTGCCTTCAGGATGGGATTGTAAGTCGGCAATGCCCTGAGAGAGTTGAATATGTCGACGGTGTTCGTATTATCCGTGAAAATGGTAACGTGTTTTCGTAGTTCAGGGGACAAGGTTTCTGCAACCCAATGAATCGCGGCACAGACGCAGAGGGCTTCAAAGAAGAAAATGACCTCTTCTCCCTCCGGTAAGGCAGGTGTTGGGCAAACGAAGCCGCAGGCAATCTTCGGAATCCAAAATCCCATGCCTTCGAGACACGCATCGCAGAGGACAGTGATGGTAGCATCTAAGATCGGGTCCCAGTTTGTGGAGTCAAAACAGCAAACTCCGTTTGACTTCTCGATGTGATCTGCTAGCCACTTCAAGTCACCTTTGACTGCGTTGTTCAGGGCTATCCCAGCAAAAGGGTTCGTTTTCCCTTGCATCTTCGCATAGACATTGCATAACCCTGGTTTCAGGAGGGGAAACACATTGAAAGCCCAATTAGACCACCCAGCAATGTGCTGGTATTCCTGCAAATTCCTACGGTTCAACAACGTGAAATGTCGCAAAGCTTGGACGAGCTCAGCCTTGGAGTCGGTCAGCATGGTTGCTGTCATCGTGTTTGGGTCAATGTCGAAACCGATGATTACCAATTGTAGTCCAAAAAGCTGTTTCGGCTTGCTATGTGGCACGCCTAGTCGATCCCATAATCTGAGCAGTTTCGTTTGTTTCGAGGGGTAGAAGCTGTCGTAGGGCTCGTAGAAATCCAGATCATTCCACTCGTCAAAGCCAAAATCATCGTCCACGTAGCAGCACAAATCTTTGATGTTCTTGACATTGATAGCAACCCACATAATGAGGCCGTTGACACTGTACCAGACTCGTCCTGACCCTCGACCGCCAAAATTATTGTTGCAATCAACAGTCCTAGTTAAGATTTCAACCTCACCAGCAGCTTTCTGCTCGCTCATGAGATATCCAGTCATAACAACCTGTTTGAGTTGCCACAGTGGATGCATTGGACATAGTCGGTAAGCTTTTGATATGTCAGACTTGAACATGACAAGAGTTTTGTGTGCATTAGCAGGATCTTTCTGCCTGTACCGTAGAATCGCCGAGAATAATGTATGGAGGCTGTCAAGGCGCGAGCCTGCTATGTCAGAGTGACGGATCATTCGGTTCAGTGCGTAAGAGCCTGCTGACATATTGGATACCATATGAAAGTCGTCCGAGTGAGGTTTGGGGACAGCATGGACTGGGGTGCTGTACATCCCAGGCAACAGGTCAGGCCCAAAAGGTTCTGAAAACCGCTCAGCTGCTATTTCTTCATCCTGGTATCTGCAGATGAACTTCTGTTCCATCGCAGACTGTGGATTCATCCTCGTGTTGTCCCAGGTGACAGGAAATCCTTCTTCAGGACACATGTCTGCCCAGGGCCAAAAGCCTTCTCTGAGTGCCGTTGCAACCAACCGAACAAAGTCTTGATTGGGGTGCATCTCGAGGTAGTTCTCGAGGACGTCGACCTTGATTGGTGTTGTGATCTTGAACAATTGATGATGATCTTTGATTGTTTTAATTGCCTCCGCATTCTCAAACTCTTTGGTGGGGGCCGTGGCACCGGTAATTCAAATTCCGTGCAGCCGGCAGCCTGACTGTTCCTGGTGTCCGAATCCGAAAACATGAACCCACACTTGTACTTGGGTGCGAAACCAACGTCTCCTTCCTCCCAGTCACTGCCCTTCTCACTCTTCTTCTCAAACCTTCCCCTCCCCTCCAACAACTCCCGATCTCTCTCAGACTCTGCTGGGGCAAGTGGAGACCTTGTGTCCTTCCTTGCAGCCTGAGCAGATGTGCTTGTACCGGCATTTCCCATCTGAGGATGGGCAGACTCCCGCATTCCATCGCCTGCATGCATCAAGGCTCCAGGCATGGTCTCCATTCTTTCTCTTCGAGCTCTGTCCGACTCATCGCTCTTCAAACTCTTGATAGGCCATCCCTGCAGGTGAGATATGTGATCGCTCGAGATCTCGGAACTTATCAGTCTCTGAGAGGAGGATATTGCAACACCTGCCGACTCGGTTTCGGATTGCTCGATCAAGGACAAACACGCGGCAATGGAGGGGAAGAGCAGTTGTTCGGAAGAGAGAGGACATATACTGTTGGTAGAGGGCGAGCTCGCGATATCGATGCGGGAAAGCAATGAGGATCGCTTGGGTGTACGTGTGCCAAGTCATTGTCCATTCGTCTGCATTGCTGATGACTCTCTTGGTCTCGGAGGGGTTGGACATGTTCTCTGAGAGTCTGATAGCAATGCCCTCAGATATTTCATGAGTTTGAACTTCATTGATTGAGGTTGAATGATCAGCGGCAAAGACAGAATCAAGGTTGACAGCTTTCCCTGCCAGGAGGGCAAGCCATTGCTCCTCAGGGAACTCTGGACATTCAGGAGAGTTGGTGAGGCTACGTCTCGCAGCCTTGAGGTCAAGGGTATAGTTCTCAATGAGTTCAAGGGTGTGTTGAAGTTCGGGATGGAGGAGTGCATGGCTAATCTCTCGAACAGGTTGCCACAGGAATCGGGATTCGTCAATCTGTGGTCGTTTCGCTGGTCTGGGTCCATCATCATCGTTTCCCCCGTCGTCTGATTCTCCCCCCTGCTCAGATCCTCCTTCTTCTCCATCCTCTCCATGGTCCTCTTCTTCATGGAAGTCAGCAGCCCGAGGTCGACCTGGTCTTCCCTCTTCCGCTTCATTTCCAGTTCTTGCTCACACTTGGTTCTCTCCTTCCTGATGAAGGACTCGTTGTTCATTTTCATAGTTGTCAAGCATCTCGACGTAGATCCACAGGGCAGTGTTGAAGTCATCATCGTGTCCTGGTCTGTCATTGAAGAACTCAGTGAGCACTCAGATGATCTGGGCGAGGACATCCAGCTTCGAAGGGTTGACACCCATGTGGTAAGTCTCGACAATAGCGTCGCACCGGATCGTGACTTGTGCTTGGGGAGCATCTGGGGGAGCAGGCGATCCCTCAGAGCTATGGGAGCAGACGGTGTTTCCCATATCAGCGGTTTGCTGAGCCGAGTTTCCAGTAGCGGGTGCATTGTTGGAAGGTTGGGTGGATGCATTGGAGCCAGTAGACATAGTCAGACAACTTAGATAATTGAGTCTTTGGAGACGATGGATAAACGAGTTTATTAGAAGTGCGAATAAAACGGTGCTCTGGTGGTTCCACAAGAGCGATAGTGAGTTAACAAAAATACTATATAAAATAGAAAGGGCATACCTGGTGGTTCAGCGAGAGCGACAAGCGCTCGGGCTGAGACCACCAAGGTACATATAGTCCATGGAAAAAGAGAGACACGGGCAGGAAGCTACAAGCCTGTCAGATTCCATGCCCTTTAAGACAGTGGCGCATACTCACAAATGAGATGGCTAAGACTCCCGGGGGGAGGCTGAAACTGCATACTCTGGATATGGAAGGAAATACGTGCATGGGAGCGGCCGACGCCTGCGAGAAGGCATGAGGAAGGAGCGGAGATCCGAAAGAAAAGACCTCGTACCAATTAGACTTGTGTAAACAAATTTCTTTAAACCCGATTAAGCACTGTTGCACTGTGCGGGACACTTTTTTGGGCACATAGGCTGTAATATTAGGGATAGTCACCGGTACCGAAGCCAGCAGCTCAGCAGTACTCAAAAGAGCAGAATATGTATGTAGAACATCATAATTCAATACAGAATTTTTTCTGCTAGAGGTTATACAAACATGTCGGTCAACATTAGTTACACAGTTCTAGGCAGCAAATTTCACCAATATGAGGCAGATTCGAAGATTATTTTAGCTGTCAAGCCTTCATCAGGAGAAGGGAAAGATTCAGCCAAACACGTGCAACGCGCCACAGCAAAAGACGCCAGTCTCCGTAATGGGGGGTAAAATAAAATAAGGTTCAGAAAGATCAAAATGTCACATGAGAGATAAGATAAGATTAACGTCGTAGGTTAAGAAATAGCTGCGAAGCCAAGGGGGTCCGAATATGAAAAAAAAAAAGACAGTGGGTCGATTAAATATTTTCGTGCATCAGTGCTGGACCTACCTACCTCCACGTGACCTATATGATGTCATTTCACCTAATATAGGTCTATTTTCGCACTTTTTAGCTCATTTTCCATGCAAAAGTACCTGCATAATGAATATTCCAATGTATTTATGTTGAGGATATTCAGCCTACGCCTGGTTTATTTTCTATTTCTTGTCTCGATCATTCTTACTATATTTAGATTAATTCCCCTGATTCGAGCCGTTAACCACGGCCGATCAGTTCAAACGCACCTCAGTCGTTCACTACGATAACGTGTATCTGACTGAGTTTTGCTTGTCTTAACAGGTTCTGGGCTCCCGTTGGTCTTACCTGCGCGACAGTACACATGTTATTTCCCCAAATGACTCAATAACTTGCATAGACTGTGCATACGAAACCCCCAACCATGACTACTACCCAACATATCCTCGCTATCAAGCTTGAGGACGACGAGAAATTTAATGGCGAAAACTGGGCTGCATTCGAACTAGCTATGCTAACTGAAGGCAATACTCGCGGACTCATTAACTATTGGGAAAACAAAGTCACCATACCTGGGACCACAATTGCGGCCCAGCCAAATACCCCCATGAACAGCACCACCCCAAACCAACTCGAATATATCCAACGCGAAAGTGTTGCGCTTGCATCCATCATCCGCAACGTCAAGGACGTCTATGGCTTCAGGCTTAACCCACTCGAGCCATCCCACAAGGCTTGGGCCCATCTCAAAGCTGAATATGGCACTTATTCGGATCTAATTCGAAGCCGAAGGGAAAAGACGTTAAAAGCAATGGTCTATGAGGAAGGAGAGAAGGTTAGCAGTGATGGGGGATACATCAAAAAGATGAGGAAGCTTAGAAAAGAAGCAAACGACGCTGGTGCAAACATCAACGATGACCAGTTCAAGACTACCCTACTGGACTCCTTCCCCGAATCCTGGGACTCCGTTGTCAGTACCCTCTACGCCGAGAAGAGCTTGACTGTAATCACCGCTCGTCTCATTGCCCACAGCGAACGGGTTGTAGGACGGAAGGCCGCAAGCGGAAACACCTCTACTCAGGGGGATTCAGTCCAAGCATTACAAGCTTCAGTTCAAGCGCTTACCCTACAGGTCCAAAACCTCACGGCGAAGAAGAATACAGGCCCAAATCGTTCCGACAAATCTCACCCAGCTAACGACAACTGCAAGGGCATAGGTCATACCCTTGAAGAATGTTGGAAGTTAGGGGGAGGACACCAGGGGCAATACCCTCCTTGGTGGAAAGGAAAATGGGATGCTCCGCTTCCGAGCGGGTCTGCTAATCTAGCAACCGCAAACCAATTGGATCCCGGGTCTATCACCACGAATGTCATAGCCTTGAACACATTCATCGATAAGGAAACCTTAGAGACGGCTTATCAGGAGATTGCTGGGGAGAACACAGCATTGGTCGTTAATAATCACAGTCCTGGACTAGACACGTCACGGATGTACGGTGATTCAGGAGCATCGACTCACTTCGTGCAAAACAGAGATCACTTCTTCAACTATATCCCGCTTGAAACATCTGGAAGTTCCTCGAAAGTTGGTGTCGCATTGAAAGTATTGGGAACTGGAACAGTCGCTGTGAAGACAACAATTGGAGGGACAGAGAAAATTATTACCTTCAGCAAGACGTTGCACTGTCCAGACGTATCAGCAAACCTGCTCTCGATAAGCCGACTAGACAAAGAAGGGTGGAAAGTCACCTTTGGAGAAGGAAAAGCAGACTTCGTGGACCCAAATGGCAAAGCCCAATTCACCGCATCAATGTTCAATGACTTGTACATGATTGATTGCACCCTCATACGTGGTGAGGAATACACGGCGCTGGCAGCAAAATCCCTGGAAATTTCAGCCCCAATCGAAACATGGCACATGAGATTTGCTCACTTCGGGGTGGATCGAATCAAAGCTCTATCGAAGGGAGACCTTGTCGGGGGATTGCACATTAAGCATGACCAGCAGGCTCCTGGGAAATGTGAACCTTGCATCCTAGGAAATCAAAAACGACGCCCGTTCGACGCTGATGTTGAGCCAGAAACTGAGGTTCTTGGGAGAGTTATGCTGGATATTTGGGGGCCAGCTCGAGTACGATCCATTGGTGGTTCGAGATATGCGATGATTTTCGTAGACGACGCATCATCACGCCGCTCGCCATACTATTTATCGGATCGTCGAGCAGAAACAACCGTGGAGACCCTTGAACTCTTCGCGAGCATGGCTGAGAGACAGACAGGGAAGAAGTTGAAGAAAATCCGCTGCGACAACGAATTTGACTGCTTGTTGTGGCGAACGTGGGCAGCAAAACGGGGAGTTGTGATAGAACTAACGGCGCCATATTCGTCAGCAGCTAACGGGGTTGCGGAACGGACTTTTGGGGTCATCTTTGGATCAGTCCGGATCTTACTACTTGAGGCGAAAATGGCTCATGCTTGGTGGGCCGAGGCATGCGATTATGCTGTTAAGGCGGCAAATTTACTACCAACCTCTCGACACCCGGGGAAAGTGCCTGAAGAGGTTTGGAGTGGAAAGAAACAGACGGTGGGACACTTACGCGTATGGGGATCAACGTGTTATGCGAAGATACCGGCTGCAAAGGGACAC
Organism: Armillaria cepistipes; assembly: GCA_900157415.1. Taxonomy (NCBI): domain Eukaryota; kingdom Fungi; phylum Basidiomycota; class Agaricomycetes; order Agaricales; family Physalacriaceae; genus Armillaria; species Armillaria cepistipes. The sequence goes on from FTRY01000005.1 coordinate 2,523,606, forward strand.
AGTAAATTGAGTCCACGAGGGCAGAAGGGGAGATTCATCGGACTTGCAGGCCATGGGACGTACCGAATTGTGCTTGATGACATTCCTGGGAACAAAATCATTGTATCCCGTGATGTCATCTTCGAGGAGCTGCCTCCGACTCGTACCGCTTCTTCTCGTGAGGGGGAGAACGACGAGCCACTGCTCCAATTCGAAGAAACGGCACCAATTGAAAATCCGATCGAAAATCCTCAACTACGCCCTGATCTGCGAGATCGATCTCGGATTCCAATTCGAGTTAACCAAAATCAAACTCAGATTGCAAACGCAGACCCACCTCCACGCTGAATCCCAGTCCACGACCGCCCAGACCGTCCAACACGTATACCAAAGCCAACGCGAGCAATCCAAGAATCCACAGAATACCTGAAACGTGAAGCAAACGCTCGAGCCCAAGGCAAGAACTGGGCACATGATAGTGACGTGCCGCTAGTTGAAGAGGAAGATGATGTAGAGGACATAATTGCCATGAAGACGTCAGAGATCATGAACATCATGGATAGGCAAGATATGTGGGTACCAGATAACTTTGAACAGGCCTTGACCAAGCCGAAGATCTGGGGACCTGCTATGGATGCCGAAATACGCCGTATGGAGGAACGAGACGTCTGGAGGGTTGTACCCCGTGAACCATGGATGAAAGTAATCGACAATCGTTGGGTATTCGACAACAAGGTGGATGGAGATACTGGTGACCTCCTCAAACGCCGAGCATGCCTGGTTGTAAAGGGATTCACCCAGATCAAAGGACTCCACTATTATGATTCCTTCGCTGCCGTTGTATGCTACGAATCACTGCGCATGTTCTTTGCAATCGTTGCAGCTCATGGACTTGATTTCTGGCTTATTGATTTTGTTGGCGCGTATCTCAATGCCAAACCGCAAGGAGAAAATTACGTTGCGCTGCCAAAAGGCTATGAAGACATTGTTACTCGTGACTACCCAAAGGGACCCGAATATGTTTTACAGATGATGCGGGCTATGTACGGGACCATGGATGCGGGGAACGCGTGGTTCCACGAACTCAATCAAACGTTGACGAGCCAAGGACACAAGCAATCTCGAGCGGATCTATGTGTACGGTTACTCAAGAAAGAAGGGCAAAAGACGTACACGTGTACTTACATGGACGATGTCTCAGGAGCGTCAACATCGCATGAAGAGGGTGTACGGGTCCGAAAGGAGATTGGAAGTGTTTACGAGATCAAGGACTTAGGTCGCCATAACAGTGTGCTCGGGATGACCGTCGAATTCGATGACTCCACTGGTGCCATCTCCCTTCACCAGAAGAACTTAATCCTCAAAACCCTCAAGACTTTCGGAATGGCAGAATGCAAACCGAGATCAACTCCACTACCCGTTGGTAGTCTCATGAATCTGGATACCCAGCCACATCCCATCTCGCCAGAAGACAAGGAATTCATGGCTGACAAGGACTACCGTGGCGTACTCGGATCCCTGAACCATATAGCCAATGGAACAAGGCCCGATATTGCCTTTGCTACGAATTATCTGCAACGCTACACGTCTGATCCACGTCCGATCCACTGGAGCCGAGCTATGCATGTCCTGGGACACCTCAAAGGCACCATCGAGTACAGAATCACTTATCAATGTGGTACTATCGAGGATGATGGTTTAACTCCCATTGGGTATGTCGATTCGTCGCACGGTGATGACAGGACTACTGGGAAATCAACAATGGGATATGTGTTTACGATGGCGGGTGGTCCTGTGTCATGGAGCTTGAGATCCCAGAAACGAGTTGCGCTATCAACCTCCGAAGCCGAGTATGTCGCTACAGTCCATGGGGGCAGACAGTCTATGTGGATGGGTTCATTTCTAGATGAGCTCGAGATATACAAGGACCGACCTTATCCACTAAACTGCGATAACAACTCGGCAATTAACCTGACACAGAGTACAAAGGGCCATGGGAAGTCGAAGCATTTTGTGATGGACTATCACTGGATCCGTGATGCCGTACAGCTTCGAGAGCTAGACGTCCGATACATCGCTTCGGAGGACAACTTAGCTGATATCTTCACTAAGGTTGTACCAAAGCCTCGCGCGCTTACCTTGTTGAGGCGCATGGGAATGACGAGGGTTTAGGATGATGGGCATAGGCTTCAGGGGGAGTGTTGAGGATATTCAGCCTACGCCTGGTTTATTTTCTATTTCTTGTCTCGATCATTCTTACTATATTTAGATTAATTCCCCTGATTCGAGCTGTTAACCACGGCCGATCAGTTCAAACACACCTCAGTCGTTCACTACGATAACGTGTATCTGACTGAGGTGCGTATACCATACTTACTTACTTCGCTACCTTTTCTTACTTACCACATTATCTAGTTTTGCTTGTCTTAACAGGTAGTTTATATTAATATCAGTCGTTCACTACGATAACGTGTATCTGACTGAGTTTTGCTTGTCTTAACAATTTAGCACAATTTGCATCCTACCGGACTCGTACTTCAAAATTAGTTCACTAAGTTGTCAATAAGGCATATGACATCATCACAATGCAGTAAGCATCGATGCTAAAGAGTGTGGTGAAGATGTTTGTAACACCAGCTATCATATTCTCAGTGGTAAGTAGAATGTATTGTGGTATATATTGCATCATGATTCATTCAAAATATCCTTCAAAAACTCGTTTTTAGACCCTAATAGGAGGGGTCAACTTTTTTTTTTCGGGCCTGCCGGCCCAACCTACCTACCTACCCGGTGTGCCGGGCCGACATCCCGGTACCCCCTTGTGCGAAGCAGCTTTTACCCCCCATGAAGGAGAATGGGAAGGAGTCTGGGACTTTGCCGACTTGAACTTGTTTCCTTGCAAAACACAATGAAAGAAAAAAAGACGCTCTGAAAAGGAAGAAAACGCAGACAGAAACATCATGCTTAGACTGCTTTTCCTTTTGGTGTATGACCGATGCTGCTAACTTCGAAGCTGCGAGACAAGATGGTTGTTATGGATATTGGGTATCTGTTATTTTGGTGCATGAGCCAACACATGCCCGTACTCCGCCTTCTCGGTCTTAGTACTGACTTGCTCGCACTTTTTTGTATCTTCTCTTGCTTTCTCTACTTTTCTTACAGATACTAGAATACACTAGAACATAATAGAATAATAATGAATTGAACTCTTGTGTATATAAACTCGTACATATCTTGTATTAGAAAGAATCTTAACCAATCTACCACTTTCAGGACACTTCCATTGCGTGAACCCTCAGTTACGCTTAGCGCTTGCTGAACAAACCGTTGGATATGCCTAGCGCTTTCCAATACCAATCCGAGGGCTACGCCTAGTGCTTGCCTTCACCTCTGCCCTGTAGGCTGTAATAGCTTCGCGCTTACAGGCGTTCTGTATCGGCTTGCCCCTTCGGTAATAGCTCCGCGCTTACCGGTTATTTCTCTCTAGCAATTGCTTCGGGCCTGCTACCCCCATTTATCTCGCAAACCGACCACTCAGGTCTCCTCATGAAACCTTGCCGGAATCCATTATATTTCCTAACATACATCACTTCTAATTAATCCTACCGATTGTAATTTGTTCGTCTGTAGACTCATGTACAATCAATGTAGTATCTGTATTTGAATAATATCGTGCTTTCGTCGCCTGCTTTGCACGCTACATTACCTTTCACGACTGCAATTCGGCTCCTATCAGAACCTATGAATCTGAATACCAGCCCCACACGGACTCATTAGGCCCCACATACTCGCGCCTGATGGGAAGTTCCTGAGGGTTCAAGTGCACATATAAACACCGAATACGAAGATCGACCGAATCATGCCAGCTTGACGTGTAATGAAAAGTTTCGCTCAACGGGTTGATGACGTCCCCTCGGCCTGTATAATACGCTCTCCATTCAGGACTCCGAAACCGTATCTGAATCCTGCTCATCACCTCTCCCAAGTGATTCAGGCAAGCTAAAATTTCGTGCGCGCCGTCCCAGAGCATCGAAAGACGCCGAGGAATACATTCCATGATGATGAGCCGGTACGAGGATAACACGCAAAATCGCTTGGTGAGGTGAAGCAGAATCTCGAACCCACAGGAGCCTCGGAGCTGTGCGACTAAAAGCTCCTCGCTGTCCCACAAAAGGTCTTCAAAACGGGATTCAACGATTTGACAGGCTCTCAGATAGTCCACCCGAGCGGCGCGTATGTGATGCTCGGCGTTTGCGATATTTATATCGTGCGAAGACTCCGATTTTGAGTTTAAGATACGCAACCCTTGCTGGAGAAACAGATAGACCTCCTTCCACATGGCGGAGATGGCCCTGTAGAATTCTACAGCAATATCCCGTATAGGAGTAAGAATGCTGTAGATGGCTGAGCGTCGAAAGATAGATGCGAGGGACGTTTGTGTGATCAAGCACATGAGGTTTGAGTAGAACGATTCCACGTCGTTGAGGAGAGTGTTTATGGCATTGGCTAGGGCTGTTATCTCGTTTTGGTCCTAGATTACTTATGTCAACCCAACATTGTAGATGAGGTATAGATGCGAAAGAATACCTTTGGGGCATGTTTCATTATGGCCAAAAAGTCGTCGCTCTGGATACCCTGTCACCGGTCATGACAAACGAATGTTTTCACAGAGCAATAACTTGACGCACTTTGAATCGAGGATTAAGTCCAGGCGTAGACATTATTGTGTCAATGCTTAGTCGTTAGTAGTCAACGTTCAATAGAGAGAACCACTCCTTTACCAAGATGCGTGTCTCAGGCTGTCTCACGGAAGTCGACTGTAAATCGGAAAAAGTACATAGCGCCCTGCGACCAAGAATGTCAAGAACAGGGAGCTTTGAACTGAAAGAGTTACAATCGCGAAGCACAGGACAATGAAACGTGGGATGCCGCCGCTTTCATTTCATTTCATTTTGGGAGTCCCGTAACATAGACAGACAGTGACAAAAGACCTCCAGGAACGTTAACATGGACTCCAATGAAGACATAGATTACAAAAATACACGTGCACTATAACGATATCGTCATTGGGACTGCTCGGCATAAACCTAGACGAGGAACATGTCAACAACAGAAGGTAGCTTCAAAACGAAGACTTTCCTTGATTGTTTTATCAGCACCACCAGTAATTAACCGTGTCCCGGTCATATCAAAGGTCGAACAGAAAACACCAGCTTCTGCTTCCAGGGACCCAGGTTGAGGAACGTCGTCCATGTTCTGGAAAGGAGTGCCCGTGTTATAGTCCCAGAACGTGAGAGTACCATTGTCGCCTGAGGAAATATGTACGTTAATAAGCAGCTGCGGTAATGAAAAAGAGCCCGAGGCGCCTCACCCCCAGAGAAGAAGACACCCTCGGCGTTGACCGACAGCGTGTTGATGATTGCGTTATGTCCACTGAAGTTGAACACGAATGTGCCTTCAGGACACTTCCATTTCTTTATGTTGTTACCGCCTGCCGATCCAGATGCAAACGAATATTCGGTAGGATGTATAGCTAAAGACCGAATAGACTTTTTGTGGTGCGTAAGCGTCACCATGGTTTTTCCGGCCGCGAGGTCCCATAATCTAAGGGTTCACGGTTAGCATCTGCAGAAGACGGGGAACTCATTGTATTGAAATGCACCTGACTGTTGAATCCATGCTTCCGGTGATGACTTGTGGGTCTGATTCTTGGCACTTCACATCTGCGACCGTACCAGTGTGACCAGAGAGAACATGAATCTGGGCCTTTGTCCGCATGTCCCAGACACGAGCAGACGCGTCACGTCCGGCAGTGACTAACACATCGAGAGTTGGATGGAGGGACAGGGAGTATACGCCAGACAGATGCCCGTGGTAATGCCGAATGACCTTGTTAGCTTCCAAGTCCCAGCATTTTACCATCTGCGAAAAAGCCCATCAGCATCGCGTTGTTACCGATTGAATGGACGCACTTTATCCTCACCACACGAGAAGAGGTACGGATGCCGTGACGATACGGCCAGACCCCTCACGGTGGATATGTGCCCCGTAAGCGACAGCTTCAGCTCCCCCGACGCAAGATCCCAGATTTTTATCACACGATCACCAGCACCTGTGGCAAACCATTGATTGCCTGGCTCAACTGCAACGCTTCGGACCCATCCCAGATGCCCAGAAATAACACGAACAAGCTTCCATGGCGGGTGATACGTGGGCTTAACCGTCCGTGTCGTTTTATGTAGGGTGAGAGCCTGCGAGAGTCTACTCGCCGACGCGAATGTGGATGGCTGCGAGACCGGCGTGTTGTCTATTTTGGCAATCATACGTGATGTTTCTGCATCTGCCGAGGCTGCACCGAGTCAGGACAATGTTTGCAAGGCAATCAAAGGGGCACACCTCCTGCAGTTATTAATTTCCGTTGTTCCTTTGGACGTGACGGGCCCACATGACCCTGCTGAGAGAGAAGGGCAGACGGGAGTTCTTTGAAATCACGATACTCGTCGTATATCTTCGCCGCCAGTCGTAGTCGCGCACTGTTGATAGAACATGGGACAGTGTTCTGCGAGGAAAATGGGTGATTTACCTTTTCTCTTCGTCTTTGAAGCCTGCATCAGGACATGAGGAAAACACGCTGCGTGTTCGCTTTCCATTTAAGTTGAAAAGCGGTTCTAGAGGCGGCAAAGCAGCGGTCGACATGGTGGAAGAGGAAAGAGAAGGAAAGAGACCGTCGTCGTGGTCGTCGGCGTTGAGCAGTGTAACCCTAACCCCAGTGCGAGTGATCGGCCAGGCTTAGCAAGACTCCAAAAATGGACAAAGGACAAAACCGAGAGAAAAAGCATCCAAAAATCATCACCTCTAATAACATGTATCGGCTAACGCTATTCATTCTAATCACTTATGTGGGCGCACAAAATATCCTTCGCTCTTTCCAAACGGTGACTGCTCGCAGTGTCCGGCGTATATCGGGTCCGTGAGAATATTACATAATCTGCTTGTGCCTGTTTTATTTCCAGACCCCAGGCATGCGCCACGAAAGTTCTGTCTCTTTCGATTGTGCAGCGATAAGGATATTGCTGCAATCTTCCTGGAGAGAGTCTGTATTCGTCGTGTAGCAGTGTATCCGGGTGTACGTCGTACAACTATAGTAGGAGAGGCATACACGATGTCGCAAGTGTTAGAGTTAAAGAAACACGCAAAACAGCTTCAAAGCAGTGGCGCTTCTGAAAAGGTATGTTGTACCTCTGTGTTGCACCTCCGATTTACTGATTTTACCTCTGTAGGAACTGACGACTGTGCTACAAATACTGAAGAAAGATTACCAAGTAAATGAAGCAGTTCTAAGGGTAGGTATTTCACGTCAATTTTTTCGGTCGTGTGGGCATGTACTAATCGGGATTCAATAGGAGAGCAGAGTAGGACTTGCTGTAGGCAAACTACGAACGCATGCGTCAAAGATTGTCTCCGACCTGGCGAAGGACATCGTGAAGAAATGGAAGAACGACGTGGAGAAGGCGAAGCAGGGCCATCACAGCGGGGGGTCGAGCAAGCCGGTGCAGAATGGAAAACCAGCCCCAAGTGCGTCCTGATTTCTTCGACGATCGTGAATGGTCTTGACAGTCGTTGTCTACAGCCAGGAAGGCCTCTGTGGCTTCGGATAGCAAGCCGACGACGCAGATAGCGAACAAAGCGACCACGAGGTCGTACAAAACCGACGGCTTAGCAATCAAGCTGTTTGGGGAGGAAACAAGGAACACATGCCTCGGACTCATGTACGACTCTCTTGCGTTCGACTCAAATGCTCGTGAGTACTGCATCGAAATCACCAGTTACCTACCTGATATCTCATTTAGCCACCGACCTGATCCTCAAACGAGCTCAGGCAGTTGAAAAAGGAGTCTACGATCTCCGTGGAACTGCTGACGCCGAATACAAGGGGAAAATACGTTCCCTATTCGTCAATCTGAGGGATAAGGGCAATCCGTCACTGAGAGAAGGTGTTATCAGTGGCGACGTACCTGCTGAGAAGCTGGCTACCATGACTAGCGAGGTAAAGATTCGTCGACCCCGGTTTGATGCTGCATGCTCACCGCGTCCAGGAAATGGCCTCCGAAGAAAGAAAAGCCGCTGACAGCAAAATCCGAGATCAAAACTTGTTCCAATCTCTTAGCGCCGAAGAACAGCAGGCGGAGACAGAAGCGTTCCAATGCGGAAGATGCAAGCAGGTGCGTCCAGCAAACAATTAGTGTAGCACGTTTTACTGATCCCATCAACTTATCAGCGAAAATGTCGCTATCGTCAAGCCCAGACGCGGAGTGCCGACGAACCGATGACTGTACGTATCGTCTTTTGCGTTTTGTACGTATTCTAGTAGCTGATGATCTCTTCTTAGACCTTCGTAACGTACGTTCACTTGGTCACTCCCTTCACTTTGCTACGCCGTACTGACCTTTTCCTTTTCATTAGATGTACCAACTGTGGAAATAGGTGTGTTTACTCGTTCCTTCCCCTAATCCTCCAACTAATCCAACCTTTACCAGATGGAAATTTTCATAAGCAGCGCGTTATATTTTTGTCGCTGTCGATCTCCCCCCGTATGCCGTACACTCCGTCTGCTCTTAGTTTTATAATATTGTGAACCAACAAGTAATGGTTTTTTGTATGATCATCTTTCGCTCCGTTATACCACGTTTATCTCCTTCTGTTCTTATCTGTCAATGTACCTCTGGGTCAAATTTGACATCACTTCACTGCCACTTTTTTTACTATCTTTCGCTCCAATCTTCCTGATCCATCGTCATCATTTATTTTCGTACTCTTCATCCACAGGCGCCAGCGGCCCCGTGGAGCACTGCGATCCCCTGTAGTGACAAGAAAGCAGGAGAAAATTCGATAAAGCCTTGCGTAACTTCAAATGACCTCCACTTTTTCAAATTTCAATGTGATTTTTTTTTCTTTCGTCAATGATCGCCAGGCACGTTCTTATGTGACGTCATCTTAATTGTCGCCAAGCAAATGAGGTATTCGCGTCATAGGGCAACCCACATCGACGTCATCTGCCTCCATGGGTCATGGCGGCGGGTATAAAGAGAATACAGTCTCACTTTATCCCCCCAGAAAGTCTCACTCTATCACATATCCAACTGAACCAAATACTCAATTTCATACTCCCGCCTTGAATCACTGTCAAACATGGTACGCGTCAAATAGTAACTCAACTCTACTTGTTTCGTACTGAATTCCACGCGTTTTTTCCAGGGATCTGTTGTCTCTGCAATCGGACGTGGTATAAACGCGATCATCTCCGCGATTGCCAGTGTTATAATGACCATAATTGGTGCTATCACTTCGGTAAAATCTTTTATTATTGTCACACTTTATGTCGAGACTGACAAAAATTGTTAAAGGTGATTGTCACTATCTTTGATGTTATCGCAGACATTCTCTGCTGTCGCTGCTGCGGCTCGAGACGAAGCAGCATGCGCACCGGGCGGAGACGAAGAGGCGCTAATTATTAGACTCGGATGAGACGCTGTAGACGACCCGCGTGAACGTACAGATATACCTTTTCATACCTTACTACTCTCTTCTACTCTTTCTCCTTTATCAGATAAGCAAAACACGGACTTTTTACATATGTATCAATTTTCAACTGAGATGTGCGTTTTATTGAACCGATAATCACAACAATAACATCCAGGAAGGAAGGAAGGAAGTTGATTTTATTGATCAGCTGTTTCCCTTCTACTGCGCAGCAATATCAAGGTTATTTACTTCAACTGGATATTCCGTTATTCATCACGACGGATGTTTCTTGGATGTTTCAGTATCGCCAAGCATTCGCGTCGGGAATGCCATTTGCCTCCGACTAGTGAGTATGAAAAGAGAGTTTCAGTACGTCTCACCAAACTATCCAACTGAACCAAAAATCACCCTTGTATCGATTGTTAAGCATGGTATGCATCGGAGTAATTCTGCCCTGCTTTTTATACTGACTTTACCACCAGGGATCTGTCATTTCTGCATTGGGACGTGGTATCGGCACCATCTTTGCTACACTCGGACGCGGTATCGGCCGCATCATTACTTCGATTGTGCATGTTTTTGTGACGATAGTCCAAGCTTTCACGGCCGTATAGCCTTTCATTATCGTCTAATCTTACGCCGAGGCTGACCAAATGGGTGCAGGTGATCATTTCCATCTATGATGTTCTCTCGGACATTGTCTGCTGTCGCTACTGCGGCTCGAGACGAAGCAAAATGCGTTCAGGGAAGAGGCGGGACTTTCCTTCAAAGAGGCGGGACGGCACTCCAAACCAGCAGGAAGGCACTCCAAACGGGCAGGAAGGCACTTCAAAGAGGGAGGACAGCGCTTCCACGTATTAGATGTCAAGTTTTGTGGTATTGTACATAACACTTAACGCCCGGCAAGCTTCCACTTACTATGGGTACACTTGATAGTGAGGAGAGTCCCAACAACGGCTACAACTCATCTTGATAGTATGTAATCTTACGGCAAACAGTGAGGAAATATTTGATGTTGTTGACAGGGATAGCCTCTCGGTGCGACTGCTTACTACTTTAATTCGAAGGTATTTGTTTCCAGTACCCAAAATCTGCGGGTGTTGAACTAGACCTCCCATGTCCTGTGTTATAAAGTGCGAAGGATGCACCTTTAAAGAAGAAACCGCTGCGACAGAATTTGAGTCTAACGACCTACAAGAGTTGTGAACATACGTACCCTGTCGGCGGGACCGTCATGTACACACTACTGAACGTCGCGAGATCGTTGAAAGGTCCCCGTCGCCCTTCCGCATAACCCAACGTATACTCCGTTGGCTTCGCTATAACCCTCAACCGCACTGGCTGATCAGCTGACTCAAGCTCGTAGTAATTCGTCGTGGTCATCGTATTATTGGAGAATGTTAATCCCCATGGCCCTACTTGTTCCGCAGGAACAAGCGTCCGTGTAACAATGTACCGCTTCCCAGACTCCCCAGTGACCCCAATATCATTGTGCATCGTGTCTCCATAGAAGACGCTTAGTCCAGCCTCCATCAGATTAGTAGCGGGGGAAAATTCGAGGATCGTCTCAAATATCTCCTCATATGCGGTTTGCTTCCGTGTTATGATGGCCGCGCTGTCTCTGTCCCCAAGTGCATAGCCATTCGCTTTCAGCCTCAGATATCCTGGTCGGTCAGTGAGGGAGTGAAACGCCTTGTATGGATTCCGGACGAAATAGAATGAATTATCGAGAGCCGAGGTGAAACCGTTGGTGTATGAAGAGAGCGGGGACTTGTCTTCGAGAACACCGTCCATATGCAAGCTCAGGGGCCGGCCTCCGTTGATTACAGGCCAACCATCTTCCCATGTCACGGGGAACAAGAAGGTCTGGCGTCCTGACGAGAGGTTAGCGCTCGTGCGAGGGAAAGCATAAACACTGCTTACCTAGTTGCTGGTAGCTAAAGTTCCCGTTCTGCGGTACAGTTCCCAGGCAGGTACCCCACCAGCTTCCATCCGCCGCTTGCATGACATCGGCATGGCCAGTAGATTGCACAGGTAGCGAAAGGTTTGCGCCATTGTAAACGATCGGGTTACTGGGATTGTTTTCCCAAGGTCCTGACGGGGATGGACCACGCTGGATGGTAGCTTGATGATGGATACCGGTGCCCCCTGTAGGGTTGAATGTGAGTGGCGCATGTATTAGACTATAATTGGCTGCGATGTTTACCTTCTGCGATCATTAAGTAGTAGGTACCGTTAACCAAATATACATGTGGACCTTCAGGTCTAGACGTCGAATCGTTGGGAAGAGTGCCATTGAATATGAGTTTATCACAAGTGAGAGAATCTCCTGTAACGAGATCAATTTTACTCTGGTATATGCCGTAGATTTTGTCCACAGCGTTGTTTATTCCAGTCCATGTAGCGTATACCTGAGAAAATATTTTCAGCTTAACTGATAGAGCAAGATATGCTCTTACATCGCCATTGGCATCCCAGAAAAGATCTGCGTCATATCCAAGAAAGTCTGGGTGAAACATTAAGTTTGATGGAATGAACATAACGTAAGAAATACAGAACACGCACCGAAGTAAACCGGATCACTCCATTCGCCTGCAAATATGTCTTCTGTGGAAACGTAGAAGCTTCGAGGGAAGAGCCTGAATTCCGCTTTACGGACGTGAGAAAGGTGTAACGACGCGTAGTATCGCAGTAGACGCACGAGTATAGACATATCTAGTCGTGCACACGAGATAATATATCCCCTCGTGGAATCTCAGAGTTGGTGCCCAAACGCCTTCAGGTTCATCACACTTAGCGCCCAGGCAACAAGCAGATAGAAGGACGATACTGACCTGCATCTGATGGAGTTCCAAGAAGCGACAGCTGTAATGGTCTGGTCAACCCATGCCCGATGAGCTCCCAATCTACGAGATTCGTGCTGTGATAAATAGGAACCCCAGGAAAGTATTCGAAGGTGGATGTGGCAATAAAGTAATTCGATCCTACGCTCAGTATAGAAGGATCTGGATTAAAGCCTGGGAGTATTGGATTTATCAACGCGTGAACCAACGCTGCGAGAAATGAGCACGGTGTTCTTGTGATAGAATGCCGTGGCATACCGGCTCCGATTCCAAAGGCAATCCCCAGTAAGGGGAAGATGCACGGCATTGCGAATATCTTCAGTAATATGTGGTCTTGAAGATCTCAGTTTTCTTTTGCTCATATATATGTGATTCCAGGAGGTCAGCTGAATGCTGGCGGTTTTTGTTCGGGAGCCTGTGGTCGGGCCGTCCGGTAGCAACGGGTATAAAAACTCCAACATCATGGTCCTTATGGCTTGGCATTAACATAGTATAAGGCGGCGCTGTAGAAGAAATGCCCACCCGGTATAAAATCCTAGCTTTTGTGCAATGGTCAAGATCCGGCGGGCAATGTCGGGCCGCTGGAGCGGCTTGTTTGGGATCACCGTGTCTGCCAAATACAGAATCTCGGCACCAGAAGCCGCAGTTTTCTCTTTCTCTCTCTTGCTTTCTTACTATCACTTCATGTCCGTATCGCCTGGCTAGCCTTTTCCCGGATACTCAGTAACATGGGCGCCTACTACGACGAGATTGAAATCGAAGACATGGTGTGGGATGCTGAGAAGCGTCTCTATCACTACCCATGTCCCTGCGGAGACCGCTTCGAAATTTCACGACAGCAGCTGGCCAATTATGAAGACATTGCTACCTGCCCCAGCTGCAGTCTTATCATTCGTGTTATCTATGATCCTGTTAGTCGACATTTTGTCAGTTAATTCTTTGGCTTATCCGATGGGACACAGCTAGATTACGAAGATGATGAAGAGGAAGAGAAGGACGAGAATGACGAGGAAGAGAGCGGGAGCAGCGATGACGAGAACTTCCACGAAGCTATCGAAAAACTTTCACTTGGTGATGCCGAGAAAGCCACCAAGGCATGATTAGACGTCGGCTGGAGTTGTATCTTCTTACTCTACACATGCCGTGCGCTTTTGTTCTCTTCTTTTAACTTGGGTATCTGACATGTTATTTGTACAGATGTATTTTCTATTCCATTCAATGAACATGTATGATATTAAGTCTTTGTCATCCGACTAAAAGCTTCGTCGTATCCACGATGTGCCCGACATATCTCTGACAGACGATTGAATTCCTGGTTGTAACGCTGGCCCTCGTTTCATGTCCTCTCTGCGTGGCTTGGCTGCAACAGGTGAGGGCGCCGAGAAGCCTTATGAAACTTTACTTGCTACCGTGCGAAAATACAGCCATGTCCATGTCGCGCGCTCCTAGTCCCTGCCGGTGGTGAACCTGCGGAACTGAAGCTGTCGTCTTTTGCCGACATCCATGTGGGTATTGGACATTGACGCGCCTTTTCAGGACCTTTTTTACCGACGTCTTCTCTTCTTATGAAGTCTCATGTGTTTTCCCGTGAGTGACCTCAGCATGCTGAACAGGCACTGACTCATGCGTTAGTCGTTGTCGGTCGCGCTGCTGATTTTAGATCCAACCAATGGCACGCCTCAGAAGATCTTCTTTTTACTAAAGATCTTTAGAAAACCAAATCTCTCAGTCTCAGCTGACATCATGGCCGCGTCATACCCTCCCTCGTCTCTTCACAAAACGAAAGGAGTCTAGCTTGTAACACAACTAACATTGTAGTCACTTCGAACAGCTCAATGCCGACAACCTTACTCGGCAATTCCGGCTGACCTCCCTCGCACATTGCGCCTCATGTTGTAATTCATTGGCCAGACAACGAAATGCGAAGTCGAGATATGGCCAAGTTTGTTCTGATCTTCCCGATACCTTCCCACGAATTCTCCAGGAGGAGCCAATATCTCGTCGACGGTGCCTTTGTTTTCGTGATCGTGCCGCGGCGTTCATGTATTTCGACTTTAGAAAGACTTCCACCTCGCTGTGGCGCGTTTTCATTCTCGGGCGGACATTGCTGTTGGGATTCTCCAACGGATGATGAGACACGAAGGCGAAATGAAATCGTGGAGGTCGCCGTTCTCGCTAAGTGTCTATAAAGCATTTTGTTCGAAGGATGAGTTCTGCAGAAACACGAACTTGACTGAACAGCAATGCCTGCTAACGAAGGCTAGTCACTTTCAAGAGCTTTGGAAGCTTGTTTCTTACAGGTTTACAGGTGGAACCAGCGGTCTCAACAACTGTAATACTTTCTGAATCTGATTGCAGACCGTCCCTAATAGTCCTGTAGATCTTCAGAAACAGAACCGACAAGCCGCTGTCAGCTGGGTTGAGTCAAGCTCAGGCCCTCCAAACAAACCTACCTGGACAATGACCTGCAAGAGTGAGCTTCCTAATCATTGCCTACACTTTTTTCTGACGAACTTTTCACAGTTGATGGCGAGGCTCGCGGTACCGGTACTGGGGCTCAAAAGCATGTCGCTAAGGACGCGGCGGCGGATCAGGCGTTGGCTTACTTGAAGGGAGGGTAGATGACTGGACAGTTGACGAGTTCCTCTGATTTGGATTTGTGATTCTGCCATGATACCGTACTTATTTTGATACGATACCACTATTTATGTCTTCTCGCAATTTGACTTTTTCATTTCCACAATTTCGAACTCCACTAGTAAGATCGCCAATCAGGAACATGAAGACAAATATGGCTGGATATCATGCGGCTAGGCTTATAGTACAAGACCCTGCGGACTCCTACGGAGAGATGATACTATCTCGCTTCGAAGGACAGATTCTTTCATACTATCTGGTGGAATGTACATGATTAGTAGCCCTCACATCATTGACGGAAGTCTTGTAGATTAAAGTAAACGCATGACCGAAGATTATAATGATATCGCGGTAGTAGAGTGAAAAACACTAAGCAAAAACGATAAACCGGGTGCCTCCTTGCTGTAAGAGGCGTTAGCAGAAAGAATGCGAAAAAAAGGAGGGAACCCCTACCTGCTCCAGAAATGCATATATTATATCATCGTCCTCTATATCATGCTATAGACCGACATTAGTTAGATCTCAATGCCACCACAGAAAGTCATAGCTACATACGTCTCCCGGAGTCTCTTCAGGTCGCAGTCTATCCCCGTTCAGAACAAATTTCAAGGTACCTACATCCAGTTGAGTAACATAACAGCGTCAAAGGTCTGCACGATTCTAACCGGGATCTTTCTCAAACTTTTTCTAAACGCTCTGGGTCAGCTAACAGAACGCGCCAGGACGCGTCAAAAGCCCACCTCCGCGGCTGTAAATACTTTAGAGAATTTCGTCGTCCGCTTCACGGCAACCGTTATTTCTGTATGGTGGAATTAGACGCGAACGCCACTGGGACATAGATACAAAGGTAGACGTACGTTTTTCGCCATCGCCTCCGTATTTGATGGTGATGTTGATCTTCGGCTTAGTATCTTCTCGTTCTTCTGACATTGTTGAGGGCAGGATATGGAGGAGGGCGACAGGAATTGTGCCTGAATGGGAGGAGGTGGTGGTTGAAAGATAGAGTTAGGGTCTCGGATTAACGGCGATGCACACCAAAATGGGAATGATTAAGTCACGAGCGTCAGGGCTTACCCCGGTCTACTACGCTTGTGACGGTCCATTTTCCTTTGTTTAGCGTCGCTTTTCGTCCCTCTTGAAATCACAAATAATGTTTGCCGACATCATCACTAGTACTTACGAGAGAATGGCCACATATGTCTACATGCTGCCTGCCATATATACATCCCGGAAGACGTCTTCGGACGTTCTATCGTACTTAGTATGCACCTGGTTCAACAAATCGAAGCTGCCGTGCCATTGAGAACCTTTCCTACACTCACCCCTCCTTACTCGCTACCGCACCCCATCTTATCTCATCTCATCATTACCTTCCGCAGTGGAATCCACAAGAGTACCGAGTCGTCACACGACCTCACTGTTGCTCAAGTTCAACACAGGCTGGACTCGCCTGGTGGATATTTTCACAGAGCTTACTTGTAAACAGTACAATTGCTGGTGGGCAAGAAACGAACCTGAAACCCTTCATCGAAAGAAATTTGAACATCGAGCCGCGCTTCATTAATCATTTCCGAGGGACGTGGATCGTACGGAGAATGTTTTCTCCGGAAGGGCATGAAGCAGATCCCCGGATCTTGGTCCGACCTGCTCAACAACCTACCAGGCATCCGCAGTTCGTTGTGAGCAATTAGTCTCAGCGTGCATGGGCAATGATTTGGTCAAAACCACACGTGTTCCACTACCCGCAGGCTCGCATTATGAATGCAGGCCGGCTACCCTGGCATCGACTCGGACACTACTCAGGCAGGCGTCACTGCTTGTGAGGCACCTGTACTTGTCTCTGTCACAGCTTTCATCTGGTTTCCCGAATTGCCAGGTACTTTCCGAGGCGTGTTTTTGGCCCATCCTACTAGCCTTCAGTTGCTCTGCAGACAGTGTGAGATGCCCTTGGAGACCCATCGCCAATCTCCTGTACAGACTTGAGTGATTTTCTTTCGGTTCACTTTAGAATGATCCGGTCATGGCTTGAAAGGAAGATGTGCACATTCCCACTGTAGCGAGGTATCTAGCTGCACAATTGTCTCGCTGACAGGGCTTGATATTTCGGAGGTATAAGTATCTCATACTATCAACTGTCTACCCTATCCGGCATTAGGTTGATATCGTCGTCTATCTACGAGAGACTAAGTCCACTACGCTTACCATGCTATTTCGGTTGTCCTTAGCGCAGTCTCGAGCGCTGTAGTGCTTCCCGCTTAGAATCGGTATACGTACTAATTATATCTGCTTTGTGACTGGTCAAGAATTCCGTCTTGAATTGCTTGAGCCTATCAAAAATCTGGACGAGTCCAGAAATCTTCTTGGCTCCGGATTGGTCGAGTCCGAATGAGTGAGAAGGCCATCATAACACGACAGAGTGCTGTATCTGGGGTATTAAATTTACGAAAGAATCGTCTTGTGTCCCAGTTTTGTTCAGAAATGATTTCAGCCCGAGAATAACACAGCTCAAGCAGAACTAGGTTTCGGTCGGATGAGTCAAGATGCTTCTGTTTACTCTGATTCGTTGTAGATACCTTAGTGCAAATAATAATAATTACAACATGCGAACTTGTACACCCAAAAAAATGGTCCTTCAAAGAAAACTGTGCGTAGTTAACTCTAGGAACCTAGAATAACTTTACCAGCGGAGAACACATCGCTGCCTCCAGTTCTCTAAACCGTTCAGATCGCTGATCCAGTGACTCCCACAACTGCGTAAAGACCACCCAACCATACATTCCAAGAGTGACTCCGGAACTAGGCGCTTTGGTAGTGTTACTACGCCGAGACACCTACGCTTAAAAGTTATAGCGTCCAGTAGCCGGTGACACGTCCCCCGTTGCGCTCTTGAGCCATGTGAGGCTATACTAAGGTGGACTAACGAAGCATGGGAACGACAGAGGCGATAGCAATGCAGGAGAGCCGGAGGAAATATAGAAGACATGTGAATCAAATTGCTCGTGTTATGCAGATTCCTCGTTGCCAGAAGCGTCATTGCGGTTTGGTTGCGAATAGCGCCTAAAGACAAACATCAGGAAAAAGAATCGAGGCAGTGCTGAAGAAAACCCACTTGTTGATACGCGAAAGATGAGCGCGGCTGGCATTCTTGATCAGCCGGTCCATGCGCTGACAGCTCTCCATCCTGGACTGCGTGATGTACTCATACATATGCAGCACAAGCAAGCTACACGACGGTGATGCGTGCCAGGGTGCTGTCTTGACTTGCGATTCCTTCTTCCGCCTAATGCGGTGGGACGGCGAATGCAGCGGCTTCGGCAATGTTACCGATAGCTGGGGAGACTGCGGTAGCTCTGGCGAAAAGAGCAGAGGAGAGGATGCCGGCGAGGGGAGGGGGGGCGGTAGTGGGTTTTTGTCGACATCCTCCTGAGATTCCTCCCGCAGCTCAGCTCGTATCCGACGGGCCCAAGTACGCTCCTGCTGATAGAAAGTGACGAGAGAGTCGAGGTTCGTAAGAGAGGAGCGAAAGACAGGAATTACTTCGTCCATTCCAGGAGAGCACAGGTAGGCAACCATTGTGATTTGTGGATAAGATGGAGAGTATTATATAAAGCATAGCAAGTTATAGTGCGTAGAACTAGACGTCGAACATACGTCACGGCATTAACTAGCTCCATCGAACGCAAAGAAGTACGGGATTGCCTGGCGCGCGTCTGGACTTGCATCACGGAAGTCGGTCGGTGACTTTAAGAGGGTCCAGACAATTCTCTAGAGCAGTTTCAATGTGCGCCACAGATCTGTGAAGGCATCACTCTGATGTCTAGATTACATCACAGGCAGAAAATCAATACTTTCTGTTGGCCAGACTTTCCAGCCAATAGACTTGCAGAACCCTCGAGCGAATACGATTGAAAGATTCGTTGGTCTGCGGTTGGTCTCCGGTCTGTCCCGACTCCTGTTCGAGGCCATCATAATCACGTGACCTACCCCACTCCCGCCTGTTATTGGGCCTCTGTTATTAACAGTGTTACTAATAACGGTGGTTATTGGTTCTCGTCGCTACAATTGCTTTGTAACCGAACTCAATACTCAATGCATTCGACTGCGATACGGAGATGGACCTGGCGAATTGGAGCAGAAAAGATCTATTCTCAACATTCCTTCGGTTTGCCAGATCTATGTTAACGATGTAAACCCCACCTTTGTCCCTCTTTTTCCACCGTCCAGGCCCCGGCAGAACTGAACGCGATCGCGCTTTAGCAGACGGCACTGAATCATTCAGCTTGCTGAGAATGTCTTCCATCAGATTCCTCGTTTCCAGGTCTATTGGCAGTCTAGATTCTCCGCTTTATGTGAGCGCTCCAGGCTTCCCGAGCGGTCATTCGTTGAAGAGTGGATACCCTTCGCACACCGCTGGCTTATTCTGTCCTTGATGTCCTTCGTATCACCTATTCCTCAGGATGGACGCGTTGTATTGGTTCGATCCTTCCAGAGCCGGACCTACATATCATAATTACTTTCTGCCTGCAACGCCTTTGCTTACTACTAGCGGCCAGGGCCATACCACACGTGATTTCTTTCCATTGAGTTCGCTGCGTTTGCAAGATAGAATCCGTGCGGCCTTCCCCAGAGGGACTGGATGTAAACGTTGTGGTTCTCGTCACTCTCAATTACAGCCTACTCTCCAATCTCCAGGTTTTGTTGACATTATATGTGATCGACTTCCAGGCGCTTATCGGAAGGTGAAGGTGCACCAGAGCGGAGGACTACCGGTATCGGCTTCTCATATGTGAATTGGCGATAAATACGCCAACTACGCTCCCCATGCAAGCACCATAAATCTAAGAATACCCACCCGACAATCATGGAATGTGAGCTACTGACTCTCTGCTTCAGAAAGCAATTGGCCTCGGAAGAACAAACTTTCCCAAGCCAATCGCACACGTCTGTGCATGTGACATAGCGTAAGTGCCTTTTCATAGATTGGCCATTCCACACCACGCACTGGGGCTTTTTCAAGTTATAGCATTTGCATCACCTGTCACCGGTACCTCCAACATCATCACCAACGCAACCCCTTCTAGTATTGCAGACCTCGAGGTGCTGGCTGCTCGGCTCACTTTCACCATTTACTCAGAAATCAGCAATAAACTCTATCTACAATCTCGAGAAACTGGACCGACAGGTGTCGAACTGCCGACGGCGAACTATGGGCTGGCCTTGTTATATGTCCGCTTTGACATCTGGGTGTATACCCCACCAAGCGAGAAAAACAAAGAAGAAGGCATAGTTTTGAAATGTGTACAATAGTAGGATATTAACTTGATTATGACTGAGTCGTTCAATGTCCGAGGTCACAGCACATTTGAATCTATAGGAACTTTCAGGAACCAAACAACTGAATGTGTTGGCGTAGAAGTTAACCGAGACAAGAAAATATTCTGGCAGACCATTGTACTAGTGGTGACGCCACAGTCAGATGTTCTCTCGTACAAATCATCCTGACCGCCATCCAATCGGGAACCAGATGCAAGCTTAGCCGGAACCAGATCCCCACTATATCGTTCCGTTCATGAGGACACTTGCTGCGCGTTCTGACTGTAGTAAGCAAGGTATCTGGTTGCAGAGTTGTCTCGTTGACAAAGTTTGAAAAGTTTGGAGGTATAAGCATCTCCAGGCGCTTCAATAGTTTTACTGGAAGGTGCCATTGGTAAACGCGCGGGCGAATCATTATCGCAAGGAATGTATTTTCAAATTACACCGAGGGACTCTGCATCGACCACTTGACACGAATTCCAGCCACAGAACAAGGGAACCTATCATGCAATGCCGAACCACGCCAAATCCATGGTTTCGTGGACAGGCACTGTATGTCCGACACCTGCGGCTGAATATCCGACGACTACACTGCCGTATGTGGTCTTTGTGTATGCCGACTGTGGGTTGTTTAGTGCCGTCGTCGTCGGTGTCTGCGAAACGCCAAGGACATTGGTCCACTCTTTGATCTCTTCTCCAAAATTGGGGTAGTCGAGAGTCGTATCACTGCGAAAACGATGGCGTCAGCTTACCCGCGCAAAATATCAAAGCTGGATGGAGATTCATACGCGGTACCGTGCCACAGCATCATCTTCGGACGTGAACCCGTATATCCTGGGTAGGCCGCGCGGACTTCGTCGCCCTGTATTGGGTTTCAAAAACTTAACTCTGACAAAAGTGCGATGAGAACAGACCCATTGTTGTGCGGTCTGAATGAGCATTCCTGTGGAACATTGGGAGTTCCAAGCATTGGGACCAGCGAAGCAGCCAAACGGTACACCGGAATATGCAGAGGCTGCCGCGAAGAGTTCAGGGTATGAACCGGCCATGACGTTCGTCATCATCGCTAAACGGATGGGCCATCAATAAATGCATGGTATAACAGAATTATGAGATGACAGACCTCCAGAGGACGTTCCAGTGACGAAAACCCGAGATGCATCAACGCCGTAGTTAGCGATGGCATAGGTAACCATTGAGGCAATACCCTGTGAGTCTCCACCACCGTTGTGCGACAACGTTTGAGGTGTGTTGACGTCGAAGCACTTTCCGCTTCTCGGGGAGTCTGGGTAGATGACAATGAATCCATGCGTGTTGGCGAGAGTGGCGTATTGAGTGCTTGAGAAGTAGATTTGAGCCGAGGCCGTGCATTCGTGGATGGCGACGATGAGGGGAGGGTTGCTTGGTAGAGTTGCGGGTCTGTAGACGAACATGCCGACGTTGTTCGGGTTAGGCCCGAAGTTGGTCACTTGTGTCAGTACGCCAGGTGGGGGAAGGGATCCTGTGGGAGCGCTTCCACTTCCAGAAGTAGGAGAGGTTGGAGGACCGGCGGGAATGCTGGTGGTAGCGGCTCCAGGTTGGCATTGGGAGTAGTCTTAAGATGACGAGATGTTCAGCAAACATCATGGTCACCTCCTCGTTGCAAGCACTTACAGGCGTTTAATACCACACAGTTTGTACCAGCAACGCAAGTAGTTGCTCCAGCCCATCCGATTCCCTAAAAGACGCAGCTTCAGAAACCGAGTTTTCAAAGAATGTAGACCATATGTACTCCACATTGCCCCCATGTTGCTGACTGAGAAAGCACCGGACTGGAGAGAGCAGCGACAATAGCCAGAGACACGAGGGTAGAAATCGATTTCATCTTTCAGAGATGTAGAGAACGACGAATTTGCCCTTCGACTTTTATATTGATCCAGCTCCCTGTAACCTGATCAACCGAGCTCGTCATCTACCCGCTAATTCCCCGAATAGTTTCCTAATTTGCATCACATGCAGGTAAAGATGATGACACTGGGTAGTAGTCGTCGTCGAGGATGTTCCGAATCAACATTAGTGGGCTCATATGGCATTAAGCACAGCCAGCAGCACGGAACGCACTGTCCAACAGCTTGATATACATCAGCTTTCGACAGCACTTCCGTCGACAATTTACCGAGAAATACGATGTTCGATGAATGTTATTTCGACTCCGAGAAGGGCAATATCAGTCATCGCCACGGTCTGGCTTCCCTGAACAAGGTTTCTCACCTTATGGTTGGAGGAGAGCCTCATGAGGAAAAATATATTCAGTATAACGGGTATAGATCCGTCTTTCCATGTCGGTACTCACGGGCCGTGTATAGACGCGTAAAGTTGGCACATTTCGAATGCCAGGATAGCGAGATGCAAGTAAGTAGGTAAGATGAAGGAACGCCAAGCTTAACCAAATAGTCTATGAGAATTAACTAATTAAATAATAAATACACAACGTTCCAGAGTGTTCAATCGTATTTATCAAGGATTAATGAATGCATTGCTCTGCTCTAAATTTTGCGGTGGCAAAAACACGTTAAAGATCTTTCGTTTGTATCTTAGCCGATTTTCAGCTCGAATTCTGAAGCGTTGATCACCACGACAACAGATACCAAATATCAGTGTTCCTTCTTCGCACATCTTCGCATGTCTATTCCTGGTCTTCAATCTCGAGGTTCTACAGGCAGGGACATCCTTAACGGCACTTCGACGCTACTTCTGTTGTTGTCCATTCTATGACGCGTGAGCAGCAACATACTACCGATGAAAGTGATTGCGGAGTCTGGAGACCAGCGGAAGCCCGGGCGTCCAAAATGATGGATGAATCTAGGAGCCCACTTGCCGACTCTTTACCGCCAGTCAGACTACTCCGCTTATACTACCGAGTGAGAATTTCTGCACCGGTTTAGTATCATGTGTTCAGCTTGCTCGCTACGTGCGCAGTTTTAGAATAGATCAGCTTGATTAATTTGAGTAAATCAAGAAACCTCTGACTTTGGTACTCGTCATCCAACCATCAGGAATGCTCTATCCCTCAGGACCTGTACCTTGGATAATCGAAGGCTACGATAAATGGGTCAGTACGGTTCTGAGCACCTAAAGGCACCGGCAGCACGCCTCGATGACAACGTAATGTGCTGGCATCATGATTCCAGGCGCTTCATTGTCTAAGCGTCATTCAATTGTAACAAAAAGTCCGGTGACTCGAACTTACAGGCGTGTAATATACAGGGTTTAGTGTGGAAGGTCGTTCCAATCGCATGACCAGTGAAATGCTCTGATCTGCAAAAAAGCTGAGATCTACAGCCGGCTACATAACGAAGGATGGCTTGACCAATAGATTTCCCCGGTCTGCTATGCCTTCCTTGAGGGAGTCGGGGGTGATTGCGCAGAGAATCCGGCCTTGTGCGTCCTGGATAAGTTCTTAGCATTGGATCCAATAGTAGAACCCGATCTCCGACAAGAAAAGTTTCTGAGGTGTCGCCATGATAGCCGTCCAGGTATATCGTGATCAGTATTGGATCGGTATTGACAATATCCCCGTCTTTAAGAGTGCGGCTAAACGCGAGCGAGATCTAGATGCTGGTTTAGTTTCTGTATAACGAACTCTGATACTATTCGATTTGAGAGGCGGCGGAAAGCACATATGCACCTCGTACAACAAGATTTCGGGAAACCATTATAGCGCAATGGCTATTCGGACTTGCGTCTCTGTGTCACAGCACTTTCATCTTGCTGGCATTACATGCCAGAGAAATTCAACGACCAGAGAACCTTAATCCACCTGCTTTCTGGGACCGTCAGGCTATTCCAAATCTCGTCGCTTCCTGGTTTCGGCTTCTTGGTGATCAGCAGCGATAAAATACAAAGCACATTCGTTCATTAAAGCGTAACACGACATCACGAAAACAACTGTAGACAACAGATAGAAAGTACAAAATCACATCAAGATAAGCAGTACAAAAGCACACCAACATATACACCAGACCTCCTAAATTCTTCCTTCTAGATATAGAACATGCTGTCCTTGATATTGTCATGGAGCTGCAAACACGAATCAGTCACTATACCCGCATGAAAAAAAAATGCACTCACTCCTTGGCCCCAAGCCTTCCGGGCAGCTTCAAATATTTTCGCCGCCTCCTCATCCCGACTGAGTGACCCCGTAACAGTCGAGGCATCATCCAACAAGAAATCATTGATGTAGCACCTCCCCCTCTCGCACGCCAGATCCGCATAATACGCCGCCGGAATGAGACTCACAGCCTTTGTGGCCCGCGCATATAGATAACTCGTGTCATTCGTTCCCTTCTGAATCTCATCGACGTTAAGGCTGTTCTCATCGTAAATGACGACGTAATGAGTCGGCCTGACTGTGCCCTGGAGACCAGCGTGCGCTTGGAGATAGAAATCGTAGTCAAACCTATAGACAAAGCATAAGCAGGGATAACGCCTCAGAAAAGAGGTGACTCACACTCCGGTAACGCCCTTGTCAACAACCGTTCCGGGTTTCGTGTTGCCATTCTTATCCGCATTCTGACTATCTGTAGGGTAGAACCTGAAAGTAGTTGAGCGAAGAGCCAAGGGAAGACGGTAGCAACTTACCTAGCATGATGACGCTTCCCGCATATGATAACGGATACAAGCGGTTTGTACGCCTTTCTGTCCTTGGTATTGAGTCTCTGCGCCGCCTCCTTGATCTGTACAAGCTCCTCTCTAATGACAATATCATATTGACCCTAAGACAGCGATGTCACTCAGAGCATCACAATGAATTGCCGTCATCACTCACCTCAGAGACACCATCCCGGAACACGAAAATCCTCTCCGGCAATGCCTTGTTCTTCTTCTCGTAGGCCAACAGACGCTCTAGCATCATTTCCCGGAGTTCCTCGACGACCTAAATGCGATCATAAGCAGCCACAGAGAAACCAACAGAAGCGAAACCGACCTCTTTCGAATGCCTATTAGCATCAGGCCTCTGGATCCTCATGCTCGCCGGGAACTGGACAAAATCATCATCCACGCTCGCCACGACCGCCGCGATGGATGGGGTGCCAAATCTTGTCCCCGGAGTAGGGTGGGTAACATCGATCCCCACCATCATCGTCTTCTTCTTGCGCAGCCACTTCATGGCTGGATCATCCAACTGAACACACACCGTCAGTACGTCGCATCCAGAAAAAGTTATTAAAAAAATAGATACCTTGTGATTGATTCCCCCAAGCTTTGTATTCACCTTCAAGGCAACGTTCGAGAGGTACTGGTCTTGTTTATCCCCGTCTCTCATAGCCTTTTCGAGCTGCATCGTAACCGTCTGCAACCCTAGCTCAGAGTCTCCAATTCGCTAATACCACCTGTCAGCATCACCACTTTCAAATATGAAATAAGTACCCACCTTGACACCCGGATAGATGAAATTGTCCCTATGCATCAATAGTACCAGTATAAAACTCGGCCTGGGACCCGTTGACAACGCATGCTGTAGATACGATTTAATGGTGTTCAGAGAATTGACCCTCCCCTGGTCCTCGTGCACAGGAGCCAACGGCGGCAAATCCTTCAACAATCGCGGCATCCCCCCTTGAACGTTCATCCCAGCCGACTGTAGCTTCTTCGAAAAATTCATTATCAGAGGCTTCATGTCATCCGGGGTCGGATACCGATTCTGCGTTCGCTCTCGTATAGGGAGCACCCAGTATCCGTTGACAGTCGCGCCGCGGTGGAATTTGACGTTGAGGATATTCCACGAACCATTAGCCACCCTTTGTGTTCCTGAGCGATAGGACAACGACGGAGGGATGAACTCGCGAGCGGGGATCACAGCCATTTCTAGGTCGATGGAGAGGCCAAAACCGGTAACAGGCGGCTGAGGAGGAGAGAGGGATAGTCTTTGGAACCCCTCACCAACGATGAAATCTGCGTTAACACGCGGGGGGTTACACGCAACTCGAATCATCTGTGCCACCTCTTGATCGCCTAGCCGTCCTCGGTACGGATTTCCAGGTTCAATAGTGCAAATTTCGGCAGGGAGCCACACCGGTCTCTTGATACTCCCAACATTGACCACTGGAAGGTCAGCTCCACGACGCAAAGTAATGTTATGCTCTGTACAAAACTATGAGCTTCATACATGGAGTCTAATGGCAGTGATACGTACTACTCTTGAAGAATTCTTCGACGGTCATGTTCTTCTTTCCAAATTCTTCGCAAGGGAAGGTAGTAAGGCGGGCAGATTTGCGGCCAATCTCCCAGAGCTTGTAGCGACGTTTATGGCCAAGATGGGTAGTGGTGACTTTGATGCTTCTCGCAAGCTCCTTGGGAAGAGTTGGCATCCCCCCCGAAGAATTCCGACTGAATGCAGCGAGAACATCTGCAAGGTTACCTGGCTGGACGAATGGGGCCATACAGACATTGCTGGTCAGGAGAGTTAATACATGTTCATATCCCTGTTATGCAGCACTCACATATTGACCATCAAGTTCTGGTAAGCCGGCCGAATAGACGTAGAAAACCCTCTCCACGCCTCAATGCCGAGCCCTAGGACCTTGTGTTCATTGGCTGGAGGCTCGAAGTAGTACTTGTTCTGCCCAATACGCACGCCTGTGCTCAGAGGCTTCTGCTGCAGTACCAGATTGAGGGCAGAGATGATAGGCAATGGATCGTAATCCCGGGATGCCTTGTCAGCGTTGAGGTACCTAGAGCGAATATTCAAAAACCAATGGAATAAGAATTGCAGGTAACGTACTTGGAGAGCTCATTGACGCTCAGCTCGCCCTTGAACATGACAGAAATCTGGTACGTGATAGCGTCGTGCGGGGGGCCATTCTGACCCTCTTCGAAGAACGGTATCCCTACGGTCAAATCTGGCAGCTTCACAGACGACACGAGACGCGAGCTTCTATCATGAGCAATGTGGCCCAACTGGGGACGGACCTGAGGGCTGTCCTCAAGCAACTGGAAGATACGGTCTTTGCGCTTGTTTAAAAAGGTCGCTGGCTCGATCTTTATCTCGTACTCGTACAACGGGCCCTTCGGCAGTTTGACTGCAAAGAAATTGGCGCGTAAAGTGATGGGTTTGCCCAGGGTACCGAAGCCAGGACGGGTTGGACGCTCCGGCTTGGGTGGGACCTTGCGAAGAGCATCGAGGAGTTTCGTCTGCTTTTCTGGCGTTAAGTGATCGGGGATCCGTGCTGGGACGTTTTCCTTGAAGATGACTGGGCCACTGAATCCCCCTCGACCCCTACCTCTTCCGCCTCGCGGTCCAAAGTTGTCGCTACCACCACGACCGCCTCCGCCTCTGCCAGGGCCACCACGACCTCTGTCAGGACCGGGACTACCTCGACCTCTGTCGGGACCGGGACTACCTCGACGACCTCTGTCGGGACTGCCTCGACCTCTGTCGGGACCACCTCTGAATGGTCGGCTCATAGTGATGTGGTTACTGAGGGAGCTGTAGAGTCTGTATAGAACTGGGGTAACGGGCGCTCGAAACAGTGATGAAAGAGATTTGAAAAGGTAGAAGATCGTATGATTATGGAGGTAAGCAGCAAGATAATGAAACTGATATCGGCGGAGACGAAGACGTCGTTGTCAGCGCTGTTGACGGCGTCGTCGTAGTCGTCGATAATAATCAAAAGGCTTGCGTAACACCCAACCCTTATATACGCAAGTTAAAACTCCGCTGCGGGACCGAAAGATTTAGCGCTGAATGATGTTCTGGAATGATGAGGAATGATCCGAGATAAGCCAGAAGCGAGGTACGAGCGGATGGCTTATCGGAGGATAAGCTAGCAGGCAGATGGCGTAGCCTTTAGATGTATACTGATGTAAATAGACCAATTCATTGGGGAAGAATCCCATTCTTTGAGCCTCGACACTCTGCCATCGTCTCCCTCGTTGGCCAGTTCACGGCCTTTCTCATTCTTTCGTCCCACCCACCTACTCCCTACAGCGCTTGGTATACCAGATTCGGCTTCCTTCTGGCCTTCTGGTTCCCAGGCGCTCAAGACTTGGGCCTGCCGCGTCATTTGGGTTTCTTGTCTCGTCGGTCCATACTCTTACCCTCCGACTAAGTTCTCTGACAACAACTCAAACTCGCTGCCCTCCAGGCCCTCGTCTTTCGACAAACCACCCAAATACTTTATGTATTTGAGTGCCTAGTATCCACAGTAGTCTATAGACTACTGTACAGACCCAACGCTGCAAGCGTTGGCCTCCTGCGTAGCCAGAATGACTAGCTTATCTAGGACCTGGCAGGCGCGCTAACAACACTGCTGTCACCTCAGATGAGCAAGTAATTTTGGTGTGTCACTCGGGGTTCACTTGCTAACTTGGCATCGTGAATAAGATTCTGGTTTTCATCGCACATCAAATCAAAACTTTAGAATTAAGTTTCCTAGTGTCGTCGGCACTCTTTTCTGCCATCTGACTAACTCTGTTCGCCGAACTGCGACATATATGGTAAGGGTCGCTAGATGGGTATGCTTTGAGCATTGCGATGCTGCGTATGAGAAAGAAACTTACAGGCGGTGGAAACAGCAAGTGACAGACGATAACAGTTCGATAAAGTCTGGGCAGGTGAGTACCTCTGGCGAAGAATAGAAGCGATGTACGAGTTTATTGATCCTGGTATTACTTTCGTGGAGTCCAAGCCTAGATTGGTGGATAAGACACCAGCAATGAGAGAAGCTAAGGAGCCGACCAGCTAGCCAGATTCGCGAGTGAAAAGAAGGACCCAGACTAGATAGACCTGACTGTACCCCCAGAACTGAGGACACAAGGAGCAAAACTAAAAGCCATGACACAAGCCACGGCCTATAAAACCATCAGGAAAATTAAGATGGAAGCAATCAGTACCAGAACAAACTCGATCAGAGAGACACCGGTGACAACGTAACACTAGCCCCAGCCGCGTCAGGAGAACGGTGCCAGGTAGAAATCACGAGGTAACAACTGTGGACCTCTGTTAGACGGAGGGACTTCAACACATCAGCTCGTTTCTTCTTGTGGATGCTGCGAAACGATGGGTACACAGTAGGGCGACATTGGAGACACATTAGCAGCTGTGAAGATAGAACTGAGTGTCGAGCATGCAACACCGAGGAAAACATGGACCATATCCTCACCAAATGTGATGCTCCAGGCCAGAACGAGGTATGGGTCCTTGCACAACAGCTATGGAAACACTACAAGAGAAAACGGGGTGTTAGTGGATCTTATCACGTAGACGATGAAGGCTTGATAACAACCGGGATCGGGCCAGAGTCTGCGTGATGGAGTCCCACATGAGACTTGCTCGACGAAGCACGAAAGTCAGTGCATAAACGCATTTACCTCGTGTGGTCAGTTCATCATGCGGTGCCTTCACTCTCCGAAAATTCACTGCATACCAAGGAATTCCAATCACGCTCACGAGGTTGCAGACCTCGATCCATTAACGGGCCAAGTACATCGTCTAAGGCGTGCCACTCTGCCAGTCAGAAGGCTCCTGCTGTGCGGCGTGTACGAAGATATACCAAACGTTCCACAAAAAATTTTTGAGCAGCTACCCGGCGGCAGCGAGAGCGTTCAAGCTGATAGGGACGGGTCTACAGTGCAATAAACGGGTGAGGAGCTGCAAGGATGGTCAGTACGACATCATCTGGCAATAACAAGAGGATGGAACACTTTGGGAGCATAGTAACAATGGAAACCTTAGCAACAGCACTGTTATGGATATGCCTAACCTCACTAAGTCTTTCGACGCCTAAACAAGGACTATTTCTTTCTCTTTCTTTCTTTGATATTCCGTACCTACCTTCACCTATCCTGAACATAACAGAAACCCCTAGAACATTCTCAAGGCTGTACTACTAGAATATTCTCTGTAGGTTCCTTAGTATATAAGTATTCATGTAGCTACGAAATATCTATCTACTCTTTGACTTATCATTTACCTTGTGTGAATTTGAGAATCCGAGACAGCTACGCTTAGCGCTCGCTGCCTCCGATCCTTACCAGTTACGCTTAGCGCTTTCTGGACCGATCGGTCAACCCCTCGACTACGCTTAGCGCTCGTCGACCCACTTCCCTTCTCGGATCCCTTCTTGGTAAAGAACTCAACTATATTACGAATACTAGCTACGTACATTAGCTACTACGCTACCTCACGTATTCATAACACTGGTGGACACATTGTATTTACCTTTGTAAAGGAATTCGAAACTCTCTATCATCATTGATCAATCATTCACAATATTCATCAACGACCTTCTGTCTTACAACCGGCGTAACACACCTACAATGTCTGCAACTGCTCAGACACAGCCCGTTGTTGACCCGTATGAGGCAGAACCAAGTCGCCCCCTCTCACCACCGATTGACTCCCTGCCGAAACAGTTTTCTCGACCACCCGTTAGCAATGAGCCGCTGAAAGACCTGTCAGACGTTTTGGATGACAGTGAATATGATGACGCAAACATTGGAATAACAACGGTTGAATTCTCGACTGGGATACCCCTACACCGGTATCCAAGGAGTGCGAAAGCTCCTGAATCGGAAAGGAAGAGGGCTGCGATAGCAATCATCAAAGAGTGCACACGAGATGGAAACATTTCAAACCATCTTCTGAACGAACCTTTTCTCAGTCACAACCAGTACAGTGGTGTATTCGCAGAGGATATGGCACTATTGGAGAAATTGTTAACAGAAGTGATATGTGCTCCACATAGTCTCACCGAAGAAATGATGTACCGCCTGGATGACAAGACCTATCGGAAATTCAAAAAGATTTTGGCTACTCGACGGGATAAGGCAAAGCAATCCTTAATTCAGTACGGCCGGCCAAAGCTACGTGAACCAGTATGGCCTGTAGACGTATCAGACTTCGTGACACTGAATGACTTTGAGATATATGCCTTACACCTTCGAATTCGCACAGAAGCCTTCCTCTGGCACCTCGACAAGGCCCACAACTTCGATACCTGGGGACCTCGTATTGAACTAGATGAAGATTACCTGAAAGAACGCGAGATGCGCTGGCGACATAGTGAAGAGCTGCAGACACCAGAGCGATCTCCTAGGGTTAAAACTGAGTTCAACCTAGGTGATTTCCGTCGAGCTGCAACAGGAGAACCTGAGCGAAGCAGTCGTCCAGCCGACACCATGCGCCATCCATCAGGATATACGAGGCAAGGTGCTGAACTCCTTGGTCTGCATTCTAACACAAGATTTTCAGAGGCTCATAGCTTCGGAAGACGAGAAGACGAGAACTTACGTGCATCCTCATTCCAGGAACGAGCATCTGAGAATACAAGGAATCATCATGAGGACAGCAGACAACCACTGCGAAACACTCGACCATCCTTCGATCCTGAGCCCAGCGATGATGGGGAAGGAGATGGAGATGATGGACGTCGAGATCGTAGACGTAACGATCCCTTAGGTCGGGGGAGAACAGCAGATCCAATCCAGGGAGGTACTAAGCCAGCAGAAGTGCATTTCGACACCAAGTTGAAAATGACAGACGTACCAACATGGGACGGAAACCCCGACACAATTGTTGGTTGGCTTCGAAAGGTTAATGACCTAGGTGAATGGAGTACGGCAGTATTCAGAGAATTAGGACGAATCGTACCAAAACGGTTGACGGACGCAGCAGACAAATGGTACTACTCCCTCCCGCCAGCATATCGATTGAATCTAGAGAGAGATTGGGATAGCTTGCGGCAAGGGATAGCAGACTATTACATGAACCGTAAATGGTGGGAACGTCAGAAGGAACGAGCACGAGAATGCACGTACCAAGACCAAGGATACACGACAGAAACCCCCAGCGAGTACTACATTCGCAAATCGGACCTCCTCAACACAGCTTTCGACCTAAGCGATTCAGAGATAATCAGTCGTGTTATGGACGGAGCACCATCAGCATGGAATACAGTACTCACCACGCAACTCTACAAAACAGCGGTTGAATTCCAGGCTAGCATTTGGTATCATGAGGAGCAGCTTATCGGTCTTGATCCTAAGGGAAAACGACCTATGAACTCATATGAGTCACGGATGGCCAAGGAGAAACGGCCATGGATTCCATACAATAAAACGGCACGTACCAATCTCGTAGGAGCCTCAGTAGGGTCCAGCTTACCTCTATTCCCTAAGGACGACGACACTAAGACCAGACGAAGGAAGTCGCCTACACAAGCAGGTGCAAGACCTTGCAGACATTGCGGTAGTGGTGAGCACTGGGATCCCAAGTGCAAACATCACAATGAAGGTATGCGCAAAGCTCGCACACGACTGGCAACTACGGACGTTGAGGAATTAGTTGCCCAGGATGAATACGATGAATTGTATTTTGATACCGAGGAGCAGGATTTTGAGGAGTCCCTCCGAATTACTGAGAGTGAGAGCAGGCTCGTGAACTCAAATGAGAGCACTGCGACTGAAACTCCAGCCTCGGGGGGTGTCAACATGGAGGAAGTAAGGGAGGAACATCCAGCAGATTCCGCAACAAACACACACACACTGCGAGTGGAATCAGACAATCAGAGTACATTCCCAAAAGAGTACGAATACTCCACCTTTCCCCGCAAACAGCGACGTGCCCTGGAAAGGCTCCAACGTCGATTTCAAAAGACATACCATGTGGACACTCAGGACAAGGGACAGATCTTAGAATTAAGAAAACACATGCAGCGTCCCCCTGGCTGTACCTTCTTGGGGAGCAAGGCTACCGCAACAACAGCGGGAATTAACGGTTTGAAACAAGATGAAATGAAAGTAATTGTTGATTCTGGATCAGACATTACCTTGATCTCACAAACCGCACTCCAGTCTCTCTCATCAAAGCCCAAATTACGGCTGGGCCAGCGCATAAACCTAATTCAAGTGACTGGTCAATCTACCATCTCTGGATATGTAAACTTGGACCTATTTTTCGACACTGCAGAAGGCCCCGTCAAGCTAAACGTCGATGCTTACGTGGTCAACGGCATGTCAACACCATTCATTCTTGGAAATGATTTTGCGGATCAATATTCCATTTCAATTATTCGACGAGACGGATCCAGTTACCTATCCTTCGGAGACAGTGACAGGGAAGTCAAAGTGGAAAACTCCACCGCACCATCCACCGTCGACTCTGAAGGCAGAGTGTTCAAAATCCGGGTCTTACACGAAGTTAGCAGCAGAATGGCGCGAGCAAGAGCTCACCGCAAATCCCAGAAAATGCGCCGCCGCCACCAGAGGTTCACATCTCGAGGTGAGGTACGATCTGAAGCACGAGTCGTAATACCTCCGGAAACAACCGTGAAAGTCCCGGTAAAGGCACACTTTCCGTCGCAGCATACCTCCTTATTTATAGAACGAAATATTCAGCAACAGGGTGAGGGAGATCGATTCTACGGCTCACCTGACTCCCTAATAGATTCCATCAACCCTTTTATTCATATCTCAAATTTTTCAGACCTACCGGTGATCCTTGAGAAAGGGAAACTCGTTGCAACCTCGCACAATCCCAGAAACTGGCTCGACAGACAGTTAGGAGGTTCTAAGGAAGCAGAAAGTGAGACGTACGCCACATTCATCAAAGATATCATCAAGGCACGAGGGAACCCCGCATCATGCCGAGCAATCCGCACTGAAACCGAGATCACTTCCAAAGCACACCAGAATGCCTATGCCGAGGATGATCCAGCCTCTACCGATCCAGTGGAAGGAGGACCCAAGACAGCCGAAACGGCACCAGATTTCATTGCAGCGACAACCATGCTCAGTAATTTGGACATGTCCCCAGATCTTTCCCCCGAAAACTGACAACGGCTAGAGACGATTGTGTTGAGGAACAAGCTCGCATTCGGTTTAGATGGGAAATTAGGTATTCACGATGCGAGAGTAGAGGTCCGCTTGAAGCCAAACTCTCAGCCGGTCTCGCTCCCACCTTTTCCTGTCTCACCTGCCAACCGCGAAGTCATGAATAAGCAAATTGATTCATGGATTCAGCTTGGAGTAATCGAGCCTTCGGAGAGCCCATGGGCAGCCCCTGCATTCATAGTCTATAGAAATAATAAGCCTAGGATGGTAATTGATTACCGAAAATTGAATAGCCTTGTTATTCCAGACGAATTCCCACTGCCGAAACAAGATGACATGATGCAAGCCCTAAGCGGTGCTCAGTGGCTGACAACTCTCGATGCGCTCTCCGGATTCACTCAGCTGATAGTCCACGAGAACTCCCGGGAGAAACTGGCGTTCCGTTGTCACCGCGGATTGTGGCAATTTACGAGAATGCCATTCGGATATCGAAATGGCCCAAGTGTATTTCAAAGGGTTATGCAGAATGTGCTCGCCCCTTTCCTGTGGATATTCGCATTAGTGTACATTGATGACATTGTTATTTTCTCCAAGACATTTGAAGATCACCTGAAACACATTGATCAAGTCCTAAAGGCAATAATATCATCAGGAATTACACTTTCCCTACCTAAATGTCATTTTGCGTACCAATCCTTACTACTCCTAGGACAGAAAGTATCTCGGTTAGGAATGTCGACCCATAAGGAGAAGGTAGAAGCTATCTGTGAACTCGACGCTCCGCAAAATGTACAAGAACTACAAACCTTTCTTGGCATGATGGTGTACTTTTCCGCATACATCCCATTCTATGCCTGGATTGCGCATCCGCTTTTTCGACTACTGAAAAAGGATACGCCTTGGGAATGGACCGATTTACACTGCGAGGCCTTTGATCTTTGCAAACAAGTGCTATCAAACGCTCCGGTACGAGGCTATGCTATTCCTGGGTTGCCATACCGGGTATACACTGACGCATGCGATTATGGGCTCGCAGGGATCCTACAGCAAGTACAACCCATTGCCATCCGTGATCTTCAAGGCACCCGAACCTTTGATCGTTTGAAGGAGGCCTTCAACAATAAGGAGCCCGTTCCGCAATTAGTATCCATGCTCTCCAAGGAACATAACGACGTTCCCGCTTTGCCTGAATGGTCAACTAATTTTGAAGATACAATCGTTCATGTAGAACGTGTTGTATGCTACTGGTCACGAGTACTGAAGTCGGCAGAAAGAAATTATTCGCCTACGGAGCGGGAAGCACTAGCATTAAAGGAAGCTTTAATTAAATTCCAACCGTACATTGAAGGGGAAAAGATTTTGGCCATCACCGATCATGCCGCTCTTACTTGGAGCAGAACGTTTCAGAACGTGAACAGGCGATTGCTGACCTGGGGTACCGTTTTCTCGGCATACCCAAATCTCCGTGTCGTACATCGCGCAGGTCGGGTCCATTCGAACGTTGACCCTATCTCTCGTTTGAGACGACGAATTCCTTTTCAAAATGGCCCCGTCTCGGATGGAATAGCATCAGTTGACCTTCGGAAGCCCGAAACCGATCAGGATCCTATGAAAAATATGTATAAGGAACTGGGAGATCGATTTGAGGAGAAATTACTCTCCGTAGGAACACGATTTGTAGCACACGAAGAATGTAGAGCTAGTGATTTTGCGAAGGACATGGGAACCATTCCTTTCCAGCTAGAAAATCAAGCATTCGTTGGCGAATTACCTTTCCAGTCTGCACAAACACATACTCTCCTAGTTGGCATATCAGAGGACGAGGTGAAAGAATGGCGGGAAGCGTACCAAGAGGACGTGCACTACCGTAGCGTGCTGGACTCCTTCAAGAAATCGACGGCCCATATTGCACCGGAATATCCGCAGTACTTTTATTCTGACAATGGGTTAATTTACTTTGAAGACAGTAATGGCAACAATAGGCTATGCGTACCAAAATCCTTACGAGTACAAGTCATGAGTATGATTCACAACACCCTCACAGAATCAGCTCATAGCGGCTATCATAAGTCTTACAACCGGCTAGCCACGACTCACTATTG
The DNA here is from genome assembly GCA_900157415.1 of Armillaria cepistipes. Lineage (NCBI taxonomy): Eukaryota > Fungi > Basidiomycota > Agaricomycetes > Agaricales > Physalacriaceae > Armillaria > Armillaria cepistipes. Next base: position 2,559,814 of record FTRY01000005.1, read on the forward strand.
GCCAGGTATGTCAAGAGATCTGCAGAAATACGTCAGTACGTGCGACATCTGTCAAAAATCGAAACCTCGACGGCACGGGCCCGTAGGACTATTGCAGCCCATCCCCATTCCAACACGGCCATTCGAAGTAGTATCAATGGACTTTATACCTGAATTACCCGAGTCATCAGGATATAATAATATCTTAGTGATTGTGGACAAACTCACTAAGTATGCCATCTTCGTACCATGTTCTACTACCATTAACGAGGAGAACACCGCCCGTTTATTCTTCGAGCATATTATCGCCAAGTTTGGAATTCCAGCGCAAATAATCACAGATCGAGATCCTCGATGGAGGAATACATTCTGGAAAGAAGTATGTAAGTTAATGGGGATGAAGAGAGCACTCACAACCGCACACCACCCTCAGGCAGATGGTCAGACCGAAGTCCTAAACCAAGGACTTGAAATAGCCTTGCGTGCGTATATCGGCCCTGAGCGCAACGACTGGGCGAAGTACCTAAACGGTCTAGCATTATCATACAATTCAACTCCGCATACGAGCACCGGCTATGCACCAGCATACCTGCTGTTTGGATTTACTCCGAGAACCGAATCCACCTTACTCTCGGACCCAAATTTCATACCGCGGCCTTTAGGTGACTCAGTATTAACTGGAGGGAAGCCTGACAGCGTGTACTTGGAACACGAGAACGACAAGGCCGTAGACATGGCCGAGCAATTTGAAGCAGAGCGACTAAGGGCCAAAGAAGCATTGCAACTCAGTCAAGCCTTTCAACAAAAGAACTACAACAAAGGCAGACTACTCACGGAATTCGAAGAGGGAGAACTCGTCGTCCTAAACCCACATTCGCTGGATCTCATCAGGGACATCAAAGGTCAAGGAAGGAAATTGATGATGCGATACGACGGACCCTTTGAGATCATCAGGAAAATTAACCCGGTGACTTACCAACTTAGGTTGCCGACATCCTATGGCATTCATCCAATCTTGAACATCACCCACCTCGAGAAATACAGACCTTCCCCTACGGAATTCGGCCAACGACCAACTAAACGAATGAACAGAGACGACTTCGAGGCACTACCGGAGATGGAAATAGAAAAAATCGTCGCAGAACGAATGTTCAAAGCTGCAGGCAAAAATAGACGAGTCAAGAAATTTCGAGTTCGATGGATGGGATTGCCCGAACACGAGGATGAATGGAAGACTAAAGAGGAGCTCAGGAACGCGCCCCAAATCCTGGAAGAGTGGTTTCAATCACCACAACGCGTCAATAAATCATGATAAGACTCCATCTCCATTCGCCTCAGCAACCCTAAAACTAATTATACACCCTCAGCTTTCTCATCCTATCACTAAGCTATCAAAAACAGTATCTTTCTCGTCCAGAAAACACTCCAGCCAAGACCTGCAGACTCTTAAAAGAACGTGTGCAAAACAAGTACCACCTCTCCAAGCCCCAGCTTATAACACTACTATTCCACTCAAACACGAAGTCGCTCTCCAACTCCTAAACTCTTTTCACACTATGTCGTCCAACCCTTCTTTCGCAAACTCCAACACTACCGGAGCTTCCGTACCCGACAGCTTCCTAGACCCATTGCGCATCGTGATCGGCAACCCAGCCATCATTGCTCTAGTCGAAGGAGCAATGAAGAACGACGTATCCCTCGATGAACTCATCGACCAGCACATAGTCGCATTCACCGTAGGCGACAGGGAGCTCTATCGACCATCCTACCTCATTGCCGTAGCGACATGGGTCCTCGCCCAAACAACGGGTGATGTACTCTTGCACGCAACTAACAATATCACCCCTTATGCTAACACTTCCCAACGGCCCCGTACCATTCCAGAATGCGCACTAAAGGAGCTTGGGCTCACCTCCCAGCACGAGCTCGCCATCGCTGAGCTGCACGGCTTGCCGAATTATCTGGTCAGCCTGGTATGCAGTTCTCGGCATGAACTGAAGGCTAGATTCGGCAAGTTTCAAGCTCTCGTGCAGGGAGCTATATTTTGGCTCGCCTCGTGCATCAACAACAGTATCCGCAGAGGTTTCGACACATGCATCAACTGGGGAGCGTACATAGGACTTAAATGGGACGAGTTCCTATTCAGAGTGGCTCCTTCCAGGTATGACAATATCCAGACTCACAATGCAGAAATTGACGCGTCTCTCATTATCAGGGTAATTAGCGAAGCACGCAGACGGGGCGTTTCCGCTAACGAAGTCATCGAACACTATGCTTCTAATGACGAGGCCGCCCTCACGCGCTACATTCCGTCTACGGCCATCAACTTCCCTGATATAACTGCGTGGTTGCACTTCCCATACGACCCGCGCTACCCTCGCACGTCGATGTTCACTTACCTTCCTCAGCTGTTGACCAACTACAGCTCGGAGGACGAGCATACCATTTCGAGCTCAGGGCCGCCTTCAAGCCCTGCAGGATCGTATGTCACAGTCGACTCTGACTCAGACGTCGAGATGACGGACGACGACGACGACTACAGCGACGAGGACAGTTTAGCGGAGATGATGAGTCGCTTGTCCATCAATGACAGCGATGTCAAGATGGAACTGACGAGCTACTTACCCGTTGTCGACATTTGTACGTCTCCTTACTCCCACAACCACCCACACGGACTAACAGCTCATTTAGGCTTCTAAAGACTGGGGGGGCTGTGTTATGGATATGCCTAACCTCACTAAGTCTTTCGACGCCTAAACAAGGACTATTTCTTTCTCTTTCTTTCTTTGATATTCCGTACCTACCTTCACCTATCCTGAACATAACAGAAACCCCTAGAACATTCTCAAGGCTGTACTACTAGAATATTCTCTGTAGGTTCCTTAGTATATAAGTATTCATGTAGCTACGAAATATCTATCTACTCTTTGACTTATCATTTACCTTGTGTGAATTTGAGAATCCGAGACAGCTACGCTTAGCGCTCGCTGCCTCCGATCCTTACCAGTTACGCTTAGCGCTTTCTGGACCGATCGGTCAACCCCTCGACTACGCTTAGCGCTCGTCGACCCACTTCCCTTCTCGGATCCCTTCTTGGTAAAGAACTCAACTATATTACGAATACTAGCTACGTACATTAGCTACTACGCTACCTCACGTATTCATAACAAGCACCACCTCACTACCTATTGACATCCTCGAGTAAGGCTCTCCCTCCTGAAAAAGGTTCTGTACCTCCTCGTCTCGTCGCTGTGCTCCCACAGAGCCGCCTTCTGAAAGGCTTCACGATATCTGACGACAGCCAATAGTCCATTTCACAGCATAAAAAACCTTGGAATGTCATTACAACTGGTGCGAGCTGGCGGCATCTCCTGAGGGCATGTAAACGGCCACTGACGACTTGGGCTCAGTTTCGGGCAACGCGACTGAGTTCATTCGAGGGCGGCCTTGCGCGCTTTTTAGAGTAGAGAACCGGCGAGAGGGAAGTACGATGACAAGGTAGAAAGAGAAAGCGCAAAATGTGTACAAAATGTGCGCAAAATGTTCAATCAAAGAGCGACGGCAAACTCCGTATTGCAAGTTCCCCGGGACGTTCCGGACCGCCCATCGTGTAGCATTGGCCCCTTGGCATCGGCCACCTTTTCTTCTTTCAAGCTTACCCTACTCTCAGTATTCCCGACCAAATCAACCATCTGTGCGTACAATGGGTATCGATGAATATGTCTTGGACCAGAAACCTTCGAAACGTATTTCCCCCCGCGCTCTTCGATTGCCAGGAGCATGGGTGGAAGTTCTGACCCAATTCTGACCAGACTTGCCTTAATCATGAGGTACCGATTTGGCGCTCATCTTCTCTCGCTGTGTGATTCCATTCCAGGATGAATTGGAATTTGTTGTTTTGCTTTCGTTCGGTACCTAGTTGTATTATCTGTCTTGATAGGCCTTTTCTTGCTCTAAGATCTACTAGGTGCTGCGAATCGTGGGACTCGTGTGGTCCCTGATTACTATGCGCGCGCGCTGAGAACGAAATACAAAACTGTAGTGCCCTAGCGCTTGTTCGTTATCAACACCTGGACATCTGACTTATTTAATCACACAAAATGGAAACTCGATAACCACTGTTTCTTTTTCTGTCTATCAGCATGGGTATAAATAGGCTTCCATCTCTTCTTTGCTAACCCACCAAAATCCTCGCTACCATGGCTTACCGCAACCTACCAAATTTCTACCCTCAGCCTTGCGTCGCCGCACATCAGGTCATTTACTTTTCCACATCTCTTCGCTCCGCTCACACCTCATCTTCTATTCCAGGGCCAAGTTCGTGTCATTGATATGAATCACCAGATGTACGGTGCAGTCTTAACGATCGACAGTAGCTTGACAAGATTGATCGTGAGTTTCCTGTACAGTCTGATTTCTTTGGGCTCTTCTCTCAACTATCAGCCAGGACGGAGACTGGGTCTACTTTATCGGGTGGCCGGACAATACTCTCAACAAGAGAGGCCGGACGTTCAACAAGAGTCATACGACCTTTGTACACGCCCAATTGGAACTCGTCGAACATCGTAAGTAGATCATCCTTTGTGGCGCACAATGCATTTCATCATTCTGCGATCAGGGAAAAGACATTCTCGCTGATAGAAGTCGCGTATGTAACGTGTTGTTGTAACGCTATGTGCTGCTTAGTATACTATACATTGTCGGTATACACCAGTGTCCGTCCTAGCCTGTATATGTATTATGAATCCGCTAGGAAACAGAGAAATGCGAATACTTATACTAATATAAATAAAAACCCACCGCCGTTGTCAAGTGGAGATTCAATTCGTCACTAAGGTAGCGGTTTGCCGGGTCATATTCGGCACGTCCCTGACTGGTTCCACGGAGACAACGATCAAATTTTAGGCCGAGCGTAAGCACTATTTTTAGCACTTGTCCGCCATCCGCCGAACGAGTATCATGTCGATTCTCAAGCCCTTCATTGTTCTGAAACTGCTCAGACTTGTGAGCTGGAAACTCGCTATTCAGCAGCCAATCCAGGTCCCCAGTAAGTAAAGGGACTCGCCAATCAAACGTTCGACGGTGTTTCTCTGGTGAAGTTCCATGTCAATAATATTAATTCCTACGAGGCCGGAACTTGAATTGCAACCTTCAACTTCTGCTCTGCGAACGGTTCGTTGGGGCTTGTATGACCCGAATTTCTCTCCAATGCTAGATAATGAGCCCGAAGCCCCAACACGAAGACTCCGAAAGAGTGGGGAGTGGGCTTCGGGGTTTCAGGGCTGGAAGAGAACCATCGTATTACTGGAGCTAGTTCTTGGTGGTCTACGCATACTAAAGAATAATACAATCAGCAGGTAACTTCAAGAGATACCTGGGCTGGCTGTAACTGGACAGAATTATTCATAAGCGATAAGTGTCCTTTCGTACACACTGTGTACGATCTGCCATTCCATTATTTGCGAAAGGGAAGCTTCTATCATTATCCCCATTACTATGCAATCGCGATCCCGACTCGGGGCCGTCCAAGATTTGCGGTCCGTGATGTTGCTGCAAGTACGGCATGAAATATCCGAGTCGGTAAGCGAGATTGACACCTCCTTTTGGAAAGAGGATCTGCGCCGCTTAGACAAGGATGGACCGCAAGCGATGGACGTGCAAGCAGATGGATAAATATTATCAAGTTAATAGTACAGCTCGTAGCATAAGTATCAGAGAGGGATTCCTGCAAGGACACGCTGGAGTACAGCATCAACGACCAATCCATAAAGAATATGATTTCCAATGGTTGGTGTTTGCAGGAAAAACTTCATGCACTGCCTGGGACTGTCAATGTCCGTCACAAGGAGTTCCTTCAGCAGGATGAAGGCAGAGAGAGCGACAGCGGTATAATAGGCAATTCCTTGGCCGTTCAGATAACCAGCCCATGACATCAAAGCGGTGAAACCAAGGGTGGTAGCAGAACAAATGGGCATGGTGAATTTGCCGCACAGGATGGCAAGTGACTTCATGCCAATTTTGACATCGTCCACCTTGTCCTGGTGCTGATACACGGTTTCGTATGTGATTGTCCACATCGTCGCACCGACATATGCAGCCGTGAGGGCACGATAGGGAATTTGACCGTTGGGTGCGAGATCGGCCCAACCCATGTAGACACCGATGTTGAACATCAAGCCCTGAAAGGAGAGGTTAGATTGGGAAACTTCGCGAGGATTGTAAAGGATCTCACCAAAGGAATGGGGGCGAAGGACATCCAGCGTTTGCAAGTAGGGTATAGCACGTACAACGGCCATACATACATGGAGATGCGCAGACTGAATAGATGAATATGGTGAGTATAAACGAACTATCGTGGAACGAAAAGTACTTACGCGTCAGGGCTCAAAACCTTGTATGCCAAAGAGACACCAATCACGACTTGGAGAGCGAAGAACAGCCAGGCACGCTCTATGCTGATAGCACCTCTGGGGAGCGCGCGGTTTTTGGTACGCTCGACGTTCGCGTCAATATCATAGTCAAGGATATCATCAATTGTCATGATCTGAGATGACAGATAAGATGGCTTGTACGAAAATAGATAGAATAGACTCACCAAACATTTGATACCAATGCATAGGAAAAAATAGACGGCTGCCCGGGTAAGGCATTCCATTCCCGTAAGCTCAGGGTAAGCGTGGTAAACCATCGCTAAAGACCACGCTAAGATTCCCGGTTAGCGAACAGAAACAGAAGTACATAACAATCCACACTCACCCACTGGCAGAAACACTGTCGCGCATCCCATCCCGTTTTGGAGACGGCAGAGCTCCCAGCAAGCACGGATCTCAGTCCGAGTCGGTGATGCGAGGAGGGTATTGACGTTCGAGAAGATGGAGGCAAAGCTCGAAGTGATCGTCTCCTTCGGACCCTTCTTGGAAGCCAAGAAGGCGGAGGATGGTGGATAGATAGCAGTGGGGAGAGCCATTGTAAGAAGTGGTAGTAAAGGTAGAAGGCTGTAGGATGCAGAGAACCTGGTCTCCTCTCATCTTCACGCCCGTCCCTATATACCAGTCAGACGCCTGGCAGGCGCTTCATGCCATTGACCGAAACTCCAATAACGAAAGCAGGGAAGGCAACGGCTGCTCGTCAATGAAATTCGATCGAGGACCGCCTAAATCTCAGATTGATAGCCAACGCCTGTGATCGCTGGAATATCATTGGTCGATCTCGTCCTACGCCCGCATAAGCGACCCTGTCCGACTCGCACACAAGCGGTGATACCCAAATGGGGAACCGTCTCGTCATAGGAAAATCCCTCGCCGCACGGCGCACGAAGCCAAATGCGCCTTGCGGACACAAAGAGAATATTATCAGTCCCCTGCGGCTTTCAAGGATGTTTTGTGTCAAGGGTGAAGACTCGAGAGTAACGGCGAAATCGTATAGAATGAGGTCCAGATTAAGCTGTTCGCGGCCAGCCATGTTACATGCATACCAAGATTCCAAGTAAAGAAAGCTCCAGGCGTCACTTACGCAAACTACGATCGACGGTCTCTAGGAGAGTATCATGAGAAAATGATGGAAGTTCAGGAAAAGGACTTTCTGATTTGTTTCTGTTACTTTTCCAACGACGCGTTTCCCCTTTCGGCCGTACAACGTTCTCCGCTTTCAGATCCCCTTCGAACTGGCTCTCTGCTTTGGCCTGTCCCTCTCCCTGCAGCTCATTGTCAATCGCTATCGTGCACTGCCACCCGACTCGGTGCCGTCGACTAATTGCGGTCCGGGATCAGGACGCTAATAGTTATCCGAGTCGGTAATCTACCACTGGCCATATCGGGTTGAGACCTCCTTCGACGCTCGCAGTGAAGTGCTATAAAAGAGAAAAGATCTCCGGGCGTATGTAGGTTCTTGCCCCACCTGTATACTTGTGGTCGTCGTCGATCGACATCATCTCTTCGCGATCCTCAATGCACTGAATGGAAGTATCGAAATCTTCCGCAAATGGGGCATGTATGCGCCACAATCTAGATTGAAATTGCTAGGTTGATTTTTGAATTCACTTCGGTCCCCTGGAAAAGGATTTCCGAATCGCGGAACGGCGTCGAAAAGTAATCACCGGAAAACAGTTGTTTGACAAGCAAGATTCTGTTTGACGATGTAAGCAGCAAGTTTCATTTGTGAACATGGGAGCGCAGGTTATCCCAGGAGAGCATACCTAAGTGCTTAAAAAGTCCAACAAATGGCGCGTCACAATGATTCGATGAAGCGTTGTTTCTACTTACACACCAACCTCTCCAGATGCCATTTTATCTCCAAGCGCGTCCAAGAGCCTCTTCAGCTCCTCCGCCTCCTTCGTTAGCAGTGACACCTCGCTCTCTTTCTCCTTCTCTTTCCAGCTTAGATCCTTCACTGCTTTACTGACAACATCTGCCCAAGTGACCCCATCCTTTGCCAGCGTCTCGACAATCTGGTCTTTGATGCGCCTACATGCACCAGCACCATCATACCCAAACCCAGTATATACCTGTACAAGGGATGCCCCTGCCTTGGCATAGTCCAGTGCGTCCTCACCAGAGGATATACCTCCACATCCAATGAGAGGTATACTCTCCGGAAGATTCTGCCGTAGTGTCTTGAGTGCAGACAAAGACAGCTCTTTCAAAGGAGTTCCGGATAGTCCCCCAGCTTTGACTTTGCTAGCTGTAAGAGATGTAAGATGTATGTATGAATAGAACGGGAAATATATCACTGACGGTGGTGGAGAGAAGATGGCCGTGAGATGGTGGTGTTGCTCACAATGACACCGTCAATGCGACTATTCCGTATCACCTCTGCCATTTCGATGAGCTGCGATTCGTTCAGGTCTGGAGCTATCTTCAAGACTAGTTTGGGTTTGGGAGCGGAAGTCACGGCAGATGGAGGCAGGTCGTCTCGGGCTCTTGTCACACCTTCGAGGAGAGTTTGTAGGGTATCGCGACCCTGAAGACCACTGGAGACACGGTCAATGAACGTGCCATTGTCAAATTTAAGCAAGCCTACCGTAATCCAGGAGTGTTGGGGCTCGACACATTGACCACCAGCACATCGGAATAAGGACCGAACATGCGGACGCCATCAACAAAGTCCTGTATTGAATCTGCTGGTGAGGACTTGTTTTTGCCGAGATTGACAGCTAGGACGGATCCGCTACGGAAAGACGCAGTGTCGTTGTTCTCTTGCAGGAACGTCGGTATACGCGCTCGTATCCGGTTCAAGACAGACATATGACCTTGCGAAGGAAATCCGTAGCGGTTAATGACTGCAGAATCTTCAGGGAGATGGAAGAAACGCGGCCGGGGATTCCCTGCCTAGCTTAGTATCAGAAGACAGTAAGAAACAATGAACTGCCAACAAACCTGTGGACTTGGCGTTACGCTCCCAATCTCCACCCAGCTGAATCCAAGATCAAAGAGACCTTACAACTCGTTAGGAATGAAAACCCCCGGAACAGGCGGTAGCATACCATCTATTGCCTCTCCATCCTTGTCGAAACCAGCTGCCAGACCGACTGGATTGGATATCGGTTTTCCCCAAAGCTATGAATTTCTCGTATCATTGAGAAAAAGTATCGCAGAGCCTGACAGACCTCGAATCTCAGCCTCTCGTCATCTGCGACCACATCCTTGGGCCCTAGGCCACTCCTCAGCACTTGCACAGCAAACTTGTGGCCTGTCTCCGGGTCAAGAGAGTACCTCAAAAGTGGTGTCAAGACATAGCGATGTATTGCAGAGCGCGAGTCGAAGTAGTATACCGCGAAGAGACCTGCTGAAATGGCGAAGACGGTTGCATACAGGCCCGTACGAACGGGTGATTGCGGGATAGAGGAAGATTTGATGAACAGGCTACGGCTGGGAGTAACAGGTCGGAAACGCGCAGGTGACGACAATACGCGCGCCGCTGCTCGTCGCAATGCAGTCATGGCGAGCAATACGCCGTCGACGACGTGGTGGTGGTAAGAGGAGAAGTGAACAGGGCCGTGACGGGCCGGTGCCAGCGCCGGCCGAAGTTATTTCCCACGCCCCCACGGCGTCAAATGTCAGGTTTGCGAGAGTCAGGCTCTTTTCGCTTTGTCCACGACCAGATCAATGGCTATCTTCGATGTCGCGAAGTACCTTGCTTGCCAGTCCCTTTCAAATCTTCTCTCTGAGATCGAGTAAATGGCACTAGGTTAAAGGAGCACTTCCTTTCCTTGAAGACGAGATAGAAGATGGTCTGTTTTGCGTACTAGATGCATACAGAAGTGATGCTATAAAGAAATCTAAGCAGACTCATCTAGCAACGATACTTCTATGCCTCTCTGTCACCTCCTGGCGCAGGAGTATGAACGCGTTACATCATTCCATCCTACTGCAAGGAGACTCGGTATCTCATCGTTAACGGAGAAAGCAGTTCCTCCGCATCCCGCCGAACTATCATCGGTTCAGGTAAGTTCAAACTTGAATGTGAAGCAAACACTCACGAATGCAGCGTGCAGGTCATCCCGATATCCGGGCGCACCGACGAAATGTTATCGAACCACGCATCACCCGGTGCGAAGGTGATGCATACTCCGCCCCCTGTAGTGGAATATGTGCACGTTCCCTCGAAGTTGTCGTCTTTGCAGTAATAGAATCCTGGGGTTCCCGCATTCTATACGGGTACCGCGTGAGATAGCAGCGTCAATTGGCACTCGACCAGGCGAGACTTACGGGAGCACGGGAGGCGATATCAGTCGCATTGGCAGGTCCAGAGCCTAAGGGAGCTCCAGACACGACAGCCAAGGCTGAAAGAACGAATACGAGGAGTTTCATGGGAAGCTGACTTTAACCTGGGTTGGTCCTCGAAACTGCTTACGCTTTATATGTGGATATTTTGCACAAGAAGCGGTACTTTTCTTCGTGCGAGATCTCATGCGGTTCAGGTTGTCCGACAAAATCTGTAATGCAGGGTAATTCTGTATAGCTATTGAATTCTTTCATCCATAGTCCTCGTACCTGTGAGTGTTCGTCCCTTTCTTCGAGAAAATTTCCGATTGACGTATTGCTCGCAAGCTAGAGATACAACAATATCAGACGTTCCTTGGCGGTAAAAAAGGACGCTTAATACTAGTAGGCGCCAATTTTTGAAGTTACGGAATACCCTCAGAGTCGAGATCAGATGGTGGCGTCCGACACAAACTCAGATCCAAATGATGTGGTCCATTCGATTTTGCGACTCGGTGGATAACCCAGATTCCATTCACCGACTAAGGAGTGTCGATATCGATAAACTGGGTGGAGAATTCCGATGCAGGTATCGTTGCTTCAAGAACATACTGCTTGATTCAAGATTCTTGATAGCTATACGGAACCCATTCATCTATAGTTTCTTTACCAAGTTTCCGACCTCTTCGCTGGAAGGATTCTGACTGACGCGTCACCTGCAGCCATCCATCAAACGTGACGTTGAGGCCTATGACGGGGTCTATGTTCACGACCACGGTGTGGTGCTACTCGCCGCGAACTCAAATTCTTAATCAGGTACTGGCTTAACGACTCGGCCAAGGAGACAATTCACAAAACCGTACTTCTTATTTAACATTTTTTCTATAGTTCGCTTAGGACTGCTCCTCGATGTCAATGGCAAGAAAATATGTATTGGTAACGATGGGCTCCCTGACCCAAACTACAAGTTACATCAAATATCTTCACACCATCCTGCACAGATATCTGACTAAAACACAGTAATGGTGAGTCGTTATACAACTGAACGTCAACCAGGTTTTGCTTACTGTGGACTATCTGCAGCCTAAGTACAGCTATAGGAACTAGCTTTATTCGCCCAGGTGATAGAATTGGTCTGAGCCGTGATCGCAAGACTTGCTCCTGTGCAGTTCACCCCACTTCAAGAAAGCGTGAATATTCAATTCATGAAATACCGTCGAAACACCCACCTGTACAGGGTGCACACTACGCCAGTGTCCGGACGCATACACGTGATGGCCTTGTTCCAATAACCTCCAGCTGAGAAGGTGACGCAAGTCCCAGACTCAGCCGACGTGTACGCGCACGGGCCTGCGAAACTGGCTTGAGTGCAATAGTATGTCCCAACGGTCTATGTTAAACACGCTTAAGATGAGATGCAAGGAACAGATTCGTAGCACTTACAGCGGCATGGGCACTAGCCGTGAGGGCAATGACTGACACGAGAGTGGTAAGCTTCAACTGCATGTCAGAAAGTAGACAAGACGGGCGAGTTATCCAATCTCGCTTCTTCTTATATCACGGTTCTCATGATCCCTCAAACCCTGTCTTGAACCGGTCTCTTCGTGTCGTCTGTCATGCAGAACACGAATTGAGCGGGACACCAAAAACACCAGTCTAGGCTATACCTTGCCTCGGGCACGAAATTCTTGATGAGAACTACTTAAGCGCCTCAGTTGGACTGAGCTGTCTGTCTGTCAAGGATAAACAACAGAAATCTGGAGAATCAATCCTCAGGAACTGATGCAGCATATATCGATCACGTCGGGAATGCGAATTTTTGAGAAAGACTGACATGGGTTTGGGCGCCATATAGACATGTTGAAAGGTAAATGGTAATCTCCAATGAGCAGCACGTTTCTGCCTTCGAGATTGGTCAAGAAGCACGTCCCGAAGTAATGAACTTGAAGATTGGGTGCTCACCTTCATGGGGCCTTGTGTTTTGAGGGCAGCGGCCTAGTTGCAGCCTTCACGTGTCCGTGGCGACAAGAGCTGCTGCTTACTGCTGTCGTCGGATGCCTGGGAAAATGACACAGTGAGGTGGAGAATACTGTACCATTTGAATCACTTCGAATGTCACATGTCACAAAGGGTGCATTCGTATTCGCAAAATGACCATGTGTCACACGTCTCAAGGGCCTCATTCGGCAAGGTTAAGTGTCACAAAGTCAAAAAAGTGACAAATTTGACAGAAAACAGCCCAAAATTGAAAACTTTTCTCCGATATGATGGTTTTAGCTCATTTCTAGCCCGTAGCTGGGTGTTCCATGCCTTGAATATTCGAGTAAAATGTACCTTAATAGGAATATTATTCGAATTTTGTACGAATGTCACTGTCACTGGCCCCGTATTCGATCATTCGGCAAGGTACAAATATGTCCCGTGTCACTGGCCATTCGAAGTGATTCAAATGGTACAGTAGATAATTGGGAGAAAGCGCGTTCCGGCACACCGGTCCGGAGCGCACGTTCATGGTTTCGAACCCCCATCGGGGTCAACAATGGTCCTTTCTGCTGTTCAGTCTGTATCTTTTTCAAGAAGTATGAACTAATTTCTGTCGTGGCTCTCTCATTTACTTTGCCTTCTAAAGCCGTATTCACCTCACGTTCTTCAAGCTCGGCGTTTACGAGTTGACTGGCAGCCTGCCTAAGCTCACGGAATATGACAAAAAGGCACTGATTTTTTGTGCATCTTCGATGTTCCCAAGTTTTTGTACCCCTCCGCGCTTGAACAAGGCCCGCCGTCCTCCACTATGTATTCTGTTTCGCTTTCGCTGATATTTCCGATCTATACGCGTTCTTTCTGATTCCATTGCTCACTTCAGCACCGGCGTCTGTGTCTGAAGAGATCGCACCCCGTTAAACCTAAACATGTTCTATTCATTCTGTCAATGCTCCTTGTTATAAGGCCACCCGCTACTTAGTTACCACCTTGCAATTCATGATGAAGTGGCTTGCTCTCCCTCTCGCTCTCGCTTTTGTCTCCAGCGCCGCCGCAGCCAGCATCTCCTCTCGTGCAGCCGTACGTGAAAATATTATCTTCATCCACTCGAACTAACACTCCTACCCACCAGCAATGGAGCAACATCGGGATAACCTACTGCACCGAAACGGACTACGCCGGCATCTGTACCCATGCTACTATTGGTGCAGGGACTTGCGTTACCTTCGCCCCGGGTGATAGCTTCTACCAGACCATCTCGTCTGTGCGGAACGACCCTGAGAACGTTTGCACCATTTTTTCGTGAGTCGCTGCCCTTTGAAGGGGTGCTCACTGCTTATCACCATACAGCGGCGTTCAATGCACTGGGACCTCTCTGGCCATCGATGAGGGTTACAGCGACTTGACTACGGCTGGTTGGGACAACACGGTAGCGGCCTACATTTGCGATAGGAACTTCGGTTAAGTAAGTCGTATTGTCAGTGTGTGACCCGGGCGCTCTTAATGGCTTTCTCCACAGGCTGTTGAGGGTGTTTGTTCAACGTACCTCTCAGTCAAAGTCGGCCCTGGTTCATCTTGTAGTGCGATGCCCCGTAGTACTTAGTTATCGGCTTGACAAATACACGCTGGTGATTCTACGTAACATTCAGCTGGATATTAAATTGGGCACCTCCAGATGACCTGGGCGTGAGCGAAATCATCAAGATACCAATCTGAGATGGACGACGGGACGGCCATGGGCAATATCCATCAACGATGTTCCCGAGAGTTCCGATGTGCGAACAGCTTTCTTATCATCGCCACTCAACAGCAAGTCCCCTTGATATTCTAAAGTCAGCCACGTATTTCTTGGCCCTGGTTATCATTTCAAGTTTGACCACTCATAGCAGTGGTATGCAGATACAGGTATAGATAGTCAGTACATATTATTACACAGTGAACATAGCAAATAACTCAATCATGACTCGGAGACATAGCCGGCGACGGATTATATTCCTGCAAACGAAACCATAAAGGAATCATCTTCCACATCTTCTGCCTCTCTCTTGCTGCCCACGCTTCTAGAGACCTCGCACACGGCTTACATTCCGAGAACTCGGCGCTCTTCAGCTGCCCCAGCTCCTCCGCGACATACAGCGGATCACAGAAGCCGCGCTCCCGATCAAAGAGGTAATGCTGCGTTGCGAGGTCAACGAGCTCAGAGAAATCCTTCCGGCACGCTGCAGCAGAAACGCAGACAGAGGAGGGCTTGCGGATGTGGGTACGAATGTATTGGCTTGTGCCCATGGCTTGGATGAGGGTGGTGATGGTGTTCTGGGCGATCTCCTTGCCGAGACAAAGGCGTTGGGTGTCGGAGAGGGAAAGGGTCGAGGGATGGGAAGAACTAGGGGCAAAGATTTGGCAAAACGGATACCGGCAGAGGTCGTAGAAAGCTGGAGGGAGGAGGGAGGGGGCATCTACTTCGCGCGCGAGGTTTATCACAGCCTTGATTGTCGTTAGGACGACGACGAGAAACAGATGATTACGCACTACTGGTGAAGGGTAAAGATGAGAGCCATCTGTCGTCTGCATTTCGTACAACCGCGCCAGGTCTTCTCGGCAATCCCAGCCTTTCAAATTCGAAGGCCAGGCGATCCTCAGATGCGCCAGCGCCTTCTCCCGCAAGGAATCGATGATATACTTTGTCGAAAGTCGTAGGATGCCCGATACTCTTTGAAAGTCGTCATGGCCGTTATCGCCAAAGTTCCTGAAAGGCAGTGAAGCGAGTGGCAAGGATGATACACTGATACAAACGTACGGGCCGTCGTACAGCGCGACGAGGAGGTTGGCCAGGTCCTCGGCCTTGTCGTGCAGAAAGACGACTGGGCACCCCTCTATCTCGTCTAGGCGCCCCGGCTCTGGATGTCGAGTCGACGAGGCCAAGGAGAACATGTCCCGGAAGCATACTGAGTGGCGAGCGAGCTGCGACATGTGCACCCGGAACAGCGTATCCTCTGCGCGACAGACGACGCTGCCGTCATCGAACCACAAATCGGTGTGCCGGTACAGCTCGGCGCCTGTGTCTGGGTCCACGATCTTTGCACTGGCGCCGGTGAGACAAAGCCTGCCTGAAACACCGGGAAACGGACATACTTTGACGACGATGAAGAGGAGGCGCAGGGATCCGACATGTTCACTTGCTGCTCGCTGTCTCTCGTGGTGAGCACGATGGAAGTAGTAGCACAAGAAGCATGACACATCTTCCTGCCCTTGATGCGTCACATCTTGCCAAGGCGATAAGATGTAATTTATTGTTTTCAAATTTTATCTCAATTACAAGGGAGCAATACAAAGCAATTCAGTGAAGAATTCGTGTATACGTTTCACTTTCAAAAGATTTAAGGAGACGGCAGACGCTGAACATTTGGCCCCAGCGGCTACGGCAAGACTGAGATGGTGCGCGACTGTAGATCTTTTCTATCAGTTACTCTTTGACAAGCATGGCAGGAACGGGTGCTGCAGGCAAAGTTGGGGGCACGTACAGAATTCGCTCTGGCAAGGAAAATATCTTCCGTCGATAATAAAATCCTTTTCATGCCTTCATAAATTCAAGGGGCTCATCGGCTAGAGTACTATTCATCGCCCCCTTGAAAAGAAAGTGAGTTTCACGAACAAAGGCGATACTCTGAGATTCAATGGCGGAGGCAAACTTCGAAGGGGCAATCGGACACATCGGGCCGACACATTTGTTGAACCTTAACCACGACATACGTGACCGAACCATCCAACTGAACCAAAATCAACCTTGCATTCGCTAGTTAAACATGTAGTACACGTCAAAATTATTCCCCTACTAGTAACGATAATTGACGCAGGAAGCTTTTCGTCATGCAGCTTTATGTCCTAGAGACTGACAAATGGGTGCAGGTCATCTTCGAGGTTATCTCGGACATTCTCCGCCCCTTCGAGACCAGGTAACACGCGCTCAGGCCGGAGGCAGGCACTTCCACGTAGCCGATGCCAAGCCTAGCGGTATGAGAAGTCGCACACGACACTCCACCCTCGCTGATATTCTGGATTGGCCTTTTCTCTCTGTGTAGGCCCTGTTCCATTCGTTCCGTCATTTTTCGCTTTCTGACCCCATTTCTCCTGTCACTGTTCAGCGAGATCGGTCCTTGTTCTAAAAAATCAATGTAAGCATCTTAAGCGCCTTCTATTTTGCCTGTCTAAGTACAACCTGCAGGAATTCTCCTATATTTAAGATGGTCTATCTACGTTCGCTTAGTTGACTTGTGGTTCGTATTGAAGTTACTTGCCCTCGCTCTCACCTCCGCCTCTCTCGCTGCAGCAGCCAGTATCTCCTCCCGTGCAACCGTAAGCCCGACCTTCAATCTTGGCGCTCACACTTGATCAAGAACTGTTGCCTTTCAGCAATGGAGTAACATCGGGATGCTTTACTGCACTGAAGTGAACTTCACTGGCATCTGTACCCATGCTACTATTGGTGCAGGGACTTGTGTTACCTTTGCTCCGGGTGATACCTTTTACCAGTCCATCTCGTCTGTGCGGAACGACCCCGAGAACGTTTGCACTATTTATTCGTGAGTTGTCTCTGAGTCACTGCCTGTCGAAGGGGTGCTTATCACCATACAGCGAAGTTCAATGCACTGGTACCTCTCTGGATATCGATGAGGGGTACAGCGACTTGACTACGGCTGGTTGGGACAACACGGTAGCAACCTACATTTGCGATAGGAACTTCGGTTAAGTAAGTCGTGTCGTCAATGTATGATCAGGCACTCTTAATGGTGTTCTCCACAGGCCGTTGAAGAGCCGTACCTTGACTCTAGTTTAATCTGTAATGAGATATATCGTTGACATTACTACTAGCTCTTGTCTTTGCGAAATACACATCTTCTATTTTGCGTACGCATCAACGAAGGTTTGAATTATGAGTAGCCCGATAGAATCAATCAATTTGTAAACCATAGACTCTAACTTGGAGAAATCTGAGTTTGCTTGGGACCAAGATTGTGCTCCCGAAACCCATTAAAAACACGTATGTGATCGCTTCCCATGCTCCCTGCGTTAAGAATCATCCGAAACATCAAAGCCAAACCTTCAAGTCTCCATCGCCGAATCATACCATCCAATCATGTCCGATGTGATCGACCATTGCCGAGAGCTTCTTGATCACCACTCCTACGCTTGTTCTTGACAGGAGGATCAGAATAACGAAGGCGCTAAGTACCCTCATGAGCTTAGGTCAGTGGTGTGCTTGTCGAATTGAAGCATCTTTCCTGTATTATATGACAGGTGATACGGAAACGCTTCAAGACAAGGAAGCCGGAATTGAAGTCTCTTATAAAAAGACGTGAGCTACGATTACTCGCCCATTCTGATCATGCAGTTTAAACTCGTCATTCTCGCGTCAGTCATTGCCAGTACGCATGCAGCTGTAAGCAATACTACCCTCAAACCAGTTTCCTGCATCTATTAACAAACACAGATCGTCGGAACATACTATTGCACTCAAGCAAATTTCACCGGCCCATGCGCTTACACCTCCGCTGAGTCTGGGACCTGCATTACGTTCTCCGCTGGGGGGTTTTGGAACAACGCCGTGAAGAGTATGCGTCCGGACACTGGCGTAGCATGTACCTTGTACAAGTAGGTGTTCGCTAACTTGTGTTTGGAGTATGCATTGACGGTGATTGTATAAAGTGCGGGTAACTGCACGGGAACTACTTTTCCTGTCAAGGCTTCGCTCGGTACGATTAATTGGCCCAATAAAGTGGCCAGTTCCTATAGTTGCACTTAGGCTATGCGGTAAGTAAAGCCTGGGTGACCTTCGATGTACGATAGACTCTCACTGTTATTGTGTTTAAGTTGATAAAGACGCACTGGAACGCGCTGAGACGTTATGAATCTTTCTTCTATTTCGTCCCAGAGAACCTATTGTCACCAACACGCGTTTTCATAATTGTTATCATATGTATCGAAGAGCGCTCCTGTGTGAAGTATAGTGAAATTGTCAAAAAAGAATGGTCTTCGGTATCATCTTTGCCGGTAGTGACTCTGTCATATACCCACGTTCGATTTATGACTCAAATTTCAAGAATATGATGTTGGAGGTAATGCTATTAGCCGCGAGTTCAAGTCAAGAATCGAAACTCACTGGCTTTAGGCGCCCGTCATAGTCCTCGATATTACATTTGATGAGATTCTAGCTGCAAGTAACCCGTCAGCCAAATTAGAATTCGTCCAGCGATGAGGACGGACAGTCGGTAAGAAGCTATGGATGAACAGATTCCACGTAGCCCCTTCGGTAAAAATTGAAGAGAATACAATCTGTTTTTGAGGAACTCAGGCGGCCAGTACGCGCATTTGCTGCAGAGTTGCAACATCACCTGTGGTTCTCACCGCTGTACCGACTATTTGCAATGGACACATTGACCGGTTCTTAACCACAAGTGAAGTGAAGAACCACGGTAACACACTGAATTGGCAGTCAGCAAACAGAGTGGACCACCCTAAGTTCGATTGGGTTCGGACGCCACCATCTGATGTCTAGTCTCGAGGTCTTCCATAACATTTGATGAGATCACATTATTCGTAGCTTGCAAAACAGTACGTCAATCGGAGTTTCTCTCAAGCGAGCACTCACGATTAAGATGAAACGATCTTTTTTTGCTCTCCAGAATTCCTACATATTGATGAATTGAGTCCGTCAGTAGAAAAAATGTCTTGTCGGAAAGCCTGAACTGTGATCTCGCACAAAGCAAGACTCCTTTTCTTGAGCAGAATCCGCATATAAAATCCAGGTAGCTTCAATAGCAACCCAGCTTGAAATCGGCTTCCCATGAAACTCCTCGCATTCGTCCTCTCTGCCGTAGCTGTCGTGGCCGGTGCTCCCATGGGCTCCGGACCCACAGATGCAGTTGATATAGCCTCCCGCGCTCCCGTAAGTCTCCTCCTTGAGCGTCCATCCCCCGTCTCACGCCGTACAGAATGCAGGCAACCCCGGATTCTATTACTGCAAGGACGCAAATTTTGAGAACACGTGTACATATTCCACTACCGCGAGTGGAGTATGTATCACCTTTGCGCCGGGTGATGCGTGGATCGATAATATTTCGTCAGTGCGCCCGGATATCGGGATGACCTGCACGCTTTATTCGTAAGTACTGCGTCGTATTAAAGTTTGGAACTCACCTGAACCGATGACAGGGCGGTGGGGTGCAAAGGAAATTCTCTCCCTGTTACCGAAGAGATACCAAGTCTCCTTCCGCTGGGATGGAATGATCTGACACGTTCTTACGTATGCACCCGAGAGTGAGGAAAAGGCGTAAGAGTATTGCTGTACGCCATCTCCCGTAGCATGATGTATAGAGTATAACGTGCATTACAGAGCTTCAGCCGTTTCGTTGCCAAGCGTAACAGCAGTGGCCTAAGAGACGTCTCCTATATGTAATTGGAAACGGTCCCACCAACAAGATGCCAAGGTAGTCGTAACCTCGATCATGGCGACTACCAATTGGTCCTAGAAGGAGACGTTATCCCGTTTGTTCAGAGCGTATCGAAATATCCTTGCGGTTTGGATCAATCATAAGCAAAGCAAGTTTTCTTAACATTGAAAGGCAGTTGTCAATACAACATGCAGAATAAACATCAGCGAATTGACGCATACATCCAGTCGTCGGGATCATACATTCTGCAACCATCACAATGTCCTGGTGCACATGTTTCGTGTATGAATTCGTCCCCAAGGGGATCGTATGGGGGCCACCAAACTTCAAGCAAAGCCTTGTCCTGCAACTTGGACCCACGCGACTGTTTTACCGATATTGGACTCAATGCGAGTCCAGTCATCAATTCCAACGGGAATTCTTCCCAGTCCCAGCGCGTGTTTGAAACGGCCTTGTCTGCCAAAGCAAGAACTCTGTAGGTGATAGAATCAGTCTTGGTCCAGGTATCTTACACGAGGACAGCGTACCTCTGGTTATGCCCTTCAAAGCCACCATGACAATCCATGGCACGTTGTTGAACTTCTTCGTAGTTCAGTATTTGGAATGGATCAAGGCCCAGCGCAGGACTATCGGCGGTTTTCCTTTCGAGACCATCGAGCTCATGTTGCTTCAGCTGTCGTATCTGTTAGCCCTAGCCATGAAAGTGGACGAGACACGCGTACAAGGAACAGATTCATAGCTTCGAACTCGGTGATGCGCCTGAAACTAGTCCTAAAGGCAAAATTCTCCGGCAGAGTGTCTTTCGTGGACCCAAGCTTCGGAGGCTCATATGAGGGAGGTCTCTTGGCATAGTTTGGAACCCAGCGCTGTAGACATCTCAGGAGGTGGACTGCATATTTCCTTGATTTGGCTTCGTCCTCCTTTATCCACGCGGCCCGGGCGGCCTTGGTCAGTCGAGTGACTGTTACGCCCGTTCCGTCGAAGTTTTTGTCCAAACTAGAAGAATATTAGAAAATGGATGCAATTTACTCGCGATTGAGTACTCACTATTCATGTACGCTCTTCACTGTGTCCGGCAATTCCCCGTGCTTCCTGCGACATACATCTTGGACTTGTGGAATGGAGTAGAGTTTCATCAGATACCCAGAGCTGCTCACTTGCTGCTCGTAGGTCAAGGCCTTGATATCTTCGTCGCTGAGTTTGTACTGCTTCTTCGCTGAAAGAAGGGAGAATATTGGCAGCATATATATAGGGTTAAGAGATTATTCACCTTCGCCCTTGGTGATTGTCTGTAGAAATGATGAACTTCGTAACCGTAAAATGTGCACGAACAACGAACCCTCATTCCCTGATTGAATTTGAACGTAGAATCAACTTTCCAAGCAAGGGTGTTCTTCAGCTTCTCCTTCCAAGCCTTTTTCTTCTCCCTGGTAATCCTCGCCTTTCGGGCTTCTTCCGTCTCTTCCTTGACTTTCATGCCGCGTTTCGGGGTGCCACTCTTTGTGGCCTTCACACGTTTGGGAGTCGCA
Organism: Armillaria cepistipes; assembly: GCA_900157415.1. Classification (NCBI taxonomy): domain Eukaryota; kingdom Fungi; phylum Basidiomycota; class Agaricomycetes; order Agaricales; family Physalacriaceae; genus Armillaria; species Armillaria cepistipes. The sequence continues at coordinate 2,581,450 of FTRY01000005.1, forward strand.
GGTGCAACAGCATACTCTTCATCTGCATCGGCCTTGCCTTTCCTCTTCCTTGGGGATGACATCCGTGTAGGCTCTTGGAAAATAAATTGTGCTGTAATTTGTAAGGCAATGACTCGAGATTCGAAATGTTTGGCTTACACACTGTCTAAAGCGACAGCAGGAAGAATCGCATACGGGGAAATATATAACTGCACGAACGGGTGAACGAGATGGTAGTTCGGGGAAACTGGAATTCGGCATATGCCGAGGCCTGCTCGGTGTGCTAAAAATAGTGCTTACGCCTTCCTTCAGATGTCCCAATCACGATTGATTTCCCTCCCCAGGTCCTTGGAAGTCGGTATCTCTATGTATGTCATTATGGAAATATTTCTTCAAGTTCATGAGCCTGCAAAGCAATTCCGATGCCAGCAACGATGTTCCAATGCAAAAATCCTTTTTCCCGACTCCGGAGAATCGGCATCAATATCTACCTTGCCATTGCTCTGCCCTTGTCTTTCACCATTCGGATTTCTTGAGGGCATACCGGCATCCAGAACTGGGTTACATGGCAGAGGGAGGGTGAAATAGAGGTAACCGGTGGATAATGAATGCAGCAATGAGGATATTTTGAATCCTGGTGGTTTTCAACATCTGCGACAGCCCGAAGTGTTATAAAAAAGCAAGCACAAGAATAGCCGCAGTTGAATATGTAGTGTATCTATGTGGTCATTAGTATCACTGTCATGGATAAGGAGGTGTTCACTTGCCATGAACATATACGCGACGACTTAAAATTGAGCAGGTTAATCAACCACCCCAGTTGAATACTACGCAGAATGATATGATCCTCCGCTTTAATAGTAACAAACCAAGAATGCAAAATGTGTTCTCATATGGCACCAGGCATAATGGTCGTAAGAATAGTATGACTACACATCGGATATTAAATATAGACGGCAGGGGGATAACATCCAGCGGTAGGTGTTAGCAGTTGAAAGACATCAATACTAAGGGGAATAATGTCTGTCATAGACGGTGTCACCTTGAAAGCTGCACAGGGCGCCCTGGTGACGGTCACAGTCCTAGCCTGACGATGAGCCCTTGAGTCCCCTTTTCTGAACAACGGTAACACACATCGAGTCCCACAAGTACCTGTTATCCGGCGCGGATCGCTTTGCACTGCGGATTATATTGAAAGGCGACCCCTGGACGATACCCGACAAGTCCAGATACTCCGTCGAGTAGAAAAGCTTCAAGAACCCAACATCGACATCCTGCCCATCTCTTAGCATGTACATGTGCGGAACCGTCCCACTCGCACCGTACCCAATGGTCAACGATTCTCCCGGAGGAAGAGAAACATCAACGTTCTTCTTCGCACTTCCCGGTTGATAGTACGAACCTGCAAAGGGAGTCATGGGAGCGGAAAGTGAGGATTAAAAAGATGGCGTACTGATACTCAAGTCGCTGACATCAAAATAGAACATCGACACATAAAGAGGTAGCGGCGCCGTATTGGTTATCTTGAATCCATAGATCGCATCCTCATCAACATCGACCATGATCACATCTCCAGTGTTCAGATCATGACCATTGGGATCAGGTATCAAAATCTCCAGCAAGTCATCCGTGTACTCCCCTGTCTCTTTAAGCTTCATACACTCGAGTGTACTTCCGGCGAGGGGACTCGGCCCTTTGTTCGAATGGCGAAGGTACCAGTAAAAATGAGCCGAACTCTGGAGCATGCGGTGGAGAGCGCCCGGATCATCGATGTCAACTGTGAATGGCATGCGTGTCAACCCATTTTGCCGACAGACCGTATCCATGATCTCGAAATGGATCACATCGCCCTCCGCGACAACGACCAGATCTGGTTCATCATCGTGGCTCTCCACCAAACGGAATCCCTTCTTTCCTCCTTTGTCACTTCGCATCTCGTCGGCTATCCGTTGAAAGGTACTCAGTAACCTTTCCTCCGGCTCGATGAACAACCGAACATCCTGTTCCTCATCGACCCGAGTCTGCAAGGCAAATCCGGGAGCAGCAAGGCGGAATGGTCTTTCATTGCCGCGCGCAGAGAAATCGCATGTAGAGGTGAAAGCGGCTGTATTTGAAACAACGACGGCTCCCAGAGAAGATTTCATATCTCTATCAGCAAAGACAGCGAACTCGGCGTTCTTTGTGATCCCATGGGCTTCACCGGCTTCCAAAACGTACTGGCCAGGCGTGTCTGAGGGTGTGCGGATGAGGTACAATTCGCTGTGTGGGTTGACTACTTTGGAATTGAACAGGTATCGAGATTGGTGGTCACCTTCACACTGTGGGTCTTGTCTGTAACGGACAGATCAGTGTTAGCAGACTAGGACACGAAGGCGGGCTTACGGATGAAGATCAGGCAGACTGGTTATCACGTCCTTGTAAGTAAGCTTGTCGACGCCCTTTTCCCGTAGCAAGCTCAACAACGCTGAAGTAAATACGCCACGCCCATCTTTTTCTCCGGCTTCTTGCCCGTGCTTACAGGCTGCAAGGAGCACGTGTGATAACAGACCTGTCTTTTCGAATCCCTTTCCAACGTCACTCGCCCGAGCATCTGACTCAATATCATGCAAGAGGTTTTGAGCGATGATATAAGTCTCTGGGAGATCGATCCCACGAACAGTGAAAGTAGGATCATTGTCGTCCGTTCGCGTGCCCGATCCAGAGTGACAGCAATCGAGAATGACGGTCTGTTGGTACACCTGATTAGATACCATGCGTGATAGAAACAAGGGAACCTTACGATGTTGTCTGATTTTTTCGCTGCAAGATCTGCGAGAAGATGAGAGAGCCTCATATCTAGCACACCTTGACCTCGCTTGGAATCGTCCGACCCGCTCGTGATAAAGTCGTGTGGAAGTAGCATTTGTATCTTCCCATTGGCGCTGGACCATCCCGTCGGTGCATTCGCCTCAGCTCCATGTCCTGCATAGAAGATGAGAATTGGGTCATCCTTCTTGATCACCGGATTGTTCCCAAGGTCTTTAATTGCCACCTCGATAGTCAACCTCGTGCCTTCCTCGTTGCGAAGATTCTTGATTTGTCCCGTTGGCACGCGGAGAGTCTCTTGTAAAAATGTGCTGATGGCGTCGGCATCGGCAACAGCACCACTCAGGTTTGGGATCCCGTTCGAAAGGTACTTGTCGATGCCAATAACCAGCGCAAATAAGGACGGATGAGGGCTAACCCTTGCAAGATCAATGTCATACCCTAGGACATGAAAACAGAAACCAACCATCCAATGGTACTCGACTGGGGAGGACTGGAAAGTTCTGGCTTATTGCCATCTCCCTGCATGAACTCTGGGATTGACGACGGCGGAGAAGACGGCTCTGCTGGACGATCTACAACCCTGCAAAGCTTGAGTAAGTGAATAGATCTTCGTTCACCCAGTGATTCCTTACGTTGCTGGAGGAGAGGAGCTGTAAAGTAAACAGCAGAGATTCAATAGGAACCGTCGACAGAATTAAAATACCCTTCACCACCGCAGAATGTCCGACATGATGTGAAGTTGAAGTAGTTAGAAAAACACGCGGATGGAAGACAGAGGTGCGAGAGGGATGCCAACGAGTGGAACCGTACGTGCGAGCTGGACCGCAGGGCAAAGAAGCTCAACAGTTTATATGTAACAGCCTCTGATGGCATGTGCCATCCACTGTCCGCATTCTGATTCGCTGAATAATCAAGAAGACCCGCGGAATGGTCCGCTGCTGTGGCCTGAAAGCGAGTTCTTCATGCTTTGACTGTCATACTGAGTAGAATATGAACTCTCAGACATTAGGAAGTAATTTGACTCTCTTAAGATTACACATCGATGGCGATCAAAAGAAAAGGTCGGTAGAGGCAAGGCAAGTGATGAGCAGTCCTTTGCAATTGTGGAGCAAGCAGTGCTAGTGAGGCCTAGTATTTTCGTGTATGCCCGAGGAATGTAATCGGCGGTCAAGTGGAACAGGGTATCAGGTTGTCCATCCAGGTGGGTTAGAATATCCTTGAGCGGCTGGTATTCTTTCAGAGCTCTGGACCGGCCCTCGAACTTATCGAAAGTTGCGAAAATCCCGACAATCGATATACCTCAGATGATTTATTTTCTCCATCATTGATTCAAAAGGACGAGTCAGTATATTGCGCGCTCGCAATGCGGATGACAACGAAGTGCTGCTATCCATATTAAGTGTCAGTCCGTCGCAAGACTACCTCGCTCGAACCACGCGCTACGGCAAAGGAGTGATAACAATTTGTCTCCATGTTCGGTCGAAAAGTTACAGCGTTACGGCGAAGGAAGGTCTCACCTGTCATTTCTTCACAGTATAGTTGACAATACGTCCGTCCGAGGTCATCTTGAGGTCGATTCAAGTCAGGCTAACAAAAGCATCAGTACAATGACGAGGAGTGGTGGTGGTGGAAACATGAGCGCTGAGCATTGATGATTTCCGCGAGTTAAAGACAGCGAGCAAGCTTAAATCAAACTCCAGAAACGTCACCACACCATCGAAATCATGCATAGGCAGAAGATTTAAAAGTTGGCACTGGTGAAAACTTGTCACTAGTGATGGAAGAAACCACAATTCGGTGTAACAAAAACGAAGGTTGGTGTTCGTGTTTGTACCGGCGGAAGGTTAGATAAGGGACAGCCGACTCCATAGCCCTGACATGGCGAACCAATCTGCTGGCCACGAAGGCTCATAGTACCACGGAGTCCAGACTCCTCATGGGGTACATTCAAGGAGAAAGCCTAAGGGATCCAACAAAACATGTGCGAGTGAAGTAGGGTGAAACATACAGAGACATATGCACGGACCACAAGCTTGTGGAAGTGAGGGGTGACAGATGTGACAACGCGTAGTATTGTGCAGAAGCAGCACAAGAATAGTCGCATTTGAATATGTAGTGTATCTATCTGGTCGACGTTAGTATCGCTGTCATAGATAAGGTGTTCGCTTGCCATGAATATATACGCGACGATTGAAAATTGAGCAACCGTCGCTCCCGAAGGACTACGAATGCTTCGTTTACGTCTCTTTGGATACGAGGCAAATGAGACACAAGACGCGTGAACCGGTAACTAATATCAATGGTCACCAATCTCAGTGATGCCATCGAAGGAGTGCTAAGAACAGCATCAAACTTTGACCACATCGCCGTGTTCAAATACTCCGTATTGTATTCGGAGAGTACGATCGAAATCACGACGTGTTCGATACGGGAGACACCGCCGATAGCAGCAAGATTGAGCTGCCACCAGTGCGCGATGGGACACTCGGAAGAATCGGTTACATTGAGCCCGGTCACTCCGTATCTCAAATTGAAGGAGAGACGCTGCAGATGAGATATGTTCATCAGTGACGTGGCAGTCTTCCAATGATCTGTTGCGTGCGTGAGATATCAGTCTCAGTAAAGATTTCAAACGCTTACAAGGATAATCACAACAGATAAACTGCAGCTCCTCCAGCGTATGGGACGTTTCTTTCAAGAGAGCATCCAGCTGGGGTAAATCCCAACAACGCACGAAATCAACGGACAAGTACCGGAGCCGACTGACAGAGAAGGGGATAGCCAACTTGCCCACCGAACGGAAACAGTCGATGAACGGATTCAACTCCTGCGAAATGCGAAGATCCAATCTACGAATCGGAAGCCCCGGTCCTCCGGTGAAAGTCTCCACGAACGCCTTGGATTCAAGGGCCTTGAGAGTTTGGCCTTCCAGGTCCAGAATATCCGTGGAAGGAAACTGCTCTAGTAAGAGACAGATCTCTTTGAATCGCAGCCCCCATGATTGGATGGAGACATGAGTTACGGAAGTACGGCGGGCCGGCTCAAGTTCCCGTAAAATTCGTGCGAAGGGTAAAAGATCGCATCGCGTCAATGATACTTGCTCCAAATTGACAGCAGCTGCTATTACGTTGCGTGCGCGGCAGGGATTGGTGCCAAAGTCGCTGAAAGAGATATGTTTCACGAGTGATGGGATTTCGGGGGAACAAAGGCAGATGGTTTCGAATTTGGAACATTTATTGGGAGTCAGATGGATGGTCTGGAAGAGGTTGGCACGAGCACGAGAGGAAAAGGACCGACAAAGGGTACTGCACAGTCTAAGCGTGATGGTGTCTACAAAAAATTCATCGACGATGGCGTCGATAATTTCCTGTGGCAGGTCTGAGACAGAGGTGGGGGTGCTTTCGTTGGAGGTCATTTGAGAAACAGACGCAGGCCTCCTGTTCGTCAAATACTGCGCGATAAGCAAGGTAGTTTTGATATCGTTGATGATGGTCGTATACGACAAGGGGCAACGTTAACGGCATCATCATTACGTACAAGATCACCTTTTGAACCTGAACCAAACTTATGGCCCTTGTGTATTTTCAGTCATTTCCAAGTCATTTCTCAGATGCCAGGTCATCTTGGACTCGTATGACGACGACGGTGAGTCGACCGGTAAAATTACCCAGTGATATCTCATTCAAAGCGATAGTATTACATGGTGGAAGCAAAGAAGTATCAAAGTTCTAGTAGACCACACTGAGATCTGGGGCAGACTCCATCCTACAGCCATCACAGTGTCCCGGAGCGCAGATTTTGCGCATAAATTTGTCGCCTATGGGGTCATACGGAGACCACCAAACCTCAAGAAGGGCTCTGTCATCCAGCTCCGAGGTCTTTCTAGACTTCTTCAGCGCAATTGGGCTAAGAGCAAATTCGATCATCAAGTCCTCCGGGTAAGTTTCCCAGTCCCAAAAATTCTTCGACACAGCATCATTTGAAAGATCAAGAACCCTACAGATGGCAGCTTTAGATGTCCGCCAAAGAAAGCTTCCATAGGAAACGTACTTTTGGTTGCCATGCCCATCGAACCCGCCATGACAATCCATAGCGCGCTGTTGAACTTCGTTGTAGTCGAGCCCTTCCGATGAATCAAGGGCAGACCCAGTGTTAATACTCTTCCTCTCGAGTCCTTCAAGTTCATATTGACGCAGCTAACGAACCGATTAACTCCGGCGACATATATAGCGATCATTGCGTACCAGGAACAGGTTCATAGCCTCTAACTCTGTGATTAGTCTGGACCCAGGCCTCATAGCGAAGTTATTCGGTAGGGAAGGTTTCGTGCATTCGAACGTTGGAGGCTCATACGACGCAGGCGTTTCAGCATAATCTGGAACCCAAAGCGTCAGGCAGTCCGTGAGGACTTTTCTGTTCTCCTTTGCTTCGTTTTCTTCCCTCTCATCCAAAATGTCTCGTCCAGTCTTGGTAAGTCGAGCGATTCGAGCGATAGGCACACCAGTTTCGTCGTGGCTTTTGGTAAGGCTATGGGAAAAAATATCAAAGGAGGTAAATGTCAATGGCTAACAAATACGCACTACTCAACGAGATTCTCCGCTTCATCTACTAGCTCGGGGCCGTTCTTTCTTCGACAGATGTCTTTGACATCTCGAAGAGAATAAAGCTTCATCCTGAAGCCGTTCGCTGCCAACTGCTGTTCATAAGGAAGGGAATCCAGATCCCTATCCTTAAGTTTATACATCTCTTTTGCTAAGCGAGATGAATCATATGATCAGTCTCGTAGATACACGATATGCTTACCCTTGCTCTTGGCAATCGTCTGTCCAATGGTAAGAGTCGCGGCTTAATATGTCAAGGTAGACAACTCACCTCTGTTCCCTGTGGTATTACAAACGAAGAATTGTACTCCCAAGGTACCATCTTCTTAACCTCTTCCTTCCAAACCTTTTTCCTGTCTTTAGCCAACCTCGCTTTTTCTTCTTCTTCTGTCTCCTCTTCGAAAGCCTTGGCTCGACGCTTCGAGGGTCCACTCTTTGCAGTCTTCACCCGCTTGGGGGTATCAGTATATTCATCGTCTACTCCTGTGATTTTCCTCTTGTTTTGCGACGACATCGATAATTCTCGGGCAAATCTCAAAAATATCGCCCACTGAACAATTCGAGGAGCTATAGAAATATAAGCGCTTGAAGGTACAAATGACTAGTGCCGTACCAGAAGGGGGTGGATAGGGGAATAGGGGAAGACGTGCTTTGTATAGGCTTTGGTTTTCGCCGAGACATATTCCGGTTTTATAAATAGGACTCACGCCCATTCTGGTTTCGGTTTCAGACTCACGAGTTTGCTTACACGTAGATGACCGAGCTACCATCCATCAACTGCCTCCTATCAACTCTCGCTAAATCCCATGCTTTATTTTCAGACAGTGTCTGCCGCTTGGTTGCTCATGTCGACACCGCCGGCGCGCCGCCATCCACAGTTGCCCCTATCCTCTACCTCGCTGTCAAGCTCAACGATTCCACCTATTGTACGATAAGAGACTTTTGCATACTCCTCGAGATTGGGTGCAAATCCACATCTGGCCGTTGCACAAGTGCCCATAGCAAGACATACGACGAATATTTCAATTCGGTGGTAGCTCACTGCCGAAAGGCAAGACAGAACCTTGTTCCCGCCATGGAAAATAATCTAGCGGACCTGGCGCTGCGTCTCGATTCCCACCTATCTGGCTTGGATATGATGGAAAGATTTCTTCGCTTTATGAAGGGAATTCCAAGTTTCTGGTCCGGACACATCAGCCTTGATGACCTTATCTTCTCCGTCCGCAATTCATGCCGCACCATGATGATCTGTGCCGATTGTATAAAGCGCTATGCACGCAGTATCAGAGACCGTTTCCGCGACAGATGTTGGGTAATCCGCCATAAAGGTCGACCGGATCTGCAATGGTGCCTGCTCGGTATCATACATTCGTTGGAGCAAACCATATACAGAGTCTTGACGAATTCTCATCAAGGACCTTTGTTTTGCAATATAGGGATGTAAACCTCGCTTACTTAATGGTCCCCGATTCTTTCCGAAGAATGAGGAAACGACAGAGGGTTATAGGGAGCCGTAACTGGTCGTGAGTAGTGCCAAACTGTCTGGACAGGGGCTATACTCCGGGTTGGCTTAGCTAATTTGCGGTGATTGGCGAGCATTCGGCATACTACGGCTGGCATGCCGGGTGGCTGAAAATGATTGCCGCTGTGGCTGAAAATCACTGTCTTTCCGACATCTCCCTATTGGTTTGCAGATAATCGTTCGCATGGCATTCCTGACTCATCAAATCCTCGCTTGATGTCTTTCCAGTATGACTGACCTCCTCCTCACTCTATTTCTTCTTCTTTCCTGACCCAGTGCATGGTCTTCTACTACTGCGACGATCATTAGGACATTATTGGCCACATCCACTAGGAAAAAGTCAGTGAGACAGTGCCAGATCATCAATCAGCGAGTGTGTGCTAATCTACAGACAGAATGTCCACGCTACTCGCTTCAACTTCAAGCTGGAGTGCTCTCTTGAGCATTGTGGAAGGTATGACATCGGACAGCGAGTACCAAGAAAATGTTCAACATGCGTTTGGTGCGATTTGTGAGCCCTTGAGGTGCTAGATCTACTTTCGAAAACCCCGGCCTCTCCTTCGTCTTCGACTCTGGACATTCCAATGCTGGTAAGTATGTAGCCTGACACCATTAAATTCCTCATTCAACGCAAGGTACCTTTGATATTCACTGTGAGTTACGTGTCCGGCGAGAAAGAGTACAGTTTTAGTGAGGTGGTAGAGTGTCTTTGGGAAGTGCAGGTTCGCCAACACATAGTATGTCCTTACCACATTAATGACTGCCTTTTCGCTAATCAGTGAGTACAACGTGAAGTGTCAAGATCCAGTTTCTAGCTTCAAAAATTCAAGGCTCGCAGCACTCGTATTCTGACAACGACTTTCACCCTGTCGCAACATATCGACGTCCGGCTAGCAAGGGCACAATGTTTTGAAAGTGGTGCTGTTCCGTAGAACTTGGGTGAAGGGGAGGGCGCATGGGCAGGTGCAACGTACGTATCTCACATGCTACTCACTGCTTTCGTAGCTGATGTTTGCGACATTAGACTCGGAATGGTTGGGACCGTATCACCAACATGCCTTATGGCATTCTTGGTGACAATTTCTGTGCTGGTGCCATTCGGCGAGTATTGCCCATCGTGAGTAGCTATTTCTGGTGTTAAGTATCACATTTCCTTGTCAAGGCTTGATGCTAACAAGGGAGGGATCTCTGCCATTGACGGTGCATGTGTACTCAATATATCTTAGTATTTTGGCCCAGCGACCTCTTATCAACAAGCTGTACTTCCCTCGAGGTACGTGCGCTGGTTGGTATCTCACTACATTTAGCTAACGACTGGGCGTAGAACTCGGCGTTGACGAAGCTAGGCTTAAGTTGGAGGGCATAAGGCTAAATATGCAAGTCTACAGATTATGGCAGGTTTTCACTCGGGTGAAGATGCCAAATTTGTACCATCTTTGTGACACCCATTTAGGCCTACTGCTTACCTTGTCGTGTGGTCTTTTTAGCTACCTGAGGTTGCGAGGGAAAACGTGAGCTGGTGGCAGCTGCGCTGCCACCGAGCGAACTTTTTCCCCGCAACCATTCAGTGCTGTATTAAATTCATGTATGTTAACCAGAATGCCCAATTTTGATTTCGTCAAGTAAGTCTGAATTATGTTAAGTGAGGTCACGGTAGCGGCCGCTGGCTGGTTATCTTTTAGAAATAAGTCCGAAAAATGGAGAGAATCGGGGACCCGGCTTCCGCCGCTACTGGATTCATTCCGAACGAGAGTTTCGAGTCTTTTTCTACGTCCTCTTCGAACCGCCGACCCTGACGGCGAAATTCCCTACCGCACCCTCACGGATGCATACCTTGGGTGAACAATCACATACGAGACTGTGTATCAGCATCAGGACAAAGTGGACAATGTCAAGATTGGCACCAAGTCGCTCGCTCGCCATCCTGTGTGACAAGCACACCGTCCCGTCAGGTTCGCAGTCTTGATGTCATGGATCGGCTACCTCGAAGAGCAGGGAATTGCTTACCACGGATCCGTGGCGCTTTCAGCATTTGTTTTTCTGAAATTGTTCATTGCGACGGATACCGACAAGCCGAGACAACGCACGCAAATTTTCTTACACACACCCACGGGCCATCATTGGGAATCTCATCCTCGCTAGATTGTTTGTTGATGCTGTTCATCGGTTGTCGAAGGAATTCCTCTCTAAACCAATACTTACGATTGTATAATTATATAACTCAACGATTCTTATCCGCTCGTAATATGTCTTTACTGAGTGAAATGCGCAAGCGGCGTAAATCATGCATACAACGGAGATTAGATGTGTCATTTACCGAGCCGAATATTTCGCAGCAGACCGCAAATCTATGGAGCTGGTACTAATTTTCTGCTTCGTCCCGTCGTGTCTTGTAAAGCAAGACGTTTTAATTAAAGATCAGATTACAGCAACGATATGTGACGGAGCATATCATACAATGAAGCAATAAAGCACACTCATAATGCACTAGAATGTAAATCTACGCAAGCAATTCGCTGTAATACCAAAATATTTACCGTTAGTGTATGGGGACCATCACCTGCTGTGGTTGGTACGCCCCATACGTATTCTGGTGGTAAACACGACTATATGTCGCCGGTGAAGTCTCACAGATCCTCCACTTCCAGGAGAATTTGCCTGCGGCCATGTAAAACTACGAAGAATCGTCAATGTCAGATCTATAAAACAGACATAAAACGTACCCAGGCATCAACATTCCCTGCCACCATTCAGGATTCTTGAGTGCCTGGATCGACACGAGCATGTCCACGTTTGCACCGCCAGGACTCCCAATAACCCCGTTTCCATTGACATTCCCGTTCCCATATTCGAAACTGAATCGGTTCAGCGGGCAGCTGCATACGTCGCCTCTGGCTTATAAATCGGGATCTGTAGTTGTTGCTGCTGAGTGGGCTGATAACCTGCAGGATGGTGTCCACTTTGTTCTTGGGCCGCCGAGAACTGCTGGTATTTACCACCGCCTCCGTCCATCCCGCCACCCCCGTTACCAGGTCCGCCCGTGTTACTCGGAGGAATAGTCTACAAGCGCCCGACAGTCGCTCCCTGGCCATCACGTCGGTACTTGCCCAGTAACGTGGCCAAAAACCTAGCGTACAACTTGGGCATATGCTGGTCGTCGATGGCAATGCTAGATGGGCTGAACTTCTGAATCAGAGTTCCAATGAGATCGAAGATTGCTTCTTCATCGGGTTTGCTGAGAAGAGCAGTAAATTCGGGTCGAAGCAACTGTTCTTGTATCAGTACCACAGAAGGACGAAGACCGAATATAACAAATACCTTAAGCAGGAACGCAGATGCAAAGGTCGCGAAGATGAAATGACCATCCGCATGATCCCACTTGGCGCAAGTTCTTCATCCATGCATCTGATCGCCGTCTTGGCAGTTGAAAGACACTACAACATTATCTGTGAGCATTACTTTCGAAAGAAACTGATGACTACGGACCTTGTTGAAGAACAGATCATCACCGGCTTGTATACCTCTATGAAATGCTTGCTCGAATCCAAACGAGAACATCACCAGTCGGGAACAGCGTACTAAATTGTGCAGAGAAACATCAGAGAGACTGCTAGCTTGAAGAGACGAGGCTAAACTTACAATGGCAACAACCTGAACAGCTCGCTGCAAAGGAGACCCATTTGTACATTGAAGCCTTCTATTAACCAACAGGATGGAGCTGCTGCGTACTGAACGATTTAATGAATGAGTAATGGGATGGGATCAACGAACATACCACGGTGCGTCCTTCCTTGCATAGTCTCCTCTCCTCTCCATAACCATCGTCCCTCAGCGACTTCATTAGACTACGAGTGCTGGTATTTGACGGCGGCTGGGTCCTTCTACACTTCGTCGGGATCGATGTTCTGGCGTGGGTATGAGAAAGAAGGCCGGTAGCCCGATCCAACAGCCGATCACGGCGGTGTTTTGCCCAGCACAGCCACGCGATCGTCTTCCAACGTAGCAACTTCGATGTCCGTTCTCTCATCGGGTCGTCGGGTCGTCGGGTTATCGTGTTGCCCTCGATGTTCCGGTGTACATGATACCCCTTTGCCTTACTCTACACTGGAGCAAGCTGGCCTTATTAATTATCTATGCTATGCACATCTGTGGCGCATCAGCCCTCACTGGAGTGACTGAACTGAGAAGTACCTCCTCCAAATCTACGCTGTCTAGTATGTAAACAATGCCGGATCCATGCCCTATTCGATGTTTCAAACTTCAGCTCAACTTCTCTGGAATATCCGAGAAATATGCCAACTCTTTGACATCTGTATGCTTGGTGTCTGCATCATTCACTCTGCGAGCCTTCCTCATGACGCTGCTTTTCCAAGTCCTCAAATCTGATTAACGCATCGGCTGGACTAGCAATTGGCATCGTCTTTGAAGCAAATACAAAGAAGCTGGTAGATTTGTGGCGAGACTTTCATATTTCTCTACCATGGGGTAGTTTAGCTGCTAGCAGATCAGTGATCACCGGCCGAAGCAACGAAGAAGCCTTTTCACTTTGGTTCTGTTTGCTTGCGGTGTCTGTCAACCCCAGGGCGTGCTTGCGAAAACCTGTTTTCTCCTCTCCCTCTCGCTGTATTCCAAATGTCCTCTTCGGAGGACGCTGCGAATGATGCCGAGGAGGACCAATCCACATCCATCGAAAATAAATCTCCCAGCCAAATTACCTATTATTACAATGCCCTTTCTCAGCAACGGTTTCGTACCTTCGATCTCAATACGTCGAACCAAGGTTTCTTGGTTGATCTGCTTCATACAAAGGCCAAAATCAAGTATGATGCCCATGTCACGCTAGCGAAACGCCTGGAAGACGTGAAAATTGTAGCAAAGGAACTCTCAGGCAGAGTAATGTGAGTACTCTGTCGTTTTTCTGCTGTAATTCAACGACATCATCAATGCAGATTCCGGTATATGCATCAACATCTGAAGAAGTCATTGGGTGTTGTAGTCCATTTGGTGGCGGCATGTCAGGCTCTTGATGGTCCTTTCGAGGAGTTTTTGGGGCAAGCCACCCGGGAGCCTGTGAAGGCAGCCATAGCGGAGGGCACCATCAGTCGCAACGAAGATGATGACGAGACACCGATCACTGTGCCTCGTAAGCAGTATGGAAACTTTCAACACCTCATCAAGCAGACGATGAAGGAGTTCAGGGATCGCCTGACTGTCATGGTAAGGTTTTTGCATTCGGTTTGTCATACGTGCGTTCTGAATAGAATATTTTGCCAGGGGTTCGACGAGTATACTTTCGATAACCATTCAAGTCTTGCCTACGCTGAAGCGGCGGCTATTATAATGCTCACCACGAGTGTTGCGTTAGCTGCGGCGAGCTTTTACATTCAAGAGGCGGCGACTATGGCAAGAATAACAGCAGCAATCCTAGCAGTGCTATCTGCCATGTCAAAATATGTTGCGAGTGAGACATCATTTCGAGCTATACCTCTGTGCATAATTGACGGGAGTCTTCTAGCTTTCGTACCTGTTGTTAAGGAGGCAAAACTCGCGAAAGAACATCTATACCAAGATGTTGCTTTATTCTTTTGGGCATGGAAGGAGGTGCAAGGTCTCATCTCCCAAGTGGAGCAGGAACTCGATGCTAAAGCCTTAAATTTCTTTTCCAAATTCAAAAAATCAGTTCGTTATATCAGGTGGCCTGTTCGATGACATTCTGCCTATACTAATGAACTTGCAGTATTTCAGTGATGTCGACGGTGATGAGGGACCACTGTTCCTAAAGAAAAAAGAACTTTCACCTGATATGTGTTCCCGAAACCGCCGTCTAGAGTGAGTTGTTGTAGCCTCTGTTCCTACCACCCAAAATTGACACCACACCCCTAGCGCTTCAATTCTAAACCCCGTTGCTGAAAAGTCGAAGAAGAAGAAGAAAAAGAAGAAAAAGAAGAAAAAGAAGGAGGAGGAGGAGGAGGCCGGACGGTGCATTACGTGCGTTACGATTCCTGTTGTAATATTGTCCTCAATTCTCATCCCCTTACCTAGACAATAAGCTCGACACTGAGATATTGGGGTGTTTGGTCCTGTATTGTCTGCTCGAGTTGCCTGGGATCCATATGTTTTGCATCCGAAAATGCAATTCGTAATGTTGTCTTTTAAGTAAAGATTAATATTCCTTTTTTGAATGTTGATTTTGCGATGTCGCGCTTAGTATCGTTAAGTAGTAGCATCGAAGTTCAGGTCAGTTCCCGTCGCCGCAAAGAAGCGGTGCATATCATGTCTAAAATAGTGTGGCTATGCACTTACAAGTTTGCTTTGCACGTCGATGACCGAGCTACCATCCATCAACTGCCTCCTATCAACTCTTGCTAAATCCCATGCTTTATTTTCAGACAGCGTCTGCTACTTGGCTGATCATGTCAACACCGCCGGCGCGCCACCATCCACAGTTGCCCCTATCCTCTGCTTCGCTGTCAAGCTCAACGATTCCACCTATTGTACGATAAGAGACTTTTGCATACTCCTCGAGATTGGGTGCAAATCCACATCTGGCCGTTGCACAAGTGCCCATAGCAAGTCATACGACGAGTGTTTCGGTTCGGTGACAGCTTACTGTCGAAATGCAAGACAGAACCTTGTTCCCGCCATGGAAAATAATCTCATGGACCTGGCGTTGCGCCTCGATTCCCACCTATCCGGCTTGGATATGATGGAAAGAATTCTTCGCTTTATGAAGGGAATTCCAAGGTTCTGGTCCGGACACATCAGCCTTGATGACCTTATCTTCTCCGTCCGCAATTCATGTCGCACCATGATGACCTGCCTCGATTGTGTCAAGCGCTATGCGCGCAGTGTCCGAGACCGTTTCCACGACAGACATTGGATAACCCGCCATAAAGGTCGACCGGATCTGCAATGGTGCCTGCTCGGTATCATAGATTCGCTGGGGCAAACCATAGACACAGTCTTAACGAATTCTCATAGAGGACCCTTTTTTTCAGTATGGGGATGTAAATCTCGCTAGCTGACTGGTTCATTCCGAACGAGAGTTTCGAGTCTTTTTCTACGTTCTGTCCCTCCCTCCGGTCAAAAGGTCTGTATCGTCGTCTATCTACGAGAGACTAATAAAAATCTACTGTGACCAGACGTCGTTGAATTCCGACGTCAAAGGAACCGAGAGATGGGTCCATGCTTAAATCAAGTTCATAATGATAGAAGGCTACGAACTACTTACTCATGGATAGTACTGAAAACTGGAATACTGTAATGTCAAGGCGCTTATGGCAAAGAAAGGGAATTGTACCACCATCCCCGGATTACAAGGACGCCCTCCCTTTGTCTGAACAACAGCAACACATCGTATGCCATAGGTACCTCTTCCTCATCGGAGGTTACCCGCTCTGACGGGCGTCATGAAAAGGAGAATTCTGGACAACGCCCGACAAGTCCATATACTCCGTCGAGAAAAAACGCTTCAAGAAGCCGACATCAGCATGCTGTCCCTTCCTGAGTGTGTACATGTGTGGAACCATCCCGCTCGCGCCGTACCCGACGGTCAACGAGTCTCCAGGAGGAAGAGAGACATCAATGTCTTTCTTCGCACGTCCTGGTTGGTAGTACGAACCTGCAAAGGTACTGAGTCAAGCGAGCGGAATGTGAGGATGAGAAAGATAGCGTACTGATGCTCAAGTCACTGACATCAAAATAGAACATCGAAACATAAAGAGGTACCGACGTCGTATTGGTAATTTCGAATCCATAGATCGCGGCCTCGTCGACATCAACCATAATCACACCTCCGACGTTCAGATTTTCACCATTGGAGTCGGGTTTCTAAACCTCTCGTAAATAGGGATGCCCACCGTACCCGTCCATACGGCGGATACGGGTACCGTATATACGGGACCGTACCCGTACCGTCAGGGCCTCGGACTGCTCGTGTACGGTACGGTTTACGGTACGGGAGTGGCCCGTAAAACCCGTAGCATAATACGGCTTTACGGCCGTAAATACGGCATCTCTTTTTGGCAACAGAAGTGGCTATGCCGCCTCGTACGATTCTCTTTTCTACTGTCGTGTTCAGTCGCGTCAACATGCTTTACTTCATTTGTATCCTTCCAACGATTTGTTCAATGCCTATAAATCAAAGTGTACCATTTTCCTTTCCCTGATTCCGAAACACTGTGATGAATTCCCTCAGTCCTTCGTGTCTGTGTCAAGGAGCCTTCGTCTTTGGGGTCTGGTCATCAAAAACGGCACGAACCAGAGACAATGAGTCATTCTCTATGACGACTTCGGGGCCAGAACTCGACGCCATTTACATGTCATTCAAACCTCGGCATGAGTTGGCAAATATTTGAGCATCATGTTATCTGACTTAATCTCAAAACAGATTCTCTTTCATGTAAGCATACTGATATGGGACCTCTCGACTTCTGGACATTCAATAGGAGCTCAAGAGAGCTATTGAAGGGACCTTTGACTAGCTGGCCAAGCGGTAAGAGGAACCAACCAAGAATCGCCTCCGACACGGTGTTTCAGCGTTCCTCTCACTGCTACAGATGTCTCCCGGTAATTCAAAGGTATACCCGGCCGTCCGGCGAGGGAGGGGTCCTGTAGATATTTGGAGGGAAGTTGTTTGTATTGCTATGAAAGGTGATTAGCATGAGCTACCATTTCCCAGGGATTTCGCACTGATTGCACGTCGCCTAGTGCATTTATTATACCAAAACTGGGCGAAGAGTTGTCCGTATTACCCGTCTGACCGTTTTACGGCCGTACCGTACACCGTACCGTACCGTCGAGCACCTTCAATGAGACTATTACGGTACGGTTACGGGTAACCCGTACCCGTCCACTACCCGTAACTTTTACGGCCGTACCCGTATACGGGTACGGTGGACATCCCTACTCGTAAATCATTCGTGTACTTCCCAGTCTCTTTGAGTTTCATGCACTCGAGCGTGACCTTTCTGGTGAAGGGATTCCGTTTGTCAGAACGGTGAAGGTGCCAGTAAAAGTCAAAAGAACTTCGAGGAATGCGGTGGATAGCGTCCTCATCATCAATTTTGACTTCGAATGGCAATACGTGTCAGCCCATGTTGGCGACAGAGCTTGTCCATGATCTTGAAATGGACCACATCACCATCCGCGGTAACGACCAGATCCAGCTCATCGTCACGACTCTCCACCAAACGGAATCCCCTCTTTCCCGCTTGCGTCTTGTTGGCTGTCCGTTTGAAGACACCGCGTAACCTTTTGTCCGGCTCGACGAAAAGACGGACATCTTGGTCCTTACCGACTCGAGTCTGCAAGGCATATCCGGGAGCAGTAAGAGGGAATGGCGCTCTATTGCTACGCGAGGAGAGTTTGCACGTAGTAGTGAAAGCGGTGGTATTGATAGCAACGACGATTCCCAGAGCAGATGTCATTCTTCTATCAGCAAAGACAGCGAACTCGGCATTCTTTGTGATCCCATGGGCCTCCCCAGCTTCCAAAATGTACTGGCCCGGTGTGTCAGAGGATGCACATATGAGGTACAATTCGCGTTGTGGGCTGGCTACTTTGGAATTGAAAAGACATCGAGATTAGTGGACACCTTTACACTGCAGGTCTTGTCTGTAACGGACAGATGAGGTTCAGCGGACTAGGACACGAAGGCGGGCTTACACGTACAGATCAGGCAGATTGATTATCACGTCCTTGTAAGTAAGCTTGTCGACGCCCATTTCCCGTAGCAAGCTCAACAGCGCTGAAGTAAAGACACCACGTCCATGTTTCTCCATGACTATTTGCTTCGCTTAGCATGCTGAAAGGAGCACATGTGATAACAAACCTGTCTTCTCGAATCCCTTTGCAACGACACTCGCCCGAGCATCTGACTCAATGACATGCAAGAGGTCTTGAGCGACAGTATAAGCTTCAGGGAGATCAATCGCGGGAACAGCGAAAGTAGCGGGATCGTCGTCGTCCGTCCGCATGCATGAGCCAGAGTGACAACAATCGAGGATGACGGTCTGTCTCAATGCACCTGATCAGCTACTATGCGTGATAGAAATGAGCGGAACCCTACGATGTTGTCTGACTTTTTCGCTGCGAGGTCTGCGAGAAGATGAGAGAGCCTCACGTCAAGTACACCTTGACCTTGCTTGGAGTCGTCCGACCCGCTGGAGATAAAGTCATGTGAAACCAGTATTTGTATATTCCCGTTGGTGCTGGTGCATTCGTCTCAGCTCCATGCTATGTGAAGATGAGAATCGGGTCGTCCTTCTTGATCACCGTATTGTCCCCCAGGTTGTTAATCACCATCTCGATGGTAACTCTCGTGGCTTCCTCGTTGCGAAGATTCTTGATTTGACCCTTTGGAACGCGGAGGGTCTTTTGTAAAAACTTGTTGACGGCGTCAACATCGGCAACAGCACCGCTCAGATTTCTTATCTCGTTCGAAAGGTACTTTTCAATGCCGGTAACGAGTGCAAATAGATGCGGGGCAGGCCTAACCATCGTTTGATCAGTGCCTTACCCCAGGACCTGACCATAGACACCCACCGTTCAATAGTAATCGACTGAGGACTGCGATGTACAGCATCATTACGATTTCTTCGCATGGTTAGGATCGATGTACGATGGAGGGGACGAAGGCTTTTCTTCTGGTAGACCGTCCGCAAGCTAGCAAAATTCGAGCGTTATCTTGTACGCAATGATCTCTTAAGTTGAAGGAGGTGGGGACCTGTCAAAAGCAGAGTTTCAATAGGAATCGTCGGAAGATTTGGAAAGCTACTGGCGATATGAGATACCATAGCAGGTCCGATACGGTGCCGACTGTGATATTAAGCCAACTAAGAAACATATGGATGGAAGATAGACGCCAGAGTAAAACTGTACCTGTGACTTCGACCATATGGCAAAGGAGCGCGACACGTTATAGATATAGCTAGGCCTCTTTCACTTTCCCCGGACGTTCACATTTTGTTTCTCTGAATAGTGATAAAGCTAATACAAAGGAGATCCGTCTGTAGATTGACGCCTTATGCTTTCAGGTGTGGGATGATATATGGGGCGGAGCGATAGGAGAAATTGTGTTAGACGCGCCGCAAAGAGACCTTGTCGCTCATCTCCCTTCCCCATTATCGAGGGACACGGAGACTGCCGGCTTAGATGAATATATTATGCCGACTGCGGTGGCGTGGCCGCAATTTTGTTTTTTTGATCTCTCGTCCTTCCTCGCTGCGAGGATTGAATTGATAGACAAAAATATCCTGCGCATAGTCCATCAATAGCAATCAGGAAAAACAAAGGCGTTGGCCAGAAGCAATGCAAACGTAAAGGCCTTGGGAACTGACTTGAGTTGAAGATTGGAGGCGCGACCTGGACCGTAGGGCCAAAAAAGCGCCACATTTTACGGACGGATCCACTGCAAATGAGACCCGTCCGCGCATTGTAGCCTGCTATTAACCGATGTACACTCCTGAAAGGGTGTGGGGGAAATCGCGTTAAACGCGCGGCAAAGAAACCTTGGCGCTGCGGCCAGCTCCCTTCCCCGCTATTGAGGGACACGGAGACTGTACACTTCGATGGCTGTCCCTAACAAACGGGTTCAAAGATTTCAAGCAGAAGAGGAAAAGAGACCAGACATGCATTCATATTTGATTTTCTTCGTAGGGTCTGCTGCGGCATTTTGCTTGGTGTCTTGGACTAGACGCGTACATCATGATGGGGAGACTTTACCAGGAATACAAACTGGAGATTTTGCCGAATTCAGGGCTAATAAACTGCGCAATCTATCATTTTTTCAATATCTGGACGGTAGAAATCGAGGTCGAAACTGGTACGCACCTGATCCTATCCGGAGTGTTACTTCTTACAATTCCTCTTGTACATAAGAACGGCGACTAGAGACGGAGAGCTGATCTGATGGAGGCAAGCGCGGTTTTTTCGGAGTGAAGTTCAGAACATGGGCAATACAGTTACGGTAACTAAGTAAGACGCCGGAATCACGCGTTCACTGTTTGTTCGCGTCCACAACACCCTCGGATTCTCGATTAAGACACTTCAAACTTCAAGCTCTGACTTCTCATTGACAACCGATAATTTACGGAAGAGTGTTTCTCTGCGCCGTACTCTGGTTTGCTTGTGATCTGAAGTCCTGAACTAGAAGCTTGACCTACTTAGTACGGTACTACTACGGTTCGGGCCCGGGCGGATTTTTCAGTCAGACCGGAGGACTTCCGAGCTGCAAAGTTTGAGGCACTGCACAGAGTCAGGAGGCTCTTATCGTTTGACGTTCAATGGTAAATGGGACATTTCGATCGTATTCTCTGCGTTTCCAGACTTGGCTCTCAGCACAAATACTCTCTGCGCCTGCCCATTATAGGTGTAGATGGTCTTGCTAGAGGCGATATACCTGTCTGCTGTCATAGCGTGCCTGGGACCCACTTGGTATTCAGATATTCTCATTTGTTGGGTGCTTCTGAGAAGGACTTCGCGAGGATTCTTGAAACATGTCAGATGATTTTCATGGACGTAAAACATCTGTTCCCTGCTTTGGATGGATAGACGCCGTGATTTTCGTTACAGGTTTGATATGCTGACAGCTTGACCCAATATAATTCCGGAAACCAACCGGAAACACTGAAAAAACACTGCTCTTGTACTGCGTTGAATCACGACATAGAATCGAAGCCAGGTTCTTTTGTCTCTATTCATGGTGTTGATCGGCGTGTACAACGCTGCGCAAAGGTGTCGTCGTCTACTTCAGCACAATCCTACATGAGGGCCTATTTTTTTTGTATTGAGCACCATCAGGAAAAGATACTATTTGTATTCTGCACCTGTCTTTTTCCTCTGCATCTTTTAGCTACCGCGAACTTGGCATATTGTTATGATTCTATTGTTGTTGCCGAATACCCGTCGGAACACCGCCTATAGTGGTACGCGGCCAAGTCTGGTTTCGCTCTTGAAGTACGTTACTACTAAACAACTTCGAAGTTGAAGAGTTATAGAACACATGGTTGACGTGGAAACTGGCTTCTGAGGACAAGGCCGCATACCATCGATTTGCCGTGGCATTCGGCGATTATCATACAAGAGCTACGTGCACGAGCTCATCTTTCCTCTAGACATGCCAGTCTTGATCTCAAGTCAATCAACCTGAAGTGATTGGGATAAGGCGGGCATACCGAGAACACATGAAGAATGAGGCTCACGTTCAAGAAGAATGATCTTCGGAACTTGATAGAAGATTGGAATTCATTGACGACGGAAACACAAAAGACCTTGAAAATGACAGCCTACTCCAACGAGCGTGGCGATTCGGATAGCTCTTAGGACGGTAGAGCGTCGTTTACCTTCGTGGGAGTAATAATCCAGTCGAACCGATCGTGGCGCGATCATCGCCACGACGCTCTCGATCGAAATGATCACTTGCCTTTCGACCACGACCGACCGAATACCGAGGACCTCATTCCGACCCTTCGTCAGAAACACCTAGCCTGAAAAAGCTGTTCTCGGTAAGTCCTCATTGTTGATCAACTTTGGGGGCGGCCTGAAAGCGGGGTTCCCCGAGGAATTCCGAGATAATCGCTGCTAGTAGTCGATGCAGTAGATGTTCGAGAAGGCCGCTAAGCGGGACGATCAGTGGCATAACTTTGACTCTATCGTGAAAAAGGGTGAACATATGACTAGAAATCTACTTTTTTATCCATTATGATGGTGTTTCTGTCTGTGTCAGTCGTCATCCTTCATTCTGGACCGGGATCGATCGCTCGCCATACTCTGGCTCTATCTCTATTTATTCCCTGGAGCCCCGCTTGCTCTCGACGGGTCGAAGTCGTGGATCAGGCGCAGCAGACATGGTGACATAGGAAGCGCCATCATCGCTGCCATATCCGAGCCTTCCTCCGTCATGTCCGGGTTCCGAATTCGTTATGAAAGACTGGAGCATTAACTTTGTATTCTTTGTCTCGCGACAATGGCGGTAGTGACAAAAATATGGCTCGTGATGCGTCGTCCCAGCTCTTCGACGCACTAGAATTGTACCCCAGGTTGACTTGTTTGATCGCCGCTGTTTGTTTTTTGTTTTGCTGGCGAGCTATGATTTGAGGTACACCTAATGGAGGGTCGAGAATGCATTGAAGCTACCCGCGAAAGGTTTGCTAGATCGTCAGGTACCTGGGCCATCGGCTTCGTAAATTCTGATTCGTCAGCGGCGCAGAGGACGGATCTTGGAAGGATGAGAGGTTCTAATACCTTACCTGACTGACTCAGTGTGCAGGTTTCGCATATGGTGATGGCGCCTTGGATGTACGATACGACCGGAGTCCTGGCCGACGAGAAAATGTGTTTAACTCCATTCTGGTGGTATGTCCGTGGACGATGGCGCTCATGGGCTCGGCAGTAGCAAGAAATTTCAGCGCTAAAGGGCCAAGATGAAATGGCGCTGGCTGTCGTAGTAAACTATGCGATCAACGCTTTCGTGGTGAGCCTCTGAAAGAATTCGCGACTAATTACTGGTTCGACGTTGACAGTCTCCAGGAACGTCGGTTGTGCAAAGCGAGTCTTGACAATAATTGGCCCAATTGTGGTGAAGAACATGAGTGCATCCTGGGCAACCGTCGTAATATTTAGGCAGATGAGTCTCAATGACTCATTACCAACTCATTACCATGTGGTCTGTGGACTGAGCCACTGTTTGTTTATAACGCCGGTCGACGAAGAGGTTTATCCCATGGGAGACGAGTATACTAGCTAATCTTCTCAGCAGTGATGGTGACCCGTCGAATATATTGGAACAGTTGCTAGGTATAAAGCCACCGATTATCATGGTGAGTTTTTAATTTTGATCGTGCTTCGACAGTCCGTTGATTTGGCAGCGAAATTCATAAGGGCTATATGTACCGGCGCTGAGTCAAATAAATTACGCAGACGATGGGCGTCCAAGCTGTACGGCAGAAACTCTTTCACTTCGAATTCCGTAGTAGCCACTGAGTACCTGACAACCTGGCTCTTTTCGTTCACTGATTCCGCACAGACACTTTCTCGAATGATTTGACAGGCAGCGTTATCCACTTTTTTCTCCGCATGTTGTATCGCATGACGCTGGAGCAAGTTTCTTCCTACGTTCCCCAGGAAGTCTTACCCCCAAATATCTTAGGGTCTTCAAAATGGAGTCAATGATTGAATACATACGTTCTACTCCCTGTGGAAATATTGGCGCGTCGACCAGGACGTAGCGGATATAAAATTATTTCCCCCATGGGCGACGCTAGTACGGCCAGATTGATGGAGTAGGACGACACGACCCTAATATCCTGCCTGTCGGCTCATCAGACTTCATGCGAGATAGTAATTACATTGCCAGTGGAAGAACTTTATGCACGAGGCTGATGACCCCACTTTTTAGCATCTCGTTACGGCCAAATTAGGGTTTCATTTTCCGCATGAAAGCGTATCTTCTCTGCCTGAAATCGCCGTGTTTTAGCTATTAATCTCGCTTGAAAGGGCTCAAGCTTTTAACGTAGGTTACCCTAGCAATCTCTTGACAGAACCGACTACGGTGGAGCAACAACTTCGAGCCCAGGACGTCAATCTATCCGCGGAGGCAGCGTCCATGTGGGCTTCTCTCCACAACGCATGTCAGCACCTCATGCTTCATTAACACTGCAGCGGGGTGTATCCAATCCATGTGTCCTGCCATGACTCTTAAAGAGCTGCGCTCGTATCCGGTGTCGTGTTGGTATTGCCTGATTCCTTCAGGGCTGCAATCACGTTCCTTGCCAGAACTGTTCATGTATCTTGTGCTCCATTAGAAAGGATCGTCTCAGCACCTCTTTAATATCCAAAAATAAAGCGTTTCTCATTGCGCCCACATTGAAACCTGAGAAAGCATGCTGATGAATGAATTGCCTTTTATGGACAGCCGTTACGTAAAGAGATCATCCCGACCCGGACCAAAGAGTTTTTGTGCAGAAACATCTGAATCGAGGAAGAAGAAATTAAAAAGGTACAAAAACCGCCTCAGATTTGTCCACACCCGCGACATCGGTACACCTCTTGACTCTCTCCTTCCTACTCCCATTATCGCATAGAAGATGCAAGAATATCTTCTGGATCTGTAGCAAATACTTCTCGCTATTCGCCTTTTCTCCACTTCTGAACCGGGAAATCGCAAGAGCCGAACCTGCTTCGGCTGATTGGCAGGTGAGAAAGCAGTGGACATAGGGGGAAATAGACAACCCAAAATGAACGCGATCTTTGCGGTTGGCAGTTTGCACAATGGCGTCAAGAAGTCAGCCCCCGGGCGACGACCCTCAACCCGCTATGATTGGTCCCACCACCACGTTCTACGACGGCGACGAACTCGGCCAGCACCCCCAGGATGCCCAGGCCCAGCGATACCAGCAGTGGATGCAATCCTACGACTACGGACAACAGCATCAGCAGCACCAGCACCAGCACCAGCAGCACCAGCAGCCGGTCCAACAACCACCAGCTCACCCAACGACTTACTACTCTACAGAGCCCTATCAGCCATCACACGAATACAGTAACTACTATCCGGGGTCGAGCTTCCAGCAGCACCAGCAACAGCACCCAGCGCCGACATATACTCCACCAGCGAAGCCCCAACAGAAGACGACGCCGAACAAGAGGAAGCGTGCACCAACGAGGGACAGCGAATCCGATGGCAGCGACGACGACGTCGGTATCAGCGTAGGCGGTGTAAGCGGTGCGAGAGTGTCCAGATTGTGAGTTCGACGACCTTCCGGGGATGTGGTGGCTGATAGCGTAGACCCGGGGCATGCACCCACTGCAAGAAACTCAAAATGAAGTGCGACTTCCCGCCCGGCGAAAACACATGTAAGCGCTGCAAGACTGGCGGTCATGTCTGCATCGTGGAGGGCCGGAAACCGAGGACGGCGCCCAAGTAAGTCGCAAATGTACTGTTTTCCTAGAAAAACCCTCATATGCGCCTCAGCAAACGAGAATATCTTCTGGCACAGATTCGGCAGAAAGATGCCATCATTGAGAGTCTCCTCAAGCAGCTGCACAACCCGTACCTTGCGACACCTCTTTCTATTGCCTCGTACCGCATGGCGACTTCACCCTCCGACGCCAGCAACCGCAACGTCCTTGCCTGGCTCGACCGTCTTCAATCCAGTGTACAGACTGCTGCTGGAGGGACGAGCTCGTTCAATGATGTCCGCGGAGGCGAAGAAGAATCGGACGACGACGAAGGAGGAGGTCGAGTGACGCATGCCCAGCGATATGGTTTGGTTCCCCATGACGAGGAGGAGGAGGAGCAGGAAGAGACGCAGACGGCACTTCCCGACTCACATGTTCCTCTCGGGCTCATTGCGAATTTGAGTTTGACATCGCATCAGGGAACTAAGAAGGGGAAAGGAAAGAAGGGTGACGACGCGGACGACGACAACGTTGGTGTGGCGAATGAGACCTATTTCATGCCTGGTACCTCTTACCATTGTGATATTTCTGGGCCCGCTTACACTAGCTCTAGGTCCTGCAACCAATCTGGACATTCGCGCCACGTTAATAGAGGAACACAGTCCTCCAGAGATACTGGTGCACGGCCTTGTGGCGCCGGAAGATGTCGAGCGTTTGTTTGAAATGTGAGAAGCCATCAATAATTTTCGTGTTTCTTGACCCTGACGTTCCATCTGAAGTTTCTACAAACATGTCAATGTAAGAGGAAACAGTGCTTTTAATAACCTTTGCTGATAGTATTTTAGCCATTCATATCCCTCCTTGACCCTGCCCTACATACTCCACAATCAACATTCGCAAGATGTCCTTTCCTCTTCACGGTTATATGCGCCATTTCCTCCAGGTATCATCCTCCAAAGTCCAGTATTTATCCGATCGCGATGCATTTTGCTAAACATTCTGCTGCAAACGCCCTCATTGACGGATGGAAGAGCGTCGAGCTGTGCCAGGCGTACATACTGATGAGTATCTACGCCGTGCCTGCCAGACGATGGGAGGAAGATCGGAGTTGGTTGTATACGGGTTTAGCCATCCGGTATGTCATCAGTCAATTTGGTTTCCTTCTCTCATTATCTCAACAGTATCGCCACTGATCTGAACCTGCATCAATTGCCAACGACAAAACCCACAAATGAAAAGCAGGAACGCGAGATCCTCAATCGGATTCGTGTATGGCAAATCTGCTTCAACCTCGACCGCTCGACAGCGACTCAGTTCGGGAAACCTTCAACCATCAAGGAGGATTCGATCATTCGTCATTCGGCGGACTGGTATAAAAAGTCCCCCTACAACCTCGACTACGATGTGCATATGTGCGGATATACTATACTGTTGCGCATTGTGGCGAGGTTCCATGACGAGGTTTTCGCGGAGGGTAGCGGACTGAGCAGTCTGAAGAGGGTGGATTTCCGCGACGTAACGATGAGGTACGACCGGGAGTTGGAGGCGTTCAAGGAAGAATGGGAGGGGCGATTCAGCGCCGTCGGTGGTGATCGCGGCGCCGAGTTCAGGTGCAAGTTGTTGCCATTGTAAGCTTAGCCTCGTTTCTTCAAGCTAGAAGTCTCTCTCATGTTTCTCTGCGCAGTTTAGTGGGCTATTCGCGGCTAGTGATGTTCTCGTTTGGATTCCAGCAAGCATTCCATAGAGGTATACAAGCTGGCGATGATCTGTTCTTCAACAAGGTTCGTCCTGTTGGTGTCTTTCAAAACTATTCCTCATAGACAATGTTCTAGTGTCTTTCATCTGCCAAGACGGTGATCCGGTGTATGAATGAAGAACTAGCGCCAAGTGGGTTCATGCGGTACGCGCCAGATGGACACTTCATCTTCGCGGCCTTTGCATCTGCGTTTTTACTCAAGGTACCTGTCATAGTTAGTCTTCTTCCTTTTGTGGCACTGATAAGAGAACAGCTACTTCGACCCGAATTTTCCGCTCTTCTCAGCAAACCTGATGAAGAAGAAATCTTCGATCTCATTGGAACTCTGATTCAGAAACTCAGCTCATCCAGCATTGCCATCGACGACCGGCATACGCCCAAGCTGTACGCTAGGTTTTTGGCCACGTTACTGGGCAAGTATCGGCGTGATGGCCAGGGAGCGACTGTCGGGCGCTTGCAGACTATTCCTCCGAGCAGCATGGGCGGTCCGGGTAACGGGGGTGGCGGGATGGGCGGAGGCGGCGGTGAATACCAGCAGTTCTCGGTGGCCCAAGAACAAAGCGGATACCAATCTGCAAGTTATCAGCCCACCCCACCGCAGCAACCGCAGACTCCGATCTATAGACCAGAGGCGACGTATGCGGCAGGCGCTGGGCCGATTCAGTTTGGGAATGATCTTGAATATTATAGTTTCGAATATGGGAATGGCAATGGTAATGTCAATGGGGTTGTTGGAAGCCCTGGCGGCGCGGACGTCGAAATGCTCGCGTCGATCCAGGCGCTCAAGAACCCTGAATGGTGGCAGGGAATGTTGATGCCTGGGTACGTTTTATATCTGTTTTATAGATCTGACATTGACAATTCTTCGTAGTTTCACTTGGCCACAAGCAAATTCTCCTGGAAGTGGAGAATCTACGAGTTCGACGCCTCCGGCGACATATAGTCATGTTCACCACCAGAATACGTATGGGGCGTACCAACCACAGCAGGTGATGGTCCCCATGCACTAACGGCAAATATCTTGGTCATAAAACGAATTGCTTGCATAGATTTACATTCTAGTGTATTATGAGTGTGCTTTCTTGCTTCATTGTATGATATGCTCCTTACATCGTTGTTGTAATCTGATCTGTAATTAAAACGTTTTGCTTTACAAGACTCGACGCGACGAAGCAGAAAATTCACACCGACTTATTTGCGGTCTGCTGGGAAATATCCGACTCGGCAAGTGAAAATTACTTGCATCTCAATCTCCGTTGAGACGCTGCTACTACCAGTGCATTTCATTTCATTATAAGGAAATATCAGGAGCGGATAAGAATCGTCTAGTTATATAAGCACATATACAGTCGTATAAAGTATTAGTCCAGAAAAGGGATGCCTTCAACGACCCAAGGAACAACAGCATCAACGACCAATCCAACGAGTATGAGGGCGTGTGCAAGATGATTTGCGTGCATTGCCTCCGATATCCGTCACAATGAGCAATGTCAGAAGAGCAAATGATGAAAGTGCCATGGATCCGTAGTAAGCAAGTCCGTGCTCGTCGTATGGCTTGGGGTGGGCGATTTTGCGGTAATGGCCAGATGCGGACTTGCACCCAATCTCGAGGAGTATGCAAAAGTCTCTTATCGTACAATATGTGGAATCGTTGAGAGTAGAGGATAGGGGCAACTGTGGATGGCGGCGCGCCGGCAGTGTCGACGTAAGCAACCAAGCGGCAGGCACTGTCTGAAAATAAAGCATGGGATTTAACTAGGTTTGATAGAAGGCAATCGATGTATGGTAGCTCGGTCATCGATGTGCAAGCAATAAGTGCATAGCCACTTCGGCGTGAGTACTATTTATAGCACATGAACATGTCCGACTCGGCGAAAACCGAAGCACCCTCTTCTGGTACGGCGCTTAAATGAGCGCTTATATCTCTACAGCTCCTCGAGTCCCTTCAGTGGACGATACTTTTCGAAATCTGCCCAAGAACTGTCAATGTCGTCGCAAAACAAGAGGAAAATCGGAGGTATAGATGATGAGTATACCGATGTTACGAATACCCCCAAGCGGGTAAAGACCGCAAAGAGTGGACCCTCGAAGCGTCGAGTCGAGGCTTTCGAAGAGGAGACAGAGGAAGAAAGAAATGCAAGGTTGGCTAAAAAAAGGGCAGCGGGAAGAAATCGTACTGACGCTGTACTTTACAGTCCTCCTCAGTCGATTACTGTTGAACGGTTGTTGTCTATTGTCAGGTCCTGGGGTATGGCACTGATCTAGCGATGGTTAGGACCGCCCCGCCCCTGTTCGCACTCGTTATCGGCATCGACAAGTACTTTTCGGACAGAATCAGAGATCTGAGCGGTGCTGTCGCCGATGCTGACGCCATCAGCATATTTTTACAAGAGACTCTCGGTGTTCCACAGGGCCAAATCAAGAATCTGCGAAACGAGGAAGCCACGAGGTTATCTATCGAGGCGGCGATTAAAGAGCTTGGGAACAATCCGGCAATCAAGAAGGATGACCCAATTCTCATCTTTTACGCAGGGCATGGAGCTGAGGCGAAGGTACCTTCGGGATGGCCCAGCGCCAACGGGAAGATCCAAATGCTGGTTCCACACGACTTTACCACGAGCGGGTCGGACGACTCCGAACGAGGTCAAGGTGTACTAGATATGAAGCTCTCTCATCTTCTCACAAACTTGGCAGCGAAAAAGTCAGACAACATCGTAAGGTTCCGCTTAATTCTATCACGCATAGTATCTGATCGGGTGTACCGATAGACCGTCATTTTCGATTGTTGTCACTCTGGCTCGGGCACTCGGACGGACGACGATGATCCTACTTTTGCTGTCCGTGGGATCGATCTCCCAGAGGCTTATACAGTCGCTCAAGATCTCTTGCATGACATTGCAGATGCTCGGGCGAGTGTCGTCGCAACGGGATTCGAGAAGACAGGTTTGTTATCACATGTGCTCCTCTCAGCATGTCAAGCGGAGCAGACAGCCAAGGAGAAACATGGACGTGGTGTCTTTACTTCAGCGTTGTTGGGCTTGCTACGGGAAATGGGTGTCGACAAGCTTACTTACAGGGATGCGATAGCCAATCTACCCGATCTGCATGCGTAAGTTTTTGTGTCAGGGTCTGCTTATACTGATCTGTCCGTTATAGACAAGACCCGCAGTGTGAGGGTGTACACCAATCTCGATACCTGTTCAAATCCAAAGTAGTCAACCCACACAGCGAATTGTACGCCATCCGCGCACCCTCAGACACGCCTGGCCAGTACGTTTTGGAAGCCGGTGAGGCCCATGGGATCACAAAGAACGCAGAGTTCGCTATCTTTGCTGATAGAGATATGAAATCTTCTCTGGGAGCCGTCGTTGTTTCAAATACAGCCGCTTTCACCTCCTCATGTAGATTCCTCTCCGCGGAGGGCAATGAAGCGCCATTCCGCCTTGCTGATCCCGGATATGCCTTACAGACTCGAGCCGGTGAGGATCACGATGTCTGCCTTTTCGTCGAGCCGGATGAAAGGTTACTGGGCATCTTCAACCGGATAGTGAACGAGACGCAAGCAGGAAGGAGGAGGTTCCATTTGGTGAAGAACCACGATGATGAACCAGATCTGGTCGTTGCCGCGGATGGCGATGTGATCTATTTCGAGATCATGGATAAGCTCTGCCGGCAAAATGGGTTGACACGCATGCCATTTGAAGTCAAAATCGATGATGCGGACGCTATCCAACGCATTCTTCAAAGTTCTGCTGACTTTTACCGGTACCTTCACCGGTCTAACAAACGGAGCCCCCTCGCCGGAAAGGTCACACTCGAGTGCATGAAACTTAAAGAGACTGGGGAGTACACAAATGACTTACGAGAGGTTTTGAAACCCGACTCCAATGGTGAAAATCTGAACGTCGGAGGTGTGATTATGGTTGATGTCGATGAGGACGCGATCTATGGATTCAAGATTACCAATACGACGTCGGTACCTCTTTATGTTTCGATGTTCTATTTCGATGTCAGCGATTTGAGCATCAGTACGCCATCTTCTTGATCTTCACCTCACGCTCTAATGACTAAGGACCTTTACAGGCTCGTACTACAAACCGGGAAATGCGAAGAAAGACGCGGACGTTTCTCTTCCTCCTGGAGACTCGTTGACCATCGGGTACGGCGCGAGCGGGACGGTTCCGTACATGTACACACTCAGGGAGGGACAGAATGTTGATGTCGGCTTCTTGAAGCTTTTCTTCTCGACGGAGTATATGGACTTGTCGGGTGTTGTCCAAAAAACTCCTTTTGATGACGTCCGCCAGAGCGGGGGACTTCCGGTGAGGAAGAGCCTGTATCTATGGCATACAATGTGCGTTGCTGTTGTTCAGACAAAGGGGAGGGGTGCGGCCTCGTGATGCGGGGACGTTTGTAGAATTTCCGTTTCTTTGCCATAGACGCCTTGACATTGTTCCCTTCAGTACTATTAGAGTAAGCAGCTTGTAGCCTTCTATCATTATGAATATGCTTTCAGGCATGAACGCATCTCTCGGTTCTATCGATGTCGGAATTCATAGCATCCACGACGACTGATCACAGTGGGTTTTTATCATTTCGTTCTTCAATATGGAGAGAAACAAACAAAGTCATGCCGACCTTTACAAGGAATCTCAACATATATTTCCTGGTATATGATGCAACCGTAGAGAAAATAACACACCACAAGCCTTTGGTACCACAGCGAAGATGTGGTGAAAAATAAATCATACCTCTTAGGGATGAGGATGATGTTAGCAGTCAATTTATTTTTATCACGGAGATTTTTGACTGTTGTATTCGCATTGCGGAACCAACAGGAATCATTGAATACAAACTGTCACCGACTCATTGATCAATTGCACTTGAGCCCTACACAGCCCTACACTCCTACATGTATGAAAGGCACCCATCTCACGAACGAATCAGGTTCCTTCTCCACGCGTTTGCGAAGAGATTGAACAGCGTGATGCAGTGCGACTGCAGCTTTCCCGCTATCAGGTTTCCGATCCTCAAAAAGTCGAAAATATACTGCATCCGCAACAAGAGGCGCATCAACATCCCTGATAGACCACAATGTCGCGAGAACGCTTTGATATCCAGCCATGAGCATACCTGCGGCAAGGTGAACTGATTCCTCCGACAACGACTCGTCCCCTGTGGCAGTTTGGCATGCGGAGAGATATGCAAAGTCAGCGTCAGGAAATGACTTTGCGATAACCTGTGAGAGTGGTAAATGGCCATCGGGGTGATCAAGAGAATGATGAAGGCGAAAGGTGCTATTTAACGGTTTTGCCTTCTCTTGGGTAGCATGGCAGGCCATGTGAACCCAGTTGCAGGTCGACATGCCATTGAGTACTGTGTCCGGTGTCGCTTCGTCTCCTCTTAAATATTCGACATGGAGTTCGTTAGATCGTTCTTCAATCTTCTGCAGTTCTCCTTTTGTACCAGGAAGATTCGATAACCCCGGAGTGTTGGGTTGGCTGATAGCTAATAAACCTTTGAACGTTCGAGTTTTCTGAAGTTTGTCAAGAAGTGCTGTGAGTGTTGGGGTATATGATGAGACGACATAGTCAGATAGCTTCGTTCCTGGTTCATTTGTACCGTATTGTCCGGCCGCGTGAATAGGGAGGAATGCCAGTGGACCTGTTGTACACCACCATAATCGTGGCGGGTTGATGTCATCGGAAGGCTGAGAGAATGCTTTATGAAATGCTGGGGCATCGTGTAAGAAAAGCTACTCACGGAGAAGGCCAAGCTATCGAGTACAGGTTCCACGATGCACGACCACAGTTCCTTTAAAACAGTCACAAAGACATCTTTGTTCGAAGATCCATACGCTGGTCGTGATGCTCGTGTACGAACACCAAAATCTGAGAGCGATTTGTTGAGTTGTTTGTGTAGGATTTCGGCCTTGCGGTAGGAGAAATTCTTGAGCAGAATATGAACGACTTCGTCTAGACCGGGGATTAGAATGAGGGCGTCACACCTCACGCGATATGTATTGACGAGGACGACTGGACCAAGCTTGGCCGCATTCTTGAGTGTGGCTAGCTTTTTCGGTTGTAGGAAGTCTTCAAAGCCTGGAAGCGCCCGGACGCTTTCGACTAGACTATCCCACCGCGTAGCCAAACGACGATGTTCTTTTGCTATGTCCTCCAATGATAACTCCTTAAAGTGCTCTGTGTTGACGCCTCGACTGCTCGCCTTCTCCAAAGCAACTGCAACTTGGGACAGCTCTTCAGCGAGTTTAGGATAAGCATCAGAAAGTGAATCGACGGGGGAACGAAGTTTATGTAACTGTCCCCAGACAATAGCTCGTCCCATCTCTAGCCATTCAAGCGCGGTATCGGCTTTTCCCAACGCAAGCGCATACGCCGCTGCCTCGTTGACTATATGACCGAAATGAGCCAACTCCCTATGTCGTGCAGCTATACTCTTCCCGGTCCAAGCTACCCGGGGAAGGAGCTCGACAACGAATCGATACGCGTCCAACGCAGACGGAAAGTCAATGTGCCTGCACAATTCGGCCCATTGTATAGCCGCATCCAGCCTAGTTGAAGGTGGGCCGGTCGAGGAGAGTGCGGCAGATTTGAATAATGTAACTGCTTCAACGGCGTCTGGTCGGGTTTGAAGACTTAAGGGTTGGCGACGGTCGAAACGAGATGCTACTGAAATACCGAGGTGCACAAGTATGCCGGGCTTCTCCGGATGTCCATCGGGAATAAGTGCCACTGCTTTCTTTCCGTAGGAGATGGATGCTTCCAGGTCGTCGAAGCCTCCACGAGCTATAAAACGCTCTCGAAGAGAGATGACGAGGTTGTTAAGCCAATAG
Organism: Armillaria cepistipes; assembly: GCA_900157415.1. NCBI lineage: Eukaryota > Fungi > Basidiomycota > Agaricomycetes > Agaricales > Physalacriaceae > Armillaria > Armillaria cepistipes. Next base: position 2,615,868 of record FTRY01000005.1, read on the forward strand.
GGCTTTTCTGAATGACCGTCAGGGATACAAGCCACGGCACGCCGTCCTGCAGAAACTGCCTCGTCGAGATCGTTAGTGTCATTTGTCTTGGCGAAACGATGACGGAAGTATTTGCCAAGGTTATTGAGCATGGTTGGCTTAAAGACGTGTCCGTCTGGAGCATCGGAGACCGCACTCTGCATCAATGAAATGGCCTCTGAAAGGTCATTAAGGTCTCCACGTAGTGTAAAGCGCTGAAAAAAGCAAACGCTAGCGTTGCTCAGCATGCCAGGTTTACCCGGACTTCCCCTAGGAACGGCTTTTACAACATCCATCCCTTTGAAGATTGCCTCATCCAGATCAGCAGGGTCGTCAAACAATTCGAAGCGTTCACGAAGGAAGATGCTGAGATTGTCCAGCATCGTAATTTTCTGCGGAAAGCCATCTGGCATCAAAGATATTGCATCCTTCTGTTTTGAAATCGCCTCCTCGAGGTCATCAGATTTGCCGATACATTTGAAGTGCTGATATAATGACAAAGCGATAATTTCGAAAGCCATGGGCTTTTCTCTCTCAACGAAGAGGGATGATGCAAGTCGACCGGCTTCAATTGCTAACTTGATGTCATCAAGATCGCCACAGCGCTGAAACCGCCGATTGAGGCAACAAGCGAGGGTGTAGAGCGACTTGGGTTTCCGTGGATTTCCTTCGACGGAGAAAAGGACCGCAAGCTCTGCAGCTGAAATAGCCGAGTCGAGGTCGTCCTGGTTTGTCAGGAATTCAAAGCGACGGAGGTAAGAATTGCTGAGATTCATGAAAAAGGATGGTTGATCATCACGGTCATCGACCACCAGAGCGACTGCATCCTTCCCCGACCTGATCGCTCTCTCAAGGTCGTTGCCGTCGCTGAGCAACTCGAAGCGGCGCAGGAATGCGAGGCAAAGATTGCTCAATCGAGGAGGTTTATCGGGATCGCGGTTCGAGGTGAGAGACACTGAATGAACCAGTGCAGAAATTGCATGTTGTAGGTCCTGTTCACGATGAAACTGCTCGAAGCGTACCATCAACTCGGTGCCACGATTGCACAACAATGCAGGAAAATCAATCAGGTTGATGAGTGAAATATGAGATCCTGATTGTCCGTTCGCAGTAGGCATTACATTGGTCGACGAAAGATTGGAAGGAGGTCCTGATGGCACAACGACAACTCTGAAAGCGAGTTCTAGGACTAGATCATCGCTATCCAAGTTGCTAAACACTTGCGACCACCCTTTAGATTTATTGTGAGCGAGGACGCAAAATGTACAGGACTGAAGGGAGACGTACGGCGATTACGCGTTGCAAATTCCGAGATCAAACTCACGGTTTCCAGCTCGACGTGGGCAAGTATTTTATCATCGTGCCCAGAGCGTCGATTCAAAATTGACAGTGTAAATGAAGGAATTTCTGTACACCTGCGAGTCCCTCATTAGTCGCATTGAATCGCAGAAAAGCTGATGAAGACGAGTACGGACATTTGGATGATTTCCGCTGACCTCCAACAAGTACTTTCTGCTTCTTTGTTCATCGTCGACTCTTGCATAACAGCGCCGTTCATAGTACGTTTAACGAAGATTGCATCGTCGGGTCGGAGATTGGGGTGTAAATTCGCTCGAAGGTTGATCGTGAAGCCTATGCGATATTTCAATATGGCAAGTGCTACAGCCATGACTGAATGGGCAACCTGTAAGGCGAATGGTACTGCACACCATCATCAGCGAATATCCCTGATGATACATGACTGTAATTTCCTACCTATTATTAGTATGTGTCGTCCGCGCAGTCGCTGGACCTGGATCTGCATCCTTTGAGTCGGACATAGTGCTGAAGGAGGAGAAGCTGGATGTGACGCAGAGATGACTGTGTATTTGTGAAGTCTCGTACTATGCCACTACCACCTGTCCATGATTATCAGATTGACCCACGGTCTGCGTGATGGACGGGAAGTTGCCGAGAACATTGCTTCCATCCCTTGCGACACTCAAGATGATGAGTACTCCTGAACATGCCAGGCTAGGAAGAAAGATGCGAAAGAATGCGTCATGGCTGACGCAACATATAACGTATACACTGAAACGTGTGAACTGCGCGATTTCTTAAACACCGAGGTGTATTAGTATGCCAGGTTTCTCCAGATGTCCATCGGGAATAAGTGAGGTTCTTTCCGCAGGAGATGGATTCTTCCAGGTCACCGAAGCCTCCACGAAGTTTGAAACGCTCTCGAAGAGAGGCGACGAGGCTGTTTAACCAGATGGGCTTTTCTGAGCGACCATCAGACCAGCCCGTCAAAGTGCTCTAGCAAGGTCGAAGTTGAAGCAGATTGCCATACACGGATCCGGTTGAGAATCTCGCATTCCTGTTTCTCATTCGTTGGTTTTGTCGCCGGCAGTTGATGCAGGTTCAGACCAATGGCGATAATATTGGGACAATGAGAGAAGTAAACCATGATAACTGATAGACCGTAAGTACCGGATGACCGTAATCCTCCTGGCTCGCACAGCGACGACTGACAGGGCTCAACGATCTGACATCGGTCAATGAGTACTATAAACATTGAAATGGCAGGACGTACCAGGCATGAAATACTATTAATAAGTCTCGTTCGTCTACGCCGTTACTCTTCTTAGCAACGGCAAACTCAAACTCGCGATAGGAACATGCCGTCAGTACTAATGGTTTGATGTCGTGAAAGATGGCGAAGAGACTTGACGCGTGACGCGTGACGAGTTTAGTAGTTGACGGGGCAGAGTTGACGGCGGCCGCGCCCTTTTGTGCTTAGGGATGTTTTGGTGTTGGTGTGATCGATTGGCGTGCACGTGGGTAGAAATGAATGCTTGCACAGCCACCAGCTACTTAACTCCCACACTGCCGTGTAATACTACCTACCTACCTTTCTTGTTACACCGAATCGAATCAAGCGACGTCGTCCCTCAGAGCACTCTAAGTAGTCTCTTTCTATCCACAAGCTTTCATCATTTCATCAGTGTCACGTGGCTAAACCTTCTTGCTATGCGGTAAGATGGTTCTAGTGCGACATCCTCTGGACTCTGGAGCGTTATCCTTGCTTTTTTCATTTCATTTTGTTGCCTTTCTGCTTGCTCGTCGTCATTGGCTAGCCTGGTGTTTCAATCGCATACCCTCGTCTTTCTCTCTTATGATGCTGCTTTTGACCAACATAACTACAGTCAGAAAAATCGGCTAGGATGCGACCAAACTAATCCTACGTTCTGCCTCCATGGTAATTTTCCGTCACCGGTGTCCGAGGTAAGGGATGATTTGACAGTAGACCCACCCTCAAATTGCTTCCTAGTGTCTCAGAGACCGTGACTCATATATGCATAGATCGTACCTTACCCTATATGACGGTCGACGCATGACAGACTCGCCTCCAGGCCACTGCAGCGTTTGTTGAAGGGAACGGGCCTTCCTTCCGCTGCTTCTAACAAGTTTCCTTCTAGACATGGGATTATAGAGTGTCAATATACAGACGGATCACCTTTGCCGTTCTAATGAATCAGCGAACGCATGTCAGAGGCCACTACGTATATAAATGTTGCCCTGCGGTCCAAGTCACACATACAGTCCCACTCGTCGGCGTCCCTCTTAAGGCTCTGTCGCAATCCACATGTTCTTTAAGTGGCTCAAGACCGTGTTCAGCATTATGTTGGACGTTTTGCGGTGGTCAGGAGCATTCTAATTCATTCGATGATACCTATTGAATCTCTGGTTTTTCAATAACAGGTTCCATACTACTCCAACGTAAGAAATCACTGTTTGAAAGATAATTAATTCACTGAGGCGATAATTTGCAGGCCAGCAGATGGTCTCGAAGGGCCGTCTTCTCTGTCGTACGGCAGTCTCAGAGTCCATGCCAAGAAATTATAATAACCCTGAATTTCACAGCCCTCAACGATCGATTACCATTGGACGGTAGGTCTTCATCCTCACGCCCTAGAATGTGATATTGATTTTCCGATGGCTAGCCCTCCTCCGCCCCTATTTGCGTTGGTTATTGGCATCGACAAGTATCTTTCGAACGAGATCAGTGACCTGAGTGGTGCTGTTGCCGACGCCAATGCCGTTGATGCATTTTTACAAGAGACTCTCCGCGTTCCAAAGGGACAAATCAAGAATCTGCGCAATGAGGAAGCCACGAGGTTGACTATCGAAACGGCCATTAAAGACCTTGGGAAAAACCCGAAGATCAAGAAGGATGATCCCATTCTCATCTACTATGCAGGGCATGGTGCTGAGGCGAAGGCTCCGTCGGGATGGTCCAGCGCCAACGGGAAGATGCAAATGCTGGTTCCTAACGATTTTATCCCCAGCGGGTCGAAGGACTCAAAGCGAGGTCAAGGTGTACTAGATACGAGGCTCTCTCATCTTCTCGCAGACCTCGCCGCGAGAAAGTCAGATAACATTGTAGATTTCCACTTCTTCTATCACGCATCGTATCTAATCAGGTGTATGGATAGACCGTTATTCTCGATTGTTGTCACTCTGGCTCGGGCACACGGACGGATGACGATGATCCAACTTTCGCCGTTCGTGGGATCGATCTCCCAGGGGCTTATACTGTTGCTCAAGACCTCTTGCATGACATTGAGCCAGATGCTCGGGCGAGTGTCGTCGCAAAGGGATTCGGGAAGACAGGTCTGTTGTTACACGTGCTCCTTTCAGCCTGCAAGCACGGGCAAGAAGCTGGAGAAAGAGGCGGACGTGGCGTCTTTACTTCAGCGCTGTTGAGCTTGTTGCAGCAAAGTGACCTCGACAAGTTTACTTACAAGGACATAATAACCAATCTGCCTGATCTTCCCGAGTAAGCCCACCTTTGTCTCCTAGTCCGCTGAACCTTATTTGTCTATTACAGACAAGACCCGCAGTGTGAAGGTGTTCACCAATCTCGATGTCTTTTTAATTCCAAAGTAGCCAACCCACAACGGGAATTGTACCCCATCCGCGCATCCTCTGACACACCGGGCCAGTACATTGTGGAAGCCGGCGAGGCCCATGGGATCACAAGAAAGACGCAGTTCGTTGTGTTCGCTGACAGAGCCATGACGACTACTTTGGGAACTGTCGTTGTTTCAAATACTGCCGCTTTCACCGCTACATGCAATTTCTCTGCGCGCGGCAGTGAACCTCCATTCCGCCTTGCTGCTCCCGGATTTGCCTTGCAGACTCGGGTCGATGAGGAACAGGATGTTCGGTTTTTCATCGAGCCGGACGAAAGGTTACGGAGTACCTTTCAACGGATTGCCGACGAGATGCGAAGTAACAAAGGAGGACAGAGGGGATTCCGTTTGGCGCAGAGCCGTGACGATGCACCGGATCTGGTCATTATCGCGGATGGTGACGACGTCCATTTCGAGATTATGGACAAGCTCTGTCGCCGACATGGGCTTACACACATGCCCTTCAAAGTTAAGATCGATGATTCAGACACTATCCACCGCATTCTTCGAAGTTCCGCCGATTTTTACTGGTTTTTTCACCATTCAAGGAAAGGGAGTCCCCTCGCCGCCAGCACGCTCGAGTGTATGAAGCTTAAAGAGACCGGGGAGTACACAGATGACTTGGAAGAGGTCTTGATGCCTGATCCCAATGGCCATAATCTGAACATCAGAGGTGTAATTATGGTCGATGTCAATGAGGAAGCGATCTATGGATTCAAGATCACAAACACGACGTCGGTACCTCTCTATGTCTCAATGTTCTATTTCGATGTCAGTGATTTGAGCATCAGTACGCAATCTTTCCCATTCTGATATTCCATTCCAATGAGACCCTTTGCAGGTTCGTACTATCAACCGGGACATGCGAAGAAAGATGCGGACGTTTCTCTTCCTCCTCATAAATCGTTGAACATCGGGTACGGCGCGAGTGGGACGGTTCCACACATATACACACTCAGAAAGGGACAAGATGTCGACGTCGGCTTCTTGAAGCTTTTCTTCTCGACGGAGTATCTAGACTTGTCAGGCGTCGTCCAGGGATCACCTTTCATAGAATGCCGCGGGGGGACGCGAGCCGTGCCCGAGAGCAGCAACTTATGGGACGCGATGCGTGTTGCCGTTGTTCAGAAAAAGGGACTCAAGGGCGCTTAGGACTGTGATCGCCCAGTGCAACTTTCAAGGCGCCACAATTTACGATGACGTTCATAGCCATTAGTTTCGTTAGTATCGACGGCCGATACCTTTAAATGTCGGACCTTACCCTCAATATGCATTATGTCGCCATACTATCCTTACGACCATTATGATAAAACAGTTCCCATTTCTAGTTTCTTCGTCTTGGTTTTCCGTTCAATACGCCCGTCCGAATCCGAACGAAAAATAATTAAAAAAAGAAAGGTTAGCCAGCGGTTCCCATACGATATACGGCTGCTTTGGCCTTTACAGGCACGGCATCTAATGAATTGTCGACTCGTCTGTTTCGCAGCAATAGGGAGATTTTGCCGTCGTTTTGGAGGAAATACAGACCCTCGCACTAGAAATTGGCTCGCTTATACGAACATGCTGCAACAATGCTCAAGTATCATAACCGTGCATTAGATGCAAATACTGAATATCATGACGCAAAATCACAAATTGAGTCCGGTAGAAGCTAATCAACTCGCATTCTCGGCCGGAATTCAAGAGTGATCGGGTACGTCGCGTACATTCCGTGCAGAGGTAGGTAGGTAGGTAGGTAGGTAGTATTACACGGCAGTGTCCACACAGTGAACGCCGGTTCCAGGCATTACGTACACTGCGGTGGCGATCGGTACTACGAGTACAAACTACGAGTCTACGATATACACGACCACCATCACCTGCACGACACCCAGGCCTAACGTCCCGCACCTGGGCCAAGAACACTCACGCTACCGTCGAGCAGAAGCACCCAGGAACAGTAAGCTGGGCGAAGAGGATAACGGAAGATCACAATTAAATAGTGTTTATGGTCGATTTCCGCTCACTTGATGAATCATCAGTACTCTGGCCATCAACGCCACGGGAATTCAATCAAATTGATTGTGAGTGTTCTTATGGGATCGCCATATTTCTCGTCTTCACGAGACAACGAATCGTTTCTGGATCGGCGGTTCCTGAGGGACCTGTACAGTTCCAACACAGCCACCGAAAATCTTTGTTGTGGGGGAAGTCTGATGATCAGAGAGAATGGGACTCGTCGCGACTATCCTCACGGGACTTGCCCAACTATCCGTACAATTCTCGAGACACAGGAGCGTCGTGGGCAACTTCGCTGCGATTTTGCAAGCGGACCTCATACGCGGAACTCGTTTTAATAATTTGGAGACAGTTTTGGGTTTTATCTGTTCCCCCAGGCGTCTATCCAGAGCTAGTAGATAGATAGAGCCGTTGTAGTGTGAGCAGGATCCCAGTAGGGCCCTAGAAGTGTAGAATCAAAGAAGCGAGCAATTCGTGATGGTGGTTGAAAGCAGGACATGATATATTGCATGTGTTGTCTTGGTCAAGCTGTCATGGCACACTGTAGAATTCCAAGAATAATAATAAGAAACCAAGATCATAACCATTGGTCATCAGAGGTTATAACTTAGAATCTGTATAACCTTTTTTTTTATATAGAAAAAAACATGCTCAGTAGCAAGTCACATACGACGGATCTGAGAATGCGAGGTGCTTGCTCATAACGGTCGTAACAACAGTGTGCGACTTGTATATCGACGATGGACTCTGGGGTAAAAAGGGACTACTCTGGCAACTGCAGCCGTATCACGAAGCGCCTCCTCCCTTTGTCTGAACAACTGCAACACACATCGTGTGCCACAGGTATATCTTCTTCTTCGGTGGTGGCAGGTCCTGGCGGACGTCTTCAAAAGGCGACCTCTGGACAACACCCGACAGGTCCATATACTCCGTAGAGAAGAAAAGCTTCAAGAAGCCGACGTCGACATCTTGTCCCTTTCTGAGTGTGTACATGTGGGGAACCGTCCCACTCGCGCCGTACCCGATGGTCAACGATCCATAAGGAGGAAGAGAAGGGTCTGCGTCTTTCTTCGCATGTCCCGGTTGATAATACGAAACTGCAAAGGGAGTCATTAGAGCAGAGCGTCGGAATGAGAAAGACGGCTTACTGATGCTCAGATCACTCATATCGAAATAGAACATCGAAACATAAAGAGGTTTCGACGTCGTATTGGTGATCTTGAATCCATACATCGCATCCTCGTCGACATCGATCATAATCACACCTTCGACGTTCAGTTTATCGCGATTGAGATCAGGAGTGGGGTCAGGAGTCGGAACGATCAGATTATCGCTATTGGGGTCAGGCATTAGAACCTCCTCCAGGTCATCCGTGTATTCCCCGGTCTCTCTAACCTTCATGCACTCGAGGATGACCTTTCCGGTGAGGGGTCTCTGTTTGTTAGAACGGTGAAGGTGCCAGTAAAAGTCGGCGGAACTTTGAAGAATGCGGTGGATAGCGTCCGCATCATCGATTTCGACCTCGAATGGCATGCGCTTTAACCCACGCTGGCGACAGAACTCATCCATAATCTCGAAACGGACAACATCCGCGGCAACGACTAGATCCGGCGCATCGTCACGGCTCTTCACCAAACGGAATCCCCTCTTTCCTTCGTTGGCACTTTGCATCTCCTTGGCCATCTTCTCAAAGACACCGAGCAACTTTTTGTCGAACTCGATATGAAGGCTAACATCCTGTCCCTCGCCGACTCGGGTTTGCAAGGCAAATCCATGAGCCTGAGGAGCAAGGGTGAATCGCTGCGTTTTATCATCGCGCGGGGTGAAAATACACGAGGAGGTGAAAGCGGCGGTATTGGCAACAACAACGGTTCCCAGAGCAGATGTCAGGCTGCTATCAGCAAAGACAGCGAACTCGGCGTTCTTTGTGATCCCATGGGCCTCGCCGGCTTCCAAAACGTATTGCTCTAGCGTCACGCCAAAGTTACGGTCCTCAGGTTTGGATGCGTGGATGGGGTATATTTCGCGGCTCGGGCTGGTTACTTTGGAATTGAAAAGGTATCGGAGTTGGTCACCTTCACACTGCGGATCTTGCCTAACAAACAAATCAGTATTACATAACAGACTAGGAAATCGCCGCTGGCTTACTTGTCTGGCATATCTAGTTTGTCTATCACGTCCTTGTAGGTAAGCTTGTCGATCTTGTCTTTGTGTCGCTCTAATACTCCCAACAACGCTGAAGTAAAGACGCCACGTTTACCCTTCTTCGACTCCCCGGTAGCGGGGATCTCCCTAGCGACTTGCTCCGCCTTACATGCTGAAAGGAGCACGTGTGACAACATCCCTGCCTTCTTGAATGCCTCTGGAACGGAATCTGCTCTGGCACCTAGGTCAATGTCATGCAGGCGGAGATCATTGGGGATAGTGTAGGTTTCTGGGAGATCGATCCCACGAACAGCAAAAGTAGGATCATCGTCGTCCGTTCGCGTGCCCGAGCCAGAGTGACAACTATCAAGAATGACAGTCTGTCGGTGGACATGGTCAGATACCATACGTGATAGAAACGGGTGGGACCTCACAATGTTGTCTGACTTTTTGACTGCGATGTCCTGGAGAAGATGAGAGAGCCTCACATCTAGGACGCCTTGACCTCGTTTGATGTCGTCGGACCCTCCCTTGATAAAGTCGTGTGGAACCAGCATTTGTATCTTCTCGTTAGCACTGCCAGTGGGCCATCCTGGCGGCGCTTTCACATCGGCTCCGTGCCCTGCATAGAAGATGAGAATCGGGTCGTCCTTCTTGATCGCCGGATTGTCCCCAAGACTCTTAATCTCTCTCTCGATGGTAACTCTCGTGACTTCCTTGTTGCGAAGATTCTTGATCTGGGACTCTGGAACATGGAGGGTCTTTTGTAAAAAATCGTTGACAGCGTCAGCATCGGCAACAGCACCAGTCAGATTGTACACGTTCGGGTCAGCATACTCATCGATGCCGATAACCAGTGCAAATAAGGACCTAACAATCACATAAACATTGTGCATAGTATCCTGGGACGAAAAAAATATACTAACTGTTCAATGGGAACACACTGAGGAGGACTGAAGCACAGAGTCATTACGGTGTATTCATATGAGCGAGGATTGACATACGACTGAAGAGAAGGAGGTGGTGTTGCCTTCGCAGGACCATCTCCAGCCTGATTCTGAGGCCTGCACGATTCGAGTGTCAGTGAGTCAGTTGTCTTTTTCAGGGATCACTTACGTTGAAGGAGGCAGGGAGCTGTCATCATTCGGCTGAGGAGATGGAAGCGTTTCCTTCGCTGGACTATCTGTGGCAGCCTGAGAGCTGCAAGATTCGAGCGTCAGTGAAATCAATCGTCTTTTTCGCAGGAATCCCTTACGTTGGAGGAGGCGGGGAGCTGTCATCATACGGCTGAGGAGATGGAAGTGTTGCCTTCGCTGGACCATCTGCAGCCTGATTCGGAGACCTGCAAGATTCGAGCGTCAGTAAGTCAATCGTTTTGTTCGCAGGGTTCCCCTACGTTAGAGGAGGCGGGGAGCTGTAATTGAAAGCAGAGATTCAACAAGAAGCGTCAAAAGAATCCAAGGGAAGTTACTGACACTACCAGATACCATAGCAGGTCGAACACAGTGGTGACTCTGATGTTGAGCCAGTCAAGAAACATGCCGATGAAAAACTGAGACGCAGAAGGTAGACTCAAGACTACTAGAGCTGTATGTGTGTATGTGTAGCTTGTACTATAGGACATAAGACTCGGAGGTGCGACACTTTATAGGTGTAGCAGGTTCCGTTACCCTTTCACATTGCACATGGGTTGAACATTTTGCCATCTAAGTTTCTAAAAACCAGATCTATCTCTGTATTGGTGCCTAGTAAGCCGCGTCAGATGATGTACACTCTCGGGCGGGCTGGTGAGAAAAATCGTGTCAGATGTGCCGAAGTTAGAAACCTTGTCTCCCATCTCGATTTCTCTGTCATCGAGGGATGGAACGGAGACTCCGATGAAAATAGTGTGACGGCTGCAGTGACGCGAATGTTTGTTTATCTGTCTTCCTTCTTCGCTTCCAGTGCTGGCCGTCATTAAATCTAGATTGATGTCCAAAAACGTCTCGTGCATAACCCATCGATAGTGATTGATGCCTTCGATCAATTGATATACTCTCTCGGATTAGAGGAATCGATTTAGACGTGCACTATGCAATCTCGTAAGGTTTCCTCCTCTTCGCTGAGTTCGCTCTCGCTATCGGGGGACATGAGGACGATGGATACATCATGAAGACTTCGGTGATGTGCATGTGAATGATTCTTCCCTTTTCCATCTTCGCTGTGTTGGCCATCAATTTCGCACTATATCAAACAGGCTCCACGGATCCCCAATGTGTAGGAAGATTTGCTGAAAATTAATATTAACTCTCTGGTAACACCCAATTTGCTGCATGATAGCTCACTGAGTCATATGTCAGAAAACATAGGTGGAAGTTGCAGAGGACGACCGTACACTCCGCGTCGAAAATACGAATGCGAACTACATGTTTATAACTGTCATCATATCGTTCGGATGACTACATACTACATATAAATTCTGTGGCATCAAACGCCAAAGGCATCAGGTCCAAAGAAAATGATCGATATGAGAGCCATAGTTGGTTGTCATACCTTGGAGGTTGCCCTTGCCACCCCAACTCTTGCAGTCGTGCGAGATACTCTCTCTATTTTTCTGAACAATTGCAACACGCATCGTGTCCCATACGTGCCTGCTCTTCTTCTTGACTGAAATACTCTGGCGGCATTCCGTGAAAGGTGAACTCTGGACGATGCCCGACAAGTCCATATATTCTGTCGAGAAGAAGAGCTTCAAGAAGCCGACCTCAACGCCTTGTCCCTTTCTTGGTGTCAACCTGCTCGGAGGCGTCCCACTTGCACCGTACCCGATGGTCAACGATTCTCCAGGAGGAAGAGAAAAATCAACGACGCCGTCTTTTGCACTTCCCGGTTGATAATAAGGAGCTAAAAATCAGATGAACTGGTCAGTCGAGCCGGCAGTGAAGATCAGCAGGACGATGTACCGATGCTCAGATCACTAGCATCAAAATAGAACATTGAAACATAAAGAGGCGCCTTGATGCCAGGATGCGTATTGGTGATCTTGAATCCATACTTCGCATCCTTTTCGTCATCAGCGAAAATTACGCCTCCATTGTTCAGATTCTCGCCATCGGGCTCGAAAACCGCCTCGAAGCCGAGTCCAATCTCTGTAAGTTTCATACACTCCAGCGTGATGGCTCCGGCAAGGGGCCCCCCTTGATTAGAATGGCGAAGGTGCCAGTAAAAATCAGCAGAACTTCGAAGAATGCGGTGGATGAAGTCCGGATTATTGATTTTGATATCGTGGAATGGCATGGATGTGAGCCCATGTTGTTGACAAAGCTTGTCCATGATCTCGAAATGAACAACGTCACCATCCGCGGCAATGACTAGATCCGGTTCATCGTCGCGGTTATCCACCAAACAGACTCCCCTCTTTCCTTCGTTGTCACTTTGCATCTCCTTGACTATCTTCTCCCGGACACCGAGCAGCCTTTCGTCCCGTTCAATAAGAAGGCTGATGTCCTGTCTCTCGCCGACCCGAGTCTGCAAGGCAAATCCTGGAAGGGTGAGGGGGAATGGTGTTTCATTGCCACGCGAGGAGAAACCGCATGTGGTGGTAAAAGCGGTGGTATTTGAAGCAATGACAGGCCCAAGAGCAGATGACATGTCTCTGGAAGTAAAGACAATGAACTCTGCCTTGTTTGTGATCCCATGAGCCTCACCAGCTTCCAAAACATACTGGCCCGGCTCATCGGAAGAACGTATAGGATATAGTTTTCGTTGTGGGCTGGCTACTTTGGAATTGAAAAGGGATCGGGATTGGTGGAAACCTTCGCACTGCGGATTCTGTCTGCAACGGATGGAAAAGTATTAGCAGACTAACGCACGAAAGGAGGCTTACGCGGGAAGATCGGGTAAATTGGCTATTACGTCCGTGTAAGTGAGCTTGTCGACGCCGCTTTTCTTCAACAGGCTCAACAATGCTAATGTAAAGGCGCCATGTCCATCTCTTTCTCCGGCTTCTTGTCCGTGCTTACGCGCTGAAAGGAGCACGTGCGATAACAGACCTGACTTCTCATATCCCTCTGCAGCGACAATCGCCCGCACCTTGTCATGCGGAATGTCATACAAGAGATCCTGAGGAATACTGTAATCTTCTGGGAGTTTGATCCCGCGTACGGCAAAGGTAGGATCATGGTTGATTGCTCGCGTACCCGAGGCGGAGTGACAACAATCAAGAATGACGGTCTGGTCGGAGTACCTCGTCAGATACCATACATGATGGAAACGAAAGGAATCTTACAATATTGTCTGATTTCTTTGCTGCGATGTCTTGGAGAAGATGAGTAAGCCTCTCATCTAGTACACCTTGACCTCGCTTGGAGTCGTCCGACCCGCTGGGGTTAAAATCGTGTGGGACCAGCATTTGTATCTTCCCGTTGGCGCTGGGCCATCCGGACGGCGCGTTTGCTTCAGCTCCATGCCCTGCGTAGTATATGAGAATTGGGTCGTCCTCCTTGATCGCGGGATTGCCCCCAAGGTCCTTAATCTCCATCTCGATAGTAGCTCTCGTGGCTTCCTCGTTGCGAAGATTCTTGATTCGGTTCTCTGGAACACGCAGAGTCTCGGATAAAAAACTGTAGACGGCGTCAGCATCAGCAACGGCACCGTGCAGCTCTCTCAATCCGTAAGAACGGTGCATGTACTTGTCGATACCGATAACCAGTGCAAATAGGGGCGGGGTAGAGCTAACAACGCACAATCAGTGCACATATCCTAGAACACGAAAATGAATATGCACTCTTCAATAGGAATACATCGAAGAGGAGGACTGTGAAGCACAGAGTCACTACGACCTATTCACGTGATAGAGTTCAACGTACGACTTAAAAGATGAAGTCTTTCCCTCCGCTGGACCAACCGCAGGCCTGTGAGATTCGAGCGTTAGCAGTAAGTCAATCGTCCCTTCCGCAGGGATCCCTTACATTGGAAGGGGCGGGGAGCTGTGACAGACGGAGATTCAGTACGAATCCTCGTAAGATTTGGAAAGAAAGATACACAAGAGGGGATCTCAAGAGTGAGATTGTACCAGTGTAGCTTGTAATGTAAGGCGAGGAAGCGCGACACTTTCTAGATGTATCAAGGCTCTTTCACCTTGCACATATGTTCGCTTTTATTCTGGCTTTGGACAAGGTGTTGCAAGAGATTCATCCACGCGTTAATGCCTTCTGTTGGCCCGTTTGGCATGTCAAATGACAAGCGCTCTCGGGCGGGTTAGGAAAAATCGTGCTGGAAACGCTGCAAAGAGACCTCGTCCCTCATGGCGCTCTCGTTATCGAGGCACATGAAGATAGCGAGTCCATCCTGACGACCCCCCCCCGCGATCACGATGTGGATGTGAACTTTTCATTCTTCGCTGTGTTGACAGCGGTACTAGAAGGTAGATACTGGAACCGAGTTGACACCCATAAGACGCTGTAAATGGGGGCCCTGTACGTACACGGGTGGGGACTTTGGATATATCAATGACAATTCGGAGAAACAGAGGCGCCCATAAGGAAGGATGAGAGAATCTATAATCTGTACCAAAGGTGGTCGTAGATGAGACACAAGTGGAGACACACACAGTCGCTGGGTTTGAATCTGTTAAATATAGATCTCCTTGAAGTCAAGGATGATATGGTCATGCAGGTAGGCCGGATGTGTCCTTCCTCGAAGGTAGTAAATTCTCCTCTCCATGACTCTCGTTCCTGAATGACTTGGGTCTAAATGGGAAAAGATACTAGTGGTGAACTGGAAAGCTAGGACGAACTTGATGACGATGTCAGGTTATAGTTAACTCAGGCACCTTCTTATCAAGAATAAGCAACGTGAATGCAGAGGTGATGGTTAAGCGCCTACGGAGCAATTTCTTGCACCCTCTTGGAGCATCAAAGACTCTGTCACAACGGGAGATTCCCTTTCATTTGACGGAAATTGGTGTAGCCTCTTGCAAAGCTGCGGAAGCCGAGCTCCGAGGTTTAGGCCTAAGCGCTTGAGCGCTTAAGTGCCTTAACATAGCCCTGTCAACGGCTTCGAATCCCCCTTCCCATTCTTCTTTAAATGCCTCCAACTCCCTCGAGGCTGTAGGGAGACTTTTTACGCCGCAGGGTATCTGGCGGGGCGAGCGTGTTCCATACTGAGTCATTGTCAAGCAGCCGTCGTTGGAGCAGATTTATCATACTTGCACGGATCCGATTGATATTGGCGCGGTCCTGCTTTTCATTTCGTCGCTTTTGTCCTTGGAAGGAATTAAGAAAGTAGTTTTTAAAATGTTGATGCGGCCTGAAAACATTAACCCGCTTACAAAGCTCAAACTCTACTATACCGGACCGCGATCCCCGGATATTCTCAACTTCTGGTTGTCGCTGGCGAAGTTCTTGTCTGAAGTCCGCTAGGTATTCAATAAGCTTGAGGAAGAGAAGCAAAGCTCACAATAGTATGTCATTGGTGACAGGCTCCCCAGGAGAATGGCCGTGTGATTACGACAAACCCACGGCTTTAAACCACCCCACCTTACTTGCACCTTACACTCCTCGAACCCCCGAACTATTCAGTTTATTATCGCCAGCATCATGGAACCTCGCCACAAAGCGCAACAGTCAACATGGTATACCTACATTAATATTATAGCCAAAATTATAAAGGGATTTATTATGCCACTCCGCTGAATGACAGATGATCGACTCCTCTTTGCTCATTGAACTGTGTACGAGTCTCATCGAACGGTCGAGATTAAAACAGATTCATCTCCAACGAATCCGTTTAAGAACCTGCCCTTCACTAGTCAGTTTTAGCGTTAACGTGACAAGCTGTTTAGTTTGGGACAACAAGTGAGACTTGGAAAAGGAAACCGTTCAGATAGACGTACCGTATACAACCAACTACGGTGTTTATGGGTGTAGCTATTCATGTTGTGTATGCCTATGGCAGGCATATACATAATACTGTACATGTAGCAAGGATCTATTTTCCTTCTGCTTTCTACGGGCGCTCGCACTCTCCGGACTTTCCGAACAGCAATAGGCTCACTGCTGCAAAGAAGATCCGTCCGTTTATTGACGCCTTCTATTACCCTGCGCCAGATGACCACTGTCGAACGGGGTGAACGTGTTATGTATAAGCGCTGAAAGATATCTTGTCCTTCATTTCGCTTCCTCTGTTACCGAGGGATAAGCGCTTCGATGAATACATTTCGATGATTTAATTGCATTGACTTACGTGAATGTGTGAAAAAAAATTTCCTCATTCCTCGATGCGTTAGCTATCATACTGGGAAATACGCACGGCGTCTGCATTACAATCCAAAAATATCTTGCGCGTGGTCCATCGATAACGATCGGGAGAGGCCATGGGCTTTATCAGAAGCAGGGCAAACGTTGTATCCTTGAGAAACTGACTTGACGCCGTAAATTTTGAAGGCGCTACTTGGACATAAGGCGACCGGCACTTTATAGGTGTAGCAGGGTCCGTTACCCGTTCACACACACGTTGGTTCCGATTATCTGTTGAAAACCAGCTGCAAAAGAGATCCATACGTGCATTGCGCCTTCTATTTTGATGTGAACACGGACGCTTTTTGATATTTTTGTTTCTTCCTCGTTGCGTTATCCTGGATCCTTCGAACAAGGAAGTAGATACAGCATTGAATCTTAGCTATTAAAGCTGATATCCATTTAGGCCTCAGGGACGTCAAGAACAGGTAAGATGGGGGGCCTGTGCAAACACAAATGAGGGGAGCACTTCCATGATGATGAAGGGAAACAAAGACGCCTGTTAGGAATTCGGACTCGGGTAACCAAAGCAAAGCAACCACAGAATCAGACACCGAACAAGAGGAAGCACACCCCAGCAAGGGACAGAGAGTCGGATGGCAGCGACGATATCGTCGACACCTGCGTAAGGTCGTGTGTCTACACAGACTATACATGTAAACAGCACGAGACTGTCTGCGTCGTATAGAGGAGCAGAAACGGAGGACGCCCAAATAAATCGCAAATATACTTTGCCCCCCCAGATAACTCCTTGAAAATTCTTCTAGCCTAGATCCGACCGACAGAAGGACGCCATCACGAGTCTCCTCAAGTGGCTGCTTTCGTACCGTATGACGCCTTCACCAGTAACTACAGCGTTCTCCTGGCTCGACCTTCTTCATTTCTGCATACAAATTACTGCGGATGACGACGAAGATGGGAGCCGACGTTTCAGGAGGAGCGGTAGTTACCGATTGAATTCGGCATCCCAATCAAGGACAACAACGTGGACAGCGACAGGCCGCAAATGTGACTTCTCTTAGTTTCTCCAACGTCGTAATTCGCAGCGTCCATGACTAATTCTCAAGATTGTCTGGGTAAGCTTTTATCCCTTATTTGCTGTATATGGAGGAGAGAAACAGGCAACTTCAACTCATCGCGCTTTACAAGGAATTTCAACATGCACTTCCTACCATAGCGAAGAAGTGATAAAAATAAATCATGTCATTTTGAAGAGTGTTTATGTCCGTAATGATTTCGAATCCACGGTTCGTAGGAACAGAGACACCTTCATATACCTGAAACAAAGTTAGCAAGTAGATGATGAAGTTGAAATGAGATGTACAAGTCAAAATTGAAGCGCTGTGAACAGGCGATGAATGATGGGGATGGTAGTGGTGATGGTCAGAGCTGAGAAACGGTTAAATAGTCGTCCGCTGAGGTATCAGTCATCGATACCATCGGAACTAATAGCAAATGAACGCCATGGATTGTGGCACCTTGAAAAATGCACTGGGCGCCCTGGAGACGGTCAGTCTTAGCCTCGCGATGCGCCCTCGAGTCCCCTTTTCTGAACAACGGCAACACACATCGAGTCCCACAAGCGCCTGCTCTCCGGCGCGGATCGCGCTCCTCCGCGGATCTCAGTGAAAGGCGACTCCTGGACGATACCCGACAAGTCCATATACTCCGTCGAGAAAAAAAGCTTCAAGAACCCAACATCGACATCCTGGCCTTCTCTTAGCGTGTACATGTGTGGAACCGTCCCACTCGCACCGTACCCAATGGCCAACGATTCCCCAGGAGGAAGAGAAACATCAGTGTTGTTCTTCGCACCCCCCGGTTGGTAGTACGAACCTGCAAAGGAAGTCATTAAAGAGGAAAGTGGGGATGAGAAAGAGATGGCGTACTGATACTCAAGTCACTGACATCAAAATAGAACATCCAAACATAAAGAGGTACCGACATCGTATCGGTAATCTTGAATCCGTAGATCCCTTCCTCACCGACATCAACCATAATCACACCTCCAACATTCAGATTGTGGCCATCGGGATCAGGCATCAAGACCTCTTCCAAGTCATCTGTGTACTCCCCAGTCTCTTTAAGCTTCATACACTCGAGTGTGCTTGTGGCGAGGGGACTTCGTTTGCTCGAATGGCGAAGGTACCAATAAAAATCAGCCGAACTCTGGAGAATGCGGTGGAGAGCATCCGAATCATCGATGTCAACTCCGAACGGCATGCGTGTTAGCCCATGTTGGCGACAGACTTTGTCCATGATCTCGAAATGCACCACATCACCATCCGCGGCAACGACCAGATCCGGTTCATCGTCCCGGCTCTGCACCAATCGGAAACCCCTCTGTCCTGCTTGCATCTCGTTGGCTATCCGCTCGAAGATACCAAGTAGCCTTTCGTTCTTCCCTACAAAAAGGCGAACATCTTGGTCCTCGCCAACCCGAGTCTGCAAGGCATATCCGGGAGCAGCGAGGGGGAATGGCGCTTCATCACCTCGCGCGGAGAGAAATTTACACGAGGAGGTGAAAGCGGCTGTATTTGAAACAACAACGGTTCCCAATGCAGATGTCATTCTTCTATCAGCAAAGACGACGAACTCGGCGTTCTTTGTGATCCCATGGGCCTCCCCGGCTTCCAAGACGTACTGGCCCGGCGTATTAGCGGACGCGCGGATGGGATACAATTCGCGTTGTGGGCTGGCTACTTTGGAATTGAACAGGTATCGAGATTGGTGGACACCCTCACACTGCGGGTCTTGTCTGTAACGGACAGATCAGTGTTAGCAGACTAGGACACGAAGGCGGGCTTACGCATGAAGATCAGGCAGACTGGTTATCACGTCCTTGTAAGTCAACTTGTCGATGCCCTTTTCTCGTAGCAAGCTTAACAACGCTGAAGTAAATACGCCACGTCCATCTCTTTCTCCAGCTTCTTGCCCGTGCTTACAGGCTGCAAGGAGCACGTGTGATAACAGACCTGTCTTCTCGAATCCCTTTGCAACGTCACTCGCCCGAGCATCCGGCTCAATTTCACGCAAGAGGTTTTGAGCGATAGCGTAAGTCTCTGGGAGATCGATCCCGCGAACGGCGAAAGTAGGATTTTCGGCGTCGTCGGTCCGCGTGCCAGAGCCAGAGTGACAACAATCGAAAATGACGGTCTGTCGGTACACCCGATTAGATACGTCGCGTGATAGAAACGAGTGAAAACTTGCAATATTGTCTGACTTCTTCGTCGCGAGGTCTGCAAGAAGATGAGAGAGCTTCATATCTAGTACACCTTGACCTCGCTCGGAGTCGTCCGACCCGCTCGTGATAAAGTCGTGTGGAACCAGCATTTGTATCTTCCCGTTCGCGCTGGGCCATCCCGATGGTGCATTTACTTCAGCACCATGCCCTGCGTAAAAGATGAGAATCGGGTCATCCTTCTTGATCTTCGGGTTTTTCCCAAGGTCCTTAATTGCCGCCTCGATAGTCAACCTCGTGGCTTCCTCGTTGCGAAGATTCTTGATTTGTCCCGTTGGAACGCGGAGATTCTCTTGTAAAAATGTGCTGATGGCGTCGGCATCGGCAACAGCACCACTCAGGTTTGGGATCCAGTTCGAAAGGTACTCGTCGATGCCAATAACGAGTGCAAATAGCGGGGCAGGACTAATCATTGCAAAATCAATGCCATATTCTAGGGCGTGAAAAAAGAAACCGACCGTCCAATGGTAATCGACCGTTGAGGACTGTGAAGTTCAGGGTTATTGTAATTTCTACTTTGGGATTAGCGTACGACATAGAAGACGGCTCTTCGAGACCATCTGCAGGCCTGCAAATTATCGCATCCGTGAATTAATTGTCTTTCAAACAATAACTCCTTACGTTGGAGTAGTGTGGGAACTGTTATTGAAAAACAAGAGATTTAATAGGAATCGTCGAAAGAATTGAAATGCTCCTGACCACAGCAGAACATCCAACATAGTGCTGACTGCGATGTTGACCCATTTAAAGAACATGTGGATGACGACAGAGTCGCAAGAGCAACGCCGACGAGTGGGAGTCTACGTGCGGCTTGGACTGCAGCCTGGCGAACGCTTTATATACGTAGTGGCCTCTGACATGCGTTCGTTGATTCATTACAACAGCCGACGGCAAAGGTGATCCGTCTGCAGAAATCTTGTCAGAAGTAGCGGAAGGCAAACCTGTCCCCTTCAGGAAACGCTGCAGTGTCCTGGAGGCGAGTTCTTCATGTGTCGACGGTCATGTAGGGTAGGATATGATCTATATATGTATATATATGAGTCTCTGAGACACTAGGAAGTAATTTGAGGGTAGTCATACGGTTGGAAAATCATCCGTCACCTCCGACACCGGCGAGGGAGACATGGAGGCAGAACACAGGACTGTTGGTCGCATACCAGCCAATTTATTTTAACTGAAATTATGTCGAGGAGGCCAAAAAACAGTATCGTAAGAGAAAGACGAGTGGTGGTTGCTCGAGGGTATGCAATTGAAACACCACGCCAGCTAATGACAGAGGGAATGGTATGAAATGAAAAAAAAGCAAGGATAAAGCTCCAGAGTCCAGAGGTTGTCGCACTAAAACCATATTACGTCATAGCAGGAAGGTCTAGCCATGCAACAACGAAGAAATTTTGAAAGCTTGTGGAGCGAAAGAGACTCTTGATACGAAAATATTTCGATTCGGTGTAGTGAACAGAAAGGAAGAGTTAGCAGCTGGTGGCTGTGCAAACACTCCTCCCCTTTCTGCCTGCCGCGCCAACCAACACCAGAACATGTATGCCGACGAAGCATACAAGGACCCGGCGGCCGTCAAATACAAACTCGCCAAGTCTCTTCGCCATCTGTCACAACATCGAAGGATGGAATCAAGTGCATGCCCATTGGTACGGTGCGACGAGGAGCAGGAGCAGGGAGAGACGCAAACGGCATTTCCTGACTCACATATTCCTCTTGGGCTCATGGAGAATTGGTGCTTGCCGTCGCATCGAGGAGCTGAGAAGAGCAAGGAACGAAGAGTGACGACGTGGACGTTGGTGTACCGAACGAGAATTATTTTCATGCCTGGCACATCCTGCCATTGCGACGTTTCTGAGTCCTCATTGACGTGTGACGTACGGAATATGGCTGAGCTGTCTCAGGTGTCGCTGTGCCAGCCAGGAGGATGGTGCATACGGCCATCCGGTACGTGTATCATTTGATTTACTTTCCTTCTCATTTCTCATCAGTGTTGTCGGGGTCAGGTCAAACACTTGACCTTGACCCGGTCTGACCCCTGGTCAGTCAAATGGGTCAGTACGGACGAAGATTTTTGGGGGGGTTAGGAAGGGGTCAAAGCCTATCATGTGCTGAAATATATTGCGTATTTCTCTTGCTCAATTTTCTCATTATTTCGATATTCTACGGCCTCGCAAGTAGGGCTCACCACAGAACATGGGCATGGGAACATTTCCCGACCGATGATACAAGCTACAAGAACGAACGGTCACATAAAAAGCCTGGTGTCTCGCCGAGCTTCGTTTTGAGGTTGGGATGTCAGGTAAAGGCCCGCTTTAACTTATTCTGGAAAGGCAGAGTAAAGAATTCGGAGCAGTAGATAGAATTATATGATTTGTTGCAAGCGGGGCCTACTACCAGTGTTGGTGCAAGTGGTAATACATCTATTGTAGTTGAGTAGAAGGCCTTACTAAACACTGTTACTACTCACAAATGAACAAACATTGTCTGACCTCTCTGACCCCGGTCATGACCCGGGGGTCATACAGGTCACAAGAATTCTCGCTGACCTCTCGTTTGACTGACCCGGGTCTGACCAGGGGTCATGACAACACTGTTTCTCATTAGTATAGCTACTGGTCTGATCCTGCATCAACTGCCGACGTCCGAATGTCGAGGCGTGGGTACGCTTCATGTCTGTTTATCAGTCTAACATTGACGGTTTTCCATTGTTTTCCCTCAGGCAAATTACTTAGCCAAGAGGGCCGATGCGAGCACGGCAGATACGAGCCCGGAATCCATGCACAACTTCCCGAAGTAACACCCCTTGACATATAATGAAGCATATATTGCATCTGTATGTGGAAATATAAATATTTCTGAGATAAATAAAAATTCGTCCTTCTTTGATGTCTGGAAGGACGTGGCTGTCATTGTCGTCATTGGTTGTTGGCGTCCTCATCTTTGTCCCGCCCTCTTCCTTGACATCGCCCGCCTTTCAGCGCCCTCCATCCACGTCCTCTTTCTCCAGCATCCTTCCTCCAGATACTCTCAGGGCGCTGCATCAGAGCACGACCGTCCCCACCGGCACCGTCGTCGTGTTGGTCGTCATCGTCGTGGCTAGTTTCGCCTTCGATAGCTCCTCCCGTGCCAAGATGGTGGCCGATGTCGACTGTCTGGACAGATTACACACTGTTGTGGTGTGCGGATGTCGTCTGTAGAGGCGATTGGCACCGATGTTGATGCGGGTGGTTCTGAAGGGGCTGCAATGGGGATGGGGATGGGGATGAACTCGAGGGCGTGATGGTGGGTCGTCATCGATCATCGTCGGACCTACTGGTGTCGTCGTAGCCGTGGTGGATGGAGAAATAGCAGTGCTGCCTCCACCAAGGGCTTACGCAGGCAGTGGAGGCAGGACTGAGGATACACGCAATCCAGGGCTCTCAGGGCCGCCGGATGCGCAAAAAGTATCTAAAGATATTAGTAAGGATCGAAATAATAAACACATACCTTTTCATGCCCATGAGAGGGCTGTTCAGCGAGCAGACACACGATTCGGCGTAGTAATGGTCGACGTCGAAGGCGGAAATGAAGCTGTTGCCATAAAAGGGCCAATGTTTGTCGTTGTTAAATTCTAAGGTATAACTTAAGAACGCTCAGGGTCCTACCCACGAAATCGCTCGGAAAAGGACGAATCCTCGTTACCTCGGACTCGTAATTTTCCATTGTTTTCCCTCAGGCAAATTATTCTGACAACGACACGTATGGCTCTGTCTTACTGTTCCGACAACCAGGACAACTTGGTGAGCCGTATGGGGTCTACAAACTACAGCCGGCGATGGTCGTCGTGCACTATTAATAAATATCGTGTGTGCTTTCTTGCTTGAAGTTACTTCGTTGTACAATCCGTATATCGTGTTCGCAATCTGATCTGTACGAAAACGTCTTGCTTTACAAGACACGACGCAAGAAATACCGACTCGGGGCCGTCCTAGATTTGCGGTCCGATACAAATATCGACGAGTCGGCAAGTGAGATTGACAGATTTACACCGCTACGGTAAGTGTATTTCATTTTGGTAAGGAAATATCAGGAACGAATGAATATTGCTGTAATTTTTATTATTTAAATCGAGCTCAGTAGAAAGTCACATACGACGAATCTGAGAATGCAAAGTGCTTGCTCAATGCTCATAAGGGTCGTAATGACAGTGCGACTTGCATACCGACGATGGACTCCGGGGTAAAAAGGGAACGACGGAAACGTCAGATTAAAGAACTGAAAACTGTACTATTACTCTGGCAACTGCAGCCGCATCACGAGGCGCCCCTTCCCTTTGTCTGAACAACTGCGACACACATCGTGTGCCACAGGTACCTGCGCCTCGGAGTCCTCTGTATTCCGTCCTGGTGGATGCCTCCCATTCGTGCTGGAACTTGCGAGTCGACAAAGCCGGGGCTTAAATGTTGTTAACAGGTTGTCGTGAACGTTTGCTAGCGAGACGTTGTGGAAGAGAGAGAAGGGGCAGTCTACGTGTGGAACTTCTGCGGGGTGAATTAACACGTTCTGAATGTCATGTTCGACGAGGAACTCGGGGTAACATATAGTCGAGCTAGGCAGCTTTGCAAGACGTATGCTAATCTGCTATAATACCCAGTATCGACTGGGATATCCTTGCGTCCGTTACAGAATTCAGTCTTAGCACTTCGCCTGTCAGAGTCGGCTGTGCTGGCTAGGAACAGTCATAAGCTCCGGTGACTTTTTGCTAGGAAGGGTGCGGAACTTGTCGTGAAATAGAGGGGATGTAGAGACTAGCATAGTGTGGTCAAAACCTGTTGTACGGAGAGAGAACGGAACGCGGTTGTGCATCGCTCGTCGCCGTTTGCCTGGGAAGCTGAGTCTGATATCTGGGAGAACAGCGAAACTAGTAGAGAAATTCTCGGCGGTGTAGAACACGACGGCCGTCGCCGGTGAACTGTGGTAGATACAAGTAATGTCAATGACAAAGTTCAGCGAGATGAGAATGGTCGACGTACTCAGGACGCCGATAGCACGGTCCCCCACCCCTCTCGGCCTGCAAAATGATCCTGGCTGCCTCTTAGGCCATCCCCTGCACGTTGATGCGTCGAACCAAGTCTGAGCGTCGTTCAGGTTGAACATTGAAATATTGAGGAGCGGCCACCATTGGGGGTGCCGAGTCGAGGAATCGCCGGGCCAAGAAACCGAATGAGGCTTGGAGGAAGAGCTCTTGTTTGCGTGCGTGTCCAGACAAGGAGGTTTGTATGTGCGCGCATGGATGGAGAGGGTGATCCAAACTCCGATCACGGCTTCCCTTCCATCTCCCATCGTCGTCGAGGACTAGGTCAACCGTAGCACCCTCGCCTGTTTGCAATCCTCTTTTCACACGTGCTCTGTCCTTTGTGCCCAAGTCAACCATCCGTTTCCTCATCCACGCGCTATGGATGACCGGCCTCCTAACTGTACCAGTCGTCGGTCTTCTTCATACCAACGCCTCCTTCCCATGCACGTTCATGGCTTCCAGCATTTTACGCTGACGACCTGATTGGCCGCATCCGACAAGAATCCGAAAGCAGACGAAAATAACAGACGCGGCAGAACGCAGAGGATATCGCTTTTTTCTCAGCGGACGGTCCGTTACGGACCACAACTGCGAACACCACCCTCATGCCAATCACCAGAAGTCAGTGAAGGAAGCGAGTGATGTTCGGTGAATATCAGTGTCGCGTCACCAGCATCCAGTGTGTTACGGACGGCTCCAGGGTATGTCTACCGTTGTCCTCTCGAATGCTGAACTCGTATTGACGCACCTGTCATCTGTAGTCTGTTCGTCGAGACGAAGAGGAATTCTTCAACTCTTGTTAGTCGGCAATGTCATCGGAGCCCTATGATGTTAACCTGGTAATGGCATCCTCCGTCATGATGAGAGAAAAGAACAAGCCCGGAACAGCGCCCAGGATTCCCCAGACGACGCCCCAGATGCTTCAGCCCGACTCTGGCTTCCGTTTTCATTGGATGGATCCTCTCTTCCCACGACAGGATCTTCTTGGACCACCTCCATGCCGTGATTGGGGTAACAAGCCCATCTACATCAGTTCCGCTATCTTCGATAAATCGGTTCATCCATGCAAGGTTGGACCTCATCGACCTTGCTCAGTCGCCTTCCGCGGCCACGAGATACACTCCAAGGGGCATTTCGATCCGCTCAATCCCGATACCACGGAACTTGTACGCGCATCTGGAGGATGTGTCCCAGACAGCAGGAGGCTTATCAAGGGCGGTTACGAGGAGGATGGGATGCCGCCGTACCACGGGGCGGCCAAATACAAAGGGCACAGAGCGCCAGGAAAGACGAGCCCTCATTTGTATGTCTCGCTATCTGTCTGGTGCTGTTGCTCGCTAATCTCTTCTTTAGAAACGGATGCCTCATATCCTTTGACTGGAGTGAGCACTTGCATAGTACAAAGAACCATGAAATGTTGTGCGTACAGTTGCTTTAAACTCCACTAAGATTTGAAGCACAGAGGCAGTACTTGAACTATCGATGTATATGAAAAATAGAGGGCGAATCGAGGGCGTCAATGCTGTACTGATTCTCCGGGTGTGAAACCACATCCAACCTCCGTAGTTAATCCCATCTCGCCCGCAAGTGACTCCGGCCCGTTTGCATCGTTTACATTGGGATGAACATACGATAAATAAGAGGATCCATTTAGAAAAGATTTTGGTACGTATACGTAGAGTCAAAGTAAAGTTGATTAACGACTTACTCGGTTTGCGGCCACGCACCATGCAAACGTGGTACCACGCAGGTGACCACGTTGGATTTCTAGTGCCCTTCACTACTTACTACTTCTCCTGACACACCCACTCAAGTCCTCCCTTCTCTGTTCAGGTAGCGCCTGATCTGTCATTGCAACTACGTCTTTGAGCTGCTCAGATTCCAGGTTTCCCGAACAACCGAGTTCTCGGCTTCCACTGCTACGAGTTTGAGCTTCCGATATCTCTTCATCCTGGTATTCATCCCGGAACCCGTCTCATTGCCAGTCTCCCCTCTGTTCAACTCTCAGTTATCTCAAATCCGAGAGTCCCCCAACCCAAGAACAAGCATTTGTTCTATCGCATCTCAAATTTCATCCATTGGTTCCATTTGAATACTTGTTA
The DNA here is from genome assembly GCA_900157415.1 of Armillaria cepistipes. Taxonomy (NCBI): domain Eukaryota; kingdom Fungi; phylum Basidiomycota; class Agaricomycetes; order Agaricales; family Physalacriaceae; genus Armillaria; species Armillaria cepistipes. Next base: position 2,642,660 of record FTRY01000005.1, read on the forward strand.
CCATCGTCATTCTTATCTCAATTCATAGCTTCACTTAGACCATCTAGCACGCTAACTCCGCTGCGCCAGCATGTCTATCCGAGTTTTGTTTATCTTGATGGGGGTTCTCGGGGCTGCGGTCTTGCTGACGATCGCCTACAGGTGGGCTAAATCATTCCGAGAATCCAGGAGGTCTGGACGGTATACCCTTCCAGTTCACCGGCCACAGCAACGTCGACCGCCACCCCCTCGTCCACCGTCTCCATCACAAAGTTATCGACCATCACCACGTACCCCTCTGCTTCATCCGCCAGAGCAACATCGACCGGTATATCAGCCACTCCCTCGTCCACCGCCTCCATCACAAAGTTATGGAACGTTATCATATAGCCATCCGCTTCCTCGGCCAGAGCAACATCGACCAGTATATCAGCCACCCCCTCGTCCACCGCCTCCATCACAAAATTATGGATCAACAACATATACCCCTCCGCTTCATCAGCCAGAGCAACATCAACCGGCATCTCAGCCACCTCCTCATCGACCGCCTCCATCACAAAGCTATCAATCATCACCGCATAGACCACCATCACCACATGGACCGCCAACACAAGAGGTATCACAGCTTCTTTCACAGTACTTCCCACTCGCTGAAAAGTTTGAAATAGGACGACAACCAGCAAGACCACCCGAATGAATACTACATCAGCCTTCGTGTACGCGCCAATAAGGAAGGGGATGAAATGGCAAGATGCTTCGACGAAAGCCACGAGGCCCATAATCGCGGGGATCGCGCTGCAGCCAAGGGCCTCTCAAAACAAGGGAAAATGCATAAACAGAAAATGGAACAGGTGAACAAAGAAGCGAGCACCTGGATTTATCATGGTCAGTGCTATGATCCATCCCCTTTGTACTCAATGTGAATGCTCATTTTCTCGGTAGAAAATAACCGTGTAAGCTGGTTGTGCGTCACGTTCGTTTGGGATACTGACTCGGTTATCCAGAATAGAAAACCTGGGGAGATTGACCTGCACGGCCTTTATGTCCAAGAAGCTATTGCATTTACAGATGCTGCCCTCAAAGAGGCGAAGCTTCGAGGCGACTCTGAAATTAGGTTTATCGTTGGTACGTGCAGGTCGCACAAAGTCTTCCATTGAATCTGAAGTCTGTATTGTAGGTAAAGGGTTGCACTCTGGGGGAGCAGCAAAAGTAGGACCAGCTGTCAAGAACCTAATGCGCAAGTGCGTCGGTGTACATTCTGTAAGTATCCAAGTTCGGCTAACCTGATTCGTACAGATACCAGTTAGCCGCAGAGTTAGACCTCTCAAATTCTGGTGTTCTTATCGTCAAGCTTAATGGACTCACCCCGATCCGCCACCGCCAACGTCTCCACCGTCACTCCAGCGGCCATCACGGTGGGCGATGAGCAAGCAATATTGGAGCATAGAAGAGCATGGAAACAATCTATCCCTAACTCTACTGCAAAGATATGTACCAGTAATATCTCCCATGAAATGTAACCCGTACCCTCACATTCACTGGAGAGAAACCCAAAAATGAACCTGAGCTACGAAATGAGTCTCAACTTGAAAGCGCAACATAGACTCTGTACGATGCTCACCGAGGAATCTACTGATCCCGATACATCCCCAGAATGTTACAGGATTACAGTCTTGTAGTAACGTATGTTGTCGACACGCTCAGTGTAATCAACGCTAGATCAATGACGCATTTCTGCAGAACGCCTCTAGCGCGCGATGGACATCAATCGCTGGGATCAACCAACGTTCTTGCGGCGGTCAACGTACAACCCCCCTCTCTCTACGACAACACCTCCTTTTCACTCCCCGCTGCCCTTACCATCGGGCTGCCCCTCTCATTTGCTTACATTCCTCTTATTCACCTAAGAAAAGCATTTCTCGTCTGAAGACACGTACACACACCCACAGTAACCCACCCCTCGTCGTCGATCTCTTGGTGCAGGAATTCCCTCAACTTGAACGGCGCGCCGATGATGCGTCAACACCATGGTTTTGGGTGGAAGGAGATGTGGAGATGGCCAGGGTGGAAGTGAGGCTTCATTTTGCAGACAGAGAGATAGGGACGTGTCCCATGTTCTGTGATACCGTACAGGACATCAGTTGGTGAAGACTCTGAAGATTGACCGTGCTGAGGGTAGTCGGTGTCGTAAGGGTTGCAGCCATCGTCACGTTCAGCTCGAAGACGGTGATGTCCCGCGTTTGCCGTTCTCTCCGACACACCTTAGGCCGGTCTATCTTCCCGAACGTCGGACTTTCCTAAGCTGGCAACTACGCGATAGCGTCGACCAACAGCTACGCGAATTGTCCAAAACATCGCTTTTATCTTTCGTTTTGTGACGTTTCTCTCTCCCCAGATTTCCTCTTCTCTTCTATCTGCCTCCTCGTATTTCAGCTGGTTGAATCGCGCACAGAAACATTAGTATCACTTATCACTGCTGTGGCTGTTTCTTGTGCTTCCAATTGCAGGGGAACGTCTCAGACCTGCAGGAGTGATTATTGAGAGTCGAGAGGTGTCGGGAATGGTGTATACGGTCTATGCGCGCACGCTGGAGTGGCGAGAGGCATCCGTAGACATGTTCAAGGGTCTTACCAGGGACATACTACATTTACCGAGCCAAGATCAACATTACATTCTGTATTATTAGAACCAACCCGATACATCAGAATCAAAATTGCATATGTAAAGATAAATGTAAATGAAGAGAATACGTAACACAGAAGAAACGTCCAGTGTAATCGGTACGCATAGGGAATAAATAATGAGCAAACTAGCAGTACACCCAGAACAACTCGGTCCACCACGATACGTATGGGGGAAGAAACTGAGCCATAGGAGCTTCATAGCCGTTCTCGTGGGACGCATTGTAGTCGTTTTGCGTATAGCGACGGCCTACATCTATCGTTGACAGGTGCTCCAATAGCACGAAGGAAGCCAAGACAGACGGCTGGGAAACGAGCTACACCGGACATCCCGGACTCGCCCTCTCAACCACTAGTCTGTTCACCCAGCGAAAGATTTGTCCATTCGAAGACACCCATGCTTACAGAAGCTCCCTTCTCTCGTCAAAGTTTTGCGGAGCTTCCTTGGTTAATACTACATCCAAGCGTAGCAGATCCTCAATTTGAAAGGTGCTCCAGCGGGAAGAGGTGATGGGCTAGGAGGAAGGGAGACATTTCAGGCGGGGGACCAGTCAGTGGGAAGACGCTTAGCTAGACATCGTGGAAGAGAAAGAAGGGGCAGTTTACGTGTAGAACTTCTGTGGGGTGAATTAGCAAATTCTGAAATGTCATTTTCGGGGAGGTAACTCACGGTGACATGTGGGCAGGCTAGGCAGCTTTGCAAGACGTCCGACTTCTCATGCCAATCCACTATAACACACAGTATCAACAAGGCTATCCCTGCGTCCATTACAGAACTCACAAGCTTGGGGTTGGTGAGCACTTCGCCTATCAGAGTCTGCTGCGCGGAACGCTAGGAACGGTCATAAGCTTCGGTGGCTTTGTGCTGGGAAGGGTTCGGAATCCTCTTGTAGAGCAGACGCAGAGGGGATATAGAGAGACAGGGATGGTGGTGGTCGAAGCTTGAAGCGCTTGTTGTACGGAGAGAGGATGGAGTATCTCTTTCACGCTGCCTATATCGTCATACGTCTTGTCGCTGCTTGCCTGGGAAGCTGACACTGATATCTAGGAACATTGAACGTTTGAACCGCGGTGCGTAGTGGGGAGAACGGCGAAACTAGTAGTGTTTGATGGCGAGATGTTCGTCTTGGAAAGTTTCAGCAGTGGGCAGCTGTCAGTAAACGTTAACTGTGGTAGATGCAGGTAATGTCAATAAAAGAGCTCAGCGAGATGAGAATGGCCGACGTACTCAAGGACGCCGATAGCTCTCCCGTCTCTCTCTACGTCTGCAATATGCTCCTAGCTTCCTTTTAGGCCATCCCCTGCACGTTGACGCGTCGAACCAAGTCTGAGCATCGTTTAGGTTGATTTTGAAAGCTTGTGGAGTGAAAGAGACTTGATACGAGATTCGGTGCAGTGACCAGAAAGGAAGAGTTGGCAGCTGGTGGCTGTGTAAGCCTTACTCCCTTTCTACCTGCCACGCCAACCAACACCAGAACATCGATGCCGACGAAGCATACAAAGGACCCGGCTGCCATCAAATACTAAAGCTCGCCAAATCTCTTCGCCATCTGTCACGACATCAAAGGATGGAATCAAGTGCATGCCCATCGGTACGGTACGACGAGGAGCAGGAGCAGGAGCAGGGAGAGACGCAAACGGCACTTCCTGACTCACATGTTCCTCTTGGGCTCATGGAGAATTGGTGCTTGCCGTCGCATCGAGGAGCTGAGAAGAGCAAGGAACGAAGAGCGACGACGTGGACGTTGGTGTACCGAACGAGAATTATTTTCATTCCTGGTCCATCCTGTCATTGAGATGTTTCTGAGTCCTCATTGACGCGTGACGTACGGAAGATGGCTGAGCTGTCTCAGGTGTCGCTATGCCATCCAGGAGGATGGTCGGAGTTGATGCATACGGCCATCCGGTACGTGTATCATTTGATTTGCTTTTCTTCTCATTTCCCATTAGTATAGCTACTGGTCTGATCCTGCATCAACTGCCGACGTCCGAATGTCGATGCGTGGGTACGTTTCACGTCTGTTTATCAATCTGACATTAACGGTTTTCCATAGTCTGGCCTTGGGCAAATTATCCTGACAACGACACATATTGCACAGTCTTACTGTCCCGACAACCAGGACAACTTGGCGAGCCGTATGGGGTTTACAAGCCACAGCCGGCGATGGTCCTCGTGCACTATTGATAAATATTGTGTGTGCTTTCTTGCTTGAAGTTGCTTCGTTGTACAATAGGCTCCGTATATCGTGTTCGCAATCTGATCTGTACGAAAACGTCTTGCTTTACAAGAAATACCGACTCGGGGCCGTTGTAGATTTGCGGTCCGATACAAATATCCGAGTCGGCAAGTGAGATTTACATCTCCATTGGGATGAGGATTTACGGATTTACACCGCTACCGCAAGTGTATTTCATTTTAGTAAGGAAATATCAGGAGCGAATAAATATTGCTATAAAAACTTTTTTTTTAAATTCAAGCTCAGTAGAAAGTCACATATGACGAAGCTGAGAATGCAAAGTGCTTGCTCATAAGGGTCGTGATGACAGTGCGACTTGCATACCGACGATGAGACTCTGGGGTAGAAAGGGAACAACGGAAACGTCAAATTAAAGAATCGAAAACTGTACTACTACTCTGGCAACTGCAGCCACATCACGAAGCGCCTCCTCCCTTTGTCTGAACAACTGCAACACACATCGTGTGCCACCAGTCCTTCTTCCTCTTCGGTGGTTGCCTGTCCCGGAGGATGCCTTCAATGCGATGAACTCGAGCTGAACAAGGTGTGGGTGGGGCGGACCACTTTGTATAGTTGAGGGATGCGCTTGGGGGGGTGCTGGAGTTGTCAAAAGCCGACCTCTGGACAACACCCGACAAGTCCATATACTCCGTCGAGAAGAAAAGCTTCAAGAAGCCGACATTGACATCTTGTCCTTCTCTCAGTGTGTATATGTGCGGAACCGTCCGACTCGCGCCGTACCCGATGGTCAACGATTCTCGAGGAGGAAGAGAAACGTCCGCGTCTTTCTTCGCATATCCCGGCTGATAATACGAATCTGCAAAGGAAGTCATTAGAGCAGACCGTCAGAATGAGAAAGACGGCTTACTGATGCTCAAATCACTGATATCGAAGTAGAACATCGAAACATAAAGAGGCACGGGCGTCGTATTGGTGATCTTGAATCCATAGATGGCATCCTCATCGACATCGATCATAATCACACCTTCGACATTCTGTTTATCGCGATTGGGGTCAAGCGTTAGACCGTTCGGACTGTTATTGTTGGGGTCAGGAGTTAGAACGATCAGATTATCGTTATTGGGGTCAGGCATTAGAACCTCCTCCAAGTCATCCGTGTATTCCCAAGTCTCTTTAAGCTTCATGCACTCAAGGTTGACCTTTCCAGCGAGGCGACTCCCTGTGCTAGAACGATGAAGGTGCCAGTAAAAGTTGGCGGAACTTCGAAGAATGCGGTGGATAGCGTCCGCATCATCGATTCTGACGTTGTGGAATGGCATGTATGTTAGCCCACGGTGGCAACAGAACTTATCCATGATCTCGAAATGGACAATGTCACCATCCGCGGCAACGACTAGATCCGGCGCATCGCCACGGCTCTCCACCAAACGGAATCCCCTCTTTCCTTCGTTGTCACTTTGCATCTCCTTGGCCATCTTCTCAAAGACACCGAGCAACCTTTTGTTGAACTCGATATGAAGGCTAATATCCTGTCCCTCGCCGACTCGAGTTTGCAAGGCAAATCCATGAGCCTGAGGGGCAAGGATGAATCGCTGCGTTTTATCATCGCGCGGGGTGAAATTACACAAGGAGATGAAAGCGGCGGTATTGGCAACAACAACGGTTCCTAGAGCAGATGTCAGGCTGCTATCAGCAAAGACAGCGAACTCGGCGTTCTTTGTGATCCCATGGGCCTCGCCGGCTTCCAAAACGTATTGCTCTAGCGTCACGCCAAAGTTATGGTCCTCAGGTTTGGATGCGCGGATATGGTATATTTCGCCGCGTGGGCTAGCTACCCTGGAACTGAAAAGGTATCGGAATTGGTCACCATCACACTGCAGATCTTGCCTGTAACAAACAAATCAGTGTTGACAGACTGGGAAATCGCCGCGGGCTTACTCTTCCGGCAGATCTAGATTGTCTATCACGTCCTTGTAGGTAAGCTTGTCGATCCTGTCTTTGTGTTGCTCTAATACTTCCAACAGCGCTAAAGTAAAGACGCCACGTTTACCCTTCTTCGGCTTCTCGGACTCGCGACCACAATCAAGAATGACTGTCTGTCGGTGGACATGGTCAGATACCATATGTGATAAAAACGTATGGGACCTCACGATGTTGTCTGACTTTTTAACTGCGACGTCCTGGAAAAGATGGGAGAGCCTCACATCTAGGACGCCTTGACCTCGTTTGATGTCGTCCGACCCTCCCTTGATAAAGTCGTGTGGAACCAGCATTTTCATCTTCCTGTCAGCACTGCCAGTGGGCCATCCTGGAGGCGCTGTCACATCGGCTTCACGCCCTGCATAGAAGATGAGAATCGGGTCGTCCCTCTTGATCGCCGGATTGTCCCCAAGGTTCTTAATCTCTCTCTCGATGGTAACTCTCGTGGCGTCCTTGTTACGAAGATTCTTGATCTGGTGCTCTGGAACATGGAGGGTCTTTTGTAAAAAATCGTTGACAGCATCGGCATCGGTGACAGCACCAGCCAGATTGTGCATGTCCGGGTCAGTGTACTCATCGATGCCGATAACCAGTGCCAATAGGGACCTAAAGGGCTGTAAAAGATCTAAAATCTGTTCCACATTTGGCCGCTGACTCGGCACAAATGTGAGACACGCTGTGACTAATGACCATAGGTCGTCTGTGATGGCAGGTGGTCTCGGTGGATAGTTTTTCTTCATCAGGACTTCGAGAATAACACCAGCATCAGTCCTGATATGATGAAAAGGCGGCTTGCCAGAGAAGACCTTAGAGAAGAATGCTATAAGAGTGCGGTGGCGGAAAATGCACCACTGATCCTACCTCGACCACAGTGCATCCATAGGCATAGATATCCCTAGCGGTGATGTATGCTTTGTCGAATAGTTCCACATCTATATGCTCGGGAGCTAGCCAGCGAGTGGTTCCTTTGCGCATCCTATTGGAAGAGCTGTAGGCGGGAGTACTATGTGATTCCTCGAACAGGGAAAGGCCGAAATCAGCCAGACAGCAACGTAGATCATCCATAACAAGAATATTTGCCTAAGACAAGTCCGTGTCTGAGGTGGCACGAAGAAGATGAACCAAGTGAACGCACCCCACGGATATCAGCGTGTACTATTGGAGGATTATAGTTGTGTAGATATTGCATCCCTTTGGCAACCTGAACCAGCTATGGAAAAACTTCAGCTCTCACCAACTCCTACCCAATGTTTGTCATACCGATGTAAGGCGATCGTGACCAGAATGCTCCGGATTTGCGAGGTAGGACATAATGTTTCCATTCTTCATCCAGGGAGATATCAGACAATACCTGGGAGCGAAAAGGTCTTCATTGACTCCTAAGAAGGGAAGGATATTAGGGTGACGAAGTTGTCTCCATACAAGAGCTTCCCGGCAAAATTCCTGTGGCAGGTCAAGACGCTAGTTTGGTTCAACACATGCCACAGGACTCACTCGGAGAAGTTTCTCCCGAGCATCTTCGGGGACGAGTATCCGAAGAATCTTCAAGCAGACCTCAGTATCACGAAGACGCCCTTTCCAAATGTCCTGCGAGATCGTACATAGAATCAGGGGCATTAACTAATAGTAAAGCGGATGCTCACTGCAAAGCCGCCGCCTTCGATATAGACGGCCCCTTCTTTGGTCAGATCTGGAGAAGACAAGTACAAGGAAGGGGGCACAATGTTCCGGTCCTTGCTCAGCACTCGAAGACATTTCAAGCAGGCTGTACGATATCCATCAAGACGATCGGACGCATCATCCAGTTCCTGACAATTCTTTAGATACTCCACAAAAGCTCTACAGTAAACACACGCGTTGAAGTACATCCATAATCATGATTTCCACCGATGGTGATATCAACTTCATGAAGTCCCAAGGAGAAGGAACATCACGAATTAGACTCTGAATCAGAGTTCGTACATTGTTTTCTTCGTCGAGAGAATGGTGCATTTGCTGTGTGGTGCCGTTGGGTATCGCCATGGTCGTATGTGCAACATGAGGCACAAGCACGGATCAGACGATGCTGCACTTTGCTGCCGAGACGTTCGGAGGTAAGTGCCGATGAAAATACCGTCCGGAATATGCATTGGTACAAACAAGAATTAGGCAGTAACAATATTGAAACTTTCGGTCAATTTTCAAGTTGATATTTGAAACAGCTATGTATCAGTGGCTGTATGACATTGTTACCGTTTCATTCTTGACATGCGATGTGTAGTATACCGTGACATGAGAAAGGGTTTATGTTCTTAGTTTCGTGAGCACCTTCAGAGCAACTTCAGAGTCCTAGTAGCTGAGAACCCGTATGAAGCGACGCTCCAGATAATGGTTTGGCTTCGTAAGTATGCATTAGCAGGGTCCCAGATTCCCTCTGAAGTGTTAGAGGCCTCCGGTTCCTCTGGTAGCAGTGCGACGGTGGGTCATGATACAAAGTACAACAAGTTAGGAAGAAAGAAGTAAAATCAAAGTAAAATAGTAATGCGTCAGACTTCGAGCTACAAACACCTAGCTAGTAGTAGCCACATGCAAGAAATGATATACGCAACGATGGAACAGAGACGATCAACGATGCGTTCAGGCAGTGCGGTAGAAGGTCCGGAGCGATACAGTCTCAGATTCCTGAAGATGAGTTTCTTGTTTCTTGGAGACGGCCCGGAGGCCGCTTGAAAGTCTGGACCGATAGGTATCAATTACGCGCAATGGTAGGATATATGCAGCTGCGTATCATGATAGATCTGAGAGTGTTGAGGTATAAATGATTAAATGGTGAAACATCATCCAGTGGACGTGTCATCGAAGATCGTTGTGTCGTCGCGCTACGAAGGTTCTTTCCCCCGCTACACTGCCCCAGTCAGACTGAGAAGAAGGATAATGTCAAGGCAGTCGATTGCCGCAGTTGAAGGGAGCCAACGTGAGTTATCATGCAATCCACCACTTAAATAGTAAGAAACTAGGAAAGCGATCTGCTTTCCCATAACGGTCGTAAGTACCAAGAATAGTATGGCTACGCATAATTGCATATCGAAGATGGGCGGCCGCAGATTCAGAGGAGGAAATTGTCCGGGGCCAACAGTCAGCACCAATACGAATATATCTAATGGACAGTGGCACCTTGAAAATTGCACAGGGCACCCTTGAGTGACCTTTTCTGAACAACGGCAACACACATCGAGTCCCACAAGCGCCTGCTCTCCGGTGCGGCTCGCGCTCCTCCGCGGATCTCAGTGAAAGGCGACTCCTGGACGATACCCGACAAGTCCATATACTCCGTCGAGAAGAAAAGCTTCAAGAACCCAACATCAACATCCTGACCTTCTCTTAACGTGTACATGTGCGGAACCGTCCCACTCGCGCCGTACCCAATGGCCAGCGATTCCCCAGGAGGAAGAGAAACATCAGTGTTGTTCTTCGCACCCCCCGGTTGATAGTACGAACCTGCAAAGGAAGTCATTAAAGAGGAAAGTGGGGATGATAAAGAGATGGCGTACTGATACTCAAGTCACTGACATCAAAATAGAACATCCAGACATAAAGAGGTACCGACATCGTATCGGTAATCTTGAATCCGTAGATCCCTTCCTCATCGACATCAACCATAATCACACCTCCAACATTCAGATTATGGCCATCGGGATCAGGCATCAAGACCTCTTCCAAGTCATCTGTGTACTCCCCAGTCTCTTTAAGCTTCATACACTCGAGTGTGCTTGTGGCGAGGGGACTTCGTTTGCTCGAATGGCGAAGGTACCAATAAAAATCAGCCGAACTCTGGAGAATGCGGCGGAGAGCGTCCGAATCATCGATGTCGACTCCGAATGGCATGTGTGTTAGCCCATGTTGTCGACAGAGCTTGTCCATGATCTCGAAATGGATCACATCACCATCCGCGGCAACGACCAGATCCGGTTCATCAGCACGGCTCTTCACCAATCGGAAACTCCTCTTTCCTGCTTCCATCTCGTTGGCTATCCGTTCGAAGACACCGAGTAACCTTTCGTTGTTCTCAACAAAAAGGCGGACATCTTGATCCTCACCGGCTCGAGTCTGCAAGGCATATCCGGGATCAGCAAGGCGGAATGGAGTTTCATCGCCGCGCGCAGAGAGAAATTTACATGAGGAGATGAAAGCGGTGGTATTGGAAACAACGACGGTTCCCAGAGGAGATGCCATGCTTCTATCAGCAAAGACAGCGAACTCGGCGTTCTTTGTGATCCCATGGGCCTCGCCAGCTTCCAAAACGTACTGGCCCGGCATATCAGCGGACGCGCGGATGGGATACAATTCGCGTTGTGGGCTTGCTACTTTGGAATTGAACAAGTATCGAGATTGATGGACACCCTCACACTGCGGGTCTTGCCTATAACGATCAGATCAGTGTTAGCAAACTAGGACACGAAGGCGGGCTTACGCATGAAGATCAGGCAGACTGGTTATCACGTCCTTGTAAGTCAGCTTGTCGATGCCCTTTTCTCGTAGCAAGCTTAACAACGCTGAAGTAAATACGCCACGTCCATCTCTTTCTCCAGCTTCTTGCCCGTGCTTACAGGCTGCAAGGAGCACGTGGGATAACAGACCTGTCTTCTCGAATCCCTTTGCAACGTCACTCGCCCGAGCATCCGGCTCATTTTCATGCAAGAGGTTTTGAGCGATAGCGTAAGTCTCTGGGAGATCGATCCCGCGAACAGCGAAAGTAGGATCGTCGGCGTCGTCCGTCCGCGTGCCAGAGCCAGAGTGACAACAATCGAAAATGACGGTCTGTCGGTACACCCGATTAGATACGTCGCGTAATAGAAACGAGTGAAAACTTGCAATATTGTCTGACTTCTTCGTCGCGAGGTCTGTAAGAAGATGAGAGAGCTTCATATCTAATACACCTTGACCTCGTTCGGAGTCGTCCGACCCGCTCGTGATAAAGTCATGTGGAACAAACATTTGTATCTTCCCGTTGGTGCTGGGCCATCCCGACGGTGCATTTGCCTCAGCACCATGCCCTGCGTAAAAGATGAGAATCGGGTCATCCTTCTTGATCTTCGGGTTTTTCCCAAGGTCCTTAATCGCGGCCTCGATAGTCAACCTCGTGGCTTCCTCGTTGCGAAGATTCTTGATTTGTCCCGTTGGAACGCGGAGATTCTCTTGTAAAAATGTGCTGATGGCGTCGGCATCGGCAACAGCACCATTCAGGTTTGGGATCCAGTTCGAAAGGTACTCGTCGATGCCAATAACGAGTGCAAATAGCGGGGCAGGGCTAATCATTGCAAAATCAATGCCATATTCTAGGACGTGAAAAAAGAAACCGACCGTCCAATGGTAATCGACCGTTGAGGACTGTGAAGTTCAGGGTTATTGTAATTTCTACTTTGGGATTAGCGTACGGCATAGAAGACGGCTCTTCGAGACCATCTGCAGGCCTGCAAATTATCGCATCCGTGAATCAGTTGTCTTTCAAACAGTAATTCCTTACATTGGAGTAGTGTGGGAGCTGTTATTGAAAAACAAGAGGTTTAATAGGAATTGTCGAAAGAATTGAAATGCTCCTGACCACAGCAGAACATCCAACATAGTGCTGACTGCTATGTTGAGCCATTTAAAGAACATGTGGATGAAGACTGAGTCGCAAGGGCGATGCTGACGAGTGGGACCGTACGTGTGACTTGGACTGCAGCCTGGCGACACTTTATATACGTAGTGGCCTCTGACGTGCGTTCGCTAATTCATTAAAACAGCCGACGGCAAAGGTGATCTATCTGCGTATTGACATTATCTCATGTCTAGAAGAAGTCTTGTTAGAAGTAGCGGAAAGCAAACTCGTCCCTCTCAGGAAACGCTGCAGTGTCCTGGAGGCGAGTTCTTCATGTGTCGACGGTCATGTAGGGTAGGATATGATCTATATATATATGAGTCTCTGAGACACTAGGAAGTAATTTGAGGGTAGTCATACTGTTGGCAAATCATCCGTCACCTCCGACACCGGCGAAGGGGACATGGAGGCAGAACACAGGACTGTTGGTCACATACCAGCCAATTTATTTTAACTGAAATCATGTCGAGGAGGCCAAAAAACAGTATCGTAAGAGAAAGACGAGTGGTGGCTGCTCGAGGGTATGCGATTGAAACACCACGCCAGCTAATGACAGGGGGAATGGTATGAAATGAAAAAGGCAAGGATAAAGCTCCAGAATCCAGAGGTTGTCGCACTAAAATCATCTTACAGTATAGCAAGAAGTTTAGCCATGCAAGCTCAACGTTTAACGTGCAACACCGAAGAAAGTTTGAAAGCTTGTGGAGCGAAAGAGACTCTTGATACGAAAATATTTCGATTCGGCGTAGTGGAAGAGTTAGCAGCTGGTGGCTGTGCAAGCGTTCCCCTTTCTGCCTGCCACGCCAACCAACACCAGAATATCGATGCCGACCAAGGACCCGGCGGCCGTCAAATACTAAAACTCGCCAAGTCTCTTCGCCAACTGCCACGACATCGAAGGATGGAATCAAGTGCATGCCCATTCCGGGTACAAACGGCATGTTCCTCTTGCAATTGGGCTCATTGCTTGTTTGAGTTTGCCATCGCATCGAGCAGCTAAGAAGAGCAGCGGTGTGGACGAACGAGACTCATTTCACGCCTGGTACGTCCTGTCATTGCAATATCTATGGGTCCTAGGCCTCATTGACGGATGTCAGATCGCCCTGATGGAACATTTCGATGGGCTGGTATAAAAAGTCCACCTACAGCCTCGCCTATGATGCGCCTATGTGCCGATATATTGTACTGTGGCGAGATTCCATGATGAGGCTTTCGCGGAGGGTAGCAGATTGAGGAGTTTGGGAGTCGGAGGAGTTCATGGTGGAAGGGAGAGGTGGTTCAAAGCCGTCGGTGGTATTCGGGGCAAAGCAGCTTGTTGCCATGGTGAGCTTAGCCTCATTCCTCCAGGCTACAAGTTTCAATGACGTTTCTCTGCGCAGTTTGGTAGGCTATTCCCGACCGGCTCGTTTGGATTTTAGTGGGCATTCCTTACAAGCGGGCGACGATCGGTTCGTTAAAAGGGTTCGTATCCCGTTGGTTTCTTTCGCAACAAATGCTCACAATCTCTAGCATCCACCAAGACCATGATCAGGGTGCATGAATGACCAGCTGATACACTCTTGTCGATCTAGGCACTCAAGAGCTCTGAGTATTGGCAGGGATTGTCGATGTGTGGGTACGTTTCATGGCAGTTTGTCAGGCCTAACATTAACGGTTCTCCTTAGTTTGTGCCCTAGGCAAATTGCCTTGTGGACGACACGTACCCATGCTGTCCTGACAACCGAAACACGTTAGCTAGCTGTATGGGGTCTATCAACCACAGCCGGCGATGGTTCCATGCACTAATGATAAATATTCTGTGTGGTCTCTTGCTTCGTTCTGTATGATGCGCTCCGTATACCGCTGTTGTAATCTGATCTGTAAAGAAGACATATTATTTTACAAGACACGACGCGACGAAGCAGAAATTCAATAATAAGCAATACCGACTCGGGGCCGTTGTATATCTGCGGTCCAATACAAATATCCGAGTCCGCAAGCGAGATCTACATCTCCATTGAGAGGAGGATTTACGCCGCTAGCGCAAGTCTATTTCATTTTGGGAAGGAAATATCAAGAGCGAATAAGTATTGTTAAGTTAAGAGTACAGTCGTATGTGGTACTGGTTTACAGAGGGATTCCTTCAACGACCCGACGAACAACAGCCGATCCAGTAAGAATCAAACTCCTAATGGTGAGTGTGTGCAGGAAAAACTTCATGCACTGCCTTGGCTTATCGATATCCGTCACAAGGAGCTCCTTCAAAAGAACAAATGCTGAAAGGGCGACGGAAATGTAGTAGGCGATTCCCTGCTCGTTGAGGTAACCGGCCCATGACATCAACGCTGCGAACCCGATAGTGGTAGCCGTGCAGATGGCGAGCGACTTCATGCCAATCGTCACATCATCCACTTTGTCCTGGTGCTGACACGCAGTCTCATACGTGATCGTCCACATCGTCGCACCGAGGTAAGCAGCAGTGAGGGCGTGGTAGGGAATTACACCGTCAGGTGCGACATCGGCCCATCCCATGTAGACACCGATGTTGAACATCAAGCCCTGAGAATGAAGATTAGAACCAAGAATTTAATGTGTATTATGAGTCTACTTACCAAAGGGATGGATGCAAAGTACATCCAGCGCTTGCAAGTGGGTTACAGCACATACAACGGCCACACATACATGAAAATTCGCAGACTGAATGGAAGAGCGAGATCAGCATAAGAAAGCAATGTCAGAGCGAAAATACTTACGCGTCAGGACTCAGAACCTTGTAAGCCGAAAAGACACCAATCACAACTTGGAGGGCGAAGAACAATCAGGCACGCTCGATGCTGATAGCACCTCTCGGGAGTGCCCGATTCTTCGTACGCTCGACGTTCGCATCAATATCGTAGTCGAGGATATCATCAATGGTCATGATCTGAGATCAAAGATGAGAGGAGATGGGGAAGATGATTTTGAAAATTTTAGACTCACCAAGCATTTGATGCCGATGCAGAGGGAAAAGTAGATGACAGCCCGGGTAATGCATTCCATTCCCGTCAGCTCAGGGTAAGCGTGATAAACCATCGCTAAAGACCACGCTAAACTTACCGGTTAGCGAAAGGGAACAAGAGTACACGACAATCCACACTCACCCACTGGCAGGAACATTGTCGCGCATCCCATCCCATTTTAGAGACGGCAGAGCTCCCAGCAAACACGGACTTCAGTCCGAGTCGGTGGTGCGAGGAGAGTATTGACGTTCGAGAGGATCGAAGCAAAGCTCGAAGCGATCGTCTCCTTCTGACCCTTGGAAACCAAGGAGGCAGACGACTGAGCAGAGAGCAGTAGATAGAGCCATTGGAGGAAGAGATGGTAGCAGACGACTGTAGGATACGGAGAACCTGGTCTCTTCCCATCTTCACGCCCGTCCCATATATAGCAGGCGCAACCTTCCACTTGACCGTGGAAATGAAACAACAACAACAACTCGGAAACAGGCTCAGGCCAGGGACAACGGCTGCTCAATGAAATTTGATCGAGGACGGTCTGCATCTCAGATCGATGGTCGACGCTATGATCGTGGTTGATCGAGGTGAGATTTCCCTCATGCAGTTACGCCCGCTAACCGATCGCGTTCATCCTCCGACTCGCACACCGGGAGCGGTGATGCCCAAATGGGGACACGCGAGACAATCTTGGCCGCTATGCGTCTGGCGCCAGATGCGGTAGGGAAAACGAAGAATCTCCTGGAACGGTAGTTTGACCGGTTTGACGCGCGTCATAAAACATTCGTAGATATATTTGCTGCCACGGGAGCTATCCAGTATTCACGCTCAAGACGTATCCTTTCGGCGCTGATGAAGCTGAAGGGCCAAGGCACTGTCTTACAATAACAGGTCAAATTTTTACGAATCAGCTGTTATTGATACACTCACGAAAAAAACCGTATTCCCTCTGCGGCAATATTTATCTGAGAATTCCTCCATCAGTACCACGCCATGCGGGAGTACTAATACGGTCCTGGAGACGCCGGTATTCAGCTTGAATAACCCTTGCTCAGCTTGCTCGGTCCACATAGACAAAGCAAAGGCAGCCGGTACTTGAATGACGGTCGATGAGAGAAAACCTTTATTTGTTTCTGTTACTTTTGATTGCGTATCCTAACGTAGGATCAGCACAGCCACTGAAGCACTCTTCTCCTTCCCCGACTTTCACTTTGAACTCACTCTCAGCTTCAATGTATTGCTTTTCGTATACCATCACGGCCTTCAAGTTTTAGTTATCTCATAACCTGATAACCTGAGTTTCTGTGATCTCGTCTACTTATCACCTCAATACCCATTCTACATTTCACTGACACTCAGCCGGAGTCAGTGACGGCACCAAGAGTCAGACTGGGCGATCATACCTTCTCATACTGCATTGGAGAGCTTGTATCAAAGTCACCCAGCACTAGCAGGGCACTGCCACCCGACTCGGGGCCGTCGACTAATCGCGGCCCGAAGTCAACGCGTATCCGAGTCGGTAATCTGACATTGGGTTAAGATCCTTCAAGTTCTTTGACACTCGAAGGCTCGCACTTAAACGATTACAAGATCTTTTACCAGCCACGTATCATTTTACCTCTCTCTTCCGCGCGCCCTCTCCGGCCTGTGGTCGATCCAATACATCCCTTCACGATCGTCAGAAAGGCTGAATGGAGAATCATCTCTAATCTCGAAACACACATTCGTACACGTCAAATGGGTCCATTCTACTGCTAGAGCTGCGATACAGATTTTATGATTTCGTTTTTGGGACATTGAATTCCGACTCACACTATACAGAAATCGTCGGTTGAGAGGCTGGCCGTGCACCGATCGTCGTTGCTGTAACGTACAGCTGACTGCTTCAATAATAATCTAGTTCTCTTATATTTTACGTTGCTTCACCAAAGCCTCCCTTGGGTAACCGGATGTTCGCAATTCGTGATACCTTGGTTCGACGTACAGTTTTCCCTCTAAAACTGATTTCATCTCAGGTGACCACCATAGTGTCGGCGGAGGAATCTGAGTTTCTGCGTTGCCTCTAATTAACTCAAGTTGCACCGCATGTCAAGGGGTCTCCAAATCTTGTGAAAGTACATCGGGTCGAGCGTATTTTCAAGCCCTCGACTGGAAGACCGACCGATCATCGTGGGAATAGCATACCAACATAAGGCGGGAAGGTTCTGCGATGCAACCTATCACAACGACAATGACACCTACTAACTTACACTGTAAGCAACGTTCATTTTGGTGGGTCACTACATTTCGAGCTGTAAGACTCATGTAAATTGGTGACCTTATGTAAAACCGGTCTCCCAGAGGAGGTCTTAACAAAATATCACAGATCCTCAAGTCCACCGACCAACATAGTATCGGAACAATGGCCCGAAAACCACTTACATCGTCTTCTTGCCTGATATCAACACACTGGAGCATCGGGCGGCTCTGAAATTTTTGTATAAGCTTGGCATGTATTATTAGAGCTATTCAACAATCAATCAAGGGGACCAGAGATGAATTCGAAGTAAAGTCTGCACATGCAGTCAAAGTTAGAAAGCGAATCCAGCGTGGCCAGTTCTGCCCGATGGCCCTTCAGTGAACTTCAGCCGATCACGACTTGGTCACCAGTGTGTAGCCGCGACATCGAGCATTCAGGGCCGCAGCCCATCGCGGTTGCACCCCCACTGATTTGACGGCATCACTGTTGGATAATGGGGCAGAATACCAAGCGACAGGGAACCCTTGAAGGCAAATGCACAAGGGTTCCCGCTCTACATAGTACATACTACTTTAAATACTACTTTGGAAAGAAACTACTAGAAAGTTCATAAAAATAAAAGAAATCTGGCTGAGTAAAACTCAGCACAGCACTTACCAACGACGGTGAGTCTGGCAAGTGTGGGGCCTGGGCGCTTGCTAGGATCCGGGTCGAAATATCACGATCACTATTAACAGGCACAAGAAAAATCAAGACTTTGAAGAATAAAAACATAGTGTGTATGGATGAGGTGACAAGATTGCCAGAGGAGCGTCTAAGAATTCAAGAAACTTGAACGCTCCGGTTAAGTAGACGTACGGTTGCCATCGGTAGTAATATCTGTGAACAGATGCCTACCACGTGATACAGACCATTCCCAATTGGGACTAATTGAATTACTAATTGGGACCCGCCGGTACCACATCAACCTGGACCAACAGCAGCCAACAGCACGCATACCACGTATACCGGGCGGACTACCTGTGAATCAACTCGGGAGTATCTCCTTCTGAAACTGTGGGTTCTTTGGCTTCATCTGCAAAACCTTGCAGAGCCTTGTTCTCCAATGGAAACACTATTACCCTTCGATCAATACTACGTACATTTCCTGCAGAACCGTTCCATCTGACATCAACGGCGGCAGAAATCGAGGGCACTGATATTAGTCATTTGGCCCATAGTTGTATTCTCGAGCTCTCTGAACAGCCAGGTCGTGAAGGCCTAAACCTTTGAAGCGGAAAACCTTCGTGAATATCGCGTTCTCGGGATTCTCGGGTCTGTGAAGTATGGAATACAAGACTGGTACGCTCCGGTTATGATGATAACCGGTATTTGTATGTATTTGCTCTTACCATATATAGCAGCATGACCCCGGAGACTTCCTCACCTTCAAATTTTTCAAATTGCTGGAGTTGAAATTCCATTTTGGACGAGCCTATTGCCTAATTAATTTAATCGGTATTTGATATCCGCTCGGCCGGGTCCGGCACCGACCTCCTGGTCAAAAACTCTTCGGCGGAGCAGGATATTTCCAGAACGGGATCGAAATGACCAATCCCAACCTGTCCGGGTGGATGAATAATGTTTCGACAATGGATGAGAGGGACCATCTGTATCTTCTGCATAGACTACATGCCAGGTACTTGGGCCAAAATGATTGGATTTGTGAGAAAGGGCACCTGTCCTTTTTAGTTGTTGTTGCATCGCTGAGTATCCGAAATGAGAACATCACAGCCACAATTCTTTTCACTGGTCCTTTCAGGAGGGTGTAATACTTTACGATCGGCTCCAAAAGTGGACATTTGCAAAAAATCATAATACCTATTAAATCCTCAATACAATGTATAGACGTAGAACTCAGAATGGGCACAGAGATTCAGAAAGGGATGGAAACAGATGGAACCGGTTCTTCCCCTTCCAATTGGCACAGTGTTGAATGGTACGTCGAATGCAGATCACCTAGTCAGACACCATCTTGCATTGTCTAGACTCGCTAGCCAGTACGCTTACACCTCGTATTGCAAATTCCATACACGGTTGTTTGTTTGGTATAGCTTGACAATGTTTTCACGTGGGGAGCTTGCGAGCAGACTGGTCAATACGGAGACGTTTTAGAGGGTCACGCTTCCTGTGACTTGGGACTTGGAAAAATTTTGCTGATTTCTGCCCTGCCCTCGTTTTTGGTGGCCACTACGTCTCCTCCACCTCTGATTTGGTTCTAGAAGTACTAGTATGCGTAGCACCTCTGTTTACAAATCATTTAAGATCGAATAAATTCACTCTTATCGAATGCTCTATCTTGCTACCCAATTGAGTCCGTTCCGCGTGACAGAACAATGACATCACGAGAGCAGATAGTCGAGTAGTTTTTTCAAGGCGGTACACTTGAAACAAGATATGTGGGGCATACAATAGTAATCAAAGTGTAAAATAGATGTATCTGGAATGCATTAAGAGGGAGGGGAGTGGACAAATATCAGGATCGGCGGGGAGGACACCAAATTTTTCGAAGTCCCAAGTCACAGAAAGCGTGACCCTTTAAAACGTTTCCGTTTTGCCCAGCTGCTTTTGTCCTAAAGTGATAGCGCAGCCACGTGGGCGAAACGCCGGCTCGTAAACGAGCCTATGCATTGTCGTGTGCGGTCGGTCAGCCGGATGACTCCACCCACACCATACCTGTGCCATTATCTGTGCCGTTTCTGCCTGTTGGATAAACCATCTAATAGAAGCGGAGATGTAGGATACACATTTGCAGAAAGTCAAAGTGGGTGTGGTGGTAAGGAGCGACGCCGCATTGGGTGGCAGACTTCATAATTTGGGGAGCCGCAACGCCTGTAAGGGAAATTATATTTGGTCATATTTGCCAGGGCCTTTATGGAGGGAAAAAGTGAAGCTGCAGGATTACGGCACAACACCTCGTCTTTTGGCCCAGATTAGTAGCCAAATATTCCTATCCGATCCATATCTCGGTTTTGTATTTGGCAGAAATAAAATATTCAGTCAGTATTATTGTGATCCTTGATGGATTTTAGGTACAGCTATCAAAAGCCCAACATTTGCTTAAGCCATTCCCGAGAGACCTTCAATCTATATGATTCATGTCTATAGTGTGAGAGGAAAGGGAATGATCCTCAGTCATAATCATGCAGACAAATTGTGTCACAATCACCTCATTAATTAGTGTGACAACTGCATGACTGACATGCTCATGTTGCATGCTCCACGACTTGTACGCATATTTAATCATTTACATGCCCTCTAGTATATATTTACCAATTATATTCCATTATTTGAAGGACTGCTCTAGGGATGAGCACTCGATGAGCAAATAATTGAGTGGTCATTCAATCAATGCCCAGCTTCACAATTTCGGTGGCTGTATGCTTAGTCAGCGGCCACGGACCACACAGGCAAGGCGGCTCCCCACTTCATTGAAATCTTGAAGGAATTTGATCACATGACCTTATGAACTTCGACGAGGATTTATGACGTACTTGCACCTCCAAAGACGAGGTTTGAGGAGGGACAAGTACGTCATAATTGAACGCCTTGGTGCCAACCCTAGTCTGTCATCAACGTGTCTGGTTTGCAGCTTCAGATTCTGTAAACCAGACGCGTTCGGCAACTAGTCCATGTCAGCGAATGGGATAACTCCTACACCAGAAAGAATCAGGTTGTCGTGAATCATGAAATCTGAACATACCCTGGAATCCCTATTGGCATCTATGCTTGCAAGTTGCATACTGGTGAGCATGTGAGTAACATTCCTAATAGGTCTTTATTGCTGCCAAGTCAATGAGCATCGATGAGTATTTAGCGCTCGAGGACGCTACGGAAATGGGGCAGTAAGGTAAAGTCAGTAGTGCCAAAAGCATTCGGAACATGCGGACCGATGTCGCACCGTGGATAGTCGCATGACCTTGCGTCATTGTCAAAAACCGACCATTTGCTGCGACCAAACTTGTTATGTGGGCTTTACGAGTGCAGGCCACGAAGTGTAGCGCTGCAATAGCCAAATAAGTGGATACGTAAACCTTACATGTCTTCAAGAGAGGCGTTCGACGACTCGGCTCAGGCTGACCCGAATACGAAGTCTAGAGCACAAATTGAGGTGTAGACTGGCAGAGAATCAATCAAAGAAATTCTGAGCCCTGATACGTTGTCCTTTATAACACGCGTCTTCTGCCCTGACCTGACAAGGAGGCTGGTCTGGAACGGCAGTGCCATTCAATATTTTGATTCGTTGTCGGAATAAAATACTTATGAACACACAGAATTCACATGAAAAAGGCGCTTTCTTCATGCAACGCTTTAAAGAATCACGGTTGTGAAATCGTTTAAATTGATTAGTTTATACTGTCTCAGCAGTGAACTTATTGACATTTCCTGCCAAGGACGGCGACCTTGACCCTTAACGGAGATTTCCACCTCCCGATGGAACAACTTGCGCCCCCCATAAAGATGATCGGTCGAATATTGAACGCCTGAAAGAGAATACTAATTTGATATCAATGCTCCATCGAGAGTCTGCTTTTCTTTGTTCCAAACTAATCTTAATTAATAGCGGGTAC
Organism: Armillaria cepistipes; assembly: GCA_900157415.1. Lineage (NCBI taxonomy): Eukaryota > Fungi > Basidiomycota > Agaricomycetes > Agaricales > Physalacriaceae > Armillaria > Armillaria cepistipes. The sequence continues at coordinate 2,664,939 of FTRY01000005.1, forward strand.
CAATGTAGTCGGATGCAAAGCGTCCAGAGAGATAGCTGTACGGATGCGGTGCACGTACAGGATCAAGGATGCTTTGTCATCGGAACATTGAAATGCTTATGATCCTGTATGTTTTTACGTTTGAAAGGGTAGTTCTAAAAACATCGTGGCTTTACGCGCAAATTTTCGACGGGAAAAAGAAGGGCAGAACTCGGCTTCATACTGTTTTACGATAAGGAAATCAACGCAAAGAACAGATCAAAGAAGCGGTTTCCACGGTTCAGAACAATGGAAAGGCGCTTTCTTTGTTAAAAACTTGCTGCGTTTCGCGCATCAAAACGTTATAGAAGACCAGGTTTTTTCTTTTGTGTTGAAGACGATTTAGGGTGGCAAGAAGGCAATCAAATGTCCGAAGGATTTTGATGTGTTTTTCGGTTCCAAAAAGTGGTGGACCAACAGAGATTGCTATTTATAGCTCAGGTAAACAATAGAAAATTCAACGAGCTCGATGCGTGACAAACTAGGTGACAGTCACACTACCCTTTATGGGATCGTGGTCACCACCCGTCCATCACAGAATGTAACGGACATTTACTTCTCCCGACTTTCAGTCACACTCATTTCGTCTGGTAATATTGTTTAAGACGCAATATCTATTCAGGAAAACTCGTTCATTTCCCCACAAAACCATACATGAAAAATATGTAAGAAATGCGGAACAATGGCTTTAAAGGGAGGGCGCCGTTGCCAACAAAGCTCCAAAGAGCCATCTTGAGCGTTTTAATCGGCGGATTCTAGTCTCCCGTTCGCTTAATAGCCTGTCATCCGTATCGCATGCCATGTAAATCACGACCGTGTGTGTAACAGATTGGTATAAATCCTTTCCTTTGTTGCGCGTTCCCTGTCAAGGACTCATATCTATCTGTGAACATCAGTCTGCTCATAGTCTGGCTGAAAGGTGCGAATGGGATCTGATATAGGACCCATTTGTCTGCTTGAAAGCAGAGAAATGATGCGGTACAAAAAATGGAGGCTTGTAGCAACTTTTTCCCACCTTTAGTCTTTTCTGATAATCCTCGTCGACCTGCAGACGACGGCTCCAGATATATATTCGTAAATTGAAGAATATCTGTTCCCAAAAGAAGCAAAACCGACGCGATCAGCCTGCGAAGTAAACGCCTATCTTTTGTTCACTGATCAAACTCAAAGTTAAGTAGATGACCCATCATTGAAGATCCTCACCATTCGGGGTATAGTGAAGGGAAGATACACGAGAGACTGCCCCGTTCCCTGTCTTGTGTGTGTTCGTCTTTGACAAACTGCCAATATTTGAACGAACTTCACAGATATCTAGTCAGCGAATTGTAAAGTTGTAGACGCCACTTGAATTTGATCCAGCGGAGGAACTTGTTATGAAACGTATTGACCCAGGTTAAACAACGAGCTCAGTGCATCCTTGCCTATATAATGTCCTAGTCACATTAACAGTCGGTATTGCAAGTGACTGCGGACCGACATTGAGATGACATAAGCAACATCTCCAAATAATAATACACATTTAAGAAAAACGCCTTTCGCTCCATTGTCTATCACACAACCAGATTCCTAAACGTATCATGAGCCACACTCAAGTGCATCGACCTTCTGCTTCACACGCTATGCTATGTCCGATCCTTCCAACGGAGCAAAGACGCTATGCCCAAAATATCAAAATGTAGGCTACTCTAACTTATAATTGGAATTTTCTGTTGAAAATGGTCAGCTCGCCCACTGAATGCGATTACAATATTCCTGAGGCAAAACTATCATACGCAGGGTTGGTCGAGGAGATTGAATGGACCATATGGCCACGTTAACGTTTCCAGGTCTCCCGTACCATTGTGGACCACTCATGTCCATCCCGAAGGGGCAAAATATTTTTTTCGAAAAGAAGATGTGAGTCCGTGACTTTCTACCGCTTGAAAGCTGATTTTTCTGCCAGAGATGGACAATAGTCACTGACGCCAACATCACCCACACACCCACTTCTACAGCTATCCAACATTCCATTGATGGTCTGGTCGCACTGCAGCAAACTATCGCCCAGACCGAGGAAATGTTCCATCCTAATGACGTGGATCTCGTCCTCGATATTGTTCCAGACGAATCCGGTCGCGTCGTCTGCGAGTATTATCTCGCATATCATCCGACGAGGGTGATTTTCTGGCTGGAAAGTGTTACCCCATCACAGAGTCTTGTGTTTAAAATGAAGGGTGTGCACTCGGAAACTCATATTGGTAACGTTGTTGATCCCCATTTTGTTTTGATTACTAAGTGTCATCCAAGCGTATGCGGTGGAAGGCCAATATTGGTATGATAGTGCCATTAACACTTCTCTTGACTTATCTGGTCTTTTGCAGGCACCACCGAGCGTTGTATCCCGGCATTGCATGTCCAAGCCAAAATGTCCTTGAGGAGCTCCGCGACCAGATTTGTCATGGTATCGGCGGTGAGTAACTGCAGTAACGTCTTGTAACAAAACTGGAATCACAAGCCAGACAGTCTAATCTCACCCACGTCCACGACGGCTTATGCTCCTGAAGAGCTCAGAACGATGCTGGAAGTGCTACCCACAGAAGTAACCGAACTCGCCAATGCGCCTGGACGTCGTCGTATTATGTTCATTCTGTTGAAACATTTCGGTCAGTCTCATGTCACTTTATGTTGATTTAAAGTTTAACATGTTGATTGCAGCCGAAGAGAAGTTGGCAAACTTCCACGGGGAACCATCTGTTCGACTTAACAGAGGAACGTCAATTTATACTGACAATCCTCGCACAATATCTCACTCTTTCAGGACGCTAAACATACTCTTATTCCATGCACCTGGAAGACATCTGAGAACAATAGAATATTTGACTTGTGACGGGATGATCTCTCGTCGCACTTGGAAAGAATTTTCCGCTGGGATCCAGAAGTCGTGTTCGGACCTTAGTGTTTATGTAAGTGCCAAAGTAGACTTATGAGGACAGCAGTTAACGCTTCTTGAAGTCCGCCATTGTGATAGCTCTCGACATCGGGGTCCTTGCCATACAATCCGTCGACGCGGCGCCAAATACGTCTCGCATAAAAATATGTCTTTATTTTTCTGTTGTTGCGTGTCTTGGAAGTATAATTTCCTCTTTGTTGCTGCAAAGCAAGAACGACGAAATGATCGGCGTGTCTTATTCAGAGGCAGTGCGTGCGATTGCTGATTCACAGTGTCACCTTACAAGCTTTTTTTTGCACAGTGCCAAATGATCCAAGGATTTCGCGACACTTCTGGAACGTTCGAGAATATGGCTGTTGCGCATAGCCTACCTTATGGATGTCTTTATTGGGGGTAGGCGGTGTACACATAATGATGGCTCGATCTAAACACCCTCACTTATAGGACTTTTTTTTTCTTCGCGGCGTTCCTAATGTTTGGACTGTACCCAGGTCCTACATTGAACAGAGTACTCTTCAGTGTTGCTTGGGGCATTTTTGGGGTTGCCCTTGTTTTGTTTTTGTCATGGACATCACATCGACGTTCCACTTGAACCACCAAAGGTGCTTGATGTACATGTTTTCCCTACCGAGATGGCCTAAACACGTAGATTCACCGTTGAAGAAACTTGTTTAAATACATGTCTGAGTGCTTTAATATGTTGTAGTATGGGCCGCTGCTGTGGACATCCGGATATAACTTCTTCAGAGCGCAAGGCCCCCCGTTGGAAATCAAATACACCTTACGCTTGGGGGAAGTTGCCGACATTGTCCGAGCTTAATTAAGAACGGGTCGCATTATAAACTCTTTGAATGTTTCACTTTCCAGTTTCAGTAGCCTTGATTTGTTGTCATGGTCAATTTCCTCCTGTTGTTTGGCACAGATTACACGTTTGCGACTGATTCCTTCTGTGGAACCTGCCCTGCGAGTCGCTGGAGACCGATTTCCTTTGATCTTAGTGACTGGAATGTTCCCAGATCATCGCCGATCCGTGATGTATCGACTGTTCGTATTAGGTAGACACCACCAAGGGCGGAATACTGAATGTAGCCAACTGCGACTTCAGCGACATCCCTCAACACCGGGTAAGCACATCCGATACATGTTTCTTATCGTACATGGACAGGTTGCTCTAGCGTTCGTCCATCCGTACCACTGGCTTGTAGTCACAACACTCAGTTGCCAAATAAGTATAGCTCTCGATGTTGATGGATTATGTCATCATAGCATCGAGAAGGACGAGGGTATTTCATATTCTGCTTGCATCGAGGAGCACAGCCACCCTCGATCATTGCCGGGGTTAAGCTTGAGGGTCCCTCGGATTATTATGACCACCTAAATTGTATGATGAATCGCCTGTCTTAACTCTTACTCCTCGCAGTCCGTTCGGTTGGTACTAAGCAGCTACTTTTGAACCAATTGTTTCGAATTTTGTTTCTTATCCCTACAACAGTCCCAGACCCGGCAGTGTTGCTGTGTGATAACAACTGATCAAAGTGTTTAAAAATACTGGCAAATCGTGGAAGAGATGAACCCAAAGTCGCCTCAGAACGTTTCACTGTCAGTATATCCATTCAAGCACCGGAATATGGACCTTGCATGGCATGTAACATCGTAAACACTATTACGTTTAGACATCGTGTGTTACATGTTTGTCTGACACTCTTGAAGACTTGTTTCACAGTGTACACTACTAAACCGCCTACACTTGAACTCTTCAACGGCAAACAATAGTCATATATTGTATTATTTAAAACGGGAGGGGGGGGGGGGGTTGAGGCTCATGCCAAAATCATGCTGGCTGTCGCGTTTCGACAGAGATATTGCTTGGATTTCGCTTCATAAATGGGTAAAAGATAGGTGATCATGATGTGCGAATAGATCGCGCCGTGCACAATTTTGGTTTTTAGCACATCCTAGCAAGTTGTTCACTGCGAATTTTCTTTTCATAACTCGGCGCATCTAACTATAATTAACACTACGCATGTTATTTGGAGGCTTAGAGGAAGCCATGCGAGGCGGCCAAAACTGGCCGAAATTGTCTCTGTACGGACCCGGCCATGTCCGGTTTTCCATATATAGCAACGAACAGCCTCGGAAAGTCTATCGCGACCCTTTATCCGGAGTATTCGTTACAGCGCTTCCGGAAAATAATGAGAATCACAGAAAATGTCGTCATCGGTTACATCGCTCAATAATCAAGGATATTTACCTAGTTTGGTCATAATCCTTCGACACATTTGGCAGCATCTCTCCTTTGCCGACCACTACGAACGTCCTTTTACTCGTCCCGTACCATGCTGAAAAAGCGGTAGTCGTTATCGTTGATGTGAATATGGTAGCAGGGCTCAACACAGGGGCTTCTACCAATTCCTGCAACAATATGGAGGGATTTCCTGCCACGACTCTCAGACCGGTCAGGGGTCAACGATTCAACAGCGTATATACCAAAAATAGTATTTACAAGCTGAGTTGGGTTCGAAAACATGACGACCTCATTTCCCGTGATTCTCATTATTTTCCGGAAGCGCTGTAACATTGGATCACACATACGCATCATTTGCCTGGCAAAATATGACATCTCGGACAAAGCTGTGGGGCAAAGCTCCCTGACCCGAGGTTCCTCCAAAGCTCTCAGTCTTGCCAGTTGCCCTTCCAAATTTGCTTTTTCACTGATTGTGGCTAACATTGGTACACTTTGGAACGACTTGCTTACATTATTTTCAGTGCAGGACCGCCCTTTAGACCCGGACACTGCCCAAAATAAGCTAAATCCCATACAACGTCGTATGAGTTGGACGCCTAAAATAAGCTAAGCTCCAGACAAAGTTTAGCGGTTTGTTCTGTGGGCCCCCTTGGAATGACTTGGGGCCAAGATTAAGGCGCATTGTAAGCATTCGAAAAGATAAGTCCTGACCTGTGGCTCGAGGGATGCACGAAAAATGAGATTTACCGCTCTACCGTTCTTCGGCACCAAATGCAGCATGCGGCTCGCCAGGCTATGCCAGCAATATCGAACTTCCAATTTGAACATAGCATTTGCCAATATGAAGTTTTGCAATCACGGTGTTTTTGAACCTCGGCCATTGGGATATTTACCTTGGAATTGGAACACATTTCCTAAGAAGCTGTTAAACCTTGTAAGGAAACGGGGCGCTGGTGGGAGCTAAAGAATATATATCAAAGACGTGCACTTCCCGACCACCCGGATACAGCCGTTACACTTGTTCCTGGCTGATCCGACCCCTATGCTTCTAACTTCTTTATCTGAAAACTGACCGTTGCCTGTATTCGGCGATCAGAACATGCCGTACCGTTCTAATCGCATCATTTTTTGTCTCTTAGCCCCCACCAGCATTTATCACTTCCCATTCATATACGATGAAGGAACATCCTTTCAAGATATGGAGTATGTTCCGAGGTGCAATGTTCTGCCATCGCTGACTGGTCACGACAGAACCTTCGAACCCCACGCCCCCTTCTCCATTTGAGGAGATCAATGACGAAGACTCAACGGAATCATCTGATTCGTCATCCGACGATGAAGCAGACTTTCGTTCGAGACTAACCTCGCCGACATTTACCCTTCAAGATTTTCACACTGGCCTGAGCAGAAAGTTGAAGAGAAAGGTTATGGTTGGTCGACACATCTATCCAGTAGTACCATTTGACTGGGTTGACTTTATTGCAGGATTCGGCCATTTCCAAGGTTCATCCAAGTAAAAAGTCTCGTAGGCAGTAAGAATTTCCCATCAATAATCAAGCTTGAGCTTTTCTTAGCAACGCTTCCATACCTGACAGGTCACAAGAACATGTTGGAGAGGGAGGGACAATTGATCCTCAACAGTTGTTCGTGTCATTTTTTCTCTGCAGAACTTTGTTAAAGTCCCTCTAGGATACTGGAGTATCCTTGGGGCGTCAACGGTGGCGTAGGTATCAAAGGAGAAGACTTCGATCAGCTTGAGACCCGGCGTCTACCTCAATGATAATCTCATAGAGTTTGGATTACGGTGCGTATTTCTCAAGGTCTTTTTCGCCCACGTTGATATTCTGCAGGCATCTGCAAGATCAATTGGGACGAGATAAATCTGCAATTGCCAAGGACATTTTTGTCTTCAGCCCTTTTTGGTTTCCTAAATTCGAAAGGTGGTAGATTTTGTCTTTCATGTCATCACGAATGTGCTGAAACATTCCTCTTAGAAAATATGACGACGTACGGCAGTTGGACATCGAAGATTGATATCTTTGCGATGACATACCTGATCATACCGATACACGAAGAGTATGTCATTCTCGTGTATTTCAGAGCCTCACCAAGACAATCTTTCCTAGCATCCATTGGTACCTCGCTATCATTTGCAATCCTGGCGGTATGATTTTGCCAGCTGAACTCGAGAAGGAGAGTGAAGTTGAAGGTGAAGAAACGAGTGATTGCGGAAAAGGATCTGCCGAACGCGAAGTGTAAGAGCATTTATATGTGACATTTGAGGCACTTTGATGAAGGTAATATTCCAGAACCCAGATTTTTACACTGGATTCGCTGGGCTCCGAACATCAGGGTACCGTGGCAGGCATTGACCCAATTCCTAGTACTTGAGGCATCTGACAAGAAAGGAGTGCAGATGAAGAGGCGGCCGATCACACAATCCGTCTCCGTAAGTGTTATACCGGACACAAACAAGAAAGCTGACCGTATTTACAGGTGCCGCGGCAAAGGAACTCTTACGACTGCGGTATATATTTATTACATTTTGCGGAAACATTCATGTCGGAGCCGTCAAGGTACCATAAACTCATGGTAAGTTCTTCCTCCGTGGAGCACTATATATTAATGGTGCTATCCATGCCCTCCAGTCGGACTCAGCTTCACACCTTACAACCGACAGAGACCTGGTCTGGCAAATCGACAAAGTTAAGACCCTGAGGGAACGTTTAACCAGTCAGATATTGGAACTTTCAAAAGGATGGTCGGCTTATATGGCAACACAACCCCGAGACGTTCCTTCAAGTGACAGTCCTATCGAAGTCATTGACGACCAGTAAATTGGTAGACCCCTGGACATGCTTGTCGTCGCTTGAAATTTAGTTTATATACACCAGGATGACGTCCGCAATCACTACATTGTTCCGGTCGTAATTTCCCTCCAGCATGGTAAAAATGCATGTTATACCCTTTCCGCCATTTTCTCACGTAAGGATGAAGTTTGAATATGCGTCACAATGTGGCTGTGACTCTACATTTCCATATGTTGCATAAAGTTAGTTAAGGACATCTCTAAATTGGGCGCCTCTCCTGATATTTCAAACTCCTCCTCACCAGATTCGCCACTCTCTTCGTGTGACAATGTGCCTCCAATTTCCTTGTCCTGTAGGTCTGATGTGCTATTTATTAGAGCTATGAAAGGAGTAACAACATGTGAGTCAACTTACCTGCGATAACCAGAGGATTGAGACTGTTGCCTCGTATCTGGTTTGCGTCTGCCGGTGCTTTTTCATCGAAGAATACATGCCATTCGTCTTCCGCGATGATTCTATGATAATGGAACTTTCGCAGAAGTGCAAGATAGATATTCCAGACGCAGTCTTGCGTTATTTCGGGATTCCCCAGCTCCTTCATAAACTCCTGGGCGCACTGTCGAAAAGATTCTGGTACCAGTTCTAGAACGGGATGATCAATTGGTGCGTAAAGTTGTCTCGTGGTCTGAATAGATTCAGGGCTGAAAGTGACCTAAAAATGGACTTTTCACAATTTTGTTGAAAACCAACATCTCAAGATTTACCTTGTAATCTTGAGCGTCGAATCGCTCCAGGGCCTGTTCGACGAGCAGCGGGACGCCATTTGGGCGGGCTATCTTCCGATTGTGTCTCTTCTTGGTTGTGTTATTTTTTACGACATATTCGTACAGTTCATGTTGAAGCCAAGGAATAAAAATGTAACGAAAGACCAAACTGCCTTAGCTGTTAGCTGATATCCGACTGAAAATAGATACTCACGCTTCCAAAGGTACCTTAGGATCATACCATCCTTGGTCCACACCATGTTGCAGCAAGCCCTCGTAGCCGAAGCTAAACGTCGCGCGGAATACACTCCAAACTATCTCGGAGGGAATATTCATCTTCTCTGCCATCCAACGATGTTGTACAGTATTGCATAACTCCGGATCAGCCCATTGTCTCAGAAAAGTCTGGGCCCGAGCTACATTTCCGTTTTCATTTCCGACATCACTTTGGGTTAGAAGCGGGCCATCTACAAAGTTCCTGAGATCAAACAGGTAAAGGGATCGTTGTACGCTCACATCCATTAGCTTCCACCACGTCTAAATAATATTTACCAATCAACACTGGGTTCGAATTATTCCACCATATCTTCATCCATTTAAGGACCCCACTAAATGGGTCGACACAAGCATGAAGGCAGAGACCAAATCGGTATTTCCACTTGTCGTGTTGGTCTATGCACCACAAGTCATTGACACCAGCACAATAGAACACTTTCCGGACCATATCCTTTCTGAGTCGTCTTGCGACAAGTTCCGGCTCGGTGGCATGACTCCACTCCTTGATTGTTTCTCTGCGGCCATGTAAGGAAGGCGTCTTAGAGGCTAAAAGTAGAAGACAAACCTAGAAACACGTAGATTGTGGTCGATTCGTAAATGTTTTTTCAATTCAAAGTATCCTGCCTTTGGGAAACGCTCCCTCAACTCCCCGATAGGTTCTGTGATCGTTTCGACCGTGTGGCCTTGCTGCCTTGTACTCAAAAAGCCCATGCGCTTCCTCATCCTTTTGAAGCTGGATAAACTGGCGAAGTACCGTAAATAATATGAAGGTCTTCAGAAAATTGAACTTGCCCTAAGGTGTACTTTGATGTATCGAAAACCTTTTGTAATTCGTCGCACAAAACGGTATCGGTTACCCCCCCCTCCATTCTCCACAGCTCCTCCAATCTAGGCCTAATAAGTTCCTCTGGAACTACTTTTGTTCAATTTAAACATAAATCACAAAAGCTGGAACTTACCTAGTGGCAGGTGCTGATTAGGCATGTTTAAGGAAGTCAAGGAAAGTCTGAGCAACCCAAACTATCGAAGCACTCCGGGAGATCGGATCTTCGACTTCGTCAGGAGCAAAGCGGGACTATTGAAAACCCGATTGCTGCACACGATACATACAATGGAAGCACCCCCTCCGGAAATTTGATGGACAGTTTCTGGCTTTGACAGTTGGTTTTGAAACAAAATAGATCGGGACAAACATGTCACCGCCGTGTAGTGATTGACGAGATTTCTGACAGGAAAGAAAGGTACGAATAATAATTCTCCCTGGTAATATAGCTTGTCAAAATAAAAAATCGGTATGAAGATGTAGGCGGTGGTGCGTCATTGCCTTAAATAATGATCGGTGACAGAAAGGAAACATCGAAAAAAGCAATACCAATCCAACAGCTTTTGTAACAGAAATTTCAAAATTCTTAGAAATGGAAATCGCAATGACGACGATATTCGCACAGTACACACTTATAAGAAAGAGAGATCGGAACGGTATCTGTCGACCGTCTTTCTTTGTCCATCCCATCAATCTCAACATTATTCGAACCCTAAGAAATTGAGACCAACCTTTCCGCCCTCCACCGTTATTGGACTTTTGTTTCACATTGGTAAGGTTCGCCGAGTCTGAAGTGATGTGTAGGCTCACGGATTTAGGAGCTTGTTGCTACTGACGTTCTGTTATGTTCACGTCGCAACAATGTCTTTGCTTCGGTAAATAATAGATACAGTGCAATTTTGTAATAACTGCTGAAACTTCCGTCTTTAGGCCCTGTATCAGTTGCCAAACTTTCTGGTGTACCTCAGAGAATAGGCACCAACTTTACTATTTTTATCCAAGGTGTTGCTCCTCGTACTCTGCCCCTTCGTAAGTGACACAAAGATTCATGGTTTTGACTTGACGTAACGGCCGTTCAGGGGTAGACGGCAGCTTCACCGTACAAGATATCCTGAACATCGTCGAAATACACGTTTCTCAGGCCGAGTGCACATTAGCCGCTCCGTTTAACTGTTATCTTGGGGGGAGATGGAGACCTTTGTTGGCTGAAGAAACATTGGATTCATTAAATGTTCGGGACCTTTCACACTTTTATGTTCGATATGTTCTTCCAGGAGGCACAGGTACGCTTTATTCTAAATATTACGCAATGTTGAATTCTGAAAGCGGGCGCAGATGCTTTTGACGTGACTTTGTCACCCGACCTTAGTCCAGATCATTGTCAATACATGCGTTGTACAAAACGTTCAGCGACAGGAGAACCCTACAAGTTCAAGCCCAACGAAGAAAAGTTTCAAGTTCAAGCCTGTCTCGCTGTGGATGGTCCTGCTACTTTACGCAGACTTCAGATGCAGACACTGACGTTGACCACCTGCGGCACTTGTGCGGCTCTCGCTGCTCGGAAAAGTACGTCTTCTGTTTTACTCAATATTTTTTGCAAGACATTCAGTTCGTATATCTAAGATGCTGTTTCCCAACGTACTAGAGAACTGTCAAAGAGTGTGGATCAACGGGCTTCGTCATGTGAGAAAGTTTTCTTCGTCTTTGGCAATTGATACTTAGGCTTGTCTTAGCAATGACAAGGCCATCACCCACTGTTGCATCCGTATCGCAAGCAGAGCTACAGAAAGTTCTGGAGGCTAAAAACAAAGCGGAAGCTGCAGCGGACGTTCTATTAAAGCTTTTTCAGCAAAATCTCACTTCTTCCGGAAATGTCTTCGCTGTCCCCGACATCGCCACCATCGACCGCAGCATAAAGAATGCTAAAGCGAAAGGTATGTTGTCTCAACTCAATACTCTACTGTTCTTCCTTAATTGCATACTGCTTTTAGGGGCTCGCCCAGAGGCCAGGTTGCCGGTCGCAATATCGTCCAGATTAAAGAAAGATTCGTTAAAGACTGGTTATTTGATAGCTCACATTCGACACGAAAGTGAGACACAAAAATATCGACGACTCGCGTTGGAAGGCCAATCTGGTGAATCGGCTAGGGTCTTCGTTCAGGTTAAGAGGGAAAATGGCACTAAAAAGGGACTTTCTTTCTGGGTATGGGTCCCTTCTCACGATTTTTGTGTTTGAAGTCCTGATTGTTGTATAGAACATACAACGGGGCGTGAAGTTTCCAGCCGCTACTTCGCGAATTGATGTCACAAACCTCGTCATTGAAAGCTTGCTGGTTATCATCCATGACCATCCGAATGTCCAAGGATTTTCTTTTGTCGCTGGAGATTTCTTTCTTGTGGATTCAGGGTGGAGCCCAATTCTTGACGGGGATCCTGACGAACCAACCGAACTGTTTTACAAAGGACTGGCTGCCAGCAGTAAAAAGAAGGGAATAGCTGGCGTCAAATTCGTTCAACCCGCTCAAGAAAACTGGTTCATGGTGATCAAACCCGCCATTGCTGACGAATATGACCTTTGGGCAGCTGGAGGTGAAGTTACCCCGACGGTCAGTTTTTCAATTCTGAAAATCGGTGTTAACTGATGGAGGTACAGTCTATGCCTGTGAAGAGAGCCATAAGGAAGAAGAAGGGAAACCCCATTCCTACGCAATCCATTGTACGTGACGTTTCCTTAGCGTTGTCGTGAACCTTTAACATGCGTAAACATAGGGTGCCTCCGAAGTCAGTGAGCAAGACGTCCATTATAACAGTACTATACTTGGAGACAATTCTCTATTCTTCGATTCCGATATATCCATGGCGTCAGGACCGCCATCTTCCATGTCTTTGGTATGACTAAAAGTTTGTGTCTTCCCCCATGCTCACAGGTGTGATCAGAAATACAGCCAGTCATCATCGAAGTCGACATCATCATCGAAACGATCGGTGAGCCTGTGATCAATTTCCCTTATACTTCTCTAAGTCCAAGAAGCTGTCCCCACCGAATGTCGAGGAAAGGCAAAAGCGGGTCCGTCCTGATATTACGCCAAGCGTATGCGAAAGATGGTTCAATGCCATTCCAGATCTGATCGAAAAGGGAGGCACATATATAGAAGGTCAAGCTCAACCGGGTAAGTCCATCGATTCGAAATCCTGCCGATACTTATATACGTTCAGGTAAGCTGGAACATTGGGTCGAAATCTGCAATATCCCTCGCTTGCGATCTGAGATTCTCACCAGACCGAATTTCGCCTTTGCTTCACAAACTAGGGGTCATATCTACGTCGACTGGGCTGAAAGCCCTGACAAACGCCTTGGTTCAGGCTCCTTTAAGACCGCGCATCTTGGTGTCCTGCAAGTCGGCATTACGCTGCAGGGAGTTCCACTTCCACCCGCCCTCCAAGGTAACGTTTGTATCAAGCGTCCGTACCAAGGAGTTACCCGGAGCGGAGATCCCAGGAGGTCCCCCGAAGGTTATGAAAGGACCTGCGTTCTTCGAGAGGCAAATACAATGTTGTGGGCAAATGCTCTCCATGACATGAGCCTCGATATGGTATTAAGCAAAGCCACCTTGCTCGGCGAAGCTCCCGGCCCAATCCCAGATCTTCGCTTTGTTGAGGCCGCAGTGGTGATGAAGTCCAGACCCGATTCGGTCAGACCGAAGGATTGGCTTGGATTTTGTGCGCTGGTGGAAAGGCTTTTATCGACAGATGACTTCGTCAAATATGTATGCAACGGCACACCACAGCCGATCGACTTGGACTCCGACGAGAAACATCGTACTGCCGTGTTTCTGTGCTTTTTGCAACATGTTCAGTATCACTTTACAAAAGGGAAGGCGTTTGTTTCTGGATTACCAAGGTATTTTCATTCTCCTGACTCGCGGTGCAAGGGACTGAATTATATCAGGGGCAGGTTGCTGGTTGACAGATCCGCAGGTCATGGCGAAATCCGAGTATGTCAAACATCTTTCAGTATCAAACAGCTCTAATTCTTTTTCAGAGTTGCGGGACATCAGCTGTTTGCAGATGGAAACGTGGAAGGATCCATCGAACGCTTCGGGAAACAGCATCTTTGCAACAGTTGGTGCCAGTGGTTTGAATTACCGGATTTAGGATCAGTTTGAATGATCTAGTAGGTTCTGTATTATAAAAAGCTTAACCCACTGTTCAAGTATAGTTATCTGGATCAGTTGTCTTCAATAATAAAACTGTGTGGTCTATGTTCACCGTGTATATGATTGTAATAGAATCCAATAACGACCTTCTGTAAACATCGTTCATTCTGCCTATCCTCACGGTCACTGAGTTGATTGTAAAGTATAAGGATGAAGTGTTTCTGCAACAAAAAAAGTCCCGGCGTACGCGTTATTCGAATCCACGTATGGGGCCATCGACTTAGTCGGTACTTTTGACCTTCCTCAACTTGTGCGTGCTGTTCTGCAAGGCTTGTTGCGAAGAGTATTGGCCTGAGCTTGCAACCATCCATGGCATGTCCATTAAGTTTAGCTTTTAAGATCTATCTGACACCCAAGCTTAGCCATTGCTGAAAGACGTTCAGCAAACGTTCAACGTAAACATTGTCAACTGCCATTCTGGATAGCAAGTTGAACCCTTCTACAACCCCCCCCTGCCGTGACACGTTAGGGTAAAATTACGCCAACAAGGCAAGTTCCCTGCATCGAAGCCCATGGCTTGAGTCCGCGGAATAGCAACATAAAGAGACCGATTTTTGCCCCCAAAATTTACTGTCCATTTGTATTTGGTATAGTTTTAAATGCACTGATACTTTTATTATTTTTCAAAGAAAACATTAATGTTATCAACGGCTCTCTTATACACACAATTAATGATGAGGTCTTTGCCATTGACATCCCGGAATAGAACTTGATTCCACGTTCTAAATACCATGAATAGTATGCAAAGAATGATCATATATTATTTTATGAGCCGGTGATGCATACTTCTGAAGATAATGACAGATCTTCCGGCTGATGCCCTTTTTGGGCAGTATCACTCATATTATATAGCCCATGCTGCATGCAAGATACAGTCACTCAGATGGAATGATCAGGACATACAATGGCAGACCGATACTGGAGAATATATTTCGTGATTTCAGGAGTGCCAAAAAGTGCATGTACCATGCACTGGGAGCAAATTTTCTTCGTCCTCGGATAGCCTGCTATCAAATATTTCAAAATCCACTTTTAAATCACGATGCATATCCCGGGCCCGAAACAATGGGAAAAACATTCAGAATCAAGATAACAATGTATTAAAGGTATGTGTATAGCTACTTAGCACATACATGCCCAGGTGAGGAAGGGCAGCCCACTGCATAAGAGACTGATTACGTATAAGAGAGCCGTTGATCATGGTAGTGGGAAATTGTGAAAAATAGATAGCAATCCCCAGATGCTATACGAAAAGATTTGAACATGCGTCAAAAGATAAAGAGCATCACAGCGAAGGCATTTTACTACTGAAACAACAACCTTGGAGCAAACACAAGCCAAAGTAGGCGCTACACCATCAGGGAATTGCACCAATTGAATATAAAAGCCAGTTGACTCATTGATAAATTATATCGGGATGAGTGCAAATGCTGACTACTTCTAAATTGGGACATCATGTGATGAGACAATTTTCATTCTCGATGACTGAAAGTACCTGGAACGAGACATCAGGCTCGATGCTCTGCTTAGTCATCGACGACTATATTTAGAGCATTGAAGCGATATTTGGCCTGGCAATGATTGTACACCACGTATATTGTGCAGACAAGGGCGACGTCGGGTTCGGACAATCGACTTTTGAATGGAAACCAAAGCATGGTATGATCATAGCTATCGGGACTTCAGCAAGTTGTGACATGTGTAGATTGTCAAGTTCGAACTTCACAGTCAAGAAAATCAGAACCGGCTGGAAGGGACACTAATCACGTCCACTCCGCCATATGACTACTTGGAAGGGGGGTAAATTGTTTTCTCGACTGTGAAGTTCGAAACTTGACAATCGACATGTCACAACTTGTTGAAGTCCCGATAGCGATGATGATACCGTGTTTAAGCCTATATTATATTTATTATTAAAAATAAAACTATTTTGTCGTATTACTACGATGGAATGTAAGCGAAATGTATGTATTGTATCGTAAGCACTGCGCTGGGAAATGTAAAAGGACGGCTTTGCATAGGTACATATGCGTCGGTGGTTGTTATCTGCGGGTTTAAGACTTTAGTGAAAGAGATGGCCATGACGTAGTTGGTTGGGTGTTTCGCAGTTGCCTGGGGGCATCGTTAAAGCTGCTTGGTCATGAAAGGTGTCAAGTTAGTCGATAGTGACTTTTTCCGTACCCCACAGTAAGCGCAGTCGGCGGATGGGGTAGGTCTGTGTACTTCAACATACGTTGGACTTTGGGAGATGAGGGGGATTTGTGGAAGCTCTTCAGGAAGCTGCCTTTAGGCGAGGATGTGCACATGGTTGCCCATTGCCTATTGATACTTTTCGTTATTGACGCGATTGCTGCTGCCTTGCTTCGTTGTAGGGGAAGTCCAAGAATTTTGCGCTTGTCAAAAAGGGGAGTAGACGTTCCTTCCGCTGCTAGTTTAGCCGCAGCAGCGACAGATTTGCATGATGACCATGGCAACCTTAGCTGCAACGTCTACCTCCACAGCGTAATCGTCGTCAAGATTAACTAGGAAATGTTTGTCAACGTCTCTGTTGGTAATAGACAGATGTGACATGTTTAAGGAGGTTTGGGAATGGTGACCAGTTCCGACTTTAAGGGCTTTCCGCCCCAATGTGTAAGAAAGAAGAAAAAGAAAAGGAAAATTGGGAAAGCTGTTGCCCGTTCATAAGTGCACTAAAGGTATTACTATTTGATAGATATAACTGTTGCGTGTTATTGTTCTAAGCTGCGCATGCCCGAGGGTACGTCCATGTCTTACGATCTTAAGGGCTCCAGACGACCGTTGAGTACACACACTATACCCAATCGCCAATGATACGGCATTAATAACTCGTGTTCCGATGTACACATATAATACAAGTAGTGCTTGACAAGAGTATCAAGAAACACAAGGAGCAACAGAGAAAGTAGGAACAAAATATTCACTGTACATACTCGGAAGCAGGGCAAAGAAATGGTGAATCCTACAGCGTGTATGTAAGATATATTACAGACTAAGCGTAGGAGTCAATAAGTGGCGAGGAATAGGCGCGAAGACGAAAATGAAGGGAATGACAGGTAAGTTCGCCGCCAATGCATCTATAGATAACATTGTTTCATTTATAACTCGAGAGTGGCATATCCTTCAAATCTTTGGTGAGCCTTGTACGGATCATAATACTAAAACACAAAACTACAGAGAGCATGATACTTCTCAGACTTGAGGCGAATCTAAAACACCAGAAGTACGCTATTGATCCCAGCAATGGCATGTAAGTGCACAGCATTAACACGGCTTGGCAGCTAAGTTAGCAGTATATCGGTCGCAGCCAGAAACTTTTGCAAGACAAGTGTAAATACCAACATAATTTGTTCTTGTAATTTGTTCCATGGTCTTTACTGTACTGCTAGCGCGCCGAAAACCCTTCTCCCCTCAAATACAAATGTACTTGTATTTTGTTCCACTTTGTGTACTGTAATATTGACGTGCCGTAAATCGTAATTTGTGTTTGCTTATTTCCCGTCCGTCTCATAAACCTTCTTCGTCCCCGAAACTGCCGCAATTGAAACCAACAGGGTCGTATCCATGTGTATCTGAAACGGTTCTTGGCGACAATTAGTTTTCTGCTCGCGGCTTCAGTGTACAAGACTTACCAAGGCAAGACCGAGATTTGATATAGAAAATATCGGCCCCATAAACTCTGCCATGCTTGCCGTCCAGGTCGCTGCCTTCCGGTATAATGTCCCCCTTTGAAAAAGCGATATTTTGGACGACAGACTTCATTTTGTATACTTCGACTGCTCGATGCTTCACCAGCTTGCGGCAAGTGGGGCAAGAAAACGCTGGTGCACCCGAACCTGGATTGAACTGTTCGTACGCGACGGCCAAACGATAGCGTTCAATAGATCCCTGGAGAAACAAATCTCAAACTTCGTCCGGCACTTCAATGGGTCGACTCCAAGTAAAACTGGGATGCTCTTCGTAGTGCTGAGCTAGAGATTTTTCGCACTATCCGTCGATGCATGTTTCGCAAAACATGTGCCCGCACTCCAGAAGTCTGTATTTCACTCGAATGAGCCACATGTTTGACGTGCAAATTTCACAAGTGGTGTCAGCGTCAAGTCGAGAGTAATCCTTCAAGAACAGTCACAAATAGTTTAAACCAATAGTAAACGCATTACACACGATTTTTGACCGATAGGTTTCATCGTGATTTCCTTTCAGTTGTTCCTTGTGCAACACAATGTTTGGCTTCCTCGTGAGCTTGTTTGGCTTGGGCGATTTCCTATGGTTGAGTTAAAACCGGAAATTTCTGACGCAATGAAAACCATGCACGACTTTTGACTGTTTTGTGTGTTCGCGCAATTCTTCTATTTCTGCCTCGTAAACCGCGGCGCGCGTCTCGATTTGTCGTTGCCATTTCTTGACTTCGACCATTTGCTATGCCTCGATAAATAAGTGGTACCTAAACTGTACGATTGACAAACCTTTCTTAACGCGCTCACCATTGCCTCCAGATCCTCAATTTCTTTCGAGCTCTTTCTCGCAGCTCCCTCGCTGCTATCTGTTGAAATTTCTTTGACCTCTGCACTTGTCGACATTGCATCGTTCGGACATTCCGCGCTTCCGAGTCCGGATCCGCTGTTCATAATCAGCTTTTAGTCCTTTAATATGCGATTGTCCGCAGTCGTCGTGGAAGAATAATAACTTGTAAACAACGGTTCACGTGATTTTGAATTTGATGGCCTACGACTACATTCAGTAAAAGCCCGCCCACCCTCGTAAACTTCCACTGCCTGAACCGTACTTCAAATCTCTTGTGCACTGTCTTACCTGAACTTAACAATGCTTTTCATACCTCGCAAACCATGCTTCCTGACCGCAATGACTTGGAATTATTTTCGCCCTTCCAACATCACTCTTCCGCAACTACCTGAACTTACAGTATGTGAAGATATTTTCTGAGCATCTGCACGCTTTTATTGCTGCCAGCCACGCTTTTTCTTCAAACAGGAGTAAGATACAGATCACAAAGGAGGATGTGAACGGCATTGATGAAAGAAGTTGCGTTGGCACCAGAAGAATTCAAATTTGTTCATCCTTTTCGATGCACAAGCGGAAGAAGTTGCTGAATCCCGAACTTCTCGCATCAGACGATTATCGGAAATATAGTATATCAAGGTGGAATCTACATTTTAATGTCCGTGGTCTTCCATTCTTTTCCATCTTTGACATATGCTTGTGCCATAAGTAATGTTCTGAACCACACAGCGTTTACGTGTTGCGTTTTTGAATATCAGACGCCTTCTCATCGGGGTAAAATCTATCCTTTATTGTGCTCGGACAATTTCTCTCTCCGAAGGGTGCCATATGGTCGAATCACCAGCCTCTTTATTAGCGTAGTTAGTGGCATTGAGTTTATTGGCCGCAGCGCGCGCCGTAGCACGGAAATATTGTGATTCCGTTAGGTTGTGTCGGAAGTGCTAGTTCCTGGAATATTTCTGGGGCCAGTGCGGTGATGGAAACCTATAAATATACGATAGAGGAGTTTCTTCACGCCTTTCATCATGGCTCATACTATACCATTCTGCGTCATTCTCGCACCTCCAGGACTTCCGGACGCCCAGCCCGGAATCTACCATAATCAACTGTAAGGTATCAATTAGTCTCTTGAGCTTGCGCGTTGACTGTTTCTCTTGGCTAGTGTGTGGATTGTCAGCGGAGTTAATGGACCAAAGTGGCCGGTTGCAGTGTATTGTCAGCGGCATGACCAGGCGACGGCGTTGAACAGCCGCCTCAATCCGTTCATAGCGTCGCACGGAGAAGAAGATGCGGTGACCTTTCGTTCCTCCCTGCGAAGTTGGGACGGGTGGCCCGAGATTACTGCCCTCTTCGATCACACGGGGACAATGTTTTGGTCGGTAATTTTCGGTGCAAGATCGGGTATTTTTTATCAGGAGTAAGTAAGACATACTTGCCAAGGATGTGTATTTCACGATTTCTAAAGGGAACATGCTACTGACCAGCTGGAGCGCTCGCCACCCCAATACCGAGCAGCATATGGGTTCGATCGCTTTGAAAACGCAATAATTTGCCAGATGTCTAGGTCAAGCAGTATTGTGGGGCTCCTTGCCAGATTACCTCGCCCTCAGATCGGCCCAGGGCGCCGTAATCTCCGTCAAGCGTCTGTCCCGCGTCCCGATGTTCCTTCGCCAGATACTTCCGGAGGATCCCTAGCGCAGAAGCAACAGCAGAAAAAGTCAAATACCGATCTCTCTCCTTCGAAGATACACAGTGAGTGGTTGTACGCGTGTGTATTTATTTTTTAACTTGTATTTAAATTAGACCAAGGAAGCCCATCAAGAGGAGCTCACCTCACGTCCAATGTCTATGTCACCAACAGTTGCAACAATGAAGTATTTTCTACCCCATGCACGTATCTATGGCTTCTCAGTGGGAGGTGTTGCTCACATTTAACTTTGAAGTGCGTAGGAATGTCCAAGACGCTCTTCGGCAATTATCGTCGCAAAAACCGTCTCAGACATCCCTTCGTCTTCCAAGGCTGCTGCGTCTTTATTTGGAAATCTATCAGTATCCAGAAGAAGTGATTTCCCAAAATTTAGACATGGCGGAGGATCGGGATGACTTTGTGGAGACAATGTCGTTTAATGGTGTTCCGGAGGAGGCTAGTGGTTTCATTTGGGAGATGTACTTCGGGCTGGTAGGGATATGTTTCTAAAGTCTCCTTTTCAAGTTTATTGCTATGTTGAAATATAACCGCACACTGTGCAATTGTTCGATGAACGTGGCTAATACACGAAAGCTTGATTGGCATACAGTACGCGCGTTTAATATCAGTCACTACAAAGCGTCCGACATAGTTCTTCCCTGCTTAAGCGTTGATATAAGCAACGGTGGAATAGTCAGGCTCTTACCTTGAAGTACGTCTGTACATTTCGTTTGACGGCAATTTGTCCCTTTGATTCAAGCTAGGACATGGCCCGCTAGTTCTTTCTTTTCCATGTGGGTTCAAGGACAAGAGTCGTGAAGTTCCCCATCGATGGGAAGCGAATTCAATTGAACATGATGATGTGGTGAAGGCGGACTTTCCACTGAAGATCAATTTGTATTTGATTGCTTTTTTTTGATTCTATGGAAATGTCCGGATCGTTGACGGAAGTTTGTTTCCCACGCACTTTGCCTTCAAACCACCACCATGGCTACACCCAGTCCCAACATTGGGGAATCTGAAAGCAGTCTCGGTAAGAGAGTGTCGTTTTGCCTTTTCCATCTGTTCAATGCAGAAATCTTGGCTCCGAATTATGATAACTTCGCCCTCGATGAAAATGGTTTACACGCCCTTTTTGAAATGGCGTCATCGAGGCGGATGCACCTATTAGTCATTCGAGTACCATCGAGGTTCACGTGCTGACATTCTTTTAGTAACAGGATACACGGCTGCGAAGCAGTCGAAGTTGGTTTGGTCGCTGCCCGTTCAATGCAAACTGTTCCTACTTACCGACCTTGATCCTGACCTTTGGTATAAATTGCGCGCGGAGGAAAGTTCTCAGGACTCGGACATATCCCAGTTCGGGATCGCAATCGGAAGGTCGTTGAAGTCCGTCGCTGACAAGGACTGGGACAAAGGCCACCCAGCTCAAATCCAGATAGACAGCATCGGCGGGGGTCGGAATGCTAATAAATCTACAGGCCAGCTGGAGACCCTCGTGCTTGTGAGGGCGATGGATATCGCCTCAGGATTTCTCTGTTTGCCGTGTCGTTCTTATTATCCAAGCTTTTCAAAGACGCTAAGTCTTGATGCGCGCCAGCTTGGCGTATGTTTCCTTACTATTCCTTTATTTATATTCAACTAACATGTATGTCAAGTTTTTAAAAAGGCTAGATGGATGGACTCATAAATTTACCGAAATTTCGACTTCTCTTCGCATATACAATGAAAAAAAAATTGCACCCCTTGTTCCCCTGCAACCGACTACGATGGGAAATAACGAGATTCTGCATAAAGATATATGCCTGCTTGCGAATCATTGGAAACACGAATCGGCGAAAAATTGGCTGAAGGTCCTATGTGTGCTGGATGGCGTGGCATTTCACATCAGGTTATTACGTTACGTGAGCACGCCATATATCGCATTTCTCGTCTTTCTGACTTCTGTTGCAGCATAATGGTGTAGAGCAGACGTCGCTTTGGCAAAGGTAGGATTTTCCGATAGGCAAAGCGCACGTTGCTCATTTCATTTCAAGGTTCATCACAGATAATTATGACCACCCCGATGTCCAAATGATCATGGGTGACGAAGACACAATCAAACGATTTAAAAAGAATTTGCCCCAGTGGAAACAAGCCTTTGCGAATGCTGTTGCAATATCCCCCCTTCTGCTTATCATGGGCCAAGGAATGGGCCAAGTATTGAACACACCCGTTGCACTACAAGTGAGTTGTTCAATCATCCTTTTCTGATGTGCCGCCTGATGTTTCAAGCAAGGTCGGAGGGCGGCTCTCTTCGATGGGGAAACCAAAACTCATCCTTCATATTGAAGAAATCTTGTGGAAGTACATTGTTGGTATAGCTTGGGGCTCCTGGACCAGCGAAGTCGGATTGAGCAAATTTCTCGCTGAAGTGCAGCCGTTGGTTACCAGGATGCAGGTTTTCAAAGCTGCGTCAAAGGACGGAACCAACAAGGGATGGCTGGGGTATGAAGGCGAGGATACGTGGTTCGAGGATTCCATCACGTTCATTCAGAAACACCGTGTCCCCGGGCTGGAAGCCAAAATTGGGGCCGAAACGACGCAATGGCTCAGACAGGGGAAATCTCGCTGGATCAAAATGAGAAAGGGCGGTCGCAGGAATGAACGTGTAGAAAGAAGCAGCTCTTGTCCTCCCCGTGTAGAACGAGGTATCGCTCGTCCATCTCGCCGTGAAGCAAAACCTCGGCGGAGATCTCCAAGCCTGTCCCCTTCCCGATGCTCGTCTTCAAAGCCAGCATTTACGCGTGACGCGATTTCAAAAATTTGCCGCCTTCTGACTTATCGTGTAAACGCCTGGGGTCACAAGTACTACCCAGATTACAACAAGCGACCAGAATGGCAACATGCGCCTACCATGCCCCCTCTCACTGTTCGAGATATTGAGCAGATTTCTGAACGACAAATCGTCATCGGCACAGTGCCCCCTATTCGCGAGGAATCTTCCCAGCGAGAATTTCCATTATCGCAACAACAAAAAGTAATCCACCAGAGGAAACTCTCACAAGACGTCGATGCAAGTTGGCACCAGTTGATGTTAATGGCGCCCTCTCTGAGGATGATGGAGGTGCAGGACGATTTACCCTCCATCTCTGGCAAAAAAAGGCAACGTTCGAACGCTGTCGCCATGGTCGCGGACGGAACGTCCAAAAAAGCGAAGCTTGATCGCGGTCTGTCTCGTTCTCCGAACCCAATCACTTCTCCACTTCTTTGGGCTCCTGGAAAGAAAGACTATAGGACCTTCGACTATTTCCCTTTGGTCTCTAACGTATGTCGCCCGCAGCCTTCTGTATACTTCTGCCTGACATAAGTCTTTAGGAAATCGATGATCGGCATTTGCTTAATGGCTGGAATGCCTGCATAGTGACAGACGCAAACGGGGGTCCGCTCTACCGGCTGAAAGGAACTGGGAAAGGGACCAAGGAATCTATGATTGCGACCCTGAAGCAATCGATGGCTTTGAAACATCCTGGAGAGACTCTCGAGACCTTCCGCCGCAACAACATTCTCCTGTTTGACACAAAAACTTTGCCGCTCACTTGGTCTCTGGACTCTCTTACTGAGATTGGAAACGTCGACATTGTTCGAGAAGTCCAAGGTTTCCGTTTTCTTTCCTCATTGCAAAATTTTTCTAATGGGCTGTACTACCTCAGACCATCAACGGCGCAGCTCCGAGGAGACAAAGGACCACATTCATGTGAACGTATCCTTACGTGAAATGTATGAAGAGGGCCTGTTGGAGGAAGGTCGTATCTTAAACGCTCTCTCACTACCTTGCAACACTTCTCACAGTAGCCACCCTCTACAATCGTAAGCTAGACTTTATCCATTGTCTGCCCAGAGGTTGACTGTTTTTAGGATTATTTCGAGCCACATCCGAGCCTTCGAAGGAACCTCTGACTTACCCACAGACATCTATCCATTGGGGTACCCAGCTTCGGCGACAAGCTTCTGGTTGGTTGCCACAAAAGGCACCATCAGCTATATTCATTCCGATTGTCTTGGTGTTGGTACTGTCGTTGAAGTCTTGTGTGGGCGGAAGTTGTGGTACGTGTTCCAGCGCCGCAGGACGGTTGGTAGGCAGGATAGCTATATCGATGAGTACATGGGCGATTGGGCCCCTGGATTTATCCCGGACCCGAAAGATTGGACTGCAGAAGTCGTCTTACTCGAACCCGGATCTGCCTTGTACGTCATACTCTATCTATCTTGATGAATGCTGACAAAGAGGCAGTTACATGCGTCCCGACACTCACCACGCAGTTGTCACACTGGAGAATTCAATTGTAAAAGGTCACCACTTCTACTGCACTGTCACACTATCGAAAACTGTCTCGGGGTGGGTTCATACGTGTATGCTTGGCTATGGCATCACAAATGTCTTGCACATTGAGCTCCTGGATGTTCTCCTTCGTATGATGTGCTACTTCGGTGCAATCATGAGTGCTAACGGCCCCGAAAGTAAGTAGAAAAATATTCTAGCCAATCTCGTTCAGGTCGTGACTAACCGTATCAAGGACACGACAGGGATATTCCATCTGTAGAAAGAGACGGACTCCTCGATCTCATTGCGTTGGGCAACCTTTGTTTATTTGCGCCTGCCTTGTATGCCTGCATCACCGAAGAGATGGAACCATCAAACCCAGCCATAGCCATGGCAGCCGGGGCGTACATATCCATCATACAACGCTTGCGCACGCGATACTGTCTTATCTTTTTCGAGACTGACGCAGATGTTGCTGTGCATGCGCCGGAATCAATGATGTCTGTTGATGGTGTTTCTTTTCGTGTTGGGTCCTTGGATATCGCCAATTTCGCTAGGACGTCTGCTGCTCATTTTGGGCGGTCATTGATGTTCTATGGACGGAGAGCTTTGCGGCAGCAAAAGGCTTCAGGTCTACATGAATCGCTCTGGATTGACTTAGAGCAGTTTCAGCAAGATATTGAGGGTACCATGGATACCTTTCTGCAGATGGAGCTAACATCTCAGTTCATTGACGCTTACAAGCGACGGAAGGCGAAGCGCTTGTTCCTTAGGCCCATATTTTTAGTTCTACCAAAGAATGAAGTCCTACGTGCGTGAGGTTCTATCGTATCTGACTGATCTGACCTGTCATGTAGAAACCCAAGCCATGACGGATTGGACTCATATGGTCGACTTTGACCTTTCTGACAATGAAGAGGAAGAGGACTCCGACAACAAAGACTCTGACAGCGGGGACTCTAAGGACCCAGAATCTAGTAACAGAGACTCTGACAACGAGAAAAGTCTCACCACAACCAATTTATTAGAGGAAGATGCTATGTATTGGACTGAGGAGGACGCAAACTCTCAGATTGGTTCAGAATTGGCGTCAGAGAGAGATCCCAAAGACGAAGACTACCGCCCGTAGTAAACCGGAGTCTAACACACACTGCCCAAGTCGGTTTGCGTCAAAGGACAAGCTCTTTTCTGCATACTTTTATGGACAATACAACTTTTTTTTGTACCAAATTTGTATTCTTTGCCTTTTGAAGTCGCGAGCTAAATTTTGATACGTACTTTATACTTACAATAAGAAACCAGAAACAGTAGAGGATAGAATGAGATAAAGCTATGCAAGCAGTCTTTACACACCCCAATTGGGCAGATGTGATTTACGTACCTAAGACTGCGAAAGAGTTACGCGGTCTTCTTCGGTTCCTTGTTCGGTAGGGTTGATTTTCCGACGGAAGGCAGCTTGCCTCTCGAGGGACTGCGAGTACGACGCTGATTTGCGTTCAACGAATGGACCAGCCCGATTTAGGCATGAATGCCAAGGTCGGTCGCAGTAGGCGGTTCTGCCCCCCGACCAGGAATGTAGTTTGGAACGTGGAGTTAAGTATCTAGGTGGATCATAAATGACGATATCTGAATGTAAATTTGAAGACGTACTCACCACTGAGGCTACAAAAGACAATCCTACGCTTAACGGATACAGTGCGTGAGGCAAGGGGGAAGGCGTGAGAATGTGATGGCGGGAATCAGATATGGCATCACATTTCTTGTCTCCCCGAGCCGCGGATTTAGGGGAGTTAATGATTTTGGGCACCGAATGTAGCCGAGAGATAACATTCTCACGGTCTTCTTCTCTTGTCATCGGCACCCATCGAAATTCAGCGTTAGGGCGCTCGCTTCAGCTGTTCTTGTCTGGGATGGTAATCATGTCAAGTTTTCTTGTGGAGAATCGACTCCCAGGGTCGAGATGCTGGATTTGACGCTGGCGAGTGGTCGCTTCCTTATCCTCCTCATAGGCTCTTGCTCGTATCGACAAAATTGCAGTGAATTTGTGAATTTGTGAATACTGGAGTATGCGAGGAAGGGGATGGATAGTAGGACCAAGAGGCATGGTGCGTTGCTATGTCCTGGATAGACGAATGGTCGTTCTGATAATATTTAATTTTAGGTGTCCCCTCATTTGTCTTCATCTTGGTCGCGCTGTGAAGGTCCTCGTCCGTGGAGTTGATACTCACGGAATCGGCGAAGCCCCATTCGTGCGTCGCTCTTACCTGTCCAGAAATCGTACAATAGGCTCATCAGTCCGTTGTATTTGTAGTCCTAGCGTCGTTCTCCTCGACTGTAGCCGCATGTTGTTATCGCGTCCGCTATCCTTGATGTTTCCATCGCACGGTCCTCGCGAGTGTACATACATTCTTTTGACGTATGCCTTCTTTTGCCGGGCGATTCAGACTCAGATATGCCTACAGGAATACATCCCAGTGCATATGTGGTTATCCTCGATGAAGGTTACCCCGGGATGCGTCCACGTCCAGTTACGATTCGTCTGACAGAGATGGCCTCATGATGGATGATTTAATCTGAACGTTGGTCTACTATTTTCCCTTGACGTTACTCGTACTGATTCCGATTCTTATCCAGCGGGTTATCACCCGTTATTTCTAGTGTTTCGAAAGACAGCCTTTTACTCTTCGTTAAGACTGGGATTCGAACCAGGGTCCTCACCGTCCTGATTTGGAAGTCGTCGAGGACTCACCCCGCGACTTGCCTATGCACCCGAGCCGTCGGTCCAAGGTAAGGCAACTAATGGGAGCTCACCATGTAGATTTGGCGTCGAAGTCGTCGCGGATATCTCATTATTCTGACACTTCATGACGATGGAGCCATCAACTGTGTACAATTGTAGAAGAATGGTCCCATACTCATGGATGTAAGGCTCTTCCGTATACTCTACTAGTACATCTTTCCCCTCATGACTTCTCCCCCACAGGATGATGATCCAATTTGATTCTGGGCCTTTATTTCTGGTCCGAGTGGGTAACGCATGTATGGTCCTTTGTCTAGATGGTGTCTTTTCTTCGACGGTGCCCAGAAACGCGCCTTGACCGGCTATATCTATTGAATAGGTAAGCCACGTCGCCAACGCTTCTAGGCATAGGCTCTCAGCTTCTTGATGATAACTTCCAATGTTGAAAGACTACCAGGGTCTGATGACAAGAATCGCGTCTGCAATTGCACCCGTCGCAAAGTCAGCGACTGAGGAGAACGTACTGGCTCGAGATTCTTCCATGTACTATTTCCTGTTGGCTGTGAAAGTGACCAGCTTCGGTTGTGCTGGAGTTGGAGATCCCTTCATCTTGCCAGAGATACTGGAGTCTTTGAATGGACAACTCCACTCTTTAGAGGTCGCTCTACAAGAGGTAAGGCAGTAGAACAATGTCTTTGGGTGACATTGCAGTTAACGTGTCTACTCCGACAGCTGCGCGGGGCTCATCTCGATTGGTCACCTCTGATAAATTTGGTGACTGATTGCTCGTCTGTGGTAATGCGTGGTA
Source organism: Armillaria cepistipes (assembly GCA_900157415.1). Taxonomy (NCBI): domain Eukaryota; kingdom Fungi; phylum Basidiomycota; class Agaricomycetes; order Agaricales; family Physalacriaceae; genus Armillaria; species Armillaria cepistipes. The sequence goes on from FTRY01000005.1 coordinate 2,693,098, forward strand.
TATTATATGGACCCGGATACCATGCGAATTAGCAAAATGTGTATAGTATTCCGGTGAATGTACAAGCCGTTGCACTTTTTCTGGATCCAATAGTATTGTGCACTGTGGAGGACCCACGACGCGACATCAATCAATCTAATGGAGGCTCCACGCCATTGCACATTGTACCACAGGAAGGGCAGTGCGGGACCCCCGAACTGGCACGAGTAAGTATTCCTATCCTTCAAAAAAGAGGGAAAACGGAGGTCAGACACCGAGAACGATGACAACATTGTGGTATCTTTCTCCCGATTTACCTTCTCAATACCGTCTACTGACTGGCGTCCGATAGATTCATCCGTTTCCGTGTCTCTTGCACTCATGGAGACGGAATATACCTCCGCCTGCGTACTGTTTCTGAACTCATACTCAAAGTTTAGATGAGATTCAGTGGATCATGTCTCCGCCAGGAACCTACTACCTTCGAGACTACCGTCCTCGACCGGACACGTCATGTCAAGTCCTCTCGGCCTGTTGCGCGTCTGAAAATGTCCATCGGTCTTTAAAACTACAGTGTCGTGGAATATATTTCAATGTGTGCTCCCATTTGTGGTCGATGTCGGCTTCAAGTCATATTTAAGCTCTTTCTCGCGTTGTTCCTTGCTTGTCACGCTCGCTTCCTCTCTCTAGTCTCTAACCTTCCTCATCTCGTCGCTGCTTTACTTTCCTCTGAGTTAATGGCATCCTGGATTTCTGCAAAGGTGAGCAGAGTGGTATCTGTGCATTTTCGGGGTTCAAGTTGTGTCGTTCTTCAGGGCGTGAAGTCAGTCATGAAACTTGCGCTTTCTGTGGTCATTAGTGCGTGTTTCCTCGTACATCTTGGGTCTCTTATCTTTGTACTGTAGATATCTTCGTCCCAATGCCGGTATTCTACGTAGGCAAGTGGATCGGTAGGCAGCTGTTCTTCGAAGGGGACAAGATGAAGCAAAAGCTTTGGGGAAAGCGCGGTAAAGCGATACTCGACGAAGCACTTCGCCGCTTCGGCGTTGATGTCTGGTGGTCGGGAGCGTGCATGCTCACAATATCGTAAGTCGCTAACATTTTACCGTCCCATCTTAACATTCGGCAGCGCGGGGTGGCATTCATCGCAAAACCTCAACAAAATCAACCATTATACAATCAGAGGGTTCGACGCGGCGGGAAATATGGTTTTTACGGCGGAGTTGGCTAATAGAATGGTAGACAGTGAGGCGTGGGTCTATAGGGTGAATCAATCGAAGAAGACCTTCGACGCCAATAACTATGCAAGGGTGGTGAGTCCTTTTGAATATCCGAGCAGAATCAATAACTGACTGTCATTTTAGGCTTATTAACTACTTACCAGCGTTTCTTGATATTATCTTGAGAGTCTGCGAAAATTGTACATCCTCATCGCTTGATTTTCTTGTTTATCGGCTAATTATGGGGGAAAGATAGGTCAGGATCTGGCATACAATCGTCCTCTGGTCGGCGTTTGCCAATGACGCATGTGGTCCCAAGTGTAAGGCACTCTGTGTATCTTCAAACCCAGATTTCTGACGCTAGCACTGTCAGATCTGGATCCATTACGAAGAAGGCCTTAGTCGTGCGGAAGCTGAGTGAGGCAATAACGATTCAACCGACGCTAACAATGTTTCATTCATAGCTGGGTTCAACATCATTTCATCCGCGCCGAATCCTGAAGATCTCTCCACCCTTATACTTCTCTTACCTGCGACACCATTATCAGCTTTTGGCACTTCCTGATCCAATGCCAGTATCACTGATATAGCCAACAACTTCAGTCACTCCTGAGTACGTGAATTAACATCCCATTCTCTGCATATGTTTTGGGGTATCCCATTTCTGTCATGTCGCTCATACTCTTCACCGCCGTCTATGACTATGCAGATGGACGCTCGGGTGCACAGCGGTTAGTGATACAGTAATTTCCCCCATTCGAGGGATACGATTTGCCGTTTTGCAGTACTAGATCGGCGGGTCACCCAGGATTTGGTACCTAAATCTTGGAACAAATCCCCTTTGTATTTGTTTCCGTTTTTGGTTCGGTATTTACAGTCGGATTTGTTCTAAAAATGCCATTTGAAATCCGCTCGTTTTTCGGAGCGGATTTACCCGTCTGGATTTAGGACCCAAATCCCTGAGTCAAATTCGCATGTTTTTGCAGTACAAATCTGCATGAAAATACCCGTTGAGCTACTGTCCCGTCTGGTTGCATAAGCGCCAGAATATGTGACTTCGACGACTTTGTGGCAGACGTTCTAGCCGACACAAGACGCTTTGACTTGATTTTTGTTGGTGATATGATGGCATATATATTGTACTGCGTCAGATAAAAAAAATAGAATTGGCACCACAACAAAACAGAAAGAGAGGTTATATTCACTGAATGTACAAAGGAACGATGGTGGGTGTACAGAGGACCGGGTGATGAAAACTGTGGCAGGAGGGCTGCAATACTACAAAAAGGGGACATGGGAACGGAGCTACTGAAAAAGTCTATGGCGCGATGGCCGTGATAATGCTACGAGAGAATTCCAGTTCAATATATATATAAGATCTGTAAGGTCCGAATTCGGGACGCTGCATGTCTGACTCTCGTGAAGAGAAAAAGCTCCCACCCATGTTATGCTTAAGCACTCTGCTCTGACTCCGGCTCGCTAGTTCGTGCTCTCTTGACATAACGCTCAACATGATCGGCGACGACGGAAGGCCCAAACTCCACCACAACGGCCTCGATAATAGAAGAGTGAGGCACGGCCTCAGCCTCTGAATCTGGGGGAGCACGCTTGGAGGACGGCCGGTGTTGAAAGAACTTGGCGTTGCGAAGTGGGACCTTGTCGCTGGAGTCCCACCAAGGAGGGATGAACAAGGTTTTCAGGTTGGCACCAGCAGGAGGACGATAAGTCAAGTTGGGGCAGTTGAGGCCAACAGACAAGCAGCATCCACATGAGGTTCCATCTTGACTGATGCATGAGACTTGGAGATAGTCGCAGTAATGGCAAGGTTTCACGAAACGATAGATCCAAGCACCGTGCTCACCCTGATGCTTGAAGTCTGGGTTCATGAGTATCTGGCAAAGGGGAGGTTAGGAAGAAAACACGAGAAGAATCGGGGAGGGCGCACCATCAAACGGCCGTTTATGGTTTTGTAGGTGTCGCCACGGGCCTTGCAAGTTGCCCAAGTGGGTGAATTTAGACGGTGTACGAGGGGAGTGCGAAGGACAATCAACTTACGATTTCTTCCTTCAGTTCGGATGGCGGTAGAGCGAAATGGGCGTAGTTGCGGTAGCGGCGGCCATGGATGCCTTCAACGTGAACCCACTCTTGTGGCGGGTAGAGATCGTCGAAACCCAACATTGGAAACTCGCAACTGCTACGGTCCTGAGGAGTAGAAGGTTTGGGGCGCGAGGCAACAGGAGAGGAACGACGAGGGCCTTGGGACATGGAATCTTCTTCAAGCTGATCCTGCTCCTCTTCTTTGTCAGCAGGGTGGTCTTCAATGTTGGTTCGGTCCCTGAAGAAAAAGTCTCCAGGTTGGACACTTGAAGTCCCAGATACGGCATACGCGGCGTCAGCATCACGACCTGGAGGAAGCAGGGGATCGCACTCAGCAGCGATGAGGAATTGATACTTCTCCCGCCAAGCCGGGGGGGCCCCCAAAATCCCAAGAGAGTGAAACAAAGTGAGCAAAATATTTGATCAGCTGGTTCATGCGAGTTTCAAAATCAAGAGGGCAAGGGTAGCTGTTGAAAGAGTAATCGGCTATACGAATCAAGAGTTCAAAGTTGGTCTGGGGTGTGGAAAGCTAGTGAGGATGTTGCTGCGATAAGGAAGACACGAAAACTTACCCAGGTCGCCGCGAATTGGTGTGCCCACTCCAAAATGTCCTCGTCAGTACATGAGATCCCTGTAGGAGCCTTTTCTCGCAGAGTTTCCAGTGTGAGGACGGTCTTCCGAAATTCGGAGTCAGGCCCCAGAGCTTTGAACCCGCTATCGACGCCTTGTTGAGTAGGGGAACCCGCGGGAACCAGTGGAGGATGGACTGGGGTAGGTGGGATACAGAGGGAAGGCAACACGGCACGCTCAGGCTGCGGGGGTAGATCGATATTCATGGCATCTGAGGGCGGGATATTCGACGAGAGGCCAGGAGGAGGTCCCGACATAGAAATGTCGAATGATAAAGGCGGGGGCGACAGAAGAAAAGGGAAGACAGGTGAAAAGATGGTGGGGAAAAACTATGGCGCAGTGCGCTTAGTCAGCGCTACTTTTGGACAGCAGCCAAATTAGTCCAGATATTTTTCGAAATCTAAAATGATCCAAGAGGGGAAATATGTGACCAATCGTGACAGCAGTCACGTTACCTGCCAAAATGTGTCACGCTTGTCCAGTAAAAATATATTTCTCTTGCAATTTTTACCCTATAAAAATTTCGTCGGGACAAAATGATCCTCCCGTTAACAGGAACATTTTGGCTAGAGGAATAAGAAATTGGGTCAAAATTGACCTTCCTATTTGGGTTGTACAAAAGTAGCGGTGACTAAGCACACTGCACCATACACAAGGAAAGAAGAAGCTGACGCCCGGTTTGGAGAAGATATGGAAAGGCCGACCAGAATTCCCGCAAAATGTCAAGAGTCACAAGCTAACCAAGACGATGGAGGCATGGTGATCACCTCTTTTGGCAGTAGCATGGCAATTCAGGTGTCTTCCTCTTGTGAGGTAACCAGGGTAAACCGGGTGCCGACATGTGCTTCCAGTTACGGCCAGGTAGGGTAATTTTCATCAAGAGAAGGATGATCGTGGAATCAGCGCTGTGATTGGTCGAAATTTTTTCAACGTGCCTTCGGGGAGGCGATGACAAGTTGTACTTGCCGAGGAGGATCCGGGCACAGGTAGTACATTAATATACATCCAGATATGCCTGCAATGGACAACGACCCAATGGTCCAGTGCCAATCCGAGCAATCTGAAGGTATGGGACCAAAGATCAGCTCAGGCAACAAATAGTTGTCAATAGCAGTGAAAGGATCCAATCCAGTTACCTAATAGTTCTAGAAGATCCCGCCGCTATATTTAGATATGTAGATGGAGGTGCTGGCACATACGTGTACACTAGCGTGTTCCCCAAGCACGCATCGCAATGATACCTCAGCCCGTACTCGCTGCCTTCTACGCGACCGCCATTGCCATCGTTGACACTCTGCTCGTATGCTTTGGACCTGTGGGTCGATTGTCTAATCGACATGTGCGTGTGACCTCCCGCCTGAGTGTCAATGTCCTAACCTTGACCAATGCCGACAGAGCGCAGACGTTGACCGTCAAACAGACGATGAAGTCTTGAATCTGTGCTACTCTGTGCCAAAAAAGGACTGGACAACGTTGGGCTGCCCACCCAGGCTCACACCAGATGTTGTGGCCAAGCGGGTACCCAGGTTGCCCACGGGTTGGCCTTCGGAGGCTTTAGCTCAGGATCTCGTTCACAACCGCACAAACATCCCCGTTCCTCCTATCCGGCGCGTTCTCAATCTCAATCAATATGTCAGTGTCATTGTCATGGACTACATTCCCGGGATCACATTGGCAGAAGCGTGGCCCACCATGGGGCTCTGGCAGAAAATTCGTACGGCTATCACCCTGCGAAGCTATGTCTGCCAGCTCAGGTCCATCGCACATCCCCGATCTAATATTCCTGGACCTGTTCTCGAGGGCGAAGAGCCTGGAGTATGCTTTGCGTCACGCATTTTCGGGCCCATCAGACCCATCAAGGGCCCATTCAAAACCTCGGAAGAGCTCATCCGGTTGTTCAACAACGGAATGGACCAAGCCGCGCTTGCCCGATTGTGCGTGCACAAGGGGCCATTGCCGGACGATGGCACTTTGGTTTACTCCCACGTGGACTTGGCCTTGCGAAATCTGATCGTCGGAGATGACGGCCAGCTCTGGCTGATTGATTTCACGACTGCCGGCTTCTATCCGAGATGGTTCGAATATGTCAATATGGTCATGGACGCCAGAATAGAAAGGGGAGAGGAATATGATGCGATTTGGTGGGCGATCCTTCCATTTGTCGCCGATCCGTATTTTGGTATATGTGACTGGATAGAAGCGATAGCACCGGACTTTTTGTAGCGAAAAATAACCGGCTCTTTCTTTCATTTACGTATACTGTTCAATATCGATCGTTCATTCAATGTGAAGTGAAGCTCCCGGCAATTTGTAACCCATAACAAGCCCTTCTGAGAGGTCGTATTGGCCCAATTTGAGAACTTTTGGCAGCTGGCTGGCGCCGAAGATACTATTAAACGATAAGTTTCCCTCATATTGTGGTGAATGAAGCTCTGACAATAGCATAATGCAACACCCCATGAAGCTACGGTAAATCGAACAGTATGTTTATTATAAATTTACGATGTCCTCGTCAAGCACCGTCGCAACGCCTCCATTGCGAATTTCTTCGTGCCATTGATACGCGTCCTCCATCCAATCCTCCCTGATGATGCCATTATTCGCAAAGGCGTTGAGGGCTTTGAAGCAGAACCTCCCACACGCCGCGTTGTTCACGTTGATTGTCGTGGTATCGAGGCCGGCTTCGACGAGGAGCTCCAAAAGGTCTCCAACACACGTAGGTTCGAGGACCTCGAACTCCACAATACATCCTATATGCTTGCCGGACGGGATGACGTCCCGGCCGGTGGCACTGCCAACAGTATGAGACCAAAACCTGCAACACGATGATGCACTCATGTCACATTTGGCTGTAAGATCCCATTGACGGAGTCGCACGAGATGTCTAGTTGGATGCGGAGGTCACCTCCGCTGGACGGCGAAATCAACATTAAATAGAGGTGTGCTATTTTGAAAGTGAACGTCGGCGATACGAAAGCTTTTGCGAGTAATTCAATTGTTGAGATTGGTAGTGCCAGCCGGGTGAGAGGGAGCGACTCCCGTTTGATGGCGCCAACGTTCTGAAGGAGACAGCAGTGTAAGCGATGATATCGTCAGTTTGGGGGACAGCTGGTGACGTACGAACGAAGCCATTATACTGATGCCTTGCATGCATCTTCCAACCTGAACTTTTATACTACCAACGACGGGCAGGCACGAAATAAGCTAAGCGGTCGCAACACGGCCCACTCAGGGCGCAGCGAGAGTTCCCTCCGAGTGAATGGAGACTGCCAGGAAGAACTGACAAAGAAACTATCACCCCTGTTGATGAAGCACTGTGAAAACATTGTTTTATATATAGCTGGCATGTGCGCGAACAGATGTTCCTACAAGACTACGGACATAGGTTGGACCAAGAAGTCTGATGAATGTAACCATACCTAGCTGCCTCCCCAATCAATCTGAAGCATTTGGTTAATCAATGTACGGCACAAGGTTTCTGTCGTCCAGGCCCTGATCGGACATCTAATGATTGCCTCGGTTCCCGAGTCTTGGGGTGAATTTGGCCGAGACGAACAGACAAAGGGAACAAACACTCTTCAAATCACCCACGCCAAGGAATGACCCGGAACGAAACAACGGCACATACCTCATCATGGAGCAGAGTGTCAGGCCGAGAAGAAAGATAAGAATAAGCTCAGAAAGGCGGTTCTGGGGTCGAGACATCCCGGTGCCACCATCACGCCACATGATCGGACTTCCTCATAGAGGAGCTGAATTGTCTGCCCTTGGGCGCGTGCCAGGTCAGTTTAAGCTCTTGATTGGGCTGTTCGGCAGAGTGAGCCACCTGCAAGATTCAAGGGCGTGTGTCACGAAATAGGCAATGACCAGGCGCCATACAGATTCACATTCTCTTTGAAAGGAAGGAGGCATGGATGGAAACATTATCGTAGGGAAGGCTGACGAACGTCTGCACAACAGAGACCGAGACATTGAGTTCCGCGAGTATATAATAAAGCGGCTTGCCAGGCTAGGGAAGGCCCCAGAACAGACAGTGCTCGCATGATATCAAAGATTGTGATGGAGTTCGGAGTCCGGACCCTCAGGCCGGTCGCATTGCGTTTTGGCGTAACGGACAGACGGAAAGATGCTACGATTGACCGATAAGATAAACGCGCGGCAGAGGAGAGAGAAAGGGAAACTTAAATCTCCTACCAAGCTATTACTGCTATGTCGTCGTTAGTAGTAGGTCTTATCTAGTCTCTCGTAGACAGACGACGATACAGACCTATTGGTCGGGAGGGACGGTCTGTATGTAGTCTGTTGTTTATGTACCCCCTTTGGTAGCGGTTCGATTTCATTACGTAATGGCGCCAAACAAGCCTTTGACTTCAAAATGTGGATTTCCCATCAGGTTTCGAGGCTGTCACGCACAATATTGGGAAACCAGCCCACCGTGATGCGTGATGAGGCAAGTATTAAGAAACGAAACTGGGGGATCGTGATGCGTGACAGTTTCCTACCTACCCTCGAAAACCAAAAGTTATCTGTTTCGCTACATAGATGAATACATTGTCTTTGGCTAAGAATTCTTATTCAGTGTTTCTGATCTCAGCAAGAATGTCTTCATCTGGGTTTACATGGCGATCAGAGGGAGACTCTGAGGGCAAGAAATGTGAACTTACCAATTTTGGCGGAATTGTCGACAACCACAAAGTTTCGTGTCAGCTGCAATTCTCCCACTTCACGTACTTCGATGGCCTTGGTATCAATTTTCAGATACCTTTCCAGGCATCTCATTGACGAGAATTCGAAGCTCTCTGTGAAGAAATCATGGGCCTTTGCGTCTGAGATGATTCTCAGGGAAAAATGAATAGCGGAAGCCCTGGCAAAATCAGAAATGGCCATCCGTCTGACTTGAGATAAGGGAATTAAGCCAAGGTCAGGCTGATTCTCTTCGATGAGTAGAAGACAGTGGTGGTTTGCAAGGTGCTGTATAATATATAAAAAAGAACTTATTGCCAAAACTGTGGCGTCATTCTGTTCAGAAACCCGGGAATTGAAGGCATCAAGGAAGAGGCACCAATTACCAAGCGCGATGAGATTCATGAGTCCCGTTTTGTTCAGCTTCGGAAAATGGAAGTCAACACCTGGAAGAAAATGGTTGGTTATGTTCAAAGAGCTTCCAGAATTTGACGTACTGTTGGTACCCTCCTTGACAATCTTACCAAAGTATATCATTATGCGTAGCAGAACGCGCTGTAGGTGGGCAATCGGAAGACCATCGATATCCCCAAATATTTGGGTATGGACCCATCCTGAGACGGTCTTTGATAGCGTGACAGTAGAGTAGAAGTGGTGACCTTTTATAATTGAATTTTCCAGAGCGACAACTGCATGGTGAGTGTTGGGACGTATGTAACTGCCCCTGTGTCAGCATTGATCAAAATGGATACATCATGACATACAGAGCAGAGCCTGGTTTCAGCACAACGATCTCTGCGGTCCAATATTTCGGGTCCGGGATACATCCAGGCTCCCAATCATTGGCGACGTCATCATCAGGCTCAGCTTCCCAATTAATGGCGACATCCTTGTCTCCAGTGTCACGACGTTGGAAGAGGTACCATATCTGGCACCCGCAGAGCACCTCAATGGCCGTTCCGACCCCAAAACTGTCCATGGCAACGTTGGTGGCAGCCCCTTTGGTTGCAACGAACCAGAAATTCGTCACCGAATGTGGATACGCATCAGGAGAGATTCCAGGGACATCAGACGTTTTATCAAAGGCACAAAGATGGCTAGATAAAATACTGGCAGGGTAACATTAAGTACACTTAAAGCTACAAGATAAACATCAAGCTTACGACTGTAAAGGGTGGCTGTCGGAAGGATCACTGTGGGACAGGGAGATAAAATTCACAACGCCGCGATCTCCTTCAACACCTCCGGCGTACATGTCTCGAAGAGATATGTCGACAGTCATAGCAGGCTCACGTGAGCGTTTGTGACCTGCAGTTTGCATTAGAGTACACTTTCATAATAAATGGATGGCACTCGCCTCCTAAATGATGAACTTCATCGATGTCACCAATGACTGAGAGAGTCGCCAAAGACCAATCTAATGGAAAGGCGGGTGTTTCAAAAAGGTGGATATTTGATTTTGCAAATATCGACAACGTGTTAGAAGGATCATCCAAAGCATCCTTGAAGTTGATCAACTTGATCATTGACTCCCTTTTACTTGGGCTATGGAAACAACTGTTCCAATTCTCTACCTTCCATCGGTCTATCCGCTAAATTTTGATGAGGTAGTGTAGCAGGGAAGTGGTCGGTTGACTCACATTCGATCTCAGGGCAAAGTAAGTGAACTTGACTTTAGAATTCGTCAGTGGATCCCAAACCTCCGGTAGGACGACTCCACATGGAAAATATGAGACACGTGCATCCATTTTTGCCTTCTTTGCTCCACTCTGTGTTATATCTGTCCCCGAACGATCCCGCTTCCCTTGTGAGACATGGTGGAAGTCGTCTTGTCCCCCGGATCCTAGAAACGTCAAGGGCAAACTCGACCAACCCCCCAAAATGTCGGGTACATAATTCTTCGTTAACTGGTTGACATCCAAGACTGGAAGCACAGCGATAGAGATTCTCTTTGTTCGCTCTGGGGAGACGCTGTGACACCTTCGCGGTTGCAACCTTGAAACACCACGGGGAGGACAAGACCTTCTTCTGCCTCGTTCTACGGGAACCTCCTCGTGACGACTGATTTCTCTCCAACGTGATCTGTTCTCAGTCAAGCCATACTTGTATTCTTGCTGCGATCCTAGCTTCGGACCCAAAAACACGTTCCTGTTGGATCGACTGAATGGCATCTGAAAACCATTCCCCTAAAAACCATTCCTGTTCCACCATGGCCGCTTCGTCCTGTAACATATCTGACAATATGGAGTTGTTGCCCCGCCTTGGTGATGCTGGAAGCAATGGCTGAACTTCATCGAGAAATTGGGTCAACGCAATCACGCTACTGCAGGAGCGGCACACTACACGGAAAATGGACCTCCACAGTACCCCTTCAACATGACCTACCAGGGCTGGTTTCCTGATTGAAGAGAGTCGTCCTCCAATCTTGGATGAAACGTCAGCCGACGGTATTAGACAAGGATTTTAGAACTTCTTACCTGTAAGGCACGGGACACACTGATTGTATTGTACATACTATCACCAAGGATAATGAATAAGGGAGAGATTGCGACAGCGACCGCGAAGACTTTTTTGACATGAGGAAGGTCCCTTTTAAGCTTGTCTAAGTATTGTTCGTCGTTGATTCCTGTACGTCGAATATATCTTCAAACAAGTTAGTAGACTGATGGTTTGAAAAATGAAGTTACCTACTGTGTCCATCTCAGGTCCATGCCATGATCCTCCCCCCATTGTGGTATGTGGTCCATGCCATGATGCTAACGCACATATTAGAATGAGAACAATTCGCGATGAATTTGAATGTACTCACAAACAAAATGAAGCGTATGTAAACTCCTAGCAAGTCCAGCAGACAAGTTATTTTTTGCCAAGTTTCCACCCATCGACGAGAATACATGTGAGCCAGTGGAGCTCCTGCTGGAAAACTGGCGGACGGAAGAGCCGGACGCTGTTTCGGAATTTGACTGAGTGTTTGAGACCATGTACGGAGAGGCTCCAAGGCCTTGACAACTTGAATATTTGCAGAAAGTATATGAATGCGAAAATGACTTACATCAAGTTCCTCTTGTGAGAGGTTCATGGCATTGTAGCTGGGGTGGTGGGGTCGGCTTCGAGTCGGATGCAAGAAACTGCATGCAATATCCATCGCTCTGAATAGGACAAGCATGTCCAACACCCTGGCTTCGTCAGGGCTTCCAACCATGTCATCGATGCTTTTGTGGGAATACTCAGAGCCGTTGGACCAGATTTCATTTGCGAAACATTGTAAGGCCTTGGCGATGCCTCTGCCAAACACCAAGACAGAGTCGCCTTGAGACCTTTCAGCAGTAGTGCATGAAGAAAACCACGTGTGCAGGTCCTTCTGCGTGGCTAGGAATTCGGGGCATGAATATGGCATGGACCAAACTAGAGGCGAGCCTTTAGCTGTTCCATAACCAGCTGTTAGAAGACAATACGTCTCACTGAGTAAGATTTCTTTGCTGATCATGGAAAACACTGACTCCCTGCGTTCATAGGATACCTTGTTGCTATCGACATGACTGTTGTGACAAAGAAGAGATCAATCGTGGGAATGTAATTTTTTTGTTCTCACGCATCCTGGCCTCAACCTTCATCCACAGTCGAAAGTCTGGAGGCCTGGGTTGACACCCACGAGTACCAGTAGATCCATCGATGTCCGTGGATATGTAGAGATGCTGATGGATGCAATTGAGCAAGCTGAGCGTACTCTGAGAGCTCTTGAACCTCCATCGATTCATCATGACCGGGACCGTCCAGAACTTCGCGCGAGGTTTTGCAAGCGACTGGTGACTAACGTTAGTATACTCTCCCTTTTACCATCACGACCCTCGCCCGACATGTTGCCCTTCCCTGCTGCGCTACCATCTTCACTGGAAACCATTGCCGCCAGTTTATTTACGGCCCAGATCCCACCGACGGCGTTGAGCTCATTTGAAACGGCGCTGTGGATCAGGAACCACCCCAAGGCAACCGTATATAGCCAATGTCTTGGTCCGCGGTTGGAGGAAATGAGGAGTTTGGACGTGATTTCGGTTGCAGGATAAGGTGAGTCCACCCGTTTCTCTCACCATGTCGTTGTCTTATTCCCCAAAACGCTGTAGTAGGTCAAATTATTATCATATATGCACGCCATCTCCTCCATTTCGCCTCTCCTCCACATAGGTGCGTAGTTATAATTTTCCCTACGTCTGACGCGTTTTCGTTCGTCGCACTCTGTTTCTCTTGGATGCGGTAATTAAAGCACTATCTTATATTTCGGATATATGCTTTCAACCAGCCAGGTTCGCGGTTCAGTCCGCTGACAGCCGCATACCCATGGATGGACAGGAGATGGAAGTGTGATAGGTTGCAGACCTGTAGCTAGCGGATGCATTCAATCTGTATCACTAGCAAGGAAATAAACTTGTGCCTTATTGATTACTATTGATGATACGCACCGACAATAGTCTTATGAGCATCAATGGGTATCCATGGGTAGCGATTGCAAAACCATAGGATGCCCCATTCTTAGCGAGCTACAGCCTTCCTTTAATTTATCGACTGGTATCTGTCCAAACCCACCCAAGCCCGCAGACTTTTAACTGGGCTTCATCGGTCATACAATGTTATCTGCCAACTTTATCTGTTATACTGCGGCCAGATGTCTCGCAGAGACAGTCATCCATCACATGCGTATGAAATCTACCTGTCATCATCGATTATAACAATACACATACACCGAAGCCTTGACATTGTTCAGAGACATTCACCCGTCAAACTTTAAATGTAAACATTTCGAACTCCGCTTCTCGATGGCCCAAACTACTAAGACCGAGGCATCGTTCTCGATGCTCGGCTTAGTCATCATTGTCTATTTTTGGTGCATCGAAGTGGGCACCGGCAATTCCCGGTTCTGGACCGTGAGTTGAGTAAGTACCTTTTTGGGCCTTCCGGCGGCAAATCACTTACGTATTCGTATATGACGTTCCGCAGGTCCTTTGGAGGACCTGTAATGTATATGTCCCGTTGTTCCATACTAAATAACATTCTATAGAGCAGCAATACTGTAATAATCAGTTGTTATTGTTAATATATATAACTTGCTTGTAGTTACTGTCTCTCTCTGTAGGGCTAATGTATATTTTATCGTGTCTGTTTGTCCGAACTGTCCCAAAGTGTCTGTATAACAATTTACGTCTATTTCCACCTAAAATAGTATATTTAAGATCAATCAGGTATAATAACAATAATAGATGGTTATGACAGTGATTACCGCTCTATAGCACACCATTTAGCATAGAACCATAGGACATACACTTTACAAGTCCTCCGAAGGTCCTTCGGAGGGTCATAGACGAATACGGAAGTGATTTGCCGCCGGAAAGCCCAAAACGGCGCTTACTCAGCTCACGGTCCAGAACCGGGAGTTGCCGGTAACCACAAATACATGACGGAATATCAGGCCTAAGAACCAGTGCAAAGCACGAGTTGTGTTGCCAATGAGAGTCGAGTTCCCACATTCACTTATTGTAAAGTGGAACAGTGGCATAAAATGCAAGATGTACACTTAGCCCTACAGGGCCTTAGATTACTTTAAACATGATGCCGTCATCATCATCATCCTCGACTTCGATGTCCTAAAAATAGAACTTGCTGACTAAGCTATGCATCGAGTCCGATGCCCGTTTCCAGGTACTTTTGGCCATAGGGGATGACAGTCCCAAGTGGACACTACCGATAGCCCTCAATATGGTACAGTAGGGAGGTATTCCGGACACCCTTGTCATTCTTGCACCGTCTATATAGGCATTTTGCGTGTATCTTTATCAGGAACCAACCTTTGGTCATATTTGACTGTTTTTTATTCAATTTATTTTAAAAAAAACACACATAAACTCCCCATTTCGATAACTGCCGCAAGTACTGGCTATTAAGACGCCGTAGAGGTTCCTTCTCTCTTGTTCCCTCCTCTCTTGCATCCGGTTTCTCCGGGTGAGATGCGTAGTAACGAACTTTACTTGTATTCTCGCCTCCGCGTACAGTTAATTACTTTATATCGGTGTTTTGCTAAGGTCGTTGTTTTTTTGTGATCTGGTGGGTAGTAGCGCCTCATCTTCCGATTTGTCCTCTTCCTCTTCATCATTTCCGGTGCCAGCCTGTGGCCCCATACCTCCCAGGTGTCGCAGTATCGCTTATTGTGCTTTCATAACGCGGGCTTTCGCGGACGACGTGCCCCGAGGTTGAAAGTGTCCACTACAACGGCAGTCAACGTTCTCCCGTGGCAAAGATTCAGCGTAGTGGCGTATGTATTCGTGTCCCGTCCTATCGGTCATACACATCCTATTTTCCTGAGAGGTCCAAGAAGTGCTGCGTTGGCTTCAGCGATGGTGATACGGTGACACTATACAGGATCATATTTTATAACATGCGCGGGTGGTATTCATTCCACAAAGATTACGTAGGAGTGGTTGTGCTTTCAGAGAACCAACTTTGAAATTGATCAGTTGAGCTGGATGCTCTGCCAAGCAATTGCCAAAGCATCCAGCCAATGATCACACGCCCGACCGGGATTCAATAAACCAGATTTATTGAAGGTATTGTACTGTTGCTAATATACACGTTAACCTGTATTATCTAATAGTATAGAACGCGTCCATATACGAGACTGCTCTTCAACCCCACTATTTTTGACTAAGGAATGTGCCTACGCTATACATGATCGATCTACACGTTTCCGTTATCAGTTTCTTAACCAGCTCAATTCACTGTAAACGACATGCAGTCAACAAACAGAATAGTGCTCACAATTCGTCATGGAAGCTAACGTGATCACGTTCATTGTAACACACCTTCGCTGAGAGACGACGGCCCAAGGCCAACCTGACACGATTAAGGGCGACCTCAATAGATTCACAAGGGAACCACACATCCCATCGATGAGCATGAGAGAAATGAATTGACCCCAGTAACACTCCATCGATTCTGAATAGCTTGAGAGTCTTGTCGGGATTGCGGCCGTGGCATTGAAATGATCTGTGTGAAATGAACCACCCCGATAGACATTGAAAGGCATCGCGGACATACCTGACTGCCAGGATACCGTTCCGACTCCGAAGAATGCGTCGCAAGGTCGGCTGGAGGCGGATCAGGCAGCCCAGAACTTCTGCGAAGGCAGTAGTGTTCCAATGGACGAAATCACTTTGGGCCACTACGATGTAAAGCTTTGTCATTGTTCCTGAGAGTATATTGTCAGTAACAGTCTGCAAGAAACAGAGATACATACGAATAGTAAGAGGCTGAAGACTTGAGGACTCGATCGCATCGGGTGCAGGCATTTTATATGCCGCCCAGAGGGATGTGCTTGTGGGCGCCTATTGGATCCCGGACCGAATGCCGGTTGATTACGTGGATCTGATGATTACTCCCTATCGCAATGAGCGCATGTGGGGACGCTTATTGGATGGGACTCTGGTTGAATGCAGATACGATTGGAGTAGATATGGATTCTTTACAAACAGTATACCTTACTATTCCTTTCTGACTGTGACAAAGGCTGATTACAGATGAACATATGCCATCTTCAGAGATCTTCATACTGCAGGTCCTTGTTACGGGTTATGTGAATAGACGGCTGTAATAGTAAAGTAACTACAGATTCGGGAGGGGGGGAGGGTTGATGAATAGTAGAGCACGATAGACAAGCGACACAGGTGAACAATGGAAAGCATTTTCACTCACCAAAAGATGCAGTAACCGAGGAGAGGAGCGGCGGAAGAGGAGGATGGTGACTCCGAGATAAGCTAATTAAAAAAAAGATACTAGGACCTTGCAAGTATTATTCCTACTACGTTAGTAGTAGGTCTTATAGAAGGATGATGGTTTCTGAGATTTGACGAAAAGCCGAAGTCCGATGTCACTAAATTTCCTGTTTACGGGAAAAATCTCCCGTGAAATATTTCCTTGAAAGTAAAATATGCGGTGTGGTGATGACTTGGCTTGTCACTGCTTACATATGACTGACCATTACTTATCACGCTCGCCATGGAGTTGACCGGCCGAAGCTTCATCTACCTGGGATGATAGAAACTTTCTTCTGCAGAACTCAAGGATATGCAGAAAGGTAACACAAAAATCATATTATACTTTCGAGGGAAGTGAACATAGCAGGCTCTATCCCTGATGTGGGCCTTGCAAGCGTTATTCCTGCTACGTTAGTAGTAGGTCTTGTAGATGGATCGATGTACCAAGCGAATTTTCTCCGGAGGCCGCTCCGCATGTCACGTGGTTTCCATGTAAGGGAGTTTCTTGCGGTAAAACGAAAGGAAATTTCCTTCAAGGTAAATTTCTCGGTGTGGCAGTTGCTTTGTCTGTCACTGTTTACATGTGACTGCCCGTTACTATCATGCCTGCCACGGAGTTGCTCGGCCGAACTTCATCTGCGTTCTGCCGCCTGCGAGAAAATGTGAGCTGGTGGCGGCGCAGGCCGCCACCGGGCGAATCTTTTTCGAGCAGCACCTACTTGTTAGTATTGCCAGTTTGAGGGTTGTGGCATTGAACACTTCCACCATGTCACCGTTTTTGGATATCCTGACTTTTTTTTTCAAGCATATTCCAACTCCATGACTCGTTCGACGTGACGATGAACGCCGTCACCCGTGAAACATTTAACAAACAGTAAGATATCATCTCGTTACTCCTGCCTCACTGAAGTTGCATTGCAGACTTTTGTAATTATCTATACACCTGCGTCATCTGAATGATGAAGTACCCTGTTCCTGGAGAAATCAGATCATTGCTCTTGCACCCAGTGCGAAGGGGCATAGCAAGTGTGTTAAATCCGGCAATCTATACATTTTCTTTGTAAGTAGGTAGTTCTTAATAAACGTAGCAGGCTTTGCCCCAGATGTGGGCCTTGCCAGCGTTATCTCAATAATGTTCATTGCACTATTTCTCAAAACCTTCGTCATTAAATCCACGTGCTGAGGCCGGCTTCCGTCCTTGCCTGGCCCGGCTCGGCATACATTTGGCACTTACATAAGCATCGGTGGGATTTATGAAAGTATTATTTCCGGTTATGGATTCGGGGTTGGAAAAAAGAGGTTAATTAAAAAAAAGGCACAGGAACGTAACCGATCCGCAGTGTCTGGGGTTCTATGGCATCACTGCATTTGAAATAGAGCGTACCAGTCTTGTATTCCATAGTGAAGGCTTACAGCGCCTTCATTACATAATTATGCCATCTCAGTTTCTCTAATGTGTCTGCCCCATGTCTAGGGGGCTGATTTCTCGTTTTACGGATACAATTTCTCAGGAACAAACAGGCGAACCACGATGGTATATACCCGCCTAATACTGTAGTAAGATCAGCAGCATTTCCAACTTCACGGTAGTCACTGAGCGGTAAATTTGTGCCTGAAACCAATGTTGTATTCACTCGGAGCTGTTGACCTGGTCTCATCTCCTCACTCTTCTGCTCTCAAACCTTCTGTAGATGATGCAGGGATGCGCGCGGCATGGTGGATTTGGCCGGGAAGTCACAACATCCGTCCCTGCCTCGGCCAGTTTGCCATAGCCCGTGAGAGCAGAGTTTTAAGACACAAGGATCAGGACGAAAGTATTCACAGTGCCATGATGACTGGTGTTACTTCCTCCCTCTATGATGCAAATGTCAGGCTGTTCCAACCGTCTCAGGATGCCTATGACCTATGGCATCAGCAGAGCGTTAACTTCGACGATTACGGACAGTATCAGCAGCCTGTTCAGCCTGTCAATGACCACCATCCCACAGTGCCCAACCAGCAGCAGGAAAGCTACGACGACTACGACCAAATGACCGGCAATATGCGTCAGAATCAGCTACCTCCATCCACTGCTCCGCTGTCGGTGAAGCAGCCACAGGAGACGCATCCAAACAATACGAAGCCTCTGCTCGCAAGGGACAAGGATGGAAACTCTAATCGCAATGGCAACAAGGCCTTTAGACGCAGACCCGGTGCGTGTACACGGTGCAAGCAAGTCAAGATGAAATGTGACTTTGTACCCGGCGAACAAACGTGCCAGCGATGCAAGCCTAAAGGTTACCGCTGCGTCGTAGAGGCCCCAAAGCCAAAGATTTAGTAAGTCTTTCATACAAGAATATTCTGGCGCAGTCTAAAATACAATTGTGCGACAGCGAACGCGATCGCCTTTTGATCGAGATCCGACAGAAAGACGCTATCATTGAGACTCTCCTGAAGCAGCTCCATAATCCGTACCTCGCGACACCTCATTCAATTAACGAATACTTCAAATCTGTATCGCCCTCTGATGCCAACAACCCCAATATCCTTGCCTGGCTCAGTCACCTCAAGTCCGGTGTACAAATTGGTATGGGACGCTCTACGGAAGCCAGCGAAGAAGGATCAGGTCGATTGCCGCACGACCAACGATACAACCTCCTTGCTCATAGCGAGGTGCAAGAACACGAAGAGATGCCAACTCTGCTGATCGAATCTTCACGTGTTCCCGTCGGGTTCAGACCAGAGCGGAGGGTTACCAGTCAGACAGAAAAGGAAAGAGACCGTGAAACTTTTCAGCGCATTGTTGCCCGCGAGGCACAGGAAAACTCTCCAGAACCCGGTTCGCTTCATCATTGTCGTGTTTCTATGAAGTACACTCATGTCGAATTCACATGTCCAGGATTTAGACTGGGTAATTCGATGGGACTCAATTACCCAGAGATACTGGCTCTTGGGCTTGTGACCGTTGAAGATGCTGAACAGTTGTTTGACATGTGAGGTCTCTCCCTAGTCTCGGTGTTTTTCACGTTTTGCTTACTTGATTTGAAGCTTTTATAAGTATATCAATGTGAGAAAGCACAGGTCAGTGTCAATGTAAGGCACACTGATGATTGTTTAGCCCTTCATAGCTCTCCTCGATCCGGTCTTACTTACTCCAAAATCGACTTTGGCCCGATGCCCTGTCCTTTTCACAGTTATCTGTGCCATAGCGTCTCGATACCATCCTTCAAAATCAAGCATTTACCCGATAGCGATGCGCTTTGCGAAACATTCGGCTGCGAATGCCCTCGTTCAAGACGAAATAAAAAGCGTCGAGCTATGCCAGGCCTACATATTGATGAGTATCTATGCTGTCCCTGAAAGGAGCTGGGATAGAGATCAGAGCTGGTTATATACGGGTCTCGCCATCAGGTGTGTTCATCGTGGCATATTCTTCTTATTTTTCTTACTTCTCAACAGTATTGCGACAGCGTTACGCTTGTATCAAACCCTAAAAACTTTCAACTCGGTGACCGAGAGCGAAGAACGTGAATATCTCAATCGACTCCGTGTCTGGAAATTTTGTTTCCTCTTGGATCAAGCGACAGCTATACAATCCGGAAAGTCATCGCTGATGAAGGAGGATATACTTATCCATCTTTCGGGAGAGTGGTATAAACAATCCCTTTATAATATCGACTACGACGTGTTTCTGTGTGGGTACGATGTACTTCTGCGCATCGTAGCAAGGTTCCATGAAGAGGTGTCGTTATACCGAAGTGGACCCATCAATTCGGAAAGAGGAAATCTGCGGGATGTCACCATGAGATATGATGGAGAGATTGAGATATTCAAGGAGGAATGGAAGAGGAAGTTCAAGGCTGGAGGAGCCCACCGTGGAGCTATAGTCCGGCGCAGCGAGCTACACTTGTACGTCCACAATCATTTTCAATCCAGACTTGACATCGAGGAACGTCTATATGCTCGCAGCTACGTGGCCTATTTCAGGCTGGTGATGTTCTCTTTTGGTTTTCATCGAGTATTTCATGCGGGTATAGAAGCCTGGTATGATTATTTCTTTACCAAGGTTCGCCCGCAACGTTTTCTTCTGAACAGAGTGCATAACGTATTTTACAGTGTCTCGAATATGCTAAATCGGTGATCAGATGCATGAACGAGGATTTGGCGCCTAGCGGATTTATGCGGTATGCTCCAGATCACCATTTTATGTGTGCTGCATTCGCAGCCGTGTTCCTGTTCAAGGTATGTATTGTATCATGGACCTCATATTTTACTGACCTAACGGGATAAATAGCTCGTACGGCCAGAATTCTTGTTTCTCCTGAACAAGGCCGATAAAGACGAGAGTGTCAAACTTATCGAGATCTTGATCAGCAGATTGAGCTCATCGGATATCGCAGTAGACGATCGACACACTCCGAAGCTGTACGCTAGATTCTTGGCCACGGTGTTGGACAAGTACCAGCAAAGCCAGGAAACAGCTTCCGGAAGGTCACAGACAGTTCCACAGGTAAATATGGGCGCATCCAGTAGCGTTCCTGGAGAGACGGGTAAAGAAAATAGCGACAACTGGCAAAAATCATACGTTGCCCAAGGATGCGCTTCTGCAGGCTTTAATTATTGGCCGGAGGCGACTCATGCAACGGGAAGCTGGCCAATACCGTTTGGCAGCGATGCAGAACTGCCTCATATCATGAATGGGAGCCAGAATATCAATGGGAACGTTGAGATGGGGGTCCGGTCTGGGAATATGGAGACTGCAATGATTACGTCGATCCAAAACCTTGATAACACTACCGAGTGGTTGCAAGGAATGTTGATGTCTGGGTATGGTTTTCCTGGTTTAACCATGTACTCGAGACGCTACCCGCTTCTTCTTGGATATAGGTTTACGCGGAATTCTTCCGGACGTGGATTTACATTGCACTAGCGACTAATCATGTTTGTTATAGGATGATTCGGAACCCACGGCGAGTTTAGGGACTATCCTCTGTAGTGGAACATTGTAGCTGTCACCCTCGTCCGCGAATGTCTTCTGAGTGAGTCATCGGAACTCTATTTCATGAGTAAGATCACACAAAATAAGGCGCGCGCACCATTATGGACTCGGGCCTATTCAAGGTTTACAGTCCGGGGTATGCACAGCACAACGAACGTTATCTGAGGTCAGCAGGCGCGGTACATTTAAACGATAAATTGCAGCCTTGGTTAACGGCATACTGCATGCCCTTTCAGCAAAGAAACTTCGATAACCAATAAGTATTATTACGTTGATACAACAGTCGTATGTGGTGGTTAGAGGGGATTCCTTCAACGAACCAATGGACAACAGCGCCAACAATGGTCGGCATGCGCAAGAACAATTGCACGCATTGCCTCGGTTTATCGATATCCGTCACAAGGCGATCCTTCAAAGAACAAACGATGGAAGGCCAACGGAAACGTAGTAACAAGGGCCCACCTCGTTGAGGTTACCAGCCTATAACATCAAAGCGACGAACCCGATAGCAGCAAAGCAGGTCGTCCCGTCGGGATCGCCGTACGGGATGGCAAGCGACTTCATGCCAATCTTGACATCGTCCACCGTGCCCTAGTGCTAATGCACAGTCTCGTTTATTCTGTCAGCGAGCGAAAAGAAAGAGGAACGAGGGCACACAACTTCAGCACCTGTATTTCCATCACGAATCGATTCTCAGAGTGCATAATAATAGCCCTATTCGCATATGGATTCTGGGATAAAAGAGTTGAGGATAGACTTGAACTGGGTAACAGAGGATATCCCACCTGACCAAAGTGGATGGCCATTAGACAGGGCGTACAATCGCGGTATTAGACATGGAAAAGATTAGTTGACTAGGCACTAACAAAGCTGATATATTTATTTACCTTTGCTGCTGAGATTTGAGTTCAATGTTCAATCAATGTTCGACATCATATGAAGAGTTCTGAGGCGCCCAGAGTGAATCTACGAAACATTGGGAAGACGAGATATAGTGAGCAGAAGTAGGAGCTTATCATATTCCGCAGCCTATCTCTCCTGTTCAGTCTATCACCGTTTGATCACCGTGGGGTGCCACGTAGTAGTCCAAATCGTATAAAACTTTGATAGTACATATCGTGTCATTAGCACAGGTGTTACCGTTGCAATTCAAAATTGCCGTCGCGACCCCGAGAATTGAATGTTGAAATATCAGACTCTGAGAGGCCAGCCGCCAGTGACCGAACTTCTGAGTCAACGATTGATGATTATTGATGGTATACGAACGTCGTGGTGTCAGCATCAAGGAGTCTGGAGGACCACTGAATTGATGCGTAGGGAAGAACTTGGGCAGGTGTAACGCTGATCCACGGCACGGGGATTTGCCGGACTATCTACACTGCCACCAAAAATATTAATTAAGGCCCGGGGCCGATTCCTGTGTACTCGGAATGGATCACATCCGGGTATTAGAATTCCGATGGGCAAAGTTCATACAAAGCAACATCACAGATGACCCATCGCATCCCACTGGCAGATCATGCCCGTTCTCCGGAGTCTCTCCCTATAGTGCCTCCGCTCCGTCACCTAAAATACATCTCATAGTAGTGCCCTTTGTAACGCCAAAGTTGTGCAATATTGTCCCCAGTGAACCCTCCCCTCCTTTGCTTACTGAAGAATACTCCCCACTCCGCACTGGCGTCTGGACCACTTATGAGAACATCGCAGATCACGCCTCTGGATGATTGGAATGATCCTGATTGAATTCTTGAAAGGATTCTACCCTACCGACTCATTGGTGCTGAATCACGTCTGCTCAAGAATTTCACTTTACATTCTTTGGGACAAGCATTTTCGAGAATGGATCAAACTTTCTGATATCTGACTCGCAGAACAGTTTCCGGCGAGGATTTCACAGACCGAACAACTCATAGTACGATGCGCAATAGAGACCGCTCAAGACTAATGTCCACCTCGTATTTCTGCCGGACCTTACTAATGCTTTCCCTTCAACCAATCGCTGCTGACCTTCGTTCATGATGTATAAACAGTTTAGCAGCCGGTCCCTCTTCGACTGGCTCCGTCAGATATATGCTGGGATGAGGTACTGTGTCCAAGATGGCTATTACTTACTCTGACTTTCCGAACTCTCGCCGATGATGGCACATCTCAAGTGTTTAACTAGGTTCGATTTCCGCCGCCATGCTCATCCAGATGAAGTACATTTCAGAGATCGTCAGATCCTGAATTCTGAACATGCCGACGACGGCGCGCTATGGTCACCAGCAAGCATTCAAGAGCGCTGTAAGACATTGGGGCTGAGGTGAGGGAACAGAAAGTCGCTAAAGCTTACTGTTTAATGAACTTCGAGACAAGGTACCTGCATCTGTGACCACACACACGGATCCTCACCACTGTTCACAGGTTTTAGGGACGTTATATTCTCCGTAATCAAGGCGGTTTCATCGACTCTCGGAGAGCAGGCCTTCTTCAATTCACGGTCCGATTCGCAAACAATATCGTTTCCCTGCGGAGATCGACAGTGCGAAGCCACCGTTAAGTGAACTTGACGGGGGCCATACAAGATTTCGGGTAAGTGGCAAGTGCAATATACATAACTTCGATTATCCGAGTCGGCAAGGGGGATGTGCGGGTACATTTAAACGACTTAGTCAACGGCATACCGCAAGCGATGCATTTCATTTCGGCAGGCGAATAGATATTGTTAAGTTAAGAATACAGTCATATGTGATAATACTTTAGAGGGGGATTCCTTCCACTACGCAGTGAACAACGGCATCGACAGCCAATTCAGCAAGTATAAGGTTCCCAATGGTGCAAGAAAAACTTCAGACACTGCCTCGGCTGATCGATATCCGTCACAATGAGCTCCTCCATTAGAACAAACGCTTGAAAACGCCACGGAAACGTAGTAAGCAATTCCCTGCTCGTTGAGGTAACTGGCCCATGACATCAACGCTGTGAACCCGACGGTTGTAGCGGAGCTCGTGCGTTGTCCACACAAGATGACAAGCGACTTCATGCCAATCTTCACATCATCCTCTTCGTCCTAGTGCTGATACACAGTCTCATATGTGATCGTCCACATCGTCGCACCGAGGTAAGCAGCAGTGAGGGCGTGGTAGGGAATTACACCGTCAGGTGCGAGATCGGCAGACACCGATATTGAACATGAAGCCCTGAGAGAAGGTTAGAATCTGGAATTTAATGTGTATCACGACTCTACTCACCAAAGGGACGGGTGTAAAGTACATCCATCGCTTGCAAGTGGGGTACAGCACGTATAACGGCCACACATACATGGAAATACGAAGACTGAACAGATAAGTATGGTCAGCATAGTAAAACAATGTCAGAGCGAAAATACTTACACGTCAGGACTCAGAACCTTGTAAACCAAAAAGACACCACTCACGACTTGGAGGGCGAAGAACAACCAGGCGCGCTCGATGCTGATAGCACCTCTCGGGAGTGCCCGATTCTTCGTACGCTCGACGCTTGCATCAATGTCGCAGTCGAGGATATCATCAATAGTCATGATCTGAGATCAAAGTTGAGATGAGATGGGAAGAGGGTTTTGATAAATTTAGACCCACCAAGCATTTGATGCCGATGCAGAGGAGAAAGTAGACGACAGCTCGGGTAAAGGCATTCCATTCCCGTCCGCTCAGGGTAAGCGTGATATACCATCGCTAAAGACCACGCTAAGATTACCGGTTAGCTAACGGAAACAGAAGCACATCACAATCTACACTTACCCATTGGCAGAAACACTGTGGCGCATCCCATCCCATTTTGAAGACGGCAGAGCCCCCAGCAAGCACGGACTTTAGTCCGAGTTGGTGGTGCGAGGAGTGTTGACGTTTGAGAAGATCGAGGCAAAACTCGAAGTGATCGTCTCCTTCGGACCCTTCTTGGAAATCAAGGAGGTGGAGGGCTGTGAGCAGATAGCAGTAGATAGAGCCATTGGAGGAAGGGATGGTAGCAGACGACTGTAGGATACGGAGAACCTGGTCTTTTCCCGTCTTCACGCCCGTCTCATATATACAAGCAGACGCAGGCGCAACGCCCCCCTTTGTCCGTCGAAACGAAGCAAGTACCACTCGGAAACAGGCGCAGGAACGACGATCCAGGGACAACGGCTGCTCAATGAAATTTGATCGAGGACGGTTTGCATCTCAGATTGATGGTCGACGCTGTGATCGTTGTCGATCGAGGTGAGATTTCCTTCATGCGGTTACGCCCGCTAACCGATCGCCTTCATCCTCCGACTCGCACAGGAGCGGTGATGCCCAAACAGTGGGGACTTGCGCCGTCGTAGGAGAAATTCTTGGCCGCTATACGTCTGGCACCAGATGCGGTAGGGGAAATGAAAGATCTCCTAGACTAAGTTGGACAATTTTGCCGACAGCCACGTTATAGATGCGCCATAAATCATTTGTGCTCGCTGTCCATCCAGGGAACTATACAGTATTCATGTGATCCTTTTGGTGCGCATGAAATGTCAACTTTCTTGGATTAAAAAGTCAAAAAGTTACGAATCAGGATCGGATGCATGCACTCACGAAAAATTCGGATTTCCCCTGCGGCAGTATTTTTCTCTAATGATTCCTCCATCGTTCAGCCCACCCATGCGGGGATATCAGCACGTTCCGAGATACGCCAGGAGTCTTAGAGGTCGACTTTTCAGCCCTTCAAGTTCAGAACATCTCATTACGCTGGTTAGGTAACCCTTGTTCAGAGGGATAAATACACAAAGCAAAGGTAGCCGGTGCAACGTGCGTGAATGATGGTCGGTGTTTTATTTGTTTCTGTTACTTTTGAATTCGTTTCCTAACCCGTAAGATCAGCACAGCCACTGAAGCTCCTTCTCCTTCTCCCCGACTTTCACTTTAAGCTCACTCTCTGCTTCAGCGTATTGCTTTTTGTATACCATGACGGCCTTCAAGCTTTAATTTTTTAGTGTCTGGTTTTCAATGATCTCGTGTGCGCACCTAAACACCCACTCTACGATTCGACACTCAGTGATCCCGGTGCCAACGGTCGGTTTGATTCAGACTGGGCGATGCTACCTGCGCATGCTGCGTTGAAGGGCTTGAATTAACGGCACCTAACACTAGTATTGCACTGCCACCCGACTCGGGGCCGTCGACTAATTGCGGCCCGAAGTCGACGCACATCCGAGTCGGTAATCTGACGTCGGGTTCAGATCTCTTTCAAGTTCTTCACACTCGAAGGCTTGCATTCGCAGAATTACGAGATCTTTTGCTATTTGTGCATTCTTTTACCTCTCTTTTTCGCCCGCCCTCTCCCGCCTGTAGTCGATCCAACACGTCCTTTCGCGATCGTCAGAAATACTAAGTGGAGAATCATCTCTGATCTCGAAACGCGTATTCGGATACGTTAAATGGGTATATGCTGCTTACTCTACAATTCTTTTTAGGAAATTGATTCCGAGTCGCACTCTACACTGAAAGCGTCGGTCCAGAGGCTGGCCGTGCACCAGTCGTCGTTGCTGAAGTGCACTGCTATCCTTCAATACGAATCTAGCCCTCTTATACTATACGTCACCGAACCCTCCCTTAGGTAACCGGATCTTCGCGGTCCGTCATTGATGCCTTGTTTCGATGCACAGCCTTGCTCTAAAACCAGTATCATCTCTAGTGACCACCATAATGTCGACGCAGGAATCTGAAGCCAGTCCGTCTGCTGAAACTGTCACCGAAACGTCGCCTCTATTGCCAAGAGCTGAGGTGAATGATGCTAGCAGCGACAACCGAAGATGGAACCTATACAAGTGAGCATCGCCGTTAATTTCTCCAGTGCCTGGCGAACAGCGTCACCATAAGGCTGTTTCTTATAGCTGCTGTGTACTTTCTG
This sequence comes from Armillaria cepistipes, assembly GCA_900157415.1. Classification (NCBI taxonomy): domain Eukaryota; kingdom Fungi; phylum Basidiomycota; class Agaricomycetes; order Agaricales; family Physalacriaceae; genus Armillaria; species Armillaria cepistipes. The sequence goes on from FTRY01000005.1 coordinate 2,720,364, forward strand.
CACGTGCGTATTTCGAAGTTTTCTCAATACTTTTGTGTTGAATGAAAATCTTCTTCGATAGCGGGGGATGTACAATCAGTTCGTCTCGGTATACATCATATTACAATCGGGTGAGGGTGAGCACTTGTACTTGCGGAGGTGTAAGTACTTTCAATTCCCTCTGATTCGTCATCAAAGTAAGGTTACTCGTAGACATGAACATGCTCCGTGTCCTGTTGAGTCTGTTGACCATTGGATCGTGGAGCCACTTTGCAGACGTGTGGGGAAGGAAACCGGTAATGCTTATTTCTATGATGGGAACGATGTTATCGTGCGTATCTTGATTAGTGTGCTTTCCTATCATTAATCAACAATGCAGGTATCTTGTCTTCGTCCTACTTCAACAAGCAGAATTTATACATAAGGACTTTCGTGTTTATGTAGGAATCGTCGCTCTGGATTGTCTGTTTGGGGGCAGCATCGCCTTCAATGGCCTGCTTCACACGTATGCCTAGACTGCGCAATTTAACAACTGCTGATTGCTTTTTTTATCCTAGTTATATCGCTGACTGCGCATCACCCGGTTCAAGGTAAGTCAAATGAAACGAATCTGTGCATTGTTGATGATTGTTACCATCAGGTTCAAGCTATTCAGTGCTCTCAAAGGCTTGAGTATGGTTTTTTATGTTGGAGGCGCAGAAGTATGTACTATTCCCAAGCGTTCTTTCGGGATCGAGATGCATCTGAATATGGCCTCAATTCAACAGCTTACCATGCTCCCGCTGATTCTCGCAGGCCAGAAATATCTCATCCTGTCGATCATCACATATATTCTTGTCGCCGTTCTAAACGTTGTTCTGATCGTTTGGCTCCTGCCTGAAACAATACGAAGTCCAGCTCACAAGTTATCTATCTTCAAGGCTGCGATATCTCCCGCGGTGGTATTGTTACGGCAACCATGGTTGACTCTAGCCCTTTTCGTGTATTCTCTGACCCCCGTAAGACGCTTTACGTACTACCATGCTCGAAATATTCAATCAAGCACCGCAGAACTTCGATACCATCAAGATACGGTTCGGGATAATATGCTCGAAAGGCTCTTTCTTTGTACGTTTACGCTGCTTCTTAGCTATCCGTACTAACACCCATTCCCTTCATAACAGTCCCAATGGTACTTCATATTCCCGTATGCCGCCTCGGCTCTTGCGCTACTCTTTCTTTATCCCAGTGAGCACTCGTCATTCACTTGGTGCCACCTGGGTCACTAAAAGAAATCTCTCTAGCCATTGCAATCCTATATCAACGAAAGCCGCGACCTCTCCAGTCTGTTCTCAGGTTCACCAGGCGCCTAGCCTACACTTGTCTCTCCCTTGATGTATTCTCCACCATTACAGTTATCTCTATTGCAGCTTCAAATAGAATCGCCCACCTCGTTTTCGACGCCATCTCGCCTTTCACAGTTGCTATTGCTCCTGCTATCTATTCATCTGTCACATCTCACAGTGCGGTTCTCTTCGGCTCTTTCTCCGTCATCGAGGCGCTAGGAGGCATGTTCTCAGTATGTGGCGCCTTCTTCATTTCTCCGTTGTCTGACAGGTCCCTAAGAATATGTTTATCCTAAGATTTTTCGATTGGGGCAACGACGATGTCACTCAATATAGGCTTCTCTACGGGGCCTTGACTATCTGCCTCATTTTGACAAGCCTGCTGCTTTTTGTTGATTATACAGGTCGTAGTGTCGACGAAGACGACAGATCCACAGTACTATCTACTCATGATAACGAAGACACCGTGACTTTACATAGTTGAGTCCATGATGTAAGTGTATCCATCCGTGACGGTGTAAATGAACAAATTTTGGCAAGTAAAGGGTATCAAAAAATGAAACGCTTGACAGCAGGGTATGTTCGATGCGACCGTGCGGAGGTAACGGTTCTGCTGTGCACAGTTACATAAAGATCCTCTTCAACTTCCTTCAACGTCTATTTACCTGCATCAGTCTAGACTGATATGTGAATATCCAAATGTTGAAGTGTATCACTCTCCCGTTCGAGCAAACATTTTGTATGGTGTTGAATGATTTAATTACCTCTCATCATGAGCCTTTAAGATTCAACCGAAACACAGTGCATCTGAAGACGCTGGCTCGACACCGCCCCCCGACTCGGGGCCGTCGAGTAATTGCGGTCCGAAGTCAAGACGCGTATCCGATCCGAGATTCTATCTTATCGAATTCATACCCTCTTCGATACCCAAGGCGTAGCTGTATAAAAGGCCAGATCTCCTGCTGAATTCCATCACTTGTCCTCTCTCTCATATGTTACGTCTCATCTAAGCTAACGATGTCACATATTTCTTCGCGAACCTCCAAGCACCGAATGGGGGGGAAGTCCGAAAATGCCTATCTATTTGCTAAAATTATATTTTGGGTGATTTTCAAATTTCACTTCCCCTCCAAGCAGATCTCTTTGTCACATTCCAAGGCATAACAAAGGGACACCTTCTCGCGACCTCACAGTCCATCAGGAACTATCCGAAAGGATGGCGCTCTGGCATGACTGCATAAAGGTGACGGGGTTACATTATACCTCTGGAACTAACTTGTTCATTGATAGCCTTTGCCACTATCGTCCAGCGTAGCTGAGATCCTTCGTGATTTGCGACGTGATGAAGAGACCGCAAGCGATGGGCAGAGCTGAATTACCAACGGTCTTCGGACCGCAATTAGTCGACGGCCCCGAGTCGGGTGGCACTGCAGCTTACTTTCCGCTAGAAGTTCAGGCCATTGAATCGGAGGCTGCTCGATCCAGGATACTCGTTATCGTAATGATGACGCGACGCGACTCGGACGAAGTACCTTGGAGGTGCCGGAGATTCCGCCGATTGAACCTAGTTACCACATGTCGGTCCTTAAAGATGGATATCCCAAAGGGTAATCACATCGCGTTGGGATTTTTGGCAAGAAGCTTATGAGGGAAGTGGTGGATGGATGTCGAAAAATGACAAGCACAGATAGTACGGTGGCTGTGCAGACGGGCAAACGATTACATAATACGTTGATCTTTTTCTCTCTGCTTCCATCGCAAATCGTTAACAGGTTCAAATGCCCGATAAACAATCTTCCTTACGCAGAGTAGTTGGTCGGCAGTCTTCTCAAAGCTTGAACAGCGTTTAGTCCATAAGGCCAATGGACGTCGCTGGTGCACTGGCAGCGCCTGCACAATGCCACAACATGACAGACTTCTTCTAAATCCAAACCGAAAAAAAAATCGGTGAGTTAAAACAATGCATTACCGACTTATGCCGATCTCACGCCTGACCTGACCGTGTAGACAAAGTAAATGCACGATAGCGCTGGCGCAGGAAAATCGCGCGGATATCTTTCCCGAAGTTCTCATTCAGGACGCAATTGGATGTGACATGTGCAGGAATGCCGCAGTAGGCATGTATCTGAGATGTCTCTGCTCAGGCCGTGCGGCCAGGATTTTCTGCTATGACGAGGCGGTTCCCCATATGGGCATCACCGCTTGTGTGCGAGTCGGACGCGGGCGTAACCGCATGAAGAAAACATCGTCGAGATCGACCAATAGTGTCTTTGCGATCACAGGCGTCGACCATCAATCTGAGATGCAGACCGTTCTCGATCAAATTTCATTGAAGGAGCAGCCGTTGTCCCTGGCCTGCGCCTGTCTCCGAGCCGTACTTGCTTCGTTTCCACGGACAAGGGGGGACGTTGCGCCTGCGTCTGACTGGTATATATGGGATGTGCGTGGAGATGGTAGAAATCCAGATTCTCCGCATCCTACAGTCGTCTGCTACCATCTCTTCCTCCAATGGCCATCTCCACCGCTATCTGTTCACCGACCTCCACCTCCTTGATCTCCAAGAAGGGTCCCAAGGAGGCGATCACTTCGAGTTTTGCCTCGATCTTCTCGAACGTCAATACCCTACTCGCACCACCGACTCGGACTGAAGTCCGTGCTTGCTGGGAGCTCTGCCGTCTCCAAAATGGGATGGGATGCGCGACCGTGTTCCTGCCAGTGGGTGAGTGTGGATCCCTATATGCTTCTGTTTCCATTCGCTAACCGGCAATCTTAGCGTGGTCTTTAGCGATGGTTTATCACGCTTACCCTGAGTTGACGGGAGTGGAATGCCTTACCCGAGCTGTCACCTACTTTTTCCTCTGCATTGGCATCAAATGCTTGGTGAGTCTAAATTCCCTAACTCCATCTTCCCCTTCTCATCTTGGATCTCAGATCATGACCATTGATGATATTCTCGACTACGATATTGATGCGAACGTCGAGCGTACGAAGAATCGGGCACTCCCGAGAGGTGCTATCAGCATCGAGCGTGCCTGGTTGTTCTTCGCCCTCCAAGTCGTGATTGGTGTCTTTTTGGCTTACAAGGTTCTGAGTCCCGATGCGTAAGTATTTCCGCTCTGATATTACTTTCTTATGCTGACCTCACTCTTCCATTCAGTCTGCGGATTTCCATGTATGTGTGGCCGTTGTACGTGCTGTACCCGACTTGCAAGCGCTGGATGTCCTTTGCACCTATCCCTTTGGTGAGTAGACTTATGATACACACCAAATCCTTAGTTCTAACCTTCACTCTCAGGGCTTGATGTTCAACATCGGTGTCTACATGGGATGGGCCGATCTCGCACTTGACGGTGTAATTCCCTACCACGCCCTCACTGCTGCATACCTCGGTGCGACGATGTGGACGATCACATATGAGACTGTGTATCAGCACCAGGACAAAGTGGATGATGTGAAGATTGGCATGAAGTCGTTCGCCATCCTGTGTGGCCAACACACGATCCCCATCTGCTCCGCTACCACTATCGGGTTTGCAGGGTTGATGTCATGGGCCGGTTACCTCAACGAGCAGGGAATTGCTTACTACGCTTCCGTGGCGCTTTCAGCGCTCGTTCTTTTGAAGGAGCTCATTGTGACCGATATCGACAAGCCGAGGCAGTGTATGAAATTTTTCTTGCACACACCCACCATTGGGAATCTCATACTCGCTGGATTGGTTGTCGATGCTGTTGTTCACCGAGTCATAGAAGGGATTTCTCTCTAAACTACTACCACATACGACTGTACTATTAACTTAACAATATTTATTCGCTCTTGATATTTCCTTACGAAATGAAACGCTCTTGCTGTAAACAGCTTGAATCATCCTCTCAATGGAGATGCAAATCTCGCCTGCCTACTCGGGTATTTTCTTATTGCATAGGACCGCAAATCTTTAACGGCCCCGAGTCGGTATCACGATTCAGGTACTATTTTCACTCATCGGTTGTTTAGTATCGTGAATAAGTATATTTCAACACTATACAGTTGACTTCACCAGTAGTACCATAGTACTCGAATTCATTCGTTGAATAGAAGTACGCTTAGCAATGGCTTGTACTGATGCACTGCTCATTCTATCTTCCCGGCTGTGATGACAAACCTACCGTCCGCTACCTGCTTTCTATCAATTCTCGTCTAATCCTACATGGTCTTTCCAGATAGCGTGTACTGCTTGGTTGAACTTGTCGCCGCCGTGGCGCTGCCAACAACAATGTCCACAGTCGTTCTTATTGATACCTCTACTTTAGCACACTGCTCGAAATCGAATACCAATTAACAACCGGCCATCGAATACTTACTCGCGTTCAGCAAGTTGTGCGACAAATTTTTTAATACGGCCGTGGGTAGCTGTTGATAGGTAACAGAGGAACCAGGTCCTACCGTAGAATAGAAACCAACCTAACGGGTCTTGAACCGCCTCTCATTTTCGACGTACAGTGTTCTTCGCTTTATGAAAGGCTTCTGGTCCGGGCGCACCAACCTCGGTGACCTTATCTCCTCAATCCGCAATTCATGCAGCATTGTCATGACCTGCCTCGATTATGTCGAACGTCCTGCGCGCATTCTCCGAGATGGTTTCCATGACAGAGCTTGGAGAACCCGCCAGAGGTCGTCCAGATTTATCATTTGGAATGGTGTTTGCTTAGTGCCATAGATCGGCAGGAGTATACTTTACGCACAATATCGTTTCATAGGTATACGCGAAAGGGTTATCTCATGCCTCATAAGAGTCCCAAGCGCGGGTAAATAATGATTAATGATCTTCTCTGTTCTTGCCTTCTGGCTGTCTAGGTTTGAATATACCCCTATCACGGACAGATTGGAGGATGTCTTCTATGTGTTCGTTCGCATCACAGTCCTCAAGCCTCTGCCTTCCTGGAACAGCAATCACTCAGAAGACTTTCACCGATACAATAATCAGGCACATACCAACGATAGCCCAGTTCCTCGTGCTCGGAATCCTCAGTGTCTCGCACTCTACTTTCCATCCGCAATGAAGACTAAGACTAGCCAGCCAAACGCGGTACATCGAATAAGCTGATGCAGCGCTTGCCTGGCTTCCCAAACATAGGCTCTCCTTGAATGCATCTTCGTCGCTGACGGGAAACGGCGCTTGCAGTGAACGGTCGTATTTCGCGTCGAAACTCCAGGGGCAGCATGGGATGGAAAGGTATCCGGACGCGGAATATAACGTCGACAGAACGGGAACCCACGGTGTGAGCTCGTCCGCGTGGTTACCGATGATGAAGACGTCGTGTTTTAGGAAGGGATCTGGGCTAGCAGAGAAGGGGTCGAAAGCGTGGACGTGGAGATGTGATTGCGTAACCGCGGGGTAGTGCGACCACGATGTGCGTGCGCGAACATCAATACCACAGCCAGAGTAGCCTTCAGAAACGAGGATATGTGTTAACAGCCCATTGCCGCAGCCAAAGTCGAGGAAACCTCCTGGTGGCCGAGGCCAAGGTTCACTCCCTTCCTCATCATTGCCAACAGTATCACCATTTCTATATGTTTCCTTCCAAAGGAGCATGAGAAATGTCGCGATTCCGATATCCTATAGATCAGTAAGCCAAGGGGAACCCGAAAACGATGGACGTATACCACACGTGCCTCAAATACATGTTTCAACGGATCCGTAGCTTCTTGCCAAGTGTCCACCAGATGTTTGTGCCTTTCCCGCATGATGAGATACAGATCCTGATACGCCTCCCGCTGTACTAAATTATCATGCTTGACCCTCTTTTTGTAATTGGTCATCGTACCCCATCCATATCGATGCAAGGTGTCCAGTAGCGCGAGAGAAGTTCTGTATAAGCGTGAATTTGGATCCAACGGCGTATCCGGCAGCGGAAGAACCTCGATCCGCAGCGTCGTTGGCTCAGCAGTCAGATAGCGGAAAGCCAAATGAGATACTGCGGGATGATAATATGGCAGAGGCGATCCCAAAGGCGTCAACACCAATACAGATGCAGCCTTCTCCCCCTTTGAATACAGCGTGCAGTACTGTTCCAAAGCAGCATCGCGACCCGGTCGACGTGGTAACAGACGCCGGTGGATGCATCGCGTCGGTTCAAAGCCGTCTAGTCGTGGAATCTCAGCAGGAAATTCAGTGGTCGTATCCAAGAGACGTTCTGATCGAAGGATAAGAGTGGAATTGTATTCCGGATGATCCACGAGCTGGGCAATGGCGACTTCGAACTAAGATAGACTAAGAATCCCACGAAGAAGCTCAACAAATGCGAGATCGACGTACCAATTCTAAAGGAAAATTGGCAGGGCATGTAATGAGGGGTATCCACTGGCTTCCATCATGAGAAAGCGGTATATTCTCCGTTGGCGGAACGCAAGGCAGCGGATCGAAGCGAGGGCGTGCCATTATCAATTAACGAATGTTCGTAATATATCCCAGCTGGAATACTTGAGCCACAAGAATTGTAGGTGTTCTCAAAGCTTCACTCATGGCAGCCTGGTGACGCCAAATACATGAAGGGAAACGGAAACGACAAAAAGTTAGGCGGTGATTGTTCGTGCTTGTCAGCACCTTCTGAGGTCTAGACGCCCACGTGATAACACCTGGCTTTGCTATCCTCCATAATCTTCCACCCCCATTCGCGCGCAGCGGGGCCTTCAAGCATGTCTTTTTTGTGATAAACGGGGAATCACATGCGTTCTCATCAGATGTATTGATGCTCACAATGGCCTTGGAAACGCCCTCATCTCATATCTGATCCTTGATCCTCCTGGTTGGTGACACAAGATTATACATATACCGCATACCATGCTGACCACCAGATTATGAAGAAAACGTTCTCTTGTTACATAGCGAGTCGCCCTCTCTTGATAAGAAACAGGACAACATGGGGCGGACCCGCCTCGTCTGCACTGGATTGAAAATTAAAATTACGGATCATTTTCGCACGGAGTGTGCCGCCTTACCTGCATACTCAGCTGTATGGGCGGGACGTCCCGACACGGAGGCGCTCAGGGCAGCTGATGCGAACTCTGATACATTGCGAGAAATGATCGAGCCGCATATTGCGCATTCCAATTCCATTGATGGAGCCTGCCTCATGCACCGTTGGATCCCGGACTACGACGAAACCTGAATTCTAAACGAAACTTGAAAAGGAAGTCATGTTTGTTTGCCGGGAATCTTTCCCGAAAACATTTACCCGTCTCCCTTGCCTTGCCTTTCTTCAAGACACCATGTTGGTCTTACCTTCGGGCGCTTAGGGCCAGGATACTTGTACGATCCATCAGCCAATCCTCCATCGTGGGTACTAGGCAATTATTTGCCACTATCTGGACTCCCTAACTGAATATGAAGCCCCCTCTGGATGCTTAAGTATTCTCCGATCGGACCACACGGCTTGCGGCAGCCGACACTTTGCAGCGGGGATCGTTCCAAATGCGACTTGATGCGCCGAAACAGTCCACTCCGTCACGGACAAGCTGTGTTCGCCTGTTTGAACGCATCTTTGGATATCATTATACGAACATGGTTAGTATAAATATCCTTGCTTGGCCCCATCATGCTCATTGTTTTCTCCAAAACATCACCACCTCCTCGACATTCACTCAACGTTTTCATTATGATTTTGGTTTCAAGCCACGGCGAGAAGAAGGAGGAGAAGACCAAAGAACAGGAATGTTCGAACGGCTGCTGCGAGCTTAAACATCTGCAGGAACTGATACTTCAATACACGACGCCCGGCGTCGCTCCACCATCCGCTCGGATGATTCCCAACGTCAAGGTCGAACACAAGCCAGACTTCAGATTATGGCATTGGTGGAAGTACGGCTGGTTTGTTGCCTCGAAGGGTATGTCTATTGTCTTCTTGTGAATTCAATGCCTTCATCCTTGATTTCAGCTACACAGATGACCGGAGACGCAATCGTGCACACTGTCTGGGGCCCCAGAAAAAAGTCATGGGGTATCCAAATGACTCTTATGTCAAGTCTCATGCGTAACGCTGGTCAGCATACCGACCTTATGGATATTGTATGTGACTTTTTTATGCCGTTATTGCCTGCAACTAACCGTTTATAAGCCTTCTATCCGAATGTTCATGGGTACTATGGGCGGTATGGGCCCTGCACCGCCAGACGCGCTCGTAACACCGGTTACCTTTCACGTCAAGAAGCGCCGTCTTCGTGGCATTCTTGAAGAATTCGATCGTCAAGAAACAGGCAAACGCGAGCTGTCCGGCGAATGGGTTGTTGGAAAGCGCACCTGGAATCGACTACAGACAGAATGGAAGGCGGCTCAGATAGGTGAGAGAGGGTCCCACACTTTCGCCAAGAAGACGGAACGTGTCATGCTCTATATTCATGGTGGTGAGTACTTGCGTTACTTGATACATACTTTTTTTCACGACCCTCCGACCCCTTCGAGGCGCATACTATGTTGGTAGTGCATCAGAAAAGCGCGTGATTTCCGTGCCTCTAGCACAGTACACCGATTCTCGTGTCTTTTGTAAGCCATTTGTGCATCGACTGTCTATTTTTGCTTAGCAGTGGTCTTCTTTAGCGCTGGATTATCGGCTTGCACCAGAGACACATTTCCCTGGACCCCTTCACGATGCTGTCATCGGGTACTTCCGTCTTATCGATGACTTGCACATTCCACCGGAGAACATCATTGTTTGCGGAGACAGTGCTGGCGGGGGCCTGTCGCTGGCATTATTGATGTATCTTCGAGATAACGACTATCCAATGCCGGCGGGGGCGATCCTAATGTCTCCGTGGGTTGGTAAGTGCCCCAAAATTCTCAGCCATGTGTGATTTTTCACCTTCCCTGCAGACCTTACCATGAGCGGCGAGTCCTGGGAATCAAACGCCCAATACGACGTTATCCCGGTATTCTCACCCAAGGACCACATGAACCCGATCGCTAATTACTTGGGAGACAATATTGACCGGTACTTGATGCATCCTTACGCCAGTCCGCTGTTCGGTGATTTCAAAGATCTCCCACCGCTTCTCATCCAATCTGGTGACTCCGAAGTTCTGCGGGACGAGATCGCCCTGCTTGCACACAAGGCGGAACTAGCAGGTGTGAACGTTCGCCATGAACTTTATCAGGATGGTGTAAGTTCCGGTTACTTTCTGTGATAATGATGTTCTGAGACTTTTCCACCATACCAGGTACATGTCTTCCAAACATTCCCGTTCCTGGAAGTATGGTCGCGCTCGTTCATGGCGATGCATGACTTTGTCCGCAATACGCTCCATCATCTCCAACGCGAATCACCCCAGATTCTCGCTGACAAGGCTGAGAGATCTATGGAACGTGAGATCGACACCCACGCGGCACTCGTTATCAGCGCTGATGGGACAGAGACTTCTGTGGGAGTGGAAGGTGCCAAGGCGTCCTTGCTAGACGAGGACGGTCATGAGCCGGCGGATAGTCATTGCCTCAACTGCGGGCGTCGCCAGGACTCTACTTGGTCCTCGTCTTCGGAGACCGACGTAGAGTCTGAGGACGAGGTTGATATCAAGATATCTGTTGTCCCGCCATCCGAGGATCCTTCGCCTCTGATTACCCGGTCGAATACCGAGGGCGACTCGGAGGTTCTTCTCCCGTCGAAAGGATTGAAGCGTGTTTCGTCTGTATCCTCAATTCTATCCGTTCTCACTGATTCACCCCCAACGGTATCGAAATCTCTGCGGGATCGGAGCAGGTCTTTACATCTGGCTAATCCCATAGCTCGACGCCAGTCGAGGAGCAGGAGCCGGAGCCCTTTCAGGAGATCTCTGACTCCGGAGGTGGCTCGACAAGTTGAGAGCTGGTCCTGGCACTTCTGGTCTGGTTAGATTATTTAATGTCAAAGGTATTTCTTCTGTCATCCATCCTTAATTCTGATAGTACGCTGATTTCCATTCCAAGATAGATTCTTTGCGACACGCAGTATGGTATTAATGGTTGAATATGTGTCGGGCAATTGTAACTTAATCTTTAAGGGCGCAGATAGCATACAGCTCTACTAAACCCACTATTTAATTGCTTCATTAGGTAGTAAAATTACTACCTTCATTGTTGTATGAATAGCATCAATCCAACTTTTTCACTTTGTCTTGCGCCATACTGTCTCTGCATGTAGGGAGGAAACCGTCACGCATCACGGTCCCCAAGTTTCGTTTCCTAATACTTGCCCCATCATGCATCACGGTGGGTTGGTTTCCGCCTATTATGCGTGACGGCCTCAAAACCCGGTCAGAAACACTCAATTTTGAGTATTTTCAAGGCCCAGAGTTTCTTAATTCTGGCTCCGTCACGCATTATTTTGGGATTGTTTCCTATTGAGAGAAAATCAGGACCGTCACGCTCCTTTGGCAGTTTCCTCCCTACATGCGGAGACAGTACTTAGATCACTCCGGTATTCCGGCCCGACCGGCCCTCAAAAAAACTGGTTGGAGCCTTTGCCTTGTCTTTCAACCACGACGAGTCTCAGTGCTACCCCTTCATCCAACCTATATTCTACTTGCTTGCTTTGTGTATACATAGGCTGCGATCTTAACAATCGCATTTTACACCTTGAAAAGAACTGCGTGCGTATATCAGGCAATTTGTTGGAAAGATGTTTTCCTGATTTTTGATGCAGTGATTTATCATGTCTAACGCTCAAATCTCCCTTTTGAAGTCTGAGTCCATCCTAGATCATAGTTCGATGCCCTGTCACTGGAAATTGCTGTTCGAAAATGTAGCGACCCTGCCAGAACGTCTGCAGGAGAAAGACTTCGTCCCCGTCTGGCTGCTGAACTCCCTAGGAAAGGACTACCCCTTTGTAGAAGGTGCCCATTTTCGCATTGTTGTCAGTCAGTTTGAAGAAGAGAAACCTGTCCCGTTGCTACTGCAAGTCGAGAGGGTCGAAGTCGACGGCGACACAGTTGCCGACTTGTTGGCGAAATGCCGCCCCCATCAGCTCATCGGATGATTGTGCGAGCTGCCACTAACCTTGGTACGCTGATGACGAGGCCATTACGATCATGTTTATAATATCAATGAAGAGACCTATTGGCTGCTTTCATTTGGGATTGGCATTGTTGTGAGTTATCCAATAACGACTCTGCAGGGTGTGCCACGACGACGTCTCGGAGGATGTCGTCCACATTCTATCCAAGTGTCTGCAGCACACCTACTGTGAGAGGTGTATCCGTACCACCAACCCCGCCCTGAAGGGATTGTGCTCCTTCTTCATCGACTGATCAAAAATGAAGCCCTCGTGGAACCGAGCCCATTCTGTGCATGACATGAAAATCTGCTCATTGTCGTTGTATTGATCCTGACTTCTTTTATCTTCCAGGTTTACTCTATCTGTCTTTCTCACCTTCCCATTGCCAAGGCCGTGAGGGAGCAGTCACGAGGGGTGCATGGAATAGGTTCGGTCACCCCGTAGCAGATGTCTTCCTAATGGCACATCTAGCAGTCTGTGCAGTACGAACATCATTCCGTTTCTGTTAAGACCAATTAACCAAGTTCCTTCTGAAAAGTAGTTTCCTTTGCTCTGACTGGGGGGGGGGATCCGTGCGTCTTTTCCTTTACCTGAAATAGTATGGAAATTATCTCGTCTTTTAACTCATTTTAGCACCAAAGTCGAATGAAATGTCACGACTTTTCGAGGTCTTGTTTTTCCGCAGAGAAAATGTAGCGACTCAAGCAATGCTTGGAAGTGTTCGTGTTTCTGTTTATATATCCCGGCTCTTACAGAAAATTCTCGCTCTCAATCGCGGATATGGGCCACCACAATCATCTATATAGACGTGTAGCGACGTTCGGCACGTAAGGACGCCATAATTTCGCAACTTTACGGAGAACTTCTAATTGGCGGGAGTAACCTGCGCCTTGACGACCATTACATGTAGGTGTAGGAAAAATTAACATCTATCGAGAATCCCGATGAATGTTACTATGTAACGTCGACAATTCGCTTGCCACTCAGGCTACTTAAATTCTGAAAATACTTGGCTGTAAATGGTCAGGCTAGGTCATCTCGGTGTTAATGTTGACGCGGCCAGATTTTAGGACTAGATATCAGCGACGCACGCACACGAGTCCTCGAACTCGAATCAATGCGAAATTTGATTTCCCCGGGCCGCAGTAAGCGGATTAATGCCCAGTGTGAGAGAACTTTCGATAAATTCAAAGTCGTAACCTCCATGGCCACGTTAACAGAGAATATGGTGACAGGAAGGAAGCTCGGAATAAATATTTTCACAACGCTCCAAAGCGGTCATCTGTGAGGAAATGGCCCTTCCTATTTGAGCGATAACGATTACGTGGTATTTGGTTGTGCTTGCCAAGGACCACACGGCGAACGCAGCGAGTTGCTTCTTGCTTTTGTATTTATACTCTGATCGTGTTCCCTTCTCCTACGACGACGATGGCAGACCTTACGGTCCTTTCTTCCCTAACTCCAGTGCCTATAATACCACAGAGCAGAAGGCCTTTCTCTTGGAATGGAACAGGAATTCCACGGCGATCGAAGAAATCCCTTTCACCACCAACACGAAAAGAGCAGCAATCACGATCACTAGACGTATATGCAAGCAATTTAATGAGGAGCAGGAGGCTGTCAAGCACTAGTATTGCAGAGGAGAGGGAAGAGGAAGAAGCGTCGACGCCGTCAGAGGTGGTGATGGTATTTTCAGGGCCGCGGTCAGATTCCCCAGGGCATGATAGGGAAGCCTCTCAGTCATCATCCACATCGGCGTCTACATCGACCTCGACGAGGGTATCGCTGGATACTACCTCCGTGTCTTCGTGTTCCTCTTCGTCAAGTGCCCCTCCTTCAGATGACTCTGTGATGCAGCACAAGACCAGAGTACCATCGCCGGAACCTTTGCCATCACGAACCACCCGGTATCCTAACACTCGACATCGCCCCACACGGTCTCGAAGTGCCCCTCCATTCAAGACCACTTTCCAGCTCGAGAACGAATCAACCCCAAATTCGCCTTCGTCAACGGGCACCACAACGCCGCAGTTCACGAGACATCGCACCAAGAGGAGCATGACCACATGGAATACACCGACGTCGGCCACGAAAACGTGGTCGTTTGGGTATGGTCATGATAAGAATGAGTTGCTGAAGCCGCCCCCACCGTTACGTGAGTCTCCACCGTTTCAGCTTCATCATGTTTGCCCAGCCCTAATGTTTTGATTGCAGATCGACCGACGACATTTTGGCGCCATACATCTCGCTCGGGGGTGACTTCGTCGTCATATTCACCTTCCACACATCTAATACGGCGGTCAACATTCATCGCAGCAGGGCTCAAGTTTGACAAGCCCGTGTGTGATCTTAGTGCACTTGGAGTGGAGAGTCGGATACAAAGTCCAGCTGCGCACAAGGTCCGCGACGCATTTTGGGAAGTGGTGCTATAGCGGGAATACGGGGACCCTGGGATCTTCAGAGCGCAAAGGATGTACGACTGGATCCAAGCATCTTTTTCTTGGATTCCACTCATGTCGCGCTCTACAATTCAACCTCAGCGCCGCACGTCGACGTACTTCTCAACTCCTAATGGACGTTGATACCCCCAGACAGTCACATCGAACATTCATACCCTGCTGTCAAGCACTTCATCTTTTTGATACCCTTCACGCGCCATAATTTATTGTTACACCGCGATCCTTAGCTAACAATGTATGCTCAAATAGCAACTTTCGAAAGTCAAACTTCGTTTACACGGATGGATTCACCTACATTATGAACTCAGCTATACACAATTACGGTTTCTTCGTCATCATGAGTAGATAGTACTGTAGATCTGTCGTCTTCGTCGACGCTACCACCTGTAGAATCAACAAAAAGCAGCAGGCCTGTCAAAATGAGGCAGATGGCCAAGGAACTGTAGAGAAGCTTATATTGGGCGACGTCTTCGCTGTGGTCGAAAAATCTTAGGATAAACATATTCTTGGAAACCTGTCAGACAACGGAGAAATGAAGAAGGCGCCACATACTGAGAACATGCCTCCTAGCGCCTCGATGACGGAGAAAGAGCCGAAGAGAACCGCACTGTGAGATGTGACAGATGAATAAATAGCGGGAGCGATAGCAACTGTGAAAGGCGAGATGGCGTCGAAAACGAGGTGGGCGATTCTATTTGAAGCTGCAATAGAGATAACTGCGACGGTGGAGAATACATCAAGGGAGAGACAAGTGTAGGCTAGGCGCCTGGTGAACCTGAGAACAGACTGAAGAGGTCGTGGTTTTCGTTGATATAGGATTGCAATGACTAGTGAAAACACCCCTTAGTAAACAAGGCGGCCCTGGCGCGTGAATGACGAGTGCTCACCGGGATAAAGAAGGAGCAGTGCAAACGTCGAGGCTGCATGTTGGAATATCGAGTACCACTAGTATTGTTATGAAGTAAACGAGGGTTAGTACGTGTAGGCGCCTAGAAGGAAGTAGACGGACAGAGAGAGTACCGTCCGAAAATATAATCCCGAACCACATTTTGACGACCCCGAAGTTCTGCGTTAGTTGGTTAAATATTTCGAGCATGGCAATGCGTAAAACGTCTTACGGGGGTCAGAGAATACACGAAAAGGGCTAAAGTCAGCCATGGCCGTCGCGTGAATACGATCGCGGGAGAAATGGCAGCCTTGAGGATGGGTAACTTGTGTGCTGGACTTCGTAGTGTTTCGGGCAGGAGCCAAGTGATCAGAACAACATTTAGCACGGTGGCAAGGCTGGATATGATCATCAACGGGATGAAATATTCCTGGGCCGGAAGAATCAGCGGGAGCATGGTAAGCTGTTGAATTAGGGTCATAATTAATATCTTGATCCCAAACCGACTCCAGGGATTAGTACGTACCTCCGTGCCTCCGAAATAAAAAAGCATGCTAAGGCCTTTGAAAGCACTGAATAGCACAAACCTGACGGTAACAATCATCAGCAAGGCGCAGGATTCGTATCAATTAGACTTACCTTGAACCGGGCGAGGTACAATCAGCGATATAGCTAAGATAAAAAGAGCAATCAGCAGTTGTTGAGAGTTGCGCAGGTCTAGGCATACGTGTGAAGCAGGCCATTGAAGGCGATGCTGCCCCCGAACAGACAGTCCAGAGCAACGCTTCCTACATAAACACGAAAGTCCTTCCGTATAAATTCCGCTTGGACGATGACAAGATGCCTGTAATATTGTTTAATGATAGAAAGGCACATTCATCAAAATACGGACGATATTGTCGTTCCGGTCATAGAAATAAGCATTACTGGTTTCCTTCCCCACACGTCTGCAACGTGGCTCCATGATCCAATGGTGAAGAGACTCAACAGGGCACGAAGCGTGCTCATATCTATGAGTAACCGTCCTTGAGTGACGAATCACATGGAGTTGAAGGAGCTTACATTGCCGGAAGGACGGTGGCCGTTGCTCATTTATATCCTGTTGTAATATAATGTATACTGAGGTGAACTGATCGTACATCCCCCGCTATCGAAGCATATCCAGCAAAAGAAATACTAAGAAATTTTGGAAATACGTACGTGCAGAAAGTATAATGAAGCTATAAGACACAATCTTATGGTGATGCTTTTAGACAAATCATGAAGGGATTGATCAGTGGCGATACTCACTTGCAAAGGTTCCTTGTTCGGTTGTCACTGCTAGCATCATTCACCTCAGCTCTTGGTAATAGAGGCGATGTTTCCGTAGCAGCGTCAGCAGGCGGGCTGGCTTCAGTGTCCTGCGTCGACATTATGGTGATCACTTGAGATGATAGAACAAGGCTGTGCATCGAAACAAAACATCACGGACCGCGAAGATCCGGTTACCCAAAGGAGGTTTTGATGAGGTACAGTATAAGGCTAGATTCGTATTGAAACACGGCCAGCTGCACGCTACAGCAACGGCGACTGGTGCGTGGTCGACCTCTGGATCGATGCTTTCAGCATGGAGTGCGACTCGGAATTCAGTTCCCAAAACAGATTTGTAAAATCAGTATCGCAGCTCAAGCCGTAGAGATATACCCATTTGGCGTTTCCGAATACGTGTTTCGAGATTAGAGATTATTCTCCATTCGGTATGTCTGACGATCGCGAAGGAGTGCATTGGATCGACTACAAATGGGAGAGGGTGCGCAAAAAATGGAGGCGAAACAAATGACAGATAGCAAAAGATCTTGCAATTCTGCGAATGTAAGCCTTCGAGCGTCAAAGAACTTGAAGGAGATCTGAACCAGATGTCAGATTACCGACTCGGATACGCGTCGACTTCGGGCCGCAATTAGTCGACGGCCCCGAGTCGGGTGGCGGTGCAATAACATAACATTAATTCAAGCCTTTCAACGTAGTATGAGAAGGTAGGGTCCCCAGCCTGACTCAAACCGACCGTTAGCACAGTGTCAGTGAAATGTAGAATGGGTATTGAGGTGCATACATGAGATCATTGAAAACTAAACCTTAAAAAATCAAAACTTGAATGCCGTGATGCTATACGAAAAGTACTACGCTGAAGTAGAGAGGGAGTTCAAAGTGAAAGTCGGAGAGAAGAAGGTGCGTCAGTGGCAGTGCTGATCTTACGAGTTAGGAAACGCGTTCAAAAGTAACAGAAACAAATATAGGTTTTCTCTCATTAACGTTCATCATTCACGCACGTCGGCGACGTCGCACCAGCTGCCTTTGTCTATTTGTCCCCTTTAGGAAGGGTTATCCAAACTGCATAATGAGCTGTTCTGAAGGATCGGGAGTCGATAAGTGGACCTCCACGACTCTTAGCATCGCTCAGAAGTTAGAACGCACTAATATTCCCGCATGGGTAGTGCTGAACGATACAGCCTGAGAGAAAAGTACTGCCGCAAAGGAAGTACGGATTTATCGTGAGTGTATGAGCTCTATCCTGATCCGTAGTGGTTTGACTTTTCAATGTAAGAAATACTTTATCCGCACGGAAAGGATACTTGTTGGATACTGGATAGTTCCCGCGGATGGGGATCATGGAGGCCGAATGTTTTTTATAGCGCGTCTTGAACGTGGCCGTCGACGAACTTATCCAAGGGATCCTTTGTTGCCCCTACCAGCTTAAGGCGAATTTGGTGCTGGTGGTGTCGTCTCCTATGACGGAATCATTCCCCATTTGGACATCACCGCTCTTATGCGAGTCGGAGGATCTCAAAAGACGAGGGCGATCGGTTAGCGGGCGCAACCGCATGAGGGAAATCTCACCTCGATCGACCAATGGTCGCTCAACGATCGTAGCGTCGACCATGAATATGAGATTCAGACCGTCCTCGATCAAATTTCATTGACGAGCAGCCGTTGTCCCTGGAGCGTCGCTCCTGCGCCTGTTTCCGAGTCGTTATTGCTTCGTTTCCAACGGTCAAGTGGAAGGTTGCGCCTCTGCCTAACTAGTATATATGGGACGGGCGTAAAGATGGGAAGAGACCACTGGTTCTCTAAGTCCTACAGTCTTCTACCATTACAACCGTCTCTTCCTCCAATGGCTCTCTCCACCGTTCTCTGCTCACAGTCTTCCACCTCCTTGATTACCAAGAAGGGTCCGAAGGAAACGATCACTTCGGGCTTTGCCTCGATCTCCTCGAACGTCAGTACCCTACTCGCACCACCAACTCGGACAGAGATCCGTGCTTGCTGGGAGCTCTGCCGTCTCCAAAACGGGATGGGATGTGCGACCGTGTTTCTGCCAGTGGGTGAGTGTAGATCCCTATATGCTTCTGTTTCCATTCGCTAATCGGTAATCTTAGCGTGGTCTTTAGCGATGGTTTATCACGTTTACCCTGAGCTGACGGGAGTGGAATGCCTTACCCGAGCTGTCACCTACTTTTTCCTCTGCATCGGCATCAAATGCTTGGTGAGTCTAAACTCCCCAAAGCCATCTTCCCAATCTCATCTTTGATCTCAGATCATGACCATTGATGATATTCTCGACTACGATATTGATGCGAACGTCGAGCGTACGAAGAATCGGGCACTCCCGGGAGGTGCTATCAGCATCGGGCGTGCCTGGTTGTTCTTCGCTCTCCAAGTCGTCATTGGTGTCTTTTTGGTTTACAAGGTTCTGAGTCCCGACGCGTAAGCATTCTCGCTCTGACATCGCTTTCTTATGCTTATCTCGCTCTTCCATTCAGTCTGCGTATTTCTATGTATGTGTGGCCATTGTACGTGCTGTACCCCACTTGCAAGTGTTGGATGCACTTTGCCCCTATTCCTTTAGTGAGTAGACTCATGATACACACCAAATTCTTAGTTCTAATCTTCACTCTCAGGGCTTGATGTTCAATATCGGTGTCTACATGGGATGGGCCGATCTCGCACCTGACGGTGTAATTCCCTACCACACCCTCACTGCTGCATACGTCGGTGCGACGATGTGGACGGTCACATACGAGACTGTGTATCAGCATCAGGATAAAGTGGATGATGTGAAGATTGGCATGAAGTCGCTCGCTATACTGTGTGGCAGACACGATCCCCGTCTGCTCCGCTACCACTGTTGGGTTCGCAGCGTTGATGTCATGGGCTGGTTACCTCAACGTGCAGGGAATTGCTTACTACGTTTCCGTGGCGCTTTCGGCATTTGTTCTAATGAAGGAGCTCTTTGTGACGGATATCTCCAAGCCGAGGCAGTGTATGAAGTTTTTCTTGCACACACCCACCATTGGGAATCTCATACTCGCTGGATTGGTTGTCGATGCTGTTGTTCACCGGGTCATCGAAGGAATCCCTCTCTAAACTACCACGTACGACTGTACTATTAACTTAACAATATTTATTCGCTTCCGATGATTCCCTACCGAAATGAAATGCTCTTGCTGTAACTGCGTAAATCATCCTCTCAATGGAGATGTGAATCTCGATTGCCCACTAGGATAGTCGAAGTCACGTTCGTTACAGTGGGTATGCATACCACGGACCGTAAATCTTGGGCGGCCCCGATTTGCGTTGGCATAACGGTGGCCACGCATTATTCTGTGATAGACATGAAATAGAGTTTCGATGGCTCACTCAGAAGACATATTCACGGACTAAGGTGACAGCTACAATCCCACAACCTAAAGGTTCTACTACCGAACATAGTCCCTAAACGCGCCATGCCTTCCGAATGATCCTATAATACATATGATTAGTCGCTAGTGCAGCGGAACTTGCAGACTATCCACTTCGGAAGAATTCCACGGAAACCTATATCCAAGAAAGAATCAGGTGATGTCTCAGGAATATGGCTAATGCAGAAAAACCATACCCAGGCATCAACATTCCTTGTAACCACTCGGGGTTATCAAGTCTTTGGATCGACATAATCGTTTCATCCTGCATACTCCCAGGCTGGTCCCCTGCCCCAACATTCCCGTTGATATTCTGGTTTCCGTTCATGACATGAACAAGCTCTATATCGCTTCCAAATTGTGTTGACCAGCTGCCAGCTGCATGAGTCGTCTCCGGCATGAAAGTAAAACCCGCAGAGTCGTATCCTTGGGCAACAAATGAATTTAGCCAGTTATCACTGCTTTCTCTATTCGTCTCTCGAGCGACGTTCATGGATGTACCCGTATGTCCTGGTAAGAATGTCTGTGAACCTTCGAAAGCCGTTCCCTGGCCGCTGTCTTGATATTTGCCCAAAACCGTGGCCAAGAACCTAGCATACAGCTTCGGGGTGTGTCGATTGTCTACCGCGATGTCTGATGAGCTAAACTTATTGATCAGGATCCCGATAAGTCTGAGGCTCTCGTCTTTATCAGCTTGATCGAGGAGAGACGAAAATTCGGGCCATAGGAGCTATTTGTGCTCACCGGGTCAATGAAATCTGAAGTTTATGATACGATACGTACTTTGAACAGGAACACAGCTGCAAATGCAGCACACATAAAATGGCGATCTGGAGCATACCGCATAAATCCGCTAGGTACCAAATCCTCGTTCATGCATCTGATCACCGATTTAGCATATTCGAGGCACTGTAAAATATGTTATTGACTCGATTCAGAAGAAAGTGTTGCCGGCGAACCTTGCTGAAGAAATAATCATACCAAGTTTCTATACCTGCATGAAATACTTGATGGAAACCAAAAGAGAACATCACCAGCCTGAAATAGGCTACGCAGCTGCGTGTGTATAAACTTTCCTCAATGTCACGTCTGGATTGAAAATGATCCTGGACTTACAAATGTAGCTCACTGCGCCGCAGCATAGCTCCACGATGGACTGCCGCGGCCTCAAGTTTTCTCTTCCATTCCTCCTTGAAGATTTCAATCTCTCCATCATATCTCATGGTGGTGTCCCGCAGATTTCCTCTTTCCGAATTGATGAGTCCGCTCCGGTCTAACAGCACCTCTTCACGGAACCTCGCTACGATGCGCACAAGAACATTGTACCCGCACAGGTACACATCGTAGTCGAGATTATGGTGGGATTGTCTATACCACTCTCCCGAATGACGGATAACTGTATCCTCCTTCATCATCCGCGACTTTCCGAAATGTATAGCTGTCCCTTGGTCCAAGAGAAAGCAAAACTGCCAGACGCGGACTCGATTGAGATATTCACGTTCTTCGTTCTCGCTCGCTGAGTTGATTTTTGCCGTCCGATCCAAGCGTAGAGCAGTCGCAATACTGCTGAGAATTTAGAGAAATAAAAAGAATAGGACACGATGAACGCACCTGATGGCCATACCCGTATATAACCAAGTCTGATCTCTATCCCAGCTCCTTTCAGGGACAGCGTAGATACTCATCAATATGTAGGACTGACATAGCTCGATGTTTTTCATGTCGTCATGAACGAGGGCATTTGCAGCGGAATATTTCGCAAAGCGCATCGCTACCGGGTAAATGCTTGATTTCCGGGGATGGTATCGAGATGCTATGGCACAGATGACTGTGAAAAGGACAGGACATCGGGCCAAAGTTGATTTCGGAGTAAGTAAGACCGGATCGAGAAGAGCTATGAAGGGCTAAATGATCATCAGCGTGCCTTACATGGAAACTAACCTGTGCTTTCTCACATTGATATACTGATAGAAGCTTCAAATCGAACCACTAAGTCAAAAAACGCGAAAAACACGGAGACTAGGGAGAGACCTCACATATCAAACAACTGTTCAGCGTCTTCAAGTGTCACAAGACCGAGTACCAGTATCTCTGGGGTATTGAGCCCTTTCGAATTACCCAGTTCAAATCCTTGACACGCGAACTCGACGTGAGTGTGCTTAATGAAAACGCGACAGGAATGAAACGAACCGGGTTCTGAAGAAATTTCCTGTGCCTCGCAAGCAACATCGCGCCGAAAGATTTCGCGCTCCCTTTCCCTTCCCTTCCGACTTGGAATTCTCCGTTCCGGTCTGAAGTCGACAGGAACATGCAAAGACTCGGTAAGCGCAGTTGGTATCTCTTCGTGCTCTTGCACCTCGCTATGGGTAAGTAAGCTGTGTTGCTGGTCATGCGGCAATCGACCTAAAACTTCTCCGCTGGCTTCCCTGGAACCTACCATACCAGTTTGTACACCGGACTTAAGATGATTGAGCCAGGCAAGAACATTGGGGTTGTTGGCATCAGAAGGTGATACAGATTTGAGGTATTCGTCAATCGAATGAGGTGTTGCAAGGTAGGGATTATGGAGCTGCTTCAGGAGAGTCTCAATGATAGCGTCTTTCTGTCGAATTTCGGTCAAAAGGCGATCGCGCTCGCTGTCGCACAATTAGAATTTAAACTACGCCGGGATATTCTTGTATGGATGACTTACTAAACCTTTGGTTTTGGGGCTTCTACGACGCAGCGGTAACCTTTAGGCTTGCATCGCTGGCATGTTTGTTCGCCGGGTGCAAAGTCGCATTTCATCTTGACTTGCTTGCACCGCGTACACGCACCGGGTCTGCGTCTAAAGACCTTGTCGCCATTGCGATTAGAGTTTCCGTCCCTGTCCCTTGTGAGCACGGGCTTCGTCTTATTTGGAGGCGTCTTCTGTGGCTGCTTTACTGACGGTGGAGCAGTGGATGAAGGGAGGTGATTTTGACGCATGTTGCTCGTCATTCCGTCGTAATTGTCGTAGCTTTCCTGCTGCTGATTGGGCTCCATCGAACGTCGGACATTGACTTGTTGGGCAGGCTGCTGATGCTGCCGGTAATCGTAGAAGTTAACGCTCTGCTGATACCATAGGTCGTAGGCATCCTGAGATGTTTGGAACAGCCGGGCATTGGCAGTGTAGAAGGAGGGAGTAAGACCATTCATCGTGGCACTGTGACCATTGTCATCCTGACTCTTGCATCTTAAAAGTCTGTTCTAACTTCTCCGGTAAAACTGTCCGAAGCAGTCACAGATTTTGCAACTTCTCGGTTAGATAGGGAACAAAGCTGCGCGGACTCCTGCATCCTCTTCATAAGCAGAAGAGTGAGAAGAAGGGACTATGTCAAAAGATCCGAACTTACATAATTTAGTTTCTGGCACTTAATGGATGGCTAAATGGTTACCGTGAAGGTTTAATGCCACTGTTTGTTCCGAGTCCTGTGTATACAGGTCTCGGTCTTATGCAGTCCTGAGGGTTTGGGTGGCGGTGCATTTTCATTACCTCCGAGGTTTCTCCGTTTCGGCCTATATCGGCATTGTCCTTTTTGGCACATCTCGGCTTTATCAATATTATTTCCTTTTGAATTATTAATATTTAACTATTTTTATTTCTATTTGTGCCCGTCCTTTCCCGCTTTTGGTTCCGATTGACTCCCTCTGTCCGACCTTGTGGAAAATTTTCTATTCGTGCACGGCTTTTGCCGCTCTCGCTCCCCCTTGCATCTGTCATCCATCCTCCCTTCTCTCGGGTATGAAGGCGTTTCTTCGAATCTTGGTAGGTTATTTTCTTCATAATTCGCTCACGATGCTTATTCTCCTTGGATTCTAGGTCGGATGTCACGTCCAAATTTTACGTTCATTAATGTAAATTTTTGTGGGGTCGACGTCCAGCGGAGGATTTTGAAGACATTCGTTAGGGCTGTGGTTTGAATGGTATGTACTGCGTTAATCATTCGTTGACTTGGATTGATTTTTTTGAATTTCAGATGCCATGTCACCCCTTCAGAATCTCCATCGCACTCCCTTCTTTCCGTTTGCCTTCTCCCTGTTATGCCCCGAATCCCGATCCCACCTAGTTCCGAGGGAGATTCCATCTGTCAGCATCTCTCCCGTCGAAACAGCTTGAATCCCAGGGATAAGAGCAATAGGACAGTGTTTTTCCCCGACACAACGTATCGTGTTCCGGCGAGCAAGGAGTGGAGAGAGGGTGCGTGGTATCAGGTGTACCCGAAGATCACAGCACACCATGCCTGCGGGAGGGAGGACATTGACTTCACTGATCATCTGCGCATTCAACCACATGTCCCCACCCCGAGGCCGGCGTGTCCACTCTGTAGCCATTTCCATTCATCTGTCATCGCCGTCGCCGTCGCTGCCCTCCGTCTTTGCCATCACCATTCCTCCGTCACCGTCGTCACCTGTGGACTTGAACGTTTGAACTTTGAGTACCAGGCTACATCAAACCAGGTTTTGCCCCGCTGCAACATATCGACGTCCCCCGACTGCAGTGTTGGGGCTGGTCTGTGATGAGCAGTTTAGATTTGGAGCGATGGACACCGTGACAAGGGAGATCAAGACGCGTCCCCACCCCAAGGCAGGACCATCTCCATGGCGCACCCTCCTCCGGTGTTCGACAAGTGCACGGTGAGTTCTTTGCTCCTTGTTCCTCTATTATCTTTCATGTTGATATCTGATAGATGCTTTTTCGTGGTATTGAGCTTAGTGGCACCAGTTAGAAGCATGGTTGAGTGAACAGCGAGGGTAAGATTTATCGTAAGTCGATGTCGCTTTTCACTCTAATCTTTTCCGTACAGTGAATGGTACGGCCGCTCAGATATTTTATAGTAGGAGAGCGGATGGTCATTTAGCTACGCCCTTTGATACCGACACCGTATGGCATTTCTCCTTCACCTTGACATTCAAGGTATGTGTATTATACCTGTCTAGCGTCGCATACTTGCTAACCCATCCTCATCAGCCCCGAATTTTCAACCTACGGCAAGCTACAGTCTCAAGGTCGCTCCTCAAGGTGATTAGGGTTGAATGCTTGTATCAAGGTGCAAATGCTACGCTTCATTCATAGCTCTCTCTTACCCTCCGCTAGCTTGGATGCTGGTCATGATGGCCATGGACGATTTCTACACCAACCAAACAGTCATGACAGGCTGCAACTACTACCGTGGAGACCAATGTGGAATGAGGATAGGCTTGCGGTCGATGAGAGGTTTTGGGAAGAAGCTGATGTTTTTGTTAGCCTGAAGGACGTTGCGGGGAAAGGTATGTCGTGGCTGTACATGCCTTTGTGTTTGACTACTGACTAGTCCCATCTAGCCAGACATCGACAGCACATACTTCCTGTAGTAGGTGAGTATCATTGCCTTTCCTCCCATTTGACGCTAACCTTGTTGCAGATATCACAAATATAATTCAATTTTGATTCCAAGATGTAGCAGGCATAGTGAGACTAATCCTCCAGAGGCATTCCTGTCAGAATTCTTTAGTGTTGGATGACACGATGGTTTGAACTGGCCTAAGCCCGTGGCGTATTCAAACACCGCGACATGTGGAATCTGGATGCCAGCGATCGCCACCATCTTCTTGAAGTTCTTCCTTGTTCCGCTTACCGCTCAGGCTCATCCTAATGTCCCTGTTTTTGAGCCACCATACTTTGGACACAGTGCAATTCACTAGAAGTAGAGCGGGACATTTCGAAATGTACATTGTCATAGCGGACTGGTTTGACCACCGCCACTACTCCCTCTCGAAGATCTGCATATGAATATGAGTGTTACAGACCGCGTCTGTATTCCACGTTCAACTTTTCCTATCCTCTTGTCCTATGCCACATGAATCTCAATATGTGCAATATTATCGTGGGCGGGAGGTACGACGTGTGGTTAATCGAATGGAGCATGTCCGTGTTCCTCCATGGTTCGAGTACGCGAACGTGATTGCATCCCTGCCATACGTCTTTTATCCTTCCTCTCCTCTTGTTTTCCTCGATGATACATAGCCGTGCATGGCACACAGGACTCGGACCTGCCACGCCCCGCGATGGCCTACCACTTCATACCGAAGTACTAGACGGTTATATATCATGATTCGCCCGTTGCTAAGCAAAATAGTCAGTATTATCTGCTTGGCTTGGCAGAGTGCAATGTTAACTCACGATTGTCGTTCATTTATTCCCCTGCATAATCCAAAGACCAGGTTGCGATTCTGCTGAAAGTACAATTAATTTAATTGATGGTCACAGAGTTCCATTTTCCAATTTATTTCGAAAAGAGCTGAGGTGAACAAGACAGTGCGGCATAGTATGTCCGTTATCAGTGATTCAGCGCCGGGCGGACATAAATAGAGAATTAAAAAGGGTACGAGCTCTCCTCACAAGATAACAGCACTCCAGACGGCGCGCAGATACATTAGAAAAACTGAGAGATCGCATCATCATGTAATGCATCCGGCACGCAACAAGGTAGAACGGCAGCATTCACAAGCACCCCACGAAATTCCCGAGAGCGCGATATTCATAAAGAATTTCCGCTCCAGAACGACCTACTTAATTGTTTAGAGAGAGACGCTCGAGAAGCCAATAAAGGATGAGCCAAATGGCCGATATTAACACCCTTGATATGGAGTCATCCCGCCGATGGCAACCGTCACTGATGCAGCAGCCCTGCAGGAAATGTACATCGTATTGATGGAAGGATGCTTATATGTTGTCCCCAGAGAGCAAAGCTCTTCTTAAGTTCAGCAAGGTTTTACAGCCAAAGCCGAGGATCATCAGTTTCAGGGGGAGAGACTGCCAGAAGGACATTCATAGCTGATTAGTTCGCGCGGTAGGCGCGGTAGGTTGCTCGGTATGCGTGGTATGCGTGGTGTTGATTGATGTTGCAAGAGGTCCCAATCAGGAACAGCCAGGTTCACGTGGTAATAGTTACGGAAGGCCGCGTCACAGTCACGGTCACGTGTTACTGCTGACGTCCCGCTCCTCAATGCCAGTGCCCAATGCCCATGTTGACGGGCACAGAAATAATTCACCCTTGCATTACAAAGGCCGACAAGCGCCACAGAACGCTACCTTAGTTCCAACAGCGTTTTGATACAAGCATACAAACAAAGGCACTCATTCACATATCATCCAAGACGGGCCATCACTGCTGCATACACAGTAAGTAGTTACTAGTACCCCAGGCCGATTTTCAAGCCAATGTCATCAGAGAATAGAAAGCCAGGACTTTCCCAAATTTCCATGCCAGGACTTATAGAATGCCCGACCTTAGAATTAGTCGACGAAGGACTTCGAGCGGGTATCTCACTCAGGTTTTTTATCGTAGCAATTATCCCAAGTCCCTCGCTCATGATGATACTGATAGATATCTCTCAGGCCACCGAGACGACCATCACCTTCTCCCAGCCGGCATTGAGATTCCAGTTTGGTCATCCAGCAGTTGAGTCCACAAGCAGACGATGCCCATTGTACTCCTGGCAACAACCAAGGATTCGAAAGCGAAATTAGTAAACAAGGGTCCGATAATGCTAGTCACAGCACTGAGCACACACAGACGCGCAACAGACAAGGACGGCCACCAAACCAACACCAAACAGACAGACACTAGGTCGTGCGTCCGCTAATCACCAACGAAGTTACATTAAAGAAGCGTACAGTAGGCACCAGCTGGCAGACAGTGACCGGCAGGCTACTCTCATTTCTGCACGCCAAGAGTACGATAGTGTTCTGTCAGTAACCCGCTGCCAAGGTTGAAGGTGCCGGGAATGAACCATATTGAATCTACAGCGCATACAACCACCTGTACATGACATCTGCAATAGAAGTTTACTCCACATTCATAGAATACACTTGCGGTACCTATCACAGCTGGATGGCAACTGCTTTTTCTTTGCGGGAGGCCGAGGTGGGCACGGCGAAGGGAAACCGAAGCTTTGTATTACGATTCGGCAGATTACAAAACGCTTTTGGGAATTCCTTGCGGGTGTTCTGCAGAAATGTGGGACAGAATCTCATTTGGTGGGATCTCGGGCGTTTTGTTTGCGTGGAAAGATTTTCGGAAGTCATAACGTAACCTTCACGCTCAATTAGGGTTACACCGCTTTCCTCCTGACCCTTCAAGCTTCATGTCCGACCCAGAGGCGATATCATCCTCAACCCTGCTACATCTTCTATGTTCTACATTTCGTAGATCTCAATTCTCGTACTGCATACCAGCTGCCTGAATATTCAGGTCAGGTCGAGCCTCAAATTCCCGCCGCGACGCCCGCTCAAGGATACCATGGCTGTGGGTAGACGTAGTTGTCAGAAACTGTAGAGACACAAGAATTTCTGGCGTTAGTTAGAATAATGTGAGTGTTGTCTGTCTGTGCATAACATGAGCTTATTCGCCTGCCTTTGGATAAGGGATTTATCTCAAATTTGTGCGGTCATCTCAGTATGGGTTCGAAGATTATTCTTGTACTTCTTGGATTTGCGAGAAAACATCGTGGAATTCTGTGTTTTCTCGTCTAACGGTTCAGTTAGCTTGTCCCCTGGCGCTAGGAAGATATCGTCCAGCGGCGAATCCGGTTTTCCATCGCGTCTTTTCTGGTGGACGGGGTCAAATAGCATGAGAATGGCAAAGAAATCGGGGCAGCTCAGTAAGACAACCTGCCATAACGCAGCTACTCTGTACATTGGTGGGCTACGGGAAAACTAGCAGCTGCTCAGCAGCACTAGCGCGTCTTCGACAAGCCCCAGTGGATGCCAAGTGTTTTTCGTCGCATACTAGTCGATGCTTCCTGTAGTGGAGTTGAGTGCCAAGGAGCTGAAAAAGCTCGACGGCAGTCTCGTGACTAGACTGTATATGTAGGCAGGCTGTCGTCTATCGTCGGCTTACCACATAGAAGGTTCCGTCACAGGACTAGGGTAATGTCGAAGCTTGGGGTGACGGCATTGCAATTTTTATCTGTACTCTTGGCTGGTAATCTTTCATAAGGTACGCATTCGCCGACGGAGCTTTGTTATGTGCTGAGCTTCCTCGAGGGTTCAAACCATTAATTATGTTGCTACGTAGGCGTGATCCCAGCCCATTTATCGGACCCTTGCAACGGTGTATTGTGCGGTGGATCTATAGAGTATTGTTTTATTTCTATAATTTTCGTCACAAAACTCACTCGATCCAGGTTCTTCGGACTCTTCGAAAATTTCTATTCGTGGAATGCCTCTTCTTGACTACCGTTGTTATCGTCCTCGTCCCTCAGACTACAAAGATATTTGAAGCTATCTTCGTACAGAGAAGCCTAGGATCGGGAGCAAGTAATCGCCGGACGGGAGTGGAGAGGGTCGTTCCCATTACATCCTACAGTCGAAGCCTACTTCGGTTTGCAGTGGTCAGCCTAGCCGAGATCTTGTCCAAACCGCAACCCAATTCCACTCTGGTTCAGCAGCCAAGGAAGGATACGAAGACCCTCAAGCGAGCTCTGCCCGTCGTTTGATCGCTATTCCGTGAGCAAGTGCTGGTAATTGGATCGACCTATGGCTCAAACTTTGACGGTCTCAGTGGGGTCCTTGTGGGTAGGAAATTTGGGCCGACGTGAGATTTTATTGGACTCTGTAGATTTCATCTGATATAGTCCCAAAACACTGGGCACGACATACGAGGATCATCATGATACTGGATCGGTATCTTTGGGCAGGTAAAATATCCTATGGCATCTGACCTCACGTTGATCTTGATCTGTCTTTGAAGAATGTCGATGAAGATGATCATACAGTTTCGTACCTCAAAAGTGGTCACTTCACCTTCGAGTGTCAAAGAACTTAAAAGATCTATGTAAACCCGTTGTCGGATTACCGACTCGATACGTGTCGACTTCTCAATTAGTCGACGGGGCCGGGCCGGGTGGCAGTGCAATACTAGTGTTAGGTGACGTTAATTCAAGCCGTTCAACGCAGTATGAGAAAGTGGTTTCGCCCAATCTGACTTAGCCCGACCGTTGGCACAAGTCGCTGAGTGTGAATGAAATGTAGAGTGGGTATTGCGTTGCGTACACAAGATCACGGAATAGCAAACTAACATATGAAAACGTTGAAGCCTGAAGGCCATGATTATACAAAAAGCAATACGGTGAAGCACTGGAAGGTGCTTCAGTGGCTGTGCTAATCTTATGGTTTAGGACACGTGGTTAAAAGCAACAGAAACAAATAAATGTTTAACTTTTTAACTTTCAAACCCTCCATTTGAATATTTCATTCACGCACTGGCTGCTTTTGTCTTCTTGTCCCCCAAGGGTTACTCAAGCCGCATAATGAGATAATCTGAAGGGCCGACTCAGAGAGTGGAAAATTGGACCTTCACGACTCCCAGCGTCTCTCAGAACGTACTAATATTCCCACATGGGTAGTGCTGAACGATGCAGAGAAGAATATTGCCCCAAAAAAAGACTGGTGTTTCGTGAGTGCACGAGTCCTATCCTGATTCGTAACATTTTGACCACTTGATGTAAGAAGGTGCCTTGACATTTCATCCTCACAGATTGAATGATACCTCTTGGATACTGGATTATTCCTGTGGAATGGGATGGAGTCCAATGGACGGTGACCCCACATATCTGTACGAATGCTTCATAGCGCGTCTATAAACGTGGCCGTCGGCAAATTTGTCAAACTTACTCTGTTTTTCTCGGAGATCCTTCGTTTCCCTACGGCCAGGGATATCTCCTATGACGACGCAGTTCCCCATTTGGGCATCACTGCTCCTGTGCAAGTCGAAAGATGAAGGCGATCGGTTAGTGGGCGTAATCGCATGAGGGGAATCTCACCTCGATCGACCGCGATCACAGCGTCGACCATCAATCTGAGATGCAGACCGTCCTCGATCAAATTTATCGAGCAGCCGTTATCCCTGGAGCGACGCTCCTGCACTGTTTCTGAGCCCTTGTTTCCTTATTTTGAAGGGGGAAGTTACACCCGCGCATGACTGGTATATAGGGACCGGTGTGCGGATGGGAGGAGACCAGGATCTCCGTATCCTACAGTCTTCTACTACCATATCTTCCTCCAATAGCCCTGTCTACTGCTATCTGCTCACAGTCGTCCACCTCCTTGATCTCCAAGAAGGGTCCGAAGGAGACGATCACTTCGAGTTTTGCCTCGATCTTCCCGAACGTTAATACTCTCCTCGCACCACCGGCTCCGACCGAGGTCCGTGCTTGCTGGGAGCTCTGACGTCTCCAAAATGGGATGGGATGGGATGCGCGACCGTGTTCCTGCCAGTGGGTGAGTGTGGATCTCTATATGCTTCTGTTCCCTTCCGCTAACCGGGAATGTTAGCGTGGTCTTTAGCGATGGTTTATCACGCTTACCCTGAGCTGACGGGAATGTAATGCCTTACCCGAGCTGTTGTCTACTTTTCCCTCTGCATCGGCATCAAATGCTTGGTGAGTCCAAATTGTCCAAAGCCATCTTCCCAATCTCATCTTTGATCTCAGATCATGATCATTGATGATATTCTCGACTACGATATTGATGCGAACGTCGAGCGTACGAAGAATCGGGCACTCCCGAGAGGTGCTATCAGCATCGAGCGTGCCTGGTTGTTCTTCGCCCTCCAAGTCGTGATTGGTGTCTTTTTGGCTTACAAGGTTCTGAGTCCCGACGCGTAAGTATTTTCACTCTGGCGTTGCTTTCTTATGCTGACCTTGCTCTTCTATTCAGTCTGCGTATTTCCATGTATGCGTGGCCGTTGTACGTGCTGTACCCGACTTGCAAGCGCTGGATGTACTTTGCACCCATCCCTTTGGTGAGTAGAATCATGATACACAATTAAGTTCCCGGTTCTAACCTTCACTCGCAAAGCTTGATGTTCAACACCGGTGTCTACATGGGATGGACCGATCTCGCACCTGCCCCCCTACCTCGGTGCGACGATGTGGACGATCACATACGAGATTGTGTATCACAAAGTGGATAATGTGAAGATTGGCATGAAGTCACTCGCCATCCTGTATGGCAGACACACGATCCCGATTTACTCCGCTATCAGTGTAGGGTTCGTAGCGTTGATGTCATGGGCCGGTTACCTCAACGAGCAGGGACTTCCTTACTACGTTTCGGTGACGCTTTCAACATTTATTCTTTTGAAGGAGCTCTTTGCGACAGATATCGATAAGCCGAGGCAGCGTATGAAAAATTTCTTGCACACACCTACCATCGTCCTCGCTGGATTGGTTGTCGATGCTGTTGTTCACCGGGTCGTGGAAGGAATCCCTCTCTAAAGTAGTACCACATACA
This sequence comes from Armillaria cepistipes, assembly GCA_900157415.1. NCBI lineage: Eukaryota > Fungi > Basidiomycota > Agaricomycetes > Agaricales > Physalacriaceae > Armillaria > Armillaria cepistipes. The sequence continues at coordinate 2,753,026 of FTRY01000005.1, forward strand.
ACTGTATTATTAACTTAACAATATTTGTTCGCTTGCCGTTGGCCTAGGCGTGTAAATCATCGTTTAAATGTACCCGTAAATCCCGCCTGCCGACTCGGATAATCGAAGTCACGTCCATTGCAGTATATATGCCACGGACCGCAAATCTTGGACTGCCCCGAGTCGGTAACGGCGGCTGCGCATTATCCTGTAAGGACCATGATCTCAGACAATTCACTGGCTTCACTCAGAAGGCGCATTCACAGATTAGGGTGACAGCTACGATCCCACAACATAAAGATTGTACTACAGAGTATATTGCTTAAACTCGCCGAATTAACCTTAGTCGGTAGTGAAGCATAATTTGCAAACTATCCGCGCTCGGAAGAATTCTACGCAAACCTATATCCAAGAAAGAATTAGGTAATGTCTCGGGAATATGGGTAAAGCAGAAAAACCATACCCAGGCATCAACATTCCTTGTAACCACTCGGGGTTATCAAGTCTTTGGATCGACATAATCGTTTCATCTTGCATACTCCCAGGCCGGTCCCACGCCCCGCCATTGATATTCTGGTTTCCGTTCATGACATGAAGAAACTCTATATCGCTTCCAAATCGTGTTGGCCAGTTGCCAGCTGCATGAAGCGCCGCCGGCATGAAAGTAAAACCCCCAGAGTCGTATCTTTGGGCAACAAATGAGTTTTGCCAGTTATCACTGCTTTCTCTATTCGGCTCTGTAGTTATGTTCGTGGATGTATCCGTATGTCCTGGTAAAAACGTCTGTGAACCTCCGAACGTTGTGCCCAGGCCGCTGCGTCGATACTGGCCCAACACCGTGGCCAAGAACCTTGCATACAGCTTCGGGGTGTGTCGGTCGTCTACTGCGATATCCGATGAGCTAAACTTGCTGATCAGAATCCCGATAAGTTTTACGATCTCGTCTTTATCAGCTTTGTCGAGGAGAGACGAAAATTCTGGTCGTAGAAGCTATTTGTCCTCACTAGGTCAATGAAATCTGAGGTCTATGATACGATGCGTACCTTGAACAAGAATACAACAGCGAATGCAGCACACATAAAATGGCGATCTGGAGCATACCGCATAAATCCGCTAGGCACCAAATCCTCGTTCATGCATCTGATCACCGATTTAGCATATTCGAGGCACTGTAAAATGCGTTATGGACTCTGTTCAGAAGAAAACGTTGCCGGCGAACCTTGCTGAAGAAATAACCATGCCAAGTTTCTATACCCGCATGAAATACTTGATGGAAACCAAAAGAGAACATCACCAGCCTGAAATATGCTACGTAGCTGCGCGCGTGTAAACGTTCATCAATGTCAAGTCTGGATTGAAAATGGTTCTGGACTTACAAATGTAGCTCGCTGCGTCGGAGCATAGCTCCACGGTGGGCTCCTCCGACCTTGAACTTCCTCTTCCATTCCTCCTTGAATATCTCAATCTCTCCATCATATCTCATCGTGGCGTCCCGCAGATTTCCTCTTTCCGAATTGATGAGTCCGCTTCGGCCTAACAACACCTCTTCATGGAACCTTGCTACGATGCGCAGAAGTACATTGTACCCACACAGAAACACGTCGTAGTCGAGATTATAAAGGGATTGTCTATACCACTCCCCCGAATGACGAATAATCGTATCCTCCTTCATCATCCAAGGCTTTCCAACCTGTATCGCTATTCCTTGATCCAAGAGGAAGCAAAACTGCCAGACGCGGACTCGATTGAGACACTCGCGTTCTTCGTTCTCGCTCGCTGAGTTGATTTTTGCCGTCTGATACAAGCGTAGAGCAGTTGCAATACTGCTGAGAAGTTAGAGAAATAAAAAGAATAGGACACGGTGAACGCACCTGATGGCCATACCCGTATATAACCAAGTCTGATCTCTATCCCAGCTCCTTTCAGGGACAGCGTAGATACTCATCAATACGTAAGCCTGGCATAGCTCGACGCTTTTCATTTCGTCTAGGACGAGGGCATTTGCAGCCGAGTTTTTTGCGAAGTGCATCGCTATCGAGTAAATGCTTGATTTCCGGGGATGGTATCGAGACGCTATGGCACAGATAACCGTGAAAAGGACGGGGCATCGGGCCAAAGTTGATTTCGGAGTAAGTAAGACCGGATCGAGGAGAGCTATGAAGGGCTAAACGATCATCAGTGTGCCTTACGTTGACACTAACCTGTGCTTGCTCACATTGATATATTCATAAAAGCTTGAAATCAAACAGCCAAGTCAAAAAAGGCGAAATTTTACCAAGACTAGGGAGAGACCTCACATGTCAAACAATTGTTCAGCGTCTTCAAGTGTCACAAGACCGAGTACTAGTATCTCTGGGGAATTGAGTCCCATAGAATTACCCTGTCTAAATCCTGGACATGTGAGTTTGACGTCAGTGTACTTGATAGAAACGCAACAATGATGGAACATACCGGGGCCTGCCAGTGGAGAAATTTTCTGTGCCTCGCACTCTGGTCTGAACCCTACAGGTACATGCGAAAACTCGGTAATCGCAGTTGGCATCTCGTCGTATTCCTGTGCCTCGCTATGGGCAAGTAAGTTGTATCGCTGGTCATGCGTCAATCGACTTGAATCTCCCTCGCTGGTCTCCTCAGTAGAGCTTCCCATACCCATTTGTACACTGGATTTAAGACGACCGAGCAAGCCAAGGACGATAGGATTGTTAGCATCGGATGGTGATATAGATTTGAGATATCCATCGATAGAATGAGGTGTCGCGAGGTAAGGATTATGGAGCTGCTTCAGGAGAGTCTCGATGATAGCGTCTTTTTGTCGGATTTCGGCCAAAAGACGCTCACGCTCGCTGTTTCACAATCAGACTGTGCCGGAATATTCATGTATAGATGACTTACTAAACTTTTGGTTTGGGAGCCTCTACGATGCAGTGGTAACCTTTAGGCTTGCATCGTTGGCATGTTTGTTCACCCGGTGCAAAGTCGCATTTCATCTTGACCTGCTTGCAACGAATACACGCACCGGGTCTGCGTCTAAATACCTTGTCGTTATTGCGATTAGGTTTGCCATCCCTGGAGCCCATGAGCCCATGCATTGTCTTTCCCGAAGGCGTCTTCTGTGACTGCTTCACAGACGGTTGCGCAGTGGATGGAGGGAGGTGATTCTGATGCATGTTGCTTGCCGATTGCTCGCAACTGTCGTAGCTTTTCTGCCGCTGATTGAGCTCCATCGAATGTTGGACATTGAATGATTGGGCAGGCTGCTGATGCTGTCCGTAATCGTAGAAGTTAACGCTCTGCTGATACCATAGGTCATAGGCATCCTGAGACGGTTGGAACAGCCCGGCATTGGAATCATAGAAGGAGGGAGTAAGGTCACTCATCTTGGCGCTGAAATCCTTGTCATCCTGACCCCCACATCTTAAAAGTCTGTTCTCCGGTAGAACTGTCCGAAGCAGTTACGGATTTTGCGGCTTCCCGGCTGAATAGAGAAAGCCCCACGGACTCCTGCATCCTCTACACATGCGTCGACAGATCTGAACTAATACAATTTATCTTCGGGCACTTAATAATTTAGTGCTTACTGTGAAGGATTGATGTGACTGTTTGTACTGTGGTACTGAGCGGCTATATATTATTATTCTCCGCCCGCTCCTGAGATGAATCGTATCAGAAAATAATTAGTATTGTCTACTTAGCTTGGTAGGGTGCAATACTAACTTACTATTATCGTTCATTTATTCCTCTGCGTAGTACAAAGACCAGACTGTGATTCTGCTGAAATAACTTTGATTAATGGTCAAAGAGTATCACCTTCCAATCTATTTCGAAAAGAACTGAGGTGAATAAGACAGTACGGCATAGTATGTCCGTTATCAGTGCTTAAGCGCCAGACGGACATAATTAGACAATTGAAAAGGGTACGATCTCCTTACGAGACAACAGTTCCTCAGACGGCGCGCAGACATTAGAAAAACTGAGAGATCGCATCATTACGTAACGCATCCGGCGCGCAAGAAGGTAGAATGGCAGCGTGTACAATTCACCTCACGAAAGTACCGAGAACGTGATATCCATAAAGAATTTCCGCTTGAAAACGACGCAGTTGTTAAGGGAGACGCTCGAGAAAACAATCAAGGATGAGCCAGATGACCGATATTAACACCCTCAGGTTTCATGTTTCTATGGTCACTGATGCAACAGCATTGCAGGAAATGTGCATCGTATTGATCGAAGGATACCTATGCTGTCCCGACAGAGTAAGGTTCCGAGTCTCGAGTTCAGCAAAGTTTTTACAGCCGAAGCCAAAGGATCAGCAGTTTCAAGGGGAGACACTACCAGGATCTCATTTACAGTTGCGCAGTCCGCCCGGTAGTCCCCGGTATGCTGCTCGGTATGCGTGGTGTCCGTGGTGTTCGATGGTGTTGGTACCGGTAAAAGCTCCCAATCAGGAACGGCCGGGCACACGTGGTACAGTGAGCGCGTCACAGTCACAATATCCAAGATACTTAACGTACTTAACTTTATGTGCAAATAGTTTATGTTACGCATCAAGATTTAATAACCAGTGCCCGTCTGCGTCGGGTCAGACCTTGCTTGTGAACGGAGGGAAGGATATATAAGAAGTACCTCGACTGTTCTACCTAGATACTTAAACAGTACATGAAAGGCTGTTTGTTCTATGACAATGACCGGTAAACACTACCTTACCTGTACCACTTAGTCAGGCAGATACGTGGTTTCTTGACACGGACAATTTTGGGCAGGCACAATGACAGTAAGGGAACTTTCATGGACAGTGGTAAGAAGGGATTGTAGTCAGAGATTGGCCAGTGGGCTCAATTTTAGACTGCGTAGTGAGGAGAAGGGAGGGGAATTATTCGTGGAACGAATTTCATTCTGCGCCAAGCTACACATCGACATAATTTCCTGGCATGGGTTAGCATTGCTAGGGAACCGAGTGAAATACTGTAACTTGAAAACCAATGAGCACGAGGACAACAGATGGACAAAAAGCTAACAGTGCACGAATTATCCGTAATTTCTTCGCTTTTTCTTTCGACCGACACTTGTCATAGTTTCTCTTTTTATTTAAGTACATACCAGAAAGTTTTTAAAGAATTATTTAGCATTGTTGTTTATCTTTGTTGTTATCTATTTGCTCATGTTAGGAAATCACAACTTTTGCGACCCGGGGCAAGGGGGAGGCGCGGCTAAAATCCGGCACATAGGGTAGGGGGGAGGGGGGGGAGGGGTCCAAGCCTTAAACGCGAAAGTGACATGCACTTTGTGTGCTCTATTTTAGGATATAGCACTGTAGGACTTACCTAGTGGTCCAATTTCTCTCTATTTCAATAGCCTCATCTGAATAGAGATTGTTTCATCATGAAATACTCACCATAGACATGTTCCTTGCTAATGTGAGGTATGGTAGCCAACCGGCAATTATCGGCAGCACACCGGCACATACCGGCATCACTTCGGTAACTAAAATTTGTGTAACTAAGCCATCCCAATATGTATATACTACTTCCGTATATGGCAGGAGAAGGGGGGAAGGGGGGGTCCAGCCATCCTTAAACACGAAAATGTACGTCATGTGTCTTTCTTGAATCCCGCCGCCCCCTTGACCCGGGGGGAGACCTTGTCAAGCAAGGTGACGCCTCGGTCAATCTTCTGACCTACTGTACCCCCTAGACAGACTCTTGATCTCTTGACAGGCAAGCAGTCGAGATTTGATCATTTGGGCGTGTCGTTCAAGACTTTCCGCTCAATTGCCGCTCTCGAATACAGAAATAATCCACCCTTGCAACAAAAGCCGACAAGCGCCACAGAATTTCGACGCTACCTCTAAGCTACCTCCACGAGTCGGAGACCCAACAGCATTTCGATATAAGCATGCATCATACTTCATCCGAGACTCGTCGGCATACACAGTAGTCATTCAGTTTGAGTATGTAGCTGTGAATCTAAATACTGCCGCGGGGAAAATGTGTTCGGCGGCAGATACGCCGCAGCCGACTGCATTTTCCCTCGTGTCTATTACTAAAGGGCTATTGTTTGAGTACCTCAACATTGGGTCTAGCCCAGAAGTGATACGAAAGATATTACTCCAAGCCGATTTTCAAGCCGCCGACATTGGACAGAAAAAGCCGGGTCATTTTTCCACGCTAGGACTCATAGAATGCTCGACCTTGAATTAGGCGACGAAGGACTTCGAGCAGGATCTCACTCAAGTTTGTCTTTACGATAACACTCATCCCTCGCTTATGACATGCTAACAGATATTGATCACCGGAACGACCATTGCCGGCACTGAGATTCCGGTTTGTAAGTCTAGCAGTGAAATTAGTTCTTCGGGCGGCGTTTAAGGATCGAAAAAGATTAATCTTCCAACTCGAGATCGTCACCAGAGTCATCATAATTTAGAATTACTAGGCCTACCCCTCTTGACCTGGGACGAATACAGCAACTTGGTCGGCGAGCCCAGAGTGGAGAGGGTAGAAGCGTAATTCGGACCTCAAATCGGAATATCGAACTCGGCGGATGATAAGCAGCAATCGCCGCGGATTGGAGAAGAGTAAAGACCGAACGGTAGTTGGTAAGACCAGAATGTGGGTCGATGAAGTGAAAGAGGACAATAAGACCGCAAGGATATGGGTCACAATTTAGCGGCATCAGCTTCAAGGACGCCGAATCAGTGCAGAGCCACCGTTGATAATGTTCACGAGTGTGTGGTAATACAGGTGGAGTTGAGTCCGCAGGCAGACGGCGCTCCTTGTGCTACTGTAGTACTGGCAACAGATAAGGATTCGAAAGGCAAAATTAGTAAATCAGGATCCGGTATGATGCTCGTTGCAGCACTGAGCACACGCAGACGCGCGACAGACAAGGACGGCCACCAAACAGACACTAAGCCGTGCGTCCGCTAATTACCAACGAGGTTACATTAAAGAAGAGTACAGTAGGGAGCACACCAACTAGCTGAGCGGCCAGTGACCGGCAGGCTATTCTAATTTATGCGCGCCAAAAGCACGATAGCGTTCTATCATTAGCCCGCTACCAAGGCACGGGGGGTGAGCCATTGAATCTACAGCGCATACAACCACCTTTGCATGACACCTGCAATAGAAGTTTACTCCACATCATGGAATACACTTGTTGTACCTGTCACAGCTAGATGACAACTGCTTTTTCTTTGTGGGAAGCAGAAACAGGTAGGTGCGGCGAAAGGAAACCGAAGCTATGTATTAGTATTCGGTGGTTTACAAACTTACGCATTGGGAATTCCTTGATAGTGTTCCGATGACTCGGCTTCGCACGGCTTGGCGTGACTTCTTGTGACTTGGAAGTCATCACGACTTCCAGCCGAAATTTGTCAGCAACCCGGCTCGAAGTCATATCATTGTCAACTTGGCATGAAGTCGGCATGCCGTCGACTTTACTAGACGTTACTCAAAATAGCAATACCAAACTTCAATTTCAGCGGATAAGCTACAATGCTGGGTATACGCTAGTCAATCAGAGAGTTTGAGGTCACTGCACATATATTGCATGTAAAGATGTCTCAAAAGGTGTTATAGAATGGACGGTTGAGGAGGGTGGGAACATTGTGGCTGTGTCGTAAAATGTCCAGTTTGGGAAATTGGGCCATATTTTGCACCATCGGCATGCGACTGGAAGCCGAGTCATCGGAACACTATTCCTTGAGGATGTTCTGCAGTTGAAAGGTGAGATAAAATCTCATTTAATGGGATGACCGCGGGCGTTTTATCCTCATAATTCGGAGCGCGAAAGATTTTCAAAGGATAGTAGGTAGGAAGGATTACACGGCACGGTCCAACGGGGAACGTCGGGTCATGACGTAACCTTCACGCCCAATCAGGGTTACACCACTGTCATCCTTACCATTATGTCCGATACAAAGGTGCTATCTTCCTCAGCCTGCTACACTTTCTATCTTCTACGTTTCGAAGATCTGGATTCTCCCATCGCATACCATCGCCTGAATACTCAGGTCAAGTTGAACCTCAAATTTCCACACGACGCGCACTTAAGGATACACATGTCTGTGGGTACTAGTACTAGTAGACTTGCAGCTGGCAAAAACTGTAGAAACATAAATTCTGGCGTTAGTTAGGATAACGTGAGTTTCGTCTGTTTGTGCTTAACATGAGCTTATTCGCTTGCCTTTGAATAAGGGATTTATTTCAAAGTTTTACAGCCGTCTCTGTTCGAACTTGACTACTCGTCTATTTCTTGGATTTGCGCGAAGACATCATGGACTTTCATGTCTTTTTGTCCGATGACTCAGCTAGCTTGGCTCTTAGCCTGGGAGTATATCTTCCAAAGGCGAATTCGGTTTTCCATCGCGTCTTTCTGGTCGACGTTTGAACCCGGTCGGACCGCATGAGAATGGCGAAGAAATTGGGGCAGTTCAACAAGTCAACCCGCCATATCTCATCTCCTCGGTACATTGTGCGGGCTACAGGGAAACGCGCAGCTGCTCGGCAGGACTATGGCGTCTCTGACAATCCCCACTGCCCACTTTTTTACCAAGTATTTTTTGTCGCATAGTGGTCTCATGAAAATTCCCGCAATTCAGTTCGACAGCCGTACATGAGTTTGTCCATGGGACCGGTATGTACTGATTGAATTCCTTGAGCTCATGCCGACTCACCTTCTTTCACCTCCTAAAGTCCGTGACGTGTATACTTATCTTGACCTCGATGAACCCCGAACCCGGACTGCCAGTTTTCATTTGAGTTTTTGCCGCCGAAGCAACCACTATCATCATCTCATCAATGGAGGCTGGAAATATTTGTTCAATCGGTTTCCTCAAAAACAGGTCCGTGCTTCCCGTTCCCCTAGAGCTGAACAGGCTTGGCGTGGCACTGTCGAAGGTTGCGATGATGGCATAGCAAATTTTATCCGTACTCTTAACTGGTATTCTTTCGTAAGGTGTACATTCGCCAGCGAAGTTTCGTTATGTGCTGAACTTCCTCAAGGTTCGAACCGCTAATTATGATGTTGTGTAGGCATGACCCCAGCCCATTTATCGGACCCAACGACGTATTGTGCAGCGAATCCGGAGTGCATTGTTTTCTTTCTATGATCTTTATCCACTCGATCCAAGTTCTTCAGGCTCTTCAGAAATTTCTATACAAGGAATACCTTTTTTCAGTCACTGTTCTTATCGTCCTCGTCCCTTTTCAGTTACTACAGAATTTTTTGGAGCCATCTTTGTATTGGGAAGCCTATGATCGGGGGTAAGTAATCGCCGGACGTGAGTGGATCGGGTTGTTCCCATTCTATGTATTCTACAGTCGAAGCTTACGTCGGCTTGCAGTAGTCAGCCTAACAAGAGTTGTGTCCAGCGCGCAACCCCGATTCCACTGTTCAGCAGCCAAGGAAGGGCACGAAGACCTTCAAGCGAGCTCTGCCCCTCGTTCGATCACTATTCTGTGGGTAGGTCCTGATAGTTAGATCGACCTGACCTGTGACTCAGACTTGTACAGTTTCAGTGGGACCTTTGCGGTTAGAATATCCGGGCAGACGGAAGATTCTGTTGGTTTCTGTAGATCACATCTGGCAGTCCCGAAACACTGGACACTGCTGACGGGGATCATGATACTCGGTATCTTTGGGCGGGTGATAGGGGGAAATCCTACGGAACCTAAGTAGCAAATCGTTTCAGCTCCCTTCCTTGGACAGGCATGACGCTTATTGTGGCACCTGCTGCATGTTGTGGCAAGTATACGATTCCAGTCGATCTCGCCATTTGATCTGACACGTCCGTCAGGTATCTAAAAGGCTGAGAGGTGAGAAGGTTGTATGGGAGTATTTGGCGCCACCTGTTGGTATACAGGAACCTCATTTCATACTAAGGAGTCATAGTTCATGCTAAAGGAACGGTCACGAAACTGGACAAAAGATCCGACGGTGCAATGAGTCCCATCTACCCAAATCTAACAAAAGCTGACAATTCTTCGCAGGGTCGTGGTTAGCTGCATTCCAGACTGTATAAATTGGAGCGAGCGTACCTTGATATGGTGTTTTCATCTTAGGGTGTGTTTTACCTCGTAATTTGCCCGTCTTGGCCCTTTCCTTTTATCACGTTGATCTCAATCTTTCTCTGAAGAAAACTGACGATCAGATGCCTCATGTATTTTGGTACCGCCAGAACAGTTTCTCCTATCCTCCTTTATGCCCGCTCGCTGTGAACAACATAAATATTGATGTGAGTATTGATAACCAGCCTTAGGGACTGTAGGTTCATCCTCAATTGCTGAGGGCCCGTAGATTTGGGCCTGTAGACCCACCTAGCCCGTACTTAAGTTGCGTTCCATTTATAATGCCAGACTTCTCATGATCACGGCATGTCAAACGTTTATAGTTTCCGAGCTCAAACCTTAGGCCGTCGGATAAACCGGTCCGAAAACAACTTTCCTCGCCATCACCTTGTCGACGAGGGATACTGTTACCACATACCTACCCACCTACCACACCCGACCCGTGGCCTTAGCTCATGGGGCAATTTATCCTCCCTTCTCTCGCCGTTTGCAATGAAATGTAGTCATAGTCGGACACGCCACAGCTTCAAGCTGACCCCCATTCGACTCTTTCCCAAATTCTACACTTTCTTCTCCATGCCTCACCCACTTGCGTACAGCGGTCCATAACATTCCCGTTTATTTCCCAGCTCGGTGCTGTCCTTCTCAGCTAGCGAGAGTTCTCGACAGTCGCCCTCGCCCTCTTCATCCTGGGGTGGCGCTTAGATTGTTACTGAGCATGAGCTGCCGCCGTACGCTATGGAAATCATCCATGCCTTGCCTACAGAGGTCGATGTGTGTGTTCGTCAGCAGTTCTACCCTAACAGCGCACCTGACAAGGGTCCGCTGTAACTTGTTGCTACGTTTCTAGGAAGCAATCCCACCAATGTTCGACCCTCAGGCTCCAGTGACTTCACTGGCAATACCACGTGATATTTCTAGCTTGCCCGTCGGGAAGCACTATCGCTGATGGTCTGCCAGGCGCCGAGATCGTTGCTGGGACTGGCACGGCCATATTCTCGGATGCATCCAAGGACACTGTTGATAGTGGGGTAAAATTCATCTACACTGGAATGGTCATGGGGATTCTTAGTTTGAGTCCCAGGAACATTTACAACGGCGAACCACCCATACTCGACGTCGCCTCATAAGTTCTCGGAGCACCTGTCCATTCAAGACCACCTTCCAGCACGAGAACGACTTTTCCCTAAATTCACCTTCATCGGCGAGCTCGATGTCGGACAACGCTGCAGTTCACGAGACATCGCATCAAGAGGAGTCTGTTTGGAATATACACCGTTCCCATCTACATTCTGATCTCAGCGAGCGGGGAATTACTTACTACGGTGCTGTAGCACTTTCGGCCTTTGTTTTTCTCGAGGAACTCCTTGTGACGGATCTCGATAGGCCCGGGGTGCGTGGAGATATTCCTTGTACATGCCGTGTCGTCGTAAAACATCTAGTTTTCTAAACGCAATAAATCGCGCCTGCCGACTCAGATATCGGACCACAAATCTCCATAGACGTTTTCATAGATCAGAAAGATCGCTACGATCACGACAGAAAAGTTCTACTATCGAGACAAGCTCAGACTCGTCTCGGCTTCCGGAATCATTGTGTGATAATATGACCAGTTGCTGGGCCAGCGTGGGTTGTATATTGTCCATGTTCGGGAGGATTTGTTCCAAACCATGTAAATCTTTATCCACGAGCGAGTTAGGTAGTGTCTTGACTATATGGCAAAGTCAAGGAAGACGTACCCAGGCATCACTATCCCCCGCAGCCACTCAGGATCATTAAGTACTTGCATTGACGCAAGCATGTCATCTTCCATAGCCCTCTGGCTCCCCGCCCCGCTGCTCCCATTGATATTCTCGCTCCCGTACGTGAAATGAAAGAACTCCGTGCCATTTGCAAACTCTATTGGCCAGATGTCGGCTGGTTGAGTCGTCTGCAGCGTATAAGTCGGGATCTGGGATTCTGGCCGTTGGTAACCTGCAGAATCGTATCCGCCTTTGTCTTGGAGCGCTAGAGATTCTTGGTATTCACCGCCATCTCCGTTCTTCTCTCCAACGATATTCCCAGTTACGTCTATATTCCTTGGAGAGACGGTGTGTAAATTCCTGGAAACCATTCCCTGGGGACCGTTGTGTCGGTACTTGCTCAGCAAGGTAGCCAAGAATCTAGCATACAGCTTCGGCGTGTGTCGATCATCTACCGCGATATCGGATGAGCTAAACTTTTCAATCAATGTCATGATAAGATTGACGCTCTCGTCTTCATCAGCTTTATCTAGGAGCGACGAAAATTCGGGTCGTAGGAGCTATTTGTCCCCATTAGGTCGGTAAAAACTGAGGTGGGACGACACGTACCTTGAACAAGAAGACTGATGCGAATGCGACACACATGAAATGACGATCTGGTGCATACCGCATAAATCCGCTGGACGCCAACTCCTCGTTCATGTATCTGATTACCGATTTGGCGTATTCAAGGCACTAAAAAAAAATAATGTTATAGGCACGGTTCAGGAAAAACGGTGAGCGTCGAACCTTGCTAAAGAAATAATCATACCAGGCTTCCACACCTGTATGAAATGCCTGATGGAAACCGAAAGAGAACATCACAAGCTTGTAATAGTATACATAGCTGCACGCAAATTTGTGTTAATGTTGCTCCTGGATTGAAATAGATCTGAACTTACAAGCATAACTGACTGCGCCTGAGTACAGCTCCACGGTGGGCTCCCCCCGCAGCGTATTTTCTTTTCCATTCCTCCTTAAACACCTCTATCTCGACATCATATCTCATGGTAACGCTCCGCAAGTCTACCCTCTCCGAGTTGATTAATCCACTCTTATCTGAATAGACCTCATTATGGAATCTCGCTACAATGCGCAAGAGTGAATTGTACGCGCACAGGTGTACATCATAGTCGAGATTATACTGGGATTTCTTATACCATTCCTCCGAATGGAGGATAATCGTATCCTCCTTCATTATCCAAGGCCTTCCAAATTGTACAGCTGTCGCTTGGTCGAAGTTAAAGCATAGTAGCCAGACGCGGACTCTATTGAGAGCCTCGCGTTCCTGTGTCTCGTTTGCTGACTCAGTGCTTGGTGATCGATACAAGCGTAGATCAGTCGCCATACTGCTGAGAAGTTAGAAGATAAGATAACAGGACGCGATGAACATGCCTGATAGCCACACCCGTATATAACCAGCTCAGGTCTCTATCCCAGCTCCTTTCAGGAACGGCGTAGATACTCATCAATATGTAGGCCTGGCATAGCTCGACGCTTTTCATTTCGTCTTGAACGAGGGCATTCGCAGCCGAATGTTTCGCAAAGCGCATCGCTATCGGGTAAATGCTTGATTTTGGAGGATGATATCGAGACGCTATGGCACAGATAACTGTGAAAAGGACAGGGCACCGGGCTAAAGTTGATTTTGGAGTAAGTAAGACCGGATCGAGGATGGATATGAAGGGCTAAATGATCATGAGCGTGCCATATTGAAACGGAGCTGAGCTTTCTCACATTGATATATGTATAGAAGCTTAATACCAGAAAGTAAGTCAGAAAAAAGCAAACATGGAAACTGAGGAGAAACTTCACATGTCAAACAACCGTTCTGCCTCTTCCAGTGTCACAAGCCCGAGTACCAGTATATCTGGGGGATCAAGCTCCTTTGCATGACCTAGATTAAATTCTGGACAGGGAAATCCGAGCGTGAGTTTAAGCCTAGTAGGAACACGGCAATGATGCAACGAACCATGCTCTGAGGAGCTTTTAGGTGTCTCGCAGGCGACACCGCGCTGAACATTTTTGCGTTCCTTTTCTGTTTCCTTCCGACTCGAAAACCTTAAATCTAGGATGAGTTCGACAGGAACATTTGGGAACTCGTTAAGCGAAGCCTACATCTGTTCGTGCTCCTGCACTTCCCAATCGCCATGGGTAAGTGGGTTACGTTCTTTCTCTCCGTGGACAGAGTTAAACGAGCTTCCTGCACTTATTCGTTTCATGGAGTTGAGACGATCGAGCCAGGCAAGGACATTGGGATTGTTGGCGTCCAAGGGCGATATAGATTCAAGGTATTCATCAATTGAATGAGGTGTCGCAAGATAGGGATCATAGAGTTGCTTGAGGAGACTTTCAATGACAGCGTCTTTTAGTCGGATTTCGGCCAGAAGGCGGTCGCGCTTGCTGTCGCCCGATCAGATCGTGCTTTCAGGAATACACATATATACGAGCGACTTACTAAACCTTTGGTTTGGGGGCCTCGACGACACACTTATAACCTTTGGGCTTGCATCGTTTGCATGCTTTTTCGTCGGGTGGAAAGTCACATTTCATCTTGATTTTTTTGCATTGAATGCATGCACCGCCGGGTCGGCGCCTAACGACATCATCGTCGCTGTTATTAGACTCGTCCTCCCCGTTCTTCACGGACGGGCGCTTCTTCTTGTCCAGAGTCGGTTTCTGTGGCTGCTTCGCTGACGACACAGTCGGAAGATAATTCTGATACCTGACGTGGACTGGAAGCTGGTCGTGATTATTGTAACTGTCCTGCTGCTGCTGTTCCCTCGGATGTTGGTCATGGTCTTGTTGAGTTGGCTGCCATTGCGGTCCAGTATCATAGATGTTAATGGATTGCTGGTACCACAGGCTGTAGGCATCATGAGGCGGTTGTAGAAGCTCAGAATGGGCATAGTAGAAGGAGGTGGTGGGACCGGTCATCGTGACAGCCACGATGTCAACCTGGGGCTTGTGTCTTAAAGTCTCTTCCCCCGGCGAACGAGCCGAAGTAATTACGGATTTTGGAGCTTCCCGGTTAAGTTGAATAAGGTGTATGAAAGCCTCCGACAGTACGGAGAGGAAGATCGGAATCTGAGTCATCCAACAGACTGGTGACCGAACTGTTGCAACATTAGTTTTTGGCGCTTAGGCTATATCTATGAAACTAAATATTTACCATGAAGGTTTCAAGGGTCGGCCTGCAATTTTCAGTATCACTACATACACAGCATCTCGGTTCTGGAGGAAATCCGTCATGTTAGGTTTACTTCCTCCCTGGTTTAGAAGAAGACATAAAGAATGAGCGGAATGGCCGATAGTAACATCCTTGAGACGACTATTGTCATTGATGTAGTAAGCGCGAATTCTCCATTGGTGCCTACGAACCTGTCACGTGCGGGAGCTAGAATCTGCAATGCATGCAACGTCAGTGACATATGCAATGGAAGCTTTATCCACCATAGAATACACACTGGAATCTGGATGGCGCCTGCTTTTTTTGGTGCCATTCGGAGAAGTTTGAAACCTTAAATTGAAGTTCGGCGGTTTGATGACTGCCGGTACCGGACATTCCAAATATATATCAGAGCGCAGCGGATTTTCTGCAATGCGAATGGCTGGGCTTAATTAGGATAGGATAGAGTGGGATATACACCAAGATAATTTCCCCCGGGGATTGCCGAACGTAAGCCTTCCCCCCGTTTATAAGGTTAGGGTCACACCGAAATCTCCTTTGTTCGGGTCGCCTTCCCGCAATCCTTTCCAAATCTTTTCTCTCAGCTGTTTTCTTCATATATCGGTACCATGCCTCTTACTTACAGACAATCAACCTCAGGCCTCAAGGCCTTGAATCTCACCTGAACGTCCCAAAATACCATCGCGTAAGGCGTTATCTTCCTCATCTCGCCAAGGGGTTTCAAAAACTTTAATAAATTACATCGCGTCTCTTTTTTTTTTAAGCCCTCGATGGGGCGACCGACCGACCGCCGTGGGAACAACATACCATATTGGGACGCTTGCGTATGTCTTCCGGATACTCGTCTCATCGTCTTCTCTTCTTTCCTGGACGTGCAGCCTCACACGACTCACAAACCCAATTACTAGCCCTCCGTCCTGGTCCAACACAAGCCATGTGGTACTGTTTTTGTATTAGGTGAGGACCAATTGAAGCTCAAAAACCACTCACTAAACCCAAGGGGGTGCCGGGATGTCACCCCGGTATATGGGGTCACCCCGGTTACCATTTTGGTGACCGGATGGACACTCCATTCTGAGAGCCTCAAGAGAGGGAAAGCTTTCAAACAGGGTCAGGACACATCCTTGAGCATCCAATAGACCCTGCAAAAAATCTCATGCCCCAACTCCAAGTCCCTGGAGAGTTCGAAGATTTTGGGTACACAGCCACAGTGAGTCATCATCCTTACATCATGAACTTTTGAGCTCAAAAGTAATACTAAGATGGTTGTTTACTTCGGCAAATTGATTTTTTGGATGTAATAAATAACTCTAAAAAGGACCTCTGACAGGTTCCGGGGCGGTGCGAGGCCTGTAGCACTGGGAAGCGTCACGTGACAGGGAGGGAGGGTTACCGGCCGTGGGCGAAATTTTTTATTTGACCCATGTTGGAGGATATCCGTCCTATATACCCGTATGTTTTACTTTCGATCGTCTCTCGTTCTTACTTACTTTATATATCATACTCCTGTCCTTCCGATCACCTATAAAGTCTCTCCGTAGTTACCCGCACACCTCAGTCGTTCTACCATCGCTGTGCCCGACTGAGGTGTGTATATACCTTACGATATCTATCACTATTACTCACGTTCCTTCGTAGCTTTTACTTATATCCTTATTCTATTAGGTATAGTACTCAATACACAGTCGTTCTACCATCGCTGTGCCCGACTGAGCTTTTACTTATATCCTTATTCTATTAGGTTATGTGGCCCCGTTGCCCATAATTCAGTCGAAAAGGATACACAGCGAATAACGACTCAACTTTGAACACTTATACATCTCCACTGTCTTCACTACCGTCTCCTCACCGTCGTCGTCAAACCCCTAAACATGTCGTCGAACGCAACTGGAGTCACCATACTCCCAGATACCAACAGTCACTTCAATGGGAAGAATTACGCCTCGTGGAAACTCCAGCTTACCGAATTGCTGAAGGGAAAGGGTTTGTGGGGATACGTTGAAGGAATGATACCCTGCCCAGCCGCTCCTACAACCTCCACAAGTGGACCTACCACTATACCCTTACCACCTGACCCCACACCCATTTATTCATCGAGCCCATCCCGAGACGAGTGGAACTTCCGCGACCAGCTTGCACATTCGCACATTGTCCTCAATGTCCTTGATCCCATTGGCTTAGGGGTGAGGACCGACGGGACGGCAAAGGAATGCTGGGACTCTATAACAGCTGAGCATGCCAAAAAGACTGACATGGCTTTGTCTGAGGCTGAGACGGCGCTCAATGCCCTCAAGTTCGATGGGAATAGTGACATTGACACGCACGTTGCTGAACTTCGTACTCGACGACGAGCGGTGAATGACCTTAGCACTACTGCAATGAGCGACCAAGCATTCCGCGGAATTATCATTCATTCCATCCTACCTACAAACAACTGGATGCCTATCCTCCCCAGCTTGTATCAGTTACCAACCTCGACGGACATCATATCCCACCTCCAAACTCACGCTGCTACCTTGCGCGCCGCGGGGAAAGGTCCTACGCAGTCTCAGGCACTTGCGGCTGGATCTCATACCCCTACCCGTGGCTGCGGCAACCCCGGCTGCAAGGCTCGCGATAAGACCAGGCACACCACGGAAAATTGCTACTGGCCAGAGGGAGGAAAGGAGGGACAGTTTCCTCCGAATTTCGGCCGTCAACGTCGAGCCAATCATGCCAATGCTGGTAGCGGAGGTACGGCCGATAATGTCAGGCACTTTGTCCTCGCCGCGCGTGCTGCCTCGATTGAGGAGGATAGCGATGAACGTGGGGTGTCTATCGAAGACGGGGATACTGGTGAACGAATCTTTGAGTGGAACAGCACTTGCTCTTTTTGGAGATGGGATGAGCCTAAAGATAGTGATTCTGAGTCTTTCACGACAATGGATACGGCGTTTACCTCTGACTTCGAACGAGTCAACACGCCTGATACAGAGTTCTCCAGCCTCTGGGATGAAACCGATGATGAGATGCCTGTTCTACAAGATGTCGACGCGGAATCTGACGTTGAGGACGAGTCTGAACAACCGGCCGAGCGAATTGATAGCGATATCATCGTCGAGGAGGTCGTAGTCGATGGTGAGACTGCAGATAGGGCATACGTTACCACGACGTTTGAAGGACGGACGCCAGCTGTTACACTCACCTTTATGGATTCGGGAGCAAGCGATTTCTTCTTCAAAAACGAGGAAGACTTCACCGAATACATGCCTGTAGCATTCCGAACAGGGACTTCAGCAGTGGAGGCGACGGGCCAATTCGAGATTCTGGGCAGAGGCACCGCGTCAAAGACCTTTGTATCTGAAGGGAAACAGATCAAACTTACCTTCAAGAACGCGTTACACTCCCCTTCCCTGGCGGCAAACTTGATCTCCATCAGTGCCCTCGATAAAGCTGGGCTCGCTACGGTTTTTGCAGATGGGAAAGCCGTGGTGAAGGACAAGTCAGGCAACGAATTATTCGTTGGTCGTGGCTCCGAGGGGATGTACGTACTCGAATCCATCCCTACGCCCCAAGCTATGTCATCTCGAGCTACTGCCGTACCACTCTCTGAATGGCATCGTCGTTTTGTCCATATGAGCCCCAAGACGATTGAAGAGATGGCGTCCAAAGGCCTTGTCGATGGCTTGAACCTTACACCTGATCCATTGCTGGGGAAATGCGAAGACTGTATCCTTGCACGACAGACTCGCCGTCCCTTTGACGAACCCAGTGACCCAGACATCGACCCTCTTGACCTTGTTGCTACGGATTTATGGGGACCATCTCGCACCGCATCTGTAAGCGGGAAGACATATATGATGATCCTTGTGGATAGTGGGACTGGATACAAGGATGGAGAGTTCCTTGCAGACAAATCTGACGAGACGACCGTGGCTGCTTTTGACCGGTGGAGGAAGTTGGCTGAGACGCAGACAGGGAGAAAAGTAAGGCGTGTGAAGGCTGATCGTGCCTTTGCGGGATCGAAGTGGGTCGACTATTGTGCCGAACATGGGATTATCCTCGAACTCACAGCCCCACATTCTTCCGCGCAGAATGGGCTTGCCGAACGTGCCATCCGCACCACGATGGAAGACACGAGGGCCTTGCTTAGCGACTCGGGGCTGGCGGACCGTTATTGGGCTGAGGCGGCCGCTATGTCCATCTTCACGCGAAATTTGGCCCCATCTCGTCGCCATCCCGGCAAGATCCCAGCAGAAGCGTTCACTAGGCGTCGACAGAATGTCAGTTTCCTTCGTGTTTTCGGGTCGACCTGTTGGGCTAAACGGCCTACGTCTGGGGGTATCCTGGTTGACGGCGGTAGCAAACTCGAGCCTCGATCAAAGAAGTGTGTATTTTTGGGCTACGCAGGATCAAATTACCGTGTCCTCGATCAATCGGGCCGCGTGTTCGTATCTCGTGATGTCATATTCGACGAGGGTGTTGCTCATCGTTCCATGGCCGTGGGGGAGACTGAGTTGGAGACTACGGCCATTCCCTCATCGAATACTGCTCCCACAACATCAACTACTACTGCTACTGAGACGACCCCTACGCCAGATGTCCCTGCTGAACCAACGTTACACCGATCATCACGGATTGCACGCCCAAGTCCCAATGCGACAGAATCCCTTCTATCCGAACAACGTGAGGCCGAGGCCCGGTCGAAGGGTGATGATTGGGCTACCAATAACAGGCAACCACGCGCATCTATGGCGGCTTTTGAAGCGACGCCTGATCCCTATATTCCAAAGAACTATCGAGATGCGTTAAAGGTCGACGAGAATCGGTGGAGAGCAGCAATGGATGTGGAATACAACATGCACCTCCAGAAACACACCTGGGATCTTGTGGATGCGCCTGAGGGAGCTAACATTATGGATTGCAAGTGGGTCTACGGAATGAAGTGGGACGGTGATGGTAACTGGCTCCGTGACAAGGCTAGACTTGTTGGGAAGGGGTACACCCAACAATACGGCCTTGACTACAACGACACCTGGGCTGCAGTAACTCGTCTTGAATCCGTACGCATCTCCGCTGCTGTCGCTGCAAAACTGGATCTTCACCTGTGGCAAGTCGACTTCGTCTCCGCCTATCTGAACAGCGAGACGAAAGAGGATATCTATATGTGTCAGCCACCTGGCTACGTCGTCGAGGGCCAGGAAGACAAGGTCTGCAAGTTGGTACACACCATCTATGGGACCATGCAGGGCGGGCATGACTGGTACGAAACTCTGGGCAAGACGTACGACGACTTAGGTTACAAGACGTCTCGTGCAGACCCATACGTGCGGACTACTGGTGAGCCAGGTGGTGACTATACTATCACTGACACGTATACGGACGATGTGTGGGGCGCGTCGTCAAGCAAGGAGGAAGCGAGCCGTCGAAAGGGAGAGCTTGAGGAGAAATGGGATCTGACAGACGTGGGGGAGAACCACTATTTTCTGGGTATGAGGATTGACCAAGATCTTGAGGCTGGTACGATCTCCTTCTCTCAGCGTCCTTACTGGGAGAACGTCTTTAACGACTTCAATCTCACGCACCTTACTCCTCGCTCCACACCCCTTCCCGTAGGCATTATCCTCGACCATTCACAATCGCCTACCACTCAGGCTGAGCGAGACGAGATGGAGGAACACCCGTACCGGCGCCTCTTGGGACGAGTAATGTGGGGACAGCTGGCCACGCGTCCTGACTTGTGTTATCCTGTCAGTGTACTCGCTCGTTTCCAGACCAATCCTGGTATGGCACACTGGAAGGCCCTCTTGCACGTTCTGGGTTATATCAAGGGCACTACAGACTACGGCGTTGTCTACTCACGCAATGAACCTCTCGTTCCAGTCGGTTTCGTTGACGCCAATTACAGTGGCTGTCGGGATACGATGCGGTCAACATCGGGGTACGTCTTCACGATGGCGGGAGGTCCAGTCTGCTGGAGCTCGAAACGTCAGGCGACGGTAGCCCTTTCCACGGTTGAGGCTGAATATATCTCGCTCACACGCGCTGCCCAGCAAATGATGTGGATGATGTCGTGGATGGAGGAAGTTTGTCTCCCTCAGCCTCGCCCAGCTTTGCTTTATGGTGATAACCAAGGCGCCGTGGCCTTGACGTCCAACACCAGGTCGCACCATAAGGTCAAGCATATCAATATTCGAGAGCACTTCATCCGCGAGCTTGTCCAGGCGGGCGACTTGAAGGTTGAGTTTATCCGAGGTGACTCAAACCCTGCGGACATGTTCACTAAACCGTTGGCTCGTGACGCGCATCACCGTTATTTGGAGGCTCTCAGTATTATGGCTATGGACTAGTACGGATATGGGGGAGTGTTGGAGGATATCCGTCCTATATACCCGTATGTTTTACTTTCGATCGTCTCTCGTTCTTACTTACTTTATATATCATACTCCTGTCCTTCCGATCACCTATAAAGTCTCTCCGTAGTTACCCGCACACCTCAGTCGTTCTACCATCGCTGTGCCCGACTGAGGTGTGTATATACCTTACGATATCTATCACTATTACTCACGTTCCTTCGTAGCTTTTACTTATATCCTTATTCTATTAGGTATAGTACTCAATACACAGTCGTTCTACCATCGCTGTGCCCGACTGAGCTTTTACTTATATCCTTATTCTATTAACCCACTGTAATTTATATTATTTTTGGTACCCCCTTGACTAAACCTGTTTCACAGCCCTCCTGTTTGCATGTGATGATGCCCTCATCGATCTGATCACCATCGATTTCCTCGCCACATACGCAAGTCTGCAAGACTGCATGCAAGTCTCTTGCTCGCTGTGTCTGTCCACTTCAGGTTCTGGGGGCATCTGTGAAGGGTATTGTGTCGTTCTGTGGGTTATCACAGCGCCAATGTTGATCATCTCGTTGCATGTTGGACATAGTACTTTCGTGTAGTTCATTAGTGTAAGTAATTATAAGCTCAATTGAATGACATACATCTTCCCTGAATTCGTGCTCAAGGCGTCTCTTGGATCAGTCTGCGCCGTCTCAACTGAATATGGACGACGATTTTGCCATTTTAAACAAGGGGGAGGCGCGGCTAAATTCCGGCAAAGAGGGTAGGGGGGGAGGGGGGGAGGGGTCCTGACCTTAAACACGATACCGACTTACCTTATATAGCACTGAGAGAGGCCCTAACGAGGCATAGAGTGATAGTTTTATATTAGTGGGATATATTGTGAGGGTGTTAAAGCATTCAATATGCTTTATATCTGGGTACCGGCAACCCCCGCCAAAATTCGCGCTCCGAGCGATCTCGATCAGGGCCCAATATATGTGATTTCCATGGATGTACCTTCTGCAGCTCGAAGGAAGAAGATTCACGAGTACTTTTGCAGGAACATTTTACTCAGGACATAATTTTACATGTTTTCTTCAGGGCAATTTATTTTTTAGACCCTGGTTTACCATAGTTTCATCGCATTTATAGCATTTAAAATGCTTTTAAAAAAAAGTGCTCTGAAGAAAACATGTAGTTTATTTTTAAATGATATTCTGTAATTTTTTCGAAGTGATACAAGGTCTGTGGAAGCCTGTACCAGGTCCATTTGGATGAGCAGTCCGAAGGCTTTGCAAATATAACCAAACAAACATTTACACAGCTTTTTGCACTTTTGCACACCTTTCAAGCACACAGAACCTTCATGAGATGCCATCCTAACTTTCAAAGATACTCTGGTACCACCAAATGTCAGTCCACACAGCAAAAAGGCCAATTAACAAGGGTCCGTGCTGCTCATCACACTTCAATGAGATTAACATTGATTTGCCATCAGAATAGCCAAAAACGAGCTTAGTCAGCTCACGTTCTGGAACCGGGCGTTGCCGGTGCCCATATATGATATATTATATCCCTTTTCAATCCCTTTTCACATGTTATGATGAGTGACGGCAACCCGGCCGGCAACTACGGGTTGACTTCGGGTCATTATACTGATTGCAATTCATTACTAAGCTATCCATATATGGCTATATTACTACCATATATGGTAGGAGGGGGAGGGGGGGAGGGGTCCACCGAGCCTTATACACGAAAATGTACGTCATGTCTGCGATTTTATTTCCGCCGCCCCCTTGATTTTAAAGCCATTGGCAAGCATCGAGTGCAAACAAACCATTAGTTATGAGTAAACAAGCCTATTATTCCACTTCAGATCACCGAAAGGTGCATTCAAAATCTCTATGAACCATGTACAAGTACGAAAAAAATCTGCATACAAAAAATTTTTAAGGGCCCTTCAGACCGACCAACCGACCGACGGGATGTGCCGGAACAACGGGCCGGGAACCCCTTGCATCTCACTACACTTCCGCAACTTGCATTTCAATTCATCAGTACTTCTCGCGCTACCCGGATGCTAAGGTTTAATCGATTCGAAGCTCAATCTTACCCGGTTTGTGCTGCCGAATATCACGACCATGGGTTGACTGGCATGACTGGCTGACCTATCACCACATTTTTCTTGGGAGAAAATGCAACGAATTTCTAACACGGTAGTGGTTGAAATTCGGGATAAGGTAATTTTCCATCTCTTTGGGTATAACTTGAGCTCAGTATTTTGGCATTAAATTAGGGACTCGACTTGTACGGCCGCCTCACCACCGTCACAGGTTCAAAGACTTTACCGGCTTCCTTACCTTGTGGTATTCTCTGTACAATATCCTTTCTCTTACGGTTACGCCAGAGCTGGAACAGTATAATCAATCAGTGATTCCGTTCTCTCTCATTATCATAGTCATGTCTTCTGCGGTGAAAGAACAAAAAACCTCCTGTTAAGAACCTAATCGGACGGCACAAGGATGGCGAGGAGATTGGGACAGCTCAATGAAGCAATCCGCAAGCATTGCATCGACTTTCATTACGTATGATGACTTTAAACGAGTTCATTCAAACTACCGGTATGTACTGATCAATCTTTACGGTTATCC
Source organism: Armillaria cepistipes (assembly GCA_900157415.1). Taxonomy (NCBI): domain Eukaryota; kingdom Fungi; phylum Basidiomycota; class Agaricomycetes; order Agaricales; family Physalacriaceae; genus Armillaria; species Armillaria cepistipes. The sequence goes on from FTRY01000005.1 coordinate 2,777,014, forward strand.
TGGCTCGCATCCTAAAGCTCGAATAGACGCATACTATTTAAACCCAAGGAATCGTGACTGCCGACTTCAGATTGATTCTTTACCTCCAAGGCCATCACTACTATGCGCAAGATCGGGTCTACGCTTGAGGATGACCATTTCATTTCATCTAAATTATTCTCCAAATTGCGTTTGCTACGAAAAGCCTGCTCTTCATTGCCGCTTCACGGACAATACTTTCCGTAGTGGACCTGAGTGTCAAAGAGCTGAATAAAATGGACCTGGCCAGCTCTATTATTCAGGTACCAGCATTGCATTTTACCGGTAACAAGCACCACGCTGACTATCCTTATTTGCAAGGGATCAAACTACTTGTTCTGCGTAGTCGCTATGTGAAGTTATCCAACCCAGAGACGTCCGGTTTGCTGCTGTTCCATGACGACTAGGATATTCGTCATTCGTTGACCATTGACGCGAACCGTGCTTGGATTCCTTCTATATCCTGAAGTACCGCCCCTTATCTGAAGCCGCTGTTCTGGTCTTCCTCGTCACTTTTATCGCCGCGATTTTTCGACAAGGCCCACAAATGGCGAAGGCACTCACCAGACGTAAGTATTTCCGATCGCTCTATTTTCTGCATGGAGCTTACTTCAGTCTATAGTGGTCAGCGTGGCGGGAGTTATTTATGTCGCGCAACCCTTTGGTCCGAACAGCCAAGGAGCATGTTTATAGGACTGGATGACCGGCGGCCTTTGGAAGCACGACCCTTTTTGCCATCCTTATCCCTATCCGACATACTGTTACAAGGCCGTCTGTGCCGTCTGGAACGAGTTGTGTGAGTTTATCATGCAAGAGTTGCATATCCTCAGGGCCTCGGATCGTCCGTGCCACACAGATGCAGAGCATCGCATATGCGCTGCTCATACGAACCATACACGAGCCTGTTGAATGAAGTCCCGTGTTGAGGAGCTTCTAAAGCGAAGCGGGGAGCTGTTGGTCGCAGAGCTCCGTGGCTCCCGGTGGCTCGAATAACTTCGTTTCACTGGGTGGCTTTTGCGTCCTGTTCTCTCACCGACTCTCTATCATGAAGGGTATACCTCGTCGTATTTCGATGCTCTGTGACAAACGGCGAGAAATGTTAGCTTCGCTACATGTCTGTTACTTCCTTCATCGCTTCCAAGGAAGTACAGTCAGAGCCTCACACCGCAACTTCAAGTCGAGTACGACACCCGTGAGCGAATATACGAATATTGTCATCCCAACTCTTTCTTCTCTCTGCCTCGCCACTTGTATACAACGACCCTCACGATTCCCATTCATTTCGTAGCCCGGCGCAGCCCCCTTCTTGTCCAGTAATTACAGGTCTCATCAGTCGCAAGAAGGTGCCTCGACAATTTTCCTCGCGGAAAGGATACCTCTTGGGTACTAGATAGTCCCCATGGATTGGGATGAAGTCCAATGGACGGTGGCTCCACATATATCTACAGATATTTTATAGCGCGTCTACAACATCGTCGTCAGCAAACTTGTCAAGCTTACTCTACCTTTCCAGGAGATGTTTCATTTCTTTACTACCTCGAGGCAAATTTGGTGCCACACATAGAGCGGCCAAGAATACCCCCTATGATGATGCAGTTCCCCATTTGGGTATCACTGCTCAGTCAGAGGATCTTAAAGACGAAGGCGATCGCGTAACCGCGTGAGGGAAATCACACCTCGATCGGCCAATGGTAGCTCAACAATTGACCATAAATCTAAGATTCAGGCCGTCCTCGATCAAATTCCATTAACGAAGAGCCGTGGACCCTTGACGTTGCAAGCAAGAAAGGGACATTTTCCAACCCATTCACTTCTCTCAATTGCGAGGTCATACACTGTTATTGTTAACGCAATCCGATAAGACGGGAAGGCGTGATCGGATGGACTCTGGAGTGTGTAACTACATCGGCATCACCATGAGCAAGGGATGTGGTTCAAGGCGAGCTAGAGCCAGCGACGTCATTTCTTAATTGCCTCTACAGCTGTTGTGACTCCTCATTGACGCGATCGGATGAGCATCGGCCGTCAACGTCGACATATATTGGGCGGTATAAAGATTGAAGGGTATGAGCAATGTCACCTCGCCACTCCCTCTTGTCCAGGGTCCGAAGAGTTCTGCAAGTGTTGATACCCAAGGGAGCGAGCCTGGATGAAGACTGGCGTTCTGAGAGGAGTCGTGCCAAAAATCGATGGGCAAGTACTAGTAGCCTCCGATATCGTATTGGTGTCAAAATTATTGTCATTGGAGAGTTTACAGTGAGCATCTTACATGAGGTGACGGATGAAGCCAATCTCAACTTTTCTAGGCGTTGGTGCTAGGAATCTGCAGTGATGATGATGATTTGCATTCCGTAAGTGAAGATATAGAGTTGACGCGAGCACAATAAATGGATATACCAGTACACAGGTGAATGACGCCCAGGTAGTGTTACATTGCAAGGGTAGCATTACAGACCCTTAAGGCTTTCTTTACGAATTCACATTGAATTGAGTGTGAGCAGAAGATGTCGGTGGCAGTAGAGCAGGAGACTATGCCTAAGAAATGTATGCCATCTGTCCATTCAAGTGGGGCGACATAGGGGATGATTTGGGGTCACTTACCGAATATCAAGGCCTAGGGATGGAAGGCACATCATTACGGTAATATCTGTACGAGCAGACGCAGATGCAGGTACCTTATTTTTTCCAAAGTTGATTGATCAGTAAGCTTTGACGGCTATGACCAAGGTCCGTCGTCGTCGCAGTGCATATAAATGCCTGCTGGAGACCATAGTGCGCCGCCGTAGGCATGTTCAAATCTGTGATCTGAAGATCTACGAAGTGTACATCATCTAGATGGGCATGCGCGGAAATCCGACCCGAGCTGGAGGATGTCCCAGACACTTGGGGACGTGTCGTGACCGGCCTCGGAGGATTCCAATGTTCGTAATACCCAACTTAGCTCAAACTCATCCCCGCATACAGCCGACAGAGCCAATCGAAGAGGGGGAAGCTGCTCCCTGAAAGGAAAGCGTTAGTGAGACCAGAGTGGCCTCAGCTATCGCACAACGTAGTATGAATAGGTTATTCATTCCGTGAAATCTTTGTCGGAACCGTTCTGCGAATCATGGAGGATGTCAGAATCTTCCATCCATTCTCGAAAACGCTCATCCCAAAGTAAACGGTAAAGTAAAAGTCTTGAGAAGACTGCGAGACCAATCAGTCAGTAGGATCTAAAGATCGGCAGGGTCCTTCCAATCAGAATGACGCGATTATTATTAGGTGATCTGTGGAGTAAGTAAATAGTTCGACTTGCCCATCAATATCCCACAACCCTCCACCGGCGTTAAACCAGCCGAACCGTGTACTCAATAATATCAGAGTCGGGTGCGACCCATTCCGAAATGCTGTGTACCCAGGTTTTCGGGTCTACTCTGAGCCAAGTTTTGGTGGATAGTCCGACAACTCCCCGGCGTGCCGTGAATCATCCACGTGTAACTTCACGTTACACATGGTACGCGTTTTTTTTGCTCCTTCCAAGCTCTTCTCATGCATCAGTTCATAACACTCAATGCTCTCTGATGACACTACGACTCTCTTATCCACCAATAATAATCAATCATTGACTTGTCATCGACTCAGAACTTCGAAGGTCGGCCAGGCTCTCTGACATTTCAACATTCAACTCTTGAGGTAGCGGCGACAACTGCAACGGTGACACCCGTGCCAGTGCGATATGTACTATCAATGTTCAATACGATTTCGATTAATACGGGCCCTCCTGGTGATAGGAGCGGTAGGTTGCGAAATACGGTAAGCTCCTGCTTCTGCGCGCCATATCCCGTCTTCCTAACTTTCGTGGATTCACTCTGGGTGCCTCAGAGCTCTTCCTATGTGATGTAAAATATCGAATACTGAAAATTGAGCCCAAGTCTCGGGGTTCAAAGGATAAGCAAGTATTTCGGCTTTGTTTGCGGATAGTTTGCCATTTTTTTAAGGTCTAATATTGTGATTGTATGTCCACTCTCTTCAGTTAAAATCAAAAACTTATCATCTATCTCTGAATCCGTTCGTGAAAGTGGCTATGGTTATGCTCTCCGGGATCAAATCGTGATGGAAATACAGGTTCTAGGTATATGTCCTCGCTCTTCTCCTTTTCGCTCGCCAACGGAATACCTATTGGCACTAGTGGTTCTCTTCTTGCAAGCGCGGAGCACGACATCAAGATGAGAAGGAGGCTACACAATACCAGGTGTAGCAGCGGTCTTGACAAGATACGTATAATGATGTATGTGACGGGTTGACCAGGGGGATCTGTAGATTGCGAAGGTAGTAGTCATAATAAGTGTATGGATATTTTATTTCCTTTTCGTTTGGCTGACTTACTTGGAGTAGAGGTGCAGACGGCATATCCTCACATAAGAGGTATGTATCTTCGCCTTTGAACTTAAGTCTGATGCTGAACACTCAGAAGACATATTCACGAACTAGGGTGACAGCTACGATTCCGCACTGACATAAGGGTTCTACTACGAACTTAGTGCCTACACTAGCTGCATCATCCTATAGTGAATATGATTAGTCGCCGGTGCAGCGTAATTTGCAGACTATCCACGTTCGGAAGAATTCCACATAAACCTATATCCAAGAAGCGGGTAGCGTCTCGAGTGCATGGTTAAACCAGGAAAAACATACCCAGGCATTAACATTCCTTGCAACCACTCCGGATTATCAAGGCTTTGGAGCGACGTAATCCATTCGTCCTCGATATTCCCAGGCTGTCCCCCCGCCCCACCGTTCCCATCAATATTCTGGCTCCCATCCACAATATGAAGCAGTGCTGCATCGCTTCCAAATAGTGCTGGCCAGCTGCCCATTGCATGAGCTGCCTCCGACCAATATGTCAAACCCGCAGAATCGTATCCTTGGGCAACGTATGATTTTCGCCAGTTATCACTGCTTTCTTTATCTGCCTCTCCCGCCACGCTCGTGGATGCACCCGTATTCACTGGTAAAACTCCCTGTGGACTTCCGGGAGCCGCTCCTTGGCTTTGCTGATAGTTTCCCAGCGCCGTCGCCAAGAATCTAGCATACAGTTTCGGGGTGTGTCGGTCGTCTACTGCGATATCCGATGAGTTAAACTTGTTAATCAAAATCCCGATAAGTTTGACGCTCTCGTCTTTATCAGCATTGTCCAGAAGGGACGAAAATTCTCGCCGTAGGAGCTGTCTGTACCATAAAGTCAATCAAATCTAAGGACTATGATACAATACATGCCTTGAACAGGAATACAACTGCGAATGCAGTACACATAAAATGGTGATCTGGAGCATATCGCATAAATCCGCTAGGCGCCAAATCCTCGTTCATGCATCTAATTACCGATTTAGCGTATTCGAAGCACTGTAAGATACGTTGTTGACTCGGTTCAGATGAAAACGTTGCCGGCGAACCTTGGTAAAGAAATAATCATACCAGGCTTCTATACCTGCATGAAATACTTGATGGAAACCAAAAGAGAACATCACCAGCCTGAAATAGGCTACGTAGCTGCGAGCGTATAAATGTTCCTCGGTGTCAAGTCTGGATTGAAAATGGTTCTGGACTTACAAATGTAGCTCGCTCCGCCGGAGCATAGCTCCACGGTGGGCTCCTCCAACCTTGAATTTCCTCATCCATTCTTCCTTGAATATCTCAATCTCTCCATCATATCTGATGGTGACGTCCCGGAGGTTTCCTCTTTCCTCATTGATGAATCCGCTTTGGTCTCGCAACGCCTCCTCATGAAACCTTGCTACGATGCGCACGAGGACACTGTACCCGCACAGATATACATCATAGTCGAGATTGTACTGGGATTGTCTACACCATTCCCCCGAATGGCGGATAATCGTATCCTCCTTCATTATGCAAGGCTTTCCTAATCGCATCGCTACCGCTTGATCCAAAAGGTGACAAACTTTCCAGACGCGAACTCGATTGAGATATTCCCGTTCTTCGTTTTCGGTCACTAGGTTGATTTTTGGCGTTTGATCCAAGTGTAGAGCAGTTGCAATACTGCTGAGAAGTTAGAGAAATAAAAAGAACAGGACACGATGAACGCACCTGATGGCCAAACCCGTATATAACCAAGTCTGATCTCTATCCCAGCTCCTTTCAGGGACAGCGTAGATACTCATCAATACGTAAGCCTGGCATAGCTCGACGCTTTTCATTTCGTCTAGGACGAGGGCATTTGCAGCCGAATGTTTCGCAAAGTGCATTGCTATCGGGTAAATGCTTGATTTCCGGGGATAATATCGAGATGCTATGGCACAGATAACTGTGAAAAGTACAGGGCATCGGGCCAACGTTGATTTTGGAGTAAGCAAGATCGGATCGAGGAGGGCTATGAAGGGCTAAATGATCATCAGCGTGCCTTACATTGACACTACCCTGTGCTTTCTCACATTGATATATTTATAAAAGCTTGAAATCAAACAACAAAGTCAAAAAAGGGTGAAAAACACCGAGACTACGGAGAGACCTCACGTGTCAAACAGTTGTTCAGCATCTTCAACGGTCACAAGCCCGAGAGCCAGTATCTCTGGGGAATTGAGCCTCTTCGAATTACCCAGTTTAAATCCTAGACATGTAAGTTTGACGTGAGTGTACTTACCAGAAACGCGACAACAATGAAGCGAACCGGGTTCTGGAGAATTTTCCCATGCCTCGCAGGCAGCATCGCGCTGAAAAAATTCGCGTTCCCTTTCCTTTCCCTTCTGACTTGCAACCCTCCAGTCTGGTCTGAACCCGACAGGAACATGCGAAGATTCGGTAAGCGCAGTTGGCATCTCTTCGTGCTCCTGCACCTCCCTATGGGCAAGTAGGTTGTAGTGTTGGTCGAGCGGCAACCGACCTGAACCTCCGTCTCTGGCTTCCTCAGTAGAGCTTCCCGTACCAATTTGTAAACTGGCCCTAAGACGTCCGAGCCAGGCAAGGACACCGGGGTCGTTGGCATCGGAGGGTGATATAGATTTGAGGTATTCATCGATCGAATGAGGTGTCGCAAGATAAGGATTATGGAGCTGCTTCATCAGAGTCTCAATGACAACATCTTTCTGTCGGATTTCGGCCAAAAGGCGCTCGCGCTCGCTGTTGCATAACTTTCAGAGCGTGCGGGAATATTCATGTATGGATGACTCACTGAACCTTTGGTTTTGGGGCCTCAACGACGCAGTGGTAGCCTTTAGGCTGGCATCGCCGACATGTTTGTTCACCCGGTGCAAAGTCACATTTCATCTTGACTTGCTTGCAACGTGTACACGCACCGGGTCTGCGTCTAAAGACCTTGTCGCCATTGCGATTAGATTTGCCATTCCTGTCCCTCGTGAGCATATGCAACGTTCTGTTCGGAGGCGTTTTCTGTGGCTGCCTCGTTGACGATTGAGCAGAGAATGGAGGGTCGTGATTCTGACGCATGTTGCTTGTCGTTTGGTCGTGACTGTCGTAGCTTTCCTGCTGCTGATTGGACTCCATCGGATGTTGGTCATTGACTGGTTGAGTAGGTTCCTGATGCTGTCCGTAATCGTAGAAGTTAACGCTCTGCAGATACCATAGGTCGTAGCCATCCTGAAATGGTTGGAACAGTCCGACATTGGCATCGCAGGAGGAGGGAGTAAGACCACTCATCGTGGCACTGTGAACATTTTAATCCTGACCCTTGTGTCTTAAAAGCCTGTTCCCACGCGATCGCGAACCGTCCGAGGCAGTAACGGATTTTATAACTTCCCGGCGAAATAAACAAAGCCGCCTGAACTCCTGCATCTTCTACACAATAATCAGGAGCAGAAGGGTGAGGAGAGAAGACTAGGTCAGCAGATCCAAGCTAATACCACTTCAGTTTCTGGCGCTTAATGAATAGCTAAATACTTACCGCGAAGTTAATGCCGCTGGTTGTACCATAGTACTAGGCGGGTATACATTATCGTGATTCACCTGTCCGTTCCTGAGATAAATCGCGTTAGTAAATGGTTAGTATTATCTGCTTGATTTGGCAGGGTCTAGGGTTAACTCACAATGGTCGCGTATTCCTCTCCATGGTCCAAAGGCAAAGTTGTGATTCAGCTGAAAGTACCTTCAATTAATGTTTGACTTCCCAATCTATTTCGAGAAGAACTGAGGTGAGCAAGACAGTGCTGCATAGTATAATCGTGATCAGAACTTAAGCGCCAGTCAGACAGAAATAGAGAATTGAAAAGGGTGCGAGCTCCTTACGAGATATCAGCCCCCCGACATCGCATAGACACATTGAAAAAACCGAGATGGCATCATTATGTAATGCGCGCGCTGGAAGCATTCACAGACATCCCCAGAAAATCCTGGGAATGCGATACTCCATCGGCTTTAAATGTTTAGACCTCCACGGCGTGGTTGTTTAGAGAGGCGCTCGCGGCTCGAGAAGACAATAAAGAATGAGCAAAATGGACGATATTAACACCTTTGATGTCTACCACTGTTGATATAACGGCTCGGCAGGAAATAAACATGGTATTGATTGAAGGACACTGTGTTGTCAGAGAGCGAAGCTCAGCATGGTTTTGCAGCCGAAGCCAAAGGATAGACATTTTCATGGGGAGACGCTGCCGAGTGCAGTCACAGCTGAGTGGTCCGTCCGATGTACGGCCCCCGGTATGCTCGGTAATGCATGGTATGCGTGCTGTCGCAGTGGTGTCATTGGTTGGCGCCGAGACTAAGAGGTCCCAATCAGGAACGACCGGGATCACGTGGTAAATCCATATAGCGCGTCCCTGTGACAGTCACCATCGATTCAAGTTGACTCGATTTATGAATTGTATCATTGATTCTCTTGAGTCAGAAACTGTCATTTGCTCAAAGAATTATAATCCGAAAATTTTGCGTTGTCTCAGTACCTGAGCCTCTAATTGACTCGGACTCGTCACTCATTGACAAAAACAATTCTTCTTGCCTGATATCAACTTGAACACCCTGGAGCATCGGGCAGCTCTGCAAGTTTGTACAAGCTTGGCATGTATTATTAGAGTCTCTCAACAAAAAATCAAGGGGAGTAGTGATGAAGTAAAGTCTGCACATGCAGTCGAAGCTAGAAGCGCAATCCAGCTAGTCTTGTTGCCATCCTGTATATGAAACAAGCTGCTTCTATCGTCGGCTTGCCGCATAGAAGGAACTGTCACAGGACTACAATCCAGCGTGTGAACTATTCGACGAAGGACTTCGAGCGGGTATCTCACTGATGTTATAATAGCATTCATTCCCTCGCTCATGACCTACTTATAGGTATTTCTCATGCCGAGACGACCCTCGCCAAACACCATAACCTGACTTCAGCCGGCAGAATCGGAGAGGTCAACGTCTTTTTTTTTTGGAAGACGTTGTGTTCCAACCCGGGGTTGCCCCAGAGCCCCCAGAAGTAATTTATTTATCTTCTTGACTCGGCTGATGACTCAGGTCCCAGTGGCAGGTAGTGACTGGAAGGCGATTCTAAATCTTGCACGCCAAAAACGCGGCGATAGCGTTTTTGTTTTACCAGTAACCCGCTACCAAGGCACCGGGCCATTGAGTCTACAGCACATACAGCCGCATGTAACTTACATGCCACATGGCATTCGCGATAAAAGTTTCCTCCAGTACTTGCTGTACCTCGATGGCACACGATGGCAACTACGAAATTAAAGGAAACCGGTATTATGATTCTGCGGTTTGCAAAACCTCGTGGGGGATGCTCTGACGAAATATGAGAGAATTTGGTGGGAATCAGTGGGAATCTCAGGCGTTTTGTTTCGGATTTCGTTCCGATTCGTTTAACTAATTCGGGAATTGCCGGGGAAGGTCAGAGCTAATGATGTAATCAAGTTCCCACAGTCGACCAATGAATAGTACTGTTTCTCTATTTCAACAATTTATTTTCTCGGAAGTATTCCTCGTACTTTGATACCATCTTACTTGCTGTCAACGTAAAGTTCAGCCTGATTTGCGAATCTCTGCTTCGCCTCGCTACACTGCATCAACACTGATTCTCGTGCTACTTACCCCGCACCCAGATGTTCAGGTGAAATCGACCTCAATTCTTTTGTTCACGATGCGCGCTTCTGGATGCCGTGGCGGCGTGCTGGCTGGTGCATGACAGGCAAGTCTACTCGCCACATTTGGCTGGGAGGCAGTGCTCACATAGTAGGATAAGGTGAGTTTCCGTATCTTTGAGCATGTCTTGAACTCATTCCCCAGTTATAGACTTTGGAAATTCAGTTTGTATGATCGCATCGGTACGGCTTCGAAGAGTATGCATGCTCCGATATCTTCTGGAATCTGCAAGAAATCGTTGTACAATTTCCGGTTCAGTCGGCACGGTCTTTGCGTTGGAACGGTATCATCGAGCAGTAAATCTATTCCCCTTCATGTATCAAAGTCGCGTCTTCTGCTGTACAAAATCAAAAGGCCGATTAAAGAACCCAGTCGGACAGCACAGCGATGGCGAGGAAATCGGGACAGTTCATCAGAGCAACGCGCCAGATCATCTCGACTTACATAACGTGGACTCCAGAGAAATGAGCAGCTACTCGGACACTTGGCATATGCGTAGGACACCACTTCTGACAAGCTCCAATGGCCCCATTTCAGTGCCAAGCATCTTTTATTGCAGCGCCGTTTCACAAAGGCCTGTTCCCGTAATTGTGACTGCTTTATACGAGTTTGTTCAAGCCATCAGTATGTACTGGTAAAACTCTTTACGGTTATCCTGGCTCACTTTCGTTCGCATCCTAAAGTTCGGCGAGTGGGCGCATGCTATCTATCAATTTCTTTTTGCCACCAAAGCCATGCTCAAGCTCGACTACGAAGTCCGTGCTGCGGTGCATGAGGATGATCATTTCATTTCATCAAAAGGACGCTGAATCATTCTCTCAATCGGGTTTGCCAAGATAACTGTCTGCTTTTCGTCACTTCACGGGCGATGCTTTCCGTGGTGGACCTGAGTGTCAAGGAGCTGAACAAGGTCGACCTGGCCAGGTCTACCATCCGGGTGACGGTTTGCATTTTCCATCAGTAACCTGCACCAAGCTGACTATCTTTATTCGCAAGGGTTCGAACTACGTGTTTCAGCCGTGCCTGCCTGCCTATGTTTTGCGTAACCTCGACGTCTGTTCATACCCAGAGGTGTCCGAGGCTGCCGTGGATAACTAGGACATTTGTTATTTGTTGATCGTTGCCATGAACCTTGCTTGGAATCTTCTATTCCCTGCAGTCCCTCTCCTTCTGTGAAGTCGATGTTCCATTACTAGTCTTCCTCGTCGCTTTTACCACCGCAACTTTTGGTCAAGATCGAGCCAGCTATTGCCGAACGTGAACGGATCAGGTCGTTCTATTTTCTGCAGCTTATCTCGGTTTACAGTGATCAGCCAGGCGGGAATTACGTGCATCGTGCAACCCTTTGGTCCGACAGGCAAGGAAGAGGTCGAGGACCCTCACACGGAATCCACGGATTTTGATCGCTATCTCGTGAGCAGGTGCTGTTAATTAATTGACTATGACTCAGAGATTTACAGTCAATGCGGCCTGGTGGGTGTACTAGGAACTTCGGAGCTTTGTTGTTTTCGTGGCTCGCTGTAACTATCGACAATGGTTACTGCGACATGAACTATCGATATGAAGTTTGTCATCGACGATTAGGAATTGTTTCACCCAAACTTCATGGCTAAACAATGCTCGCGCGACCATTTCGCTATCCTTTTCCCTGTCCGAAATACCGTTGCAAATTTTCACAAGGCGGAACGAGGAATTTATCATGCAAGGGTTGCATACCCTCAGGCTCAGATCGTCCGTGCCTCAGAAACGGAGCATCACATATGCGCTTCGCACCATGTCCTCTTACCGACTCACTATCATGGAGGATATACCTTGTCGTATCTCGATGCTCTGCGACGACGGACGAGAATGTCAACTTCTCCGAGTCGCTTGGGAGTTAAGCGTCGGAATTCAGATGCGAATTCAGAGTCACGGACGGCGAGCATGCTATAGACAGCGAGAGGATGCGACTGTATGTTCGTCCAGCACCTCGCTTGTATATTCAAAGGGACAGTATGATTTAATTCTCATTTTCTCCATCTATACGAACCCATTCCTGGCCGACCGAGCATCGGGCGTCAGTTTGTGGGGCGGCGGGCCGTCGGATCCCAATGGGTCCATGTGCTGATATCGGTAGTGGAATGGCTAGAATGGCTTGCCATGGAAGTGAAAAACTATCTAGAATGTACTAAATATACAGTTAATATTATTATGGAACATTTCGTCGTTTGCGTCCGAGTCGGGTAACCGGACCGAAAAACGATGTCTGTACACCACCACCATGTCGACAGTGATACTATGCTCGACCCGTCGCCTCAGCTCATAGGGCGTGGCAGCTTCGCATCTGTCTACGTTATCCTTGCTTCTCTCGTCACTTCCAAGGAGGTGCAGTCAGAGGCGGACGCACCGCAACTTCAAGCCGAGTGTGACACCCTTGCGCAAATCTACGAATCCTGTCATTCCAACTCTTTCTTCTCTCTGCCTCGCCCACTTGCGTACAACGGCCCTCACAATTCTCATTCATTTCACAGCCCGGCGCAGTCCTTTTCGTCCAGTGGCATCTGGATCGTTCGCTGCATTCGACATGGTCAACCTCTGGACTAGTACGTTCAGCGTAGAGTGCGACCCGGAATCAGTTGTGGTAGACGTTTGAACCCGGTCGGACAGCCTGAGAACGGCGAAGAAATCTGGGCGGCTCAACAAGACAACCCGCCATATCGCATCTACAGGCATCTACTCGGTACATCATGTGGGCTACGGGAAAACGAGCAGCTGCTCGGTAGTCCTAGGGCGTCTCTGACAATTGGCCCACTTTGATACCAAGTGTTTTTCGTCGTATAGTGGTCTCATGAAAGCCTGTTCCCTCAATCCAGTTCGATATACCACCGTACACGAGTTTGTTCATGCGACCGGTATGTGCAAATTGAATCCCTTGCGGCCATCCTAGCTAACCTTCTTTCACCCAACTAGACATGTATACTTATGCTGCTTAAAGTCGATGATCCCCAACTCTAGCTTTCATCTGTGTTTTTGCCACCGAAACAACCAATACCATCATCCATGTCGCAAGAGGATCTTGTTTCATCAAAGGACGCCGGAAATATTCGTTCAAACCGTTTTGCTCAAAAAACCTGGTCTGATCTTACCATTCGCTGCATAGACAATGCTTTCTGTAGTGGAGTTGAGTGCCAAGGAACTGAAGAAGCTCGATGTGGTACTGTCGAAGCTTGGGGTGACGGCATTGCAATTTTTATCTGTACTCTTAACTGGTAATCTGTCATAAGGTGTACTTTCACCAACGGAGCTTCCTTAAGGATCCGAAGGACTAACTATGATGCTATGTAAGCATGACCTAACGGTGTGTTTTATTTTTATAACGTTCGTCACAAAACTCACCCGATCCAGATTCTTCGGGCTCTTCGAAAATTTCTATCCGGGAATTCCTCTTCTCGGCCACCGTTCGTATCGTTCTCGTTCCTTTTACTGCAGAGATATTTGGCGCCATCTTCGTTCCGCCTATCGGGACAAACAATCGCCGGACATGAGAAGATCGGGTCGTTCGTATTCTACTCTGCAGTCGAAGCTTACTTCGGTTTGCAGTGGTCAGCCTAGTAGCAGGAGTTGTGAGGAGTTGTATCCAACACACAACCCCAATTCCACTATGGTTCAGCAGCCAAGGAAGGGTACGAAGACCTTCAAGCGATCTCTGCCCGTCGTTTGATCGCTATCCCATGAGCAGGTGCTGGTAGTTGGACCGCCTTGTGACTCAGACTTTTATAGTTTCTGTGGTGCCGGCAGACGAGAGGCTTTGTTGGTTTCTGTAGATCATGTCTGCTGTGGTCCCGAAATATTGGGCACCGCAAACGAGGGTCATGATACTCGGTATCTTTGTGCGGATAATAGGGGGAAATGACCCTATGGAACCTGAGCAGCAAATCGTCTCAGCTACCTTTCTTGGACGGGTGTGGCGCTCACTGTAGCATCTGCTGTATATTGTGGTAATTATGCGATTCCAGTCGATTTCGCCATTTGCTCTGACAGGTCTGTCAGATATCTAAATTGCGCCTGGGATAGTTCTTGAGCTGAGAGGTGAGGAGGTTGTATGAGAGTATTCGGTGCGGCGTTGGTATACGGGAACCTCATTTCATACTAAGCAGCCGTAGTAGTTCATGCTCACGGAACGGCCACTAAACTGGACAAAAGATCCGACAGTGAAACAATCCCGTCTGCCCAAATCTAACGAAAGCTGACGGTTCTTCGCAGGGTCGTGGTTAGCTGCATTTCAGGCTATGGTTTTGGGAGAGCGTACCTTGATATGGTGTTTGTGCCTTGTAATGTGTCCCTTCCTCACGCTGATCTTTATTTACCTTCGAAGAACATCGATGATCAGATGCCTCATGCACTCATGCAGTTTCGTACCGCAAAAGTAGTCTCTCCCATCCTCCTTTCTGCCCGCTCGCTGACTCTCTCTTTAGATGCTGTGAACGAAACCTAAATGTCGATGTGAATAGTAGCCTTGGGGACCGCACTTTGAACTCTAGGTTTATCCTCACTTGCTGACCATAATGCCGGACGGCATGTTAATTAGCATAAAGTTTTCTTGCAGATACCGTGTCCTCATAAATTAGCTTCTGAACTCTAAACTCCAAATTGAAACGGGGCGATACAGGCTCACGATAAATAAGTTCTCTGTAAGACCTTCCAAATATACGGCTGACTCAATAGACGTTTTCAGAGACTAGGCAGTTAACTACGATTATGTGACAGGAATGCTTTACTATCGAGAGTTCCGGCACCGTGTGACAAATATGACTAGTTGCTGGCGCAGCATAGTTTGCAGATTATTCACATTCGGAAGAATTTTCTTCGAATCATGTAAATCTATATCCCAAAGCCAGTTAGGTAGTGTCTTGTGTATGCGGCGAAGCCAGAGAAAACGTACCTAGGCATCAACATCCCCCCAAACCACTCGGGATGATTCAGCCCTTGCATCAATGCAAGTACTTCATCTTCTGACATACCTCCCTGGCTCCCTGGCTCCCCGTTCCCGGTATTCTCGCCCTCGTGTGTGACATAAAGAAACTCCATGCCATCTCCAAACTGTGGCCAGACGCCAGTTGTATGAGTCGCCTCTGGCTTATAAGTCGGGGTCTGGAGCTGTGGCCACTGGCGACCTGAAGAATCGTAGTTTTGGTCCTGGATAATCTGAGGTTGCTGGTAATTACCACAATCATCGCTCATCTCGCCGGCGACGTATGTCAGTACGTCTGTATTCTTTGTAGGGACTGTCTGTGAATCGCCGACAGCTTTCTCACGGGGGATGTTGCGTCGATACTTGCTCAATAGTGTAGCCAAGAAGCGAGCATACAGCTTCGGGGTATGACGATCGTCTACAGCGATATCGGACGAGCTGAATTTGTCAATCAAGATCCCAATGAGATTGACGCTCTCGTCTTTATCATCCTTTTTCAGAAGAGACAAAAATTCTGGCCGTAAGAGCTATTTGACCTATTAGTGAAATCTGAGGTCTGTGATGCGGAATGTACCTTGAACAGAAATACAGCTGCGAACGCGACACACATAAAATGGCGATCTGTAGCGTAGCGCATAAATCCACTAGGTGCCAAATCCTCGGTCATGCACCTGATCACTGATGTGGCGCATTCGAGGGGACTGTAAAATGTGTTATGGAGGCGGTACAGAAGAAAATACAAGCACCAAACCTTGCTAAAGAAATAATCATACCAAGCTTCTATACCCGTATGAAATACGTGATGGAACCCAAAAGAGAACATTACGAGCCTGTTGTAGACTACGAAGCTGCAAACTTGTGTTTAT
Source organism: Armillaria cepistipes (assembly GCA_900157415.1). Lineage (NCBI taxonomy): Eukaryota > Fungi > Basidiomycota > Agaricomycetes > Agaricales > Physalacriaceae > Armillaria > Armillaria cepistipes. The sequence continues at coordinate 2,792,929 of FTRY01000005.1, forward strand.
GTTACGGCTGGCTGAAAATGGTTTCCGAGCTTACAAATGTAGCAGGCCGCGCCTGAGCATGCCTCCGTGACGGTGGTCTCCCCAGCCTTGAATTTCCTCTTCCATTGCTCTTTGAGTACCTTTATCTCGACATCATACCTCATGATGACGTCCCGCAGATTTTCCCTCTCCGAATTGATCAGTCCGCTCTGACCTGAAAAATCCTCATTATGGAACCTTGTTACGATGAGCAAAAGGGCATTGTACCCCCACGTGTGCGCATCGTAGTCAAGGGCATAAGGAGACTGTTTATACCACTCCTCAGAATGACGGATAATAACATCCTCCTTCATCATCCAAAGCCTTCCAGATTGTATCGCTGACCCTCGATCAATATGGAAGCATAGTTGCCAGACGCGGACTCGATTGAGAGATTCACGTTCTTCGTTCTCGGTCGCTGAGTTGATTTTTGGCGTTTGATCCAAGCGTAGAGCGGTCGCAATACTGTTGAGATGTCAAGCGAATAAAAAGAACAGGTCGCAATGAACACACCTGATAGCAAGACCCGTATATAACCAGCTCAGATCTCTATCCCAGCTCCTTTCAGGGACGGCGTACATACTCATCAATATGTAAGCCTGGCACAGCTCGACGCTTTTCATTTCACCGTGAATGAGTGCCTTTGCAGCTGAATGTTTCGCAAAGCGCATCGCTATCGGGTAAATGCTTGATTTCGGGGCATGGTATCGAGACGTTATGGCACAAATAACTGTGAAAAGGACAGGGCATCGGGCCAAAGTCAATTTCGGAGTAAACAAGACTGGATCAAGGATAGCTATGAAGGGCTGAATGATGATTAGCTTGTTTTACTGGAACGAAGCTACGCTTTCTCACATTGATATATTTATAGAAACTTCGAACCAGACAGTTCGTCAGAAAAATGCAAAAGAAGCGAAATTGAGAAGAAATCTCACACGTCAAACAATTGTTCAGCGTCTTCCAGGGTCACAAGCCCAAGTACCAATATATCTGGAGAATCGAGTTCATTCGGACGACACAGACTAGATCCTGGGAAAGGGAATCCGTGAGCAAACTTAAGCTTAGTAGTAGGAACACGACGATGATGGAACGAACCATGTTCTGAAGAATCTTCACGGGCCTCGCAGTACCAAGCAATGCCATGTTGTACATCTTCGCGTCCCTTTTCCTTTCCCTTACTACTTGAAAACTTCAGCAAATCTGGAATGAGTCCGACAGGAACATATAAGGACTCGTCAAATGCAACCTGCATCTGTTCGCGCTCCTGGGCCTCCCGGTCGCTATAAGAAAGCGGGTTATGTTGTTCTTCGTGTAAAAATCTACCCGTACCCTCTTCGTTCGGTTCTTCATCTTCACCATGGGGATGGTTAAATGAACTTCCTGTGCCAATTTGGACGCTGGCCTTGAGGCGGCCAAGCCAGGCAAGGGTACTGGGATTGTTGGCGTCAGAGGGTGATATAGACTTGCGGTATTCGTCTATTGAATGAGGTGTCGCAAGGTATGGATTATAGAGCTGCTTGAGGAGACTCTCGATGACAGCGTCTTTCTGTCGTATTTTTGACAGAAGACGCTCGCGTTCACTGCCGCCCGGTCAGAGTGTGCTTTCGGAAATATGATACATCTATATAGACGACTTACTAAACCTTTGGTTTCGGGGCCTCGACGATGCAGCGGTATCCTTTAGGTTTGCATCGTTTGCATACTTTTTTATCGGGGGGAAATCGCATTTCGTCTTGATTTTCTTGCATTGGGTGCAAGCACCGGGCCTGCGTTTAACGATATTGTTGCCGCCGTTGTCGAACTCGCCCTCTCTGACCATCATGGGGGGGCACTTCTTGTTCGGAGTTGGCTTCTTCACTGACGGTGGACTTTGTGACGACGGAGGGTGATTCTGATAGCTGACGCTGGTTGGAATTTTGTCGTAATTGTTGTAGCTGTCCTGCTGCTGATATGGCTCCGTTGGATATTGACCAATGCCTTGCTGATATGGCTGCTGACGCACTCCGTAGTTGTCGACGTCAGCGCACTGCTGGTACCACAGGCCGTAGGTGTCCTGAGATGGTTGGAAAAGTTCGGAATTGGTATCGTAGAAGGAGGGAGTGGGACTAATCATAACGGCCTGAGCGTTGTTAACCCGAGGCGGCCGTCTTAAAGTCTCTTTCACCGGCCAACCGTGACTAGCCGAAGCAATTTCGGATTTTGGGGCGTCCCGGTCAAGTAGGTGAATAAGGCTCATGGAAGAGCCTCGGACACTGATCTGGAGCGAGTTACTGCGTCCTCTACACAAAAATAGGGAGAAGAAGTCAGGAACAGTTAGATAAAGTCCGAACTGTTACAACTTCAGTTTCTGGTGCTTAATGTATAACTAAAGTTGGTTACCCTGATTAAGATTCCAATGCCACTGGACACGCTTCAGTACTAAGAAGCATACATCATCATGGTTCGCCCCGTCGGTTCCTGAGAGATATCGGTATGTTAGTATATTTCCCCTAGCTTGGAAGTGATTCGCGATGTTATCTCACTGTTCTCCGCGTAATCCGAAAGTTAAAGTACGGTATTGCTGGGTGCTTCCTTCGAATGGTCAAAGAAACCGAATTCTCCTATCTGTTTCGAGAAGAAGAAGAAGAGGTGAAAAAAGCTGGCACAATGACTGAAAGTAATACCAAGCTTGAAGCACAAGGCGGATAGAAATAAAAAAAACTGAAAAGGATGCGAACTCCTTGGGGGCGTTACGAGATTACCAGCGCTTCAGCTCTATAGGCATTTCGGACATGCAATAGGAAAACTAAGAGATCGCATCATTAGGTAGTTGATGCATTTAGTGCTCAACAAAGAAGAGGGGCAACGTTCACAGATATTTGACCCTACCATCATTTGATGTAACAGCGCTGCTAGGCATGTACACATAGATTGATCGAACGATGTGCTTTTACAGGTTGTTCCTTGGACCGGGCTTGCCAGTCACAGACCAAACCATGAAACTTCCATTGATGTCGAAGTCAACGGAGGTAATCTACCCTAAAACAGCTTGAAAACAGCGAGCCGTGATTGAACCCTCCTTGGAATCTGCAATGCATGCAACATTAGTGACATCTGCAATATAAATTTTCTCCACAGCTATAGAATACACTCACTGGGCTTGTCGCAGCTGGATAAGATGGCTGCTTTTTGTGGAATCATATTCCAAACCTTGAATTGGGATTGGGATTATCGACTGAAGACCACGTCGGGGACACGGAAAATTCCAGTTGGCGAAATGTGAGTGTTCTGGACTCATAAGTTCTAAAGTTCAACGTTCAACCTGGTCAACGTCGTCGACCTTGCTATTTCGGGAATTGCCGAGGAAGGGTCAGAGATCAGAGACCATGATGTAATCGAACATCTTCAGCCAATGATTACTGTTTCTCTGTTTCAATCAATCAATTTTCTCGAAAGGTTTTCCCCGTTGTCAACCTCAAGTTCAGCGTGAACTTTGCGAATCCCTGCTTCACCTCGCTACACTGCCCCCGGATGTTCAGGTTAAGGTCGAATTCAATTTTGGACACGACGGGCGCTTCTAGATGTCATGACAACAGGTTGACTGGTATAACAGGCAGGCGTACTCACCACAATTGGTTGGGAGATAGTGCTCACATAGTGGGAGAAGCTGAGTTTTTGTATCTTTGACTCTGAGCATGACTCGGAAATTCACTTTGTATCCAGTAACGGTTCGAAGAGTTTACATTCCCCGGTACTTTCTGAGATTCGCTAGAAAATGCTGTACAAACCCCCGGTTCAGTCTGCGCGGTCTTTGCGCCGGAACGGTATCTTCAAGCAGTAACTCCGTTCCCCCTTCATCTATCAAAAGTCGCGTCTTGTCGGTAAAAATCCAAGAGGCCGTCTGTAAAGAACCCAGCCGGACAGCACATACAAGGAAGCCGAGGAAATCGGGACAGCTCAATAAAGCAATACGCCAGTATCATATTGACTTACATTATGTGGACCTACTCGGATACTTGCCGCAGGCGTAGGACACCACCTCGGACCAGTTCCAATGGCCCCATTTCAGTGCCAAGCATCTTTTATTGCAGCGCCGTTTCACAAAGGCCTGTTCCCGTAATTATGACTGCCTCATACGAGTTTGTTCAAGCCACCAGTATGTTACTGACAAATCTCTTTACGGTCATCCTGGCTCACTTTCGTTCGCATCCTAAAGTTCAGCCAGTGGACGCATGCTATCTATCAATTTCTTTTTACCTCCAAAGCCATGCTCAAGCTCGACTACGAAGTCTATACCGCGGTGCCTGACGATGATCATTTTATTTCATCAAAAGGACACTGAATCATTCTCTCGACCGGGTTTGCCAAGATAACTGTCTGCTTTTCGTCACTTCACGGGCGATGCTTTCCGTGGTGGACCTGAATGTCAAGGAGCTGAACAAGGTCAACCTGGCCAGTCTACCATTCGGGTGACGGTTTGCATTCTTCATCGGTAACCTGCACCAAGCTGACTATCTTTATTCGCAAGGGTTCGAACTACGTGTTTCTGCCGTGCCTGCCTGCCTGCCTGCCTGTGTTTTGCGTAACCTCGTCTGCTCATACCCAGAGTTGTCCGAGGCTGCCGTGGATAACTAGGACATTCGTTATTTGTTGATTGTTGCCATGAACCTTGCTTGGAATCTTCTATTCCCTGAAGTGCATCTCTTTATGCGAGGCCGCTGTTCTATTAATTGTCTTCCTCGTCGCTTTTACCAGGACAAGAGGGACCAAGATCGAGCCAGTTATTGCCGGACATGAACGGATCAGGTCGTTCTATTTTCTGCAGCTTATCTCGGTTTACAGTGACCAGCCAGGCGGGAATTACGTGCATCGTGCAACCCTTTGGTCTGACGGGCAAGGAAGAGGTCGAGGGCCCTCAAACGAAATCCACGGTTTTTGATCGCTATCTCGTGAGCAGGTACTGTTAATTGAATTGACCTATGACTCAGAGTTTTACAGTCAATGCGGCCTGGTGGGTGTACTAGGAACTTCGGGGCTTTGTTGTTTTCGTGGCTTGCTGCAACTATCGACAATGGTCACCGTGACATGAACTATCGATGTGAAGTTTGTCATCGACGACTAGGAATTATTTCCCCCAAAACTTCTGGCTAAACAATGCTCGCGCAACCATTTCGCCAGAGGAGCGGGATGGCAGGACTAAGATCAGGACACCGACAGCAAACGACAGCGACAACGAACATGATCCTTTTCCCTTTCCGAGATACTGTTGCAAATTTCTACAAGGCGGAACGCGTCGTGTGAGCTTGTCATGCAAGGGTTGCGAATCCCCGGGGAGCGGAGTATCACATATGTACTGCTCATATAGACCATATATGAGCCTGCCGTGGTGAGGAGCTTCTAGAGCGAAGCGGGGAGGTCTTGGTCGCAGAACTCCGGCAGCTCGTTTCACTGGGGGGTTTTGCATAGGGGACAGTATCATTGGATCTCATATTATGTTTCTATAGCTGTCCTCGTATCGAACAAAAGACTATCTAGAATGTACTAAATATACCATTAATATTATTATAGGACATTTCTTCGTTGTGTCGTCCGGATAACCGGACCGAAAAACAATGTCTCTTCATGACCACCATGTCAACAGTGATACTATGCTTGACCCGTCGCCTCGGCTCATAGGGCGTGGCAGCTTTGCGTCTGTCTACGTTGTCCTTTCTTCTCTTGTCGCTTTCAAGGAGGTGCTGTCAGAGGCGGACGCACCGCAACTTCAAGCCGGGTGCGATACCCTTGCGCAAATCTACGAATCCTGTCATTCCAACTCTTTCTTCTCTCTGCCTCGCCCACTTGCATACAACAACCCTCGCGATTCCCATTCGCCGCCTGGCGCAGTCCCCTTCTCGTCCAGTGAGAACAGGTCTCACCTGTCGCCCTGGTCCTCTTCGTGTGGTGGCGCTGGGATCATTCGCTGCGTTTGAGCGACCAGCGTTTGCTATGGAGCGTATCCACTCATTACCTACAGAGGTTTCTGCTCGTATCTGCGAGCAGTTCTACCCTGCCGGCGCCCTTGCCAAAGGGCCGGCGCTGTTGCGACTCTTTTTTGGAAGCGATTTCGCCAATTCAAACGTCACTGGCACTTTCCTCGACGTCACACGCTACCGCCGGCTTGCCAGCTCCGAAGAAGGCATCGCTGATGGTCTGCCAGGTGCCGAAATCGTCGCTGAGGCCATGGGCCACATTCTCGGACGCATCCAAGTTCTTGGCGGATACGATGGGCGTGGGATCAAGTTCGTACTTGGTGAAAATGGATATTCTGGGTTTGAGTTCTACGTTATCGACTTTCATCAGGTGCGTGGGTCAATATTTGCCTTGCAAACTTTAGTTCACCTTAGACGTAGGTCCGTAGGTGGGACTGCACTGTTGAAACTGTTGGCCAGCTCGTCGATGCATACAGGTCAATTGAAATGTACCTCCCATTTCCACGCCGAGGCCACAGAATATACGAGGCATTCAGATGTGGTTACCACGCAGCCTACAGTGACTATCTTGGCATTGCTGACGAATTTCTCGATGGAATCGAGGCCCTACAGCCGGTATCCAGTCCAAACGAACACTAAGCAGAGGACGGCGACGTGTAGTTGGGTGAGAACGATGGCTTGACCTCTCGACCCGGAATGTCTTCACACCCAGTAATTGATGACTGGTATGTTTTTTTAATTATATGTCTTCCATCGGAGTCCAAAGTCCAAAGCACTCATCTCCTCTACCCCGTAGTTCCGTGGATGGCAGTGGTTCTCGCAACGATAACCAATCTAACTTTGATGATGTCTTTACATCTGCCTATACACCACGGACGGAATGGCATACTTTTCTGAGGGACACATTATGGACCGAAGTTTTCGCATAATATCAAAGAGAGTTCGGAAATGACTCACGTAACAAGTACGGTTGGCTCCCATCGTTTTCAACTTCAGGCTCTTGACTTATCCTTTGCTTCTGTAGTATGATCGATTCATCAGCACTTTTGCCACCAGTCGCTATCCCCTCATAATCTGGTATCACGATTTCTGGCTCTTACGCCCATTCATGTTACATGTTCCACGTACAGCTCAACGATGCATGTCTTCTTTTGCACGGGATCAATTATGAGGTAAAGCAAAAGTACAATGAACGTCAACAGAGGTGTTTTCTGGGGTATTCAATTGAAAATGAATTTGGCGTTTTTTTTGGATTTCGTAACAGCGTTCTCCGCATCGCTATTGATCCCCGTGCATATTTTTGGGGCTGAAGATGACCTTACGGAGAATCTTATGGTCAACGCTCAAGAAGTATTGTAGCTCCTCTCTGACCTTGAGTTTCTTCACTGACGAAGACTCGTAGACCTAGGACCTACAAGCTCAAGTTCTATTGATGCTATATCTGCAAGACCATTCACAGAATGCCACGATGACTCGTCACATTAGGGTCGTCCTTACATATAGTCTGAATACTTAATACCTACCAAACTCCGAAGAAGCGCGCACGCCCATATTAAATGCAGCTAACCATTCGGGTTGACAGCTAGCTACATCTTCTCCTTTCCCCTCTCCTCTCATTATGCTGGGATTCGACGCCAGAGGTTCTATCGCGTTGCCCTTGGAGTCTCTTGAGTCTCCTAGGTCGTGGAAAGCTACATTCAAACAGTTCTGTCACGATAACAGCGGTCTCCTTCTCATGACCGCATCGACGGGAGTGTATTCCATCCAGGAGGCCAGCATTAAGCAAATGAACAAGCTTGACCCCGAATTGTCTACACTTGAGGTGGATAATCAAGTACCCATTCCGCGTTGATACCTCGGCTGAAGTATTTATTTTAGTGGCTGATTTTTCGATCGGTATGTGTTACAACTTGGGTTAAGAAATACTACCTGATCGCTATCCTTCAAGGTTGTACAATACATGCTCTGCTTATGCGCGTTACTATTTTCAGGCGTGCAGGATCCAATCTTCGGGCCAAAAGGGGTCAGATCTCTACTCGTGTGGCAAGGCACATTCGGGTATACCTTTTCATGTCCGGATTGTCAAACTTCAAAGCTCAAACTCTTACGGCCCAGATTTTGCGGGATGTTCGGAATATACTACTCACTCAAGTACCTCTCCTTGTCCGAAGTCACCGTGTTGATTTTCCTTGCTCCCTTTATGACGGCGATCCTTGGAGTTGTCATCTTGGGAGAGAGGATTGGCGTTGGGCAAGGACTTGCCGGGTGTGAGTGAACGTTGTGTTGATGCACATTATGAAAGTTGAAGAGGTCTGCAGTGTTGAGCATGGTCGGCGTTTTGTGCATTGCGCAACCAGCATTTCTTTTTGGTTCTACAGTTGACGAAGAAGATCCTATCCTTGGTATCGACCCCAGCCGTCACTCGATAGCAATTGGGTGAGCTACGAACGTCCATTTGGTTACTGCTTTGCTTGAATTGAAAATTTCTTTCCTTGCTAGTGCGGCACTGATAGGTGTACTTGGACTGTCAAGTGATTGTGAGTTTTCTTTTCGTCCATCGCTCATGCATTGATTTTCCCAAGACACGGTGATACGGGCCATCGGACATCGCGCACACCCATATCACTGTATGGCGTTCCACGCTTTGCAGTGTGGGCTTGTTGCTATTATCGCGTAGGCCATTCCCATTGCTTGATTATGAGTGATGTATTTGCTGACCCGTCGAAGGATGCTTGTGACGCAGACATCATTCGTCATGCCTACACAGTGGATGTGGCTTATCGTGATTATTCTCTGTGCATTCCCCGCCCAAGTAATCATCGAGTATTATGTGGTAGAAACGTGATGCTCATTCAGGTTCTCAGATGTTCTCGGTAATGGGCTTACAGCGGGAAACGGCGGGCAGAGGAACAACGGCTATATACACCAAGGTAACCGTTACAGTTGTCTTTTTTTTCTTTGGCGCGTTCTTACCACAGGCTTCCATGCTCAGCTTGTGTTTATTACGATCATCGAAAATATCTTCTTCGACTTCCATCCTAGCTCTTGGACGGTGACCGGAATGATCATAATCGTGGCTTCGGCGCTGTATATAGCGGTAGGGCTCATGTGTCATCTGCGGCTCTATTATGGTACTAATCTGAAATAATTTATTATTTAGGTGTCTAAACCAGAACGCAAAATTGCGCTTGTAATCGCCACAGACACCGACGAGGAGGTAGTGGAGGAGGGTGTTTAGAGTAGCTCGACTCTGTTGCTGCTGCTGGGCGAGAGACATCACTACATCGTGCGTACTCGTTGATGTGTCCCTGCTTCATGTTTCCTCACCTTCGCCATTCAGGTATATACTCAGGTGCATTGGTGTAACGTGATAATTTCTATGCAATTTCCTTTTTCCTCTTGCCCTACTTACTTGCGATGGGGATCAGAGATTGAGCGGGGAATGGAGTAGACTGAAATGGAACATCAAAACGAGTCTCGTGAACAACGTGATGGGTCTCCGGATCGGTTTATCCTGCCTTGCTTCCTTTGTGCGGGCCAGCTGACCTCTAGTTGGCCGCAGTACGATACAAGCTGACGTTGAATACTGGGCTGCATTTGAAAAGGTCCGACGCCACCATTCAAGTGTATAAAGGTTGCCATGAATTGCGATTTGCCATCAGATCTCGGAGTCTTGCCCATACACCAGATTGCTCATCATGCGGAATGTCAAGTCAAAGAAGCCCTATTTTGGCCTTACGGGAATGGCGCTAAACGCTTGGGTTAATGTCGCGTGTATCACGGCTATGACACTCTTCGGTGCGGCCCACTGTCCTATTCTTCCCGTGTTTCTATTGAAGTAGAACCATCAGGATATGATCAAGGCGTATTTGGCGGGATTATCGTCACGGATGACTTCTTGAAACAGATGGGCTACCCCGACTCGAGCCTCCAAGGGACAATCGTGTCTCTATACGACATCGGATGGTAGGTTGCCTAGTTTCCGTCGTATTCGAATTTGACATGTTGTCGTTATAGTTTCCTCGGTGCCATGGGTTCGTTCGTTGTTGGGGAAAGATTTGGGCGGAAGAAGATGCTTATGTTTGGAGTCATCGTGATGTCCGTCGGAGCTATCATACAAACCGCGTCTTATAATGTACCTACAATCATTGTATCTCGTATTATAACTGGTGTAGGTAACGGGTGAGTTCTCCTCTTATATTTTGTTCTCGTCTCTTCTTAACGATATTCCTGTAGCATCAACACGGCCACTGCTCCAGTTTGGCAAAGCGAGACCACCAAGCCCTCACTTCGAGGAAAGGCTGTCGTTCTCGGAATGATGTATGATCATCTTTATTTCCGTGTGTGCACATGAATAGTAACCTCTCTACCCAGTATGAATATCGCGGGATACGCGATCAGCAATTGGATGACGTTCGGATTGAGCTATGTCGAAGGAAGCATCAGTTGGAGATTCCCACTCGCTTTTCAGCTTGTCTTTTCGGTCATCATGCTTTGCACCGTTCCATGGCTTCCCGAGAGTCCTCGATGGCTTCTTGCTCATGGGCGTGAAGCAGAGGGTGTGTTAATTCTCGTCGCACTTGAAGGAGAGCATGTCAAGGCGACAGACCCTACGGTGGTTTCGCAGAAAGCGGAGATTCTCGAAGCTGTTCGTATTGAAAGAGAGACCTCTCCAAGCTTGTCGGACCTCTTGCATGGGCGTACTGGCGAGACTGGTATGGTGAAACGCATGTGTCTCGGTGCCGGTGAGTTATACTCTTTCTGTCAGTGTTAATTTCCTGATGTTTGCATCGTTAGGGACACAGTGGATGCAGCAGTTGTCCGGAATCAATGTCACCAGCTACTAGTGTGTTAAAACCCTTGATATCTGTTCCTTTACTGATTTTTGACAGTCTTCCTCTCGTCTTACAAAATTCTGTCGGTCTATCGAACCGTCTCTCTCGGCTCCTCGCTGCATGCAATGCTATCTCGTATCTCGTCTTTTCCTTCGCTGGCCTTCATCTTATCGAACGAGCTGGTCGGAGAAAACTCTTGATGTGGGGTGCCGCAGGTCAGGCTGTATGTTACATCTTCATTTCAGCCTTGCTTTCCCAGGGCGGGACGAATTACGGTGCTGCCGCGACCGCCTTCTTCTTCGTGTACTATATTTTCTTCGGGATCTGTTGGCAGGTGAGTGAACTGTACTGTTGACCTGACAGTTTTTAAGTACTGCATAGGGTGTTCCATGGCTCTATCCCGTAGAAATCAATTCACTGTCAATGCGAACCATGGGCGCGGCATTGGCTACTGGAAGTAATTGGATATCCAACTATTGTGTCGTACAAGCGACGCCTCCAGGTATTCAGAATCTCGGCTGGAGGTTCTACCTCATCTGGATGACGTTCAACATCGTGATTATTCCCGTAAGTCGATGCAATTATTGATGTAGGAAGAGATGCTCATGCTTTCTCTAGGTTGTATACCTCTTCTACCCCGAGACGTCGAATAGACATCTAGAGGATATAGATCGTTTGTATAGAGAGCACAGAGGAATGGTTTTTGTCTTCCGAAACAAGGAGGCCATTCAGATGGAACGACCGGAGCACTATTTGCTGGCAGACGAAGAGAGAGTATCTCAGGTAAAGAAGGATCTTGATGGGGGTATCGACCAGGTGGAGGACGTCGAACATGAGGTGATGGATACATAGAGAACCTAGGAAGGACGGACGTGTTAACCTCGCCTGAAGTGCACTGCTTATATGACAAACACTTGCGCCTTTTTTAGAATGCGATCTATCACTCTGGGACTGCGGCAGTCGAAGTGAACAGACCTCTACTAGCTTCCTTTGCCGACACTGTACATGTTCTCATTCGCGACCTTGTCTCATTACGCTCCGATGCACTGTCTTTATTCATCCGAACATTTGCCGCCCTCTGAGCTTCTCGCCCTTCTCGTCACCGACAACGCATTCTAGCGGGGATGGTAGAATTGTCGAAACTGGCTACTACCTCGGAGGGTGCCAGCTCTGTGCTATCTTGCTCTCACCACCGTTTAACAGTGTTACGCTGTACTCCAACGGTAGCCTCTGTTCGTTGTCGGTGCAACACGGATGGTAGGATAGGACCGGAGAACGTCATAGGGAAAGGAAGAAGTTGGGAAAGACGCGCAGTAGGTTCTCTTCGCCTCTCTGTTGTCTGCTCTCTCAGTGTAGGATTATTGCAGCGAGATTTTATATCTATCTTCATGAAATAAACTAGGCTCGAAGAGTCGAACCATAGGCGTCGATGCAGGGACTTTGTCGACGCCTAATTTTCCCATCACGTGCCATGGCGGGTAAACACGTGACGAAGACTTGCCGGGTCATAGAAGCGCGTCCCAAAGAGGCAGGGCTGTGGCACTTCAGGGTTTCTGGTCGCGCAGGATATCTCACAAGTCGGAGTCCATCTCTCTCTCTCGCCCTTCTCCCTTCTCATCGCCGACCGCCAAAGTTGAAAGCACTCTAACAGCGGGGATGGCGGAGTTGTGTCAGTACTCGAAATTGGCTATTGTAACGGCGGGTGCTATTACTGGCGACATTTCTCCGGGGGCTAATCTCGCTGCACCAAAGTCGTTCGAGACTTCCAGAAGCGATGCAAGTGGAGCGAGAGAGTCCTTACTGGAACCGTTGCTATCTGAACGGGGGTTTTCTGGTCTTCAAATTTATCCTTCATCCGTGTCTGTTGACTACACATCCACTACGTCTGTTGACGACTCTCTTGCGGCGGGTTTGTTTCTGGCAGACAACTACGAAGAGAAACTTTCATTCTCTTCCGTTACGCCGATGGATGTGCAGGTCCGGAATCTTTCTGTACAGGTGGAGGGCACACGACAATGGAATGAGCGGTTTCCTGGCCTCAGGAGAGATACTTCCGATCTGGAGGCTCGCCAGGTCAAAGGTCTTCTTACCCAGATTGACGCCGATTTTCCTCGTGGTACTCTGACAGGAATTCTAGGGAGTAGTGGTAGTGGAAAGGTACGTGAGATATTTTTTTTAAATTACAGGATGGGCGTTGATATATCCTTCAGACGACGCTGCTCAATGTTCTGTCTGAACGGATGCGTGGCAGTAACCTATCCGTTCAAGGCCAGCGTCTCCACAATAATTCAACGTCCCTATCTAGCATTTCACATGCATATGTCACTCAGACAGACTCCCTTCTTCCCACTCTTACAGTTCGCGAAACACTCACATACGCCGCAAGCCTACGTCTCCCCGCATCTACGAGCCGCTCCGAGCGTGCGCAACTCGTCGACGATATCATTCGCGAACTAGGACTGAAGGACTGTTCGAACACATATGTCGGGGATGGTGTCCGTCGCAAAGGGTGCTCTGGTGGAGAGCTGAGACGTGTCAGTCTCGGTATTCAGCTGCTGGGAAACCCCTCTGTACTGTTTCTGGACGAGCCAACGACAGGTCTCGATGCGACAAGCGCCTTTCACCTAGTGAAGACTCTGAAGACTCTTGCGCAGAAGGGCAGGACGGTCATCATGACCTTGCACCAACCTCGCTCTGAAGCGTTTCTTATGCTCGACAGGGTGATGTTACTCTCTCAAGGGCACACCCTTTATGCAGGTGTCTCTTCGGGGGCGATTCCGTGGTTCGAGCGACTCGCCCATCCATTAGAGCTTCACGTCAACCCTGCGGACTATCTGATCGACGTTGCTGCCGTCGACGTTCGCACAAGTGAAGCTGAGGAGGTCTCTCGAAGTCGCGTCAATAGACTCATCGCAGCGTGGAAGTCAGAGTCGGCTGTCCGATTTCCGTTAATCAAACACGAATTGGCAGTCAACCGTGTCGATAAACGCGATGTGCAGAAAGCACCTGTTGGCCGTGTCATTCTCACCCTGATCTCTCGGAAACTGAAGACAAGCGTCCGCGATCCATTCGGTCTAGGCTCAACTTTATTAGAGGCCGTGATCATGGGGTTGTTCGTCGGAGTTGTGTTTTATCATATCCCCGATTCGTTGTCGGGTATCAAGACGCGACAGGGCGTGCTATATACTTCGGTGGGTTTGCAAGGGGACCTGATTATGATGTACGAGGTGTATCGTCTAACCATGATAGATCTTCCCGTCTTTGACAGAGAGCACAGTGACGGTATTGTCGGCGTCATTCCCTGGATCATAAGCCACCGGTCTGCTCATGCCATTCTAGAAGATTTCCTCATCCCCTTCGTGTTCTCTGCCATAACGTATTACATGGTTGGGCTCTCATCGTCGGAGACACAGTTCTTCTACTACTTCGCCATCGCCCTTCTGAATCATTACATTGCAGTCACCTTTGCAGGCCTTGCTACAGCCATAACCAGGGATTTCTCGAAGGCCACGATCATAGCGAACATTGCGTTCATAGTCCACACGTTCCCGTGCGGGTTCTTCATCCAAGCCGATACTATACCGATATATATCCGCTGGACAAAATGGATTTCGCCAATCGTGAGTGTTTAACGTTTCAACACATGGTCTGCTGTTGGCCCACTTTTCGTTACAGTACTACGCTTTTACTGGTTTGGTTTACAACGAATTCAAAGGCCGCTTCTTTACTTGCCCTATTGGTGACGCCGCGACAGATCCTAACTGTGTCAATTACCGGGGCGATTTCATCATCAGTTCTCTCGCTGTACCGAACATGACCTGGACTATCATCCCGGTTTGCGCAATACTCGGCATCGCTGTTTCATACGTTATCGGTCAAATACTATTTCTCCATTTCTTCAAAGTCAACGTCTCCATGCTTGGAACCAGGAAACTCCCGAAGGACGAATCCCGGCGTGCATCCAGGGCCCCCATGACCCTTACTCCAAACAGCGTCGCGGGCATTAATGTCGACCTTACGAATTACACTCTCAAGGTCCGTCCACGGCGAGGAAGAGATGTCAAAATCCTCCAGGGAATCACTTCATGTTTCGAGGCCGGCAAAGTCAACGTCATCCTGGGCCCCTCAGGAAGCGGAAAGTCTTCTCTGCTCAATCTCATGGCACAGCGTCTTCAGTCGACGCTGCAGACGACCTATGTTGCCGGGGGGACAATGACGATGAATGGTGTACTGGCTAAACCAGAAGTCATGAGCACCCTGTGTTCGTATGTGACGCAGGATGATTCCGCTCTGCTTCCATATCTCACCGTTCGCGAGACCTTGCAGTTTGCTGCTTCGTTGCGACTGCCAAGCAGCCTGTCCAAGGAGGAGAAGCGACACAGAGCAGATGAGGTTATGCTGAAGATGGGACTTAAAGACTGTCGCCATACTCTCATTGGGAATGAGTTGTTGAAAGGTATCTCTGGAGGTGAGAAACGGCGGGTGAGCATTGCTGTTCAGGTCCTTACAGAGCCTCAGGTTCTGATGTGAATAGTTTTCCTGTCGTCATCGTCCATAAGATTTGCTCATTGCTCTCCAGGTTGGATGAGCCGACGTCAGGACTAGACACGTTCACAGCGGCATCCATTCTGGATGTTCTTACGCAACTCGCGAAGGAGGGTCGAACGATCATAACGACGCTTCATCAGAGCTCCTCTGAACTTTACAAGCGCTTCGGGAACGTGCTACTTTTGGCGAAGGGCGGTCGGGTGGCTTACTCCGGTCCTGCTAGCGAGATGCTTGACTACATGTCCTCGGTTGGGTTTGAATGTCCTTCTATGATGAATCCTGCGGATTTTGCGTTGGACGTTGTTTCGGTTGATACACGGGAGGCTGAACAAGAGGCATTGGGTCGGGTCAAGGTCAATAAGCTTGTGAAGGCTTTCAAAGATCATCAGGAGGCGGAAGGCCGTGTATCGCCACTGTCCGAGAGACAAATGGGGGTTTCGACTAATTTCAAGGGATACGAGAGGAAGATGTTATCGATCGCTACCGCGCTACCGATACTCCTTAAACGTGGGGTTCTCGCGTTCCTTCGACAAAATTCCTTGTTGCTTGTACGGATTGGAAGTACTCTTGGCCTCTCGGTATGTGTTGGTGCTCTTCTATGGAAAGTGTTAATTGTTATTACGCAGATCGGTATTGGACTTTTCTTCTCACCGATTGGCGATGACTATGCGAGCATCCAATCCCGCGTTGGTTGTATCCAGAAGACACTGCCCCGTGAGTCGCTTCGTTTGCTGCGTTTTGTTAATCTAAACGCGTTGGAATAGTATTCTTCATCGGTATCCTTCAAAATGTCGCTGTCTTTCCGATAGAACGAGATTTCTTCTACAGGGTACGTCTACTGTTTTGTTAAAGTAATCCAAGTCTGACTTCTGGCACAGGAATACGACGACGGTGTTTACTCTGTCGAAGCTTTCTTAACGTCATACGCTGCCTTGGAACTCCCCTTCGAGATCGTCACTGCCTTGATCTATTCTCTATTTGTTTCTATCTCCGCCAATCTTGGGAGGACAGTTCCGATATTTTTCATCACATCGTTGAACGGGCTGTGTATCGTGAATGCCGGAGAATCTCTCGGTATGATCATGAATACCTTCCTCACCCAGGACACGGGTCTGGCTCTGAACATCACGAACATCCTAATGTCTATCGCTATGTATATGGCAGGTAAGTTGCCTTTAACCTCCGTCTTAACTGTCACTCAATTATCTCTCAGGTCTTGTGAGCTTGAACATGCCTGGCTTTCTTGAGTATTTGAACAAGCTGAATCCGCTGGGTTACTCCGTTCGGAACATGATGCCTTACGTGCTCCGAGGCCACACATTTTCGTGTGGGGACGATCAAAGGCTAACCGACGGATCATGCGCAATTAGCACAGGCGAACAAGTTCTCGAAATCTTCAACCTGAAGGACGTTAACGCCCCTCTGAATCTCTGCGCGGTCGTGATCAGTGCCGTTGTATACCGACTTCTTGCTTATGCAGTATTGAAGCTGGTGAAGAGTAGATTCAAAATAGAGCAACGACAGTGATTAATTTGACGACAATTTTTGACATGATTTTTATGTTTAGATTTTTGGGCGCACATTAGTTGTATTCTTTAACATACTACCATGCATACTAGAACTATAGAGTAATGATTTATTTATCACGAATTGTATCTCGATCGCCAATGTTTACATATCTATTTACCTTTTGTTCCGGGCCATTCTCACACACGTACATTAGAATCATGCTCGTCGCAGCCTCGGCGTTCAATACCTAATCGGGACTGTTTGCCGAAGTTATGGCTCTGCTTTTTTGCTCCCATCCTGCCGCATTTGTGGACGGCGATCCTGATGGTTCGAGTTACTGAAGTCCAATTTTATTTAATGTCCTTTTCTCACTTTGCTTTGAGGACCCAGTTTTTTCAATAGCGTGCCTCGTAAGTTTCCCGTTCTTTTCTTCCTCATACGTCTGATTTCTGGGTGTCTTCAGCCCTTCTCGATGCATCAGGATTTTCCTTACGTGCAAATCATTTTGTCTGAGGACGATGCCCCAGGGTGAGCATGTCTATAACTTCAACCCCGCGCCGTAGCTTCCGTCGTTTACTCTATCTTCGACGATCATCCTAGACTCCTAATATCTTCCACTCCGCTGACTATCGACACTGGTAGCATTCCGCACGTCCAATGAGCAAGATCATGGGATTGCCGAGGCTGGTACTAGGTATGTAGCTACCAGTCACTGACTGCCTCCATCGCTGATTGCTCAGACTCGTGATTGTTAGATCAGTCACGTCGCCATTCCCTTCCTGCGCGACAACATGTTGGCATCGAGCGAGCCGGAGTACTGCATTGTTTGTGCCACATATTTATGAAGGCGCGGACTCTGGAGGCACTTGGTACGTACTGTCCATGTTATTCGTCGTTAATCGTTCGAGTGCAGCCTTGAGGCTCTTCATCAAGGGTCAGGACTCGTATTCAGCACCAGCAACATATTTCCCACTGAAGACTGTCCCTGGACGAGGACTTTTGCGCCGCCACAACGTATCAACGTCCGGCGAGCGTGGTGTGCCAATGGTGAGCAGGAATTCCCAAAGTTATGTCTACGTTAACAGCGTCCATGTAGGGTTTTGGGCCTCGACAGTACTTTTATGTATTGATTATCAGCGCCTCCTCGGCGTGATACAAGAAGAGCTATTGAAAATGAAGCCATCGGTATGCATTGCCACACCCTTCGTTTGTGTTGTTATGTGCTAACTAGCTGTTTCTTTAGTTGTGTACCCCATCTATAATTTTTTACTGTAATTTTTTCTGTACCCAGGATCTCCAAACTTGACTTACACTGCCATTTTAGGCTTGACTCGACCTTGCCTCAAGCTCGAAACCAGGAGCCGGCCATCCGACCCCTTCTTCCACCCCCGTTTCGTGAGGGAGAGTCAGGGTCGGCCGACGGCGACGGCGTCGGGTGTTTGACTCGTTAGAATGTCCCAGGATTTGCCAGAGGTAAGCTGACGTTTGTATTCAAAGGCATGACACTGATTGCTTCCATTGCAGGAACTCGTCGATTTAGGTGTCGGGGGTAGGGTTACTGCTTGCCTTTGCAGAAGGCGTCTCGTTGCGTCTTCATGCAACGGGGCTCTCCTTTTTTTATCGCCTTTGGCCTCGGTTTCCTGTCGGAATGATTTCAACGAGAGACTACGCTTGGCCGTGGCGTGAATGGGAGGGACCCTCCACCCGTTCATGTACCAGAGCATACCTTCGAAACGGAGATTACGATTCTACGAAGTTTGATTACTGGTGTGCTGTCGCATCGTTTTCCAGGCCATAAGGCCCAAATCATTAATAAAGTCCTGACACGAGAGGTGTTGTTTTTATTAATAAAACCCTTTCATGTCCCAGGGCTCGCAAAGCGGCCATGTTCGGCGATGAACAGGCGGGTGTGGGCGGCTTCTAAAATAGGATGCTTGTTCCCACCTCAATGCTGATTATATCCTGGACCGAACAAGAGATAAGATGGTTGTTTCTGATAGGTTCAGGAACCACGGGCCGATCCGAATATGGTAGCAGGTCGTTATTTGTGACGATGGAGGGGTCAAATAAAGAATCGGGACTCGGACAGTGCTACCGTATCAATCATAAAAATAAGGGAATAGATACTATGCCAGCTGCAGTCGGGGTTGTTGTTGCAGAAACACCTCCTTGGCCTGGTGGGGTCTGTAGTATGGGTGAGCTTGAAAGAACAGCAGGATTGGAGAATGAAATGAATGTACTTGCATTGTAACTTGTCTCGGTGTTGAGAGCAGGAGCATAGAGACACTGGTACGAGGGTGTTGGACGACGATGTAAGGAACGGGTTACGTGCCTGATAACACAGCCACTGATCGAAGCTTTCAGGAGGCTGCACGGTGACGAAAACATATACTGAACTTGGATATTACTCTCAAGGTGTTTCTTCAAGACTCCGAAAATCATCGGCCTTCATCTCTACTCTTAAAAGGATATTGATTACATGATATATATCAATTTATAGCTGTGAATGCCGAGTTTCAGATCAAGAGCCGTAGATATGCAGCGAGAGTATTTAACAGTTACTTGAACAAAGGAGTCTGCAGAGGTGCGAGGGGTTGGCGAAAAGGTATTTTTGTACTGCATATAGCATTTTATCTTTGCTGAAGCAATTTTCCCAAGTAGCAATACACGGCCCTTAAAGCAATGTATGTCGTTGAACTATGGTTTACTGCACTTTCGAATGACTCTGCGAATGTTGAAATTCATCTGACCAATACTCATTGAAACACTTACAGAGGCCTCGGATCATCCGGAAATATATAGTATATCATATTATAGTCTGATAATATATATTGGGGATTTTTTTAGACACTACTGGCACAAACGTGAAGGGATAGTAACCTAAAGACGAGTTCAGGTCAGACGAAAAGGTGGTAATCTGCCAATATTGGACGTATACATGCTCTATTTGATGCGCAAAAATTCATGACATAATTTCAACATCTAATAAACCATAGCAAATAGTTTTCCTAGGATGTAGATGTCAGGAACAAGTGTAGAAGTGTCGTGGTCGCTGAGGAATAGGACTCGGAAATGTCGGACTGAACATCCGGACAGCAATCAAAGGCATTTTGTCCCCTCGACCTCGCTGTCTCATGTGATGTCCACGCCATTTTCACTCTACCAATGTCTCTTCGATTCACAACTCTCCCTCTTGCCATCGTATTCAGTACACCCCAGCTTTATAAGGTGGTGGAAATATTATTAAATGATGGTTCTGGCTATTTTCTCGATGCTGGCACCATCATCGTTGACATTTCTCCCCCTGCCAGAAAACACCCACTCTCGCTTGATGACTATCCCACTCAGTACCGTTATTTCTATATCCCAACCCATTTCTGAGGGTGCTGGAGCAAACAGCGCTGGCTATTTTCCCCCTAATGCCGCAGCTCGCTGTCGCCGCTCTCCCATATTTCATGTTTCTTTTTTCTCAAAAAAATTCATCCTGATTTCCCATACACTACCCATGTTGTTGTATTAGCATTGCAGTATAGTATAGTATACATTCTTGAGCTATTTTGAACCTGAGCCGATATCCAGCTAGTACAAAGAAAATCCCATTCACCCAAAAGCTGCCAGACATCGGCGCACCACAGCACACCGAATCAGCCCAAATGCGTACCAAAAGGAGCAACCCGTATTCGGAATGCTCAAGACACCGGTAACTGGACACCGCACTATCGCATGTCCTGGAGGCTGGCAGAGCAGAGGGATTTATTGATAATCTCTGACCTGTCATTAGAGGTTTTCATTAATGAGACGGGCGTTATCCGTTGCGTTTTCGGCATTCCGTATCGTGACTTTAAAACATTTTTTCTTTTCTTTGACGTTTAGCTGTTCTTGTAATCATGCCGTGGTGTCAATATAATCCTCCTACATTCCGATTTCTTTATCTCCGCCATCGTGTTGATGGAATTGTTTTGTCGGACACTAAACTGATTCACTCACCTGGGATAATGGCCAGACAAATCGGTCCGGGATACCCGAGCGCTGAACCATGATCAAACCATGATTCTTACTATGTTCATCTGCGTCTCTGGCTAACTGAAGTCCTTCCCTTCCTTGACACAGCGCCCTACCATTGCGATGGAACATATGGATAGCCATTTTTCAACCCGTGTAAGTCTATTTTTACAATGAAAATTCCTACTTACTCGTAACCCCCTTTATCCTCAGTTGATGCGCATGTCAGAGGTAACTGGTGATCTGGTGATATGTTCAAGTTATATTCAATGCTGATTTGATGCGGCTTGCTTAGGACATGAACACCATCCTGCTCACTATCCCCCAAGTCATCAATGTTCTCATCCTCGGCCTTGTCTCATTTCACCACAATGCACTGTCTTTATTCACTCAAACAGCATATGGCGCACCAATGCGGCAAGAATCGATTTTGCCTATTCTCGTTACTGTCAGGGATGTTTCTGTAGAGTTTCTCAATGCCGTCTCTGCCGTCTGGAAGGAGTCCTGCCGCTTCATCGAGCAATGCTACCTCATCATGGAATCAGAACGGCTGGAAGGATTTCAGCGGGGCGAGCAGCATTTACACGCCCTTCGCAAGAGTCATCTGCAGGCTAAGCAAATAGAGCCTTTGTTCGAAGGGACCTTGGATAAAGCCGAGGAACTCTTGGCCTCAGAGCTCCACCTCGTAAGGGCAGCCTTGTACACAATCCTGTGTAGTTGCACAATAGCCATTGTAAACAATTCCGTGATAATTGCACGCATGGTTGTTTACAATCTCGTGGGAGCTGCAAGTCACGAGCGAAGCTGGGCCCGCCCTTTGCCAATGCCCTTCATGCGTCAATGTCGTCGACAACGACGTCGACAACGCCCTCTAGCGAGCTCAGCCCTCGCCACTATCGCCTCCCCCATTTATCCAGGCACTGAAGAGACTTTATGTTCTGCAAGGCACAATCTCGTGTACATCAAAATTCTCTGCGCTTCTCAGTCCCCTGGGAGTGCCTTACGACCGGGCACCATGCCTGTGTGGTGTGCATCGACTTCCACGTTGTGTTTATCTCTTTCGAGTACCCACCAAAATCGTGACAATCTTGACCAACATCTCCAACCATATTTTGATGCTTTCTTCGAGTAATGCTGTTCAATGCTGAGATAACTTCGTAATTTGATGGGTTTCTTCAGTACTGCTTAGATGCTAGATGCCTAGCTGGAGTAAAACCCTGCCAGGCGTGGGCGACAATATCTCTTGCGACGATTTTGCTTAGTTGTACTTCTGTGAATATTCAATTGTCTTGTCGCCGGACTGTGTTGTACTCTCTACCTGTGCTGTGTAACTGCCGTACTTGTACACAGACACAATGCCGTGCTTGTATACAGGCACAATTTTGTGCTTGTCAATCATCACAATTTGTGATTGTATACAATCACAATTTCATGCTTGTATCGCAACTTGCATGGTTTCAGAAAGCCAGCGATACACATGTATTGACGGCAGTACTACAGACAATGGCTACTTTCAATACGACAGGTACAGGTTCTACTCGGCGGGAACAGTGTCGTCAGCCTCCGCTACCTTACCTAAGCTCACCCAATCATGCACGGCCGCCCATGAATGCACGCAGTGGTCATGCATCTCCATACGCAAAGCCGCCTGCCGTAAAGCATATGCACGTGCTCCACCTGCAGTCCCTGGAAGCGACTTCTCAGCTCGTTCCGTCCATACGCGAGCCTCGTGTTGGAATGAGCGTAATACGCGCGCCATCTCTTCGACCAGAATGTCGCATTCTTCACTCCATCGCTGGGCTCGGGCGCGCGCATTGAGCCATTCCAAACGAAGTGCTTGTTGAAACTGAAGTGAGTATAAACTCAAAAAATATAGCCGAAGCTAATCCAACTCACCATCTTGTACATGCTCCGGACTGCTGCAATTACCCGAACCCGGTGCCATCCAGATCCATGAAAGTTTCCGCCTGCCTTCGCCCTCCACCTGGTTCGTCAACACAGCACGCGTGTCGTCATCGCTGAGACACTGATACACGTTGCGCCATCCTGCCTGGGACAAACAAGGCGCCAAGGATGCCATCGCCTCGCGGGCACGACGATAAGCGGCTATGCTGCGATTCTTGGCTGCCGAGCAATCACCAATGAGCTTTGCCGTCCGAGTCCCTTGGCGCTGCCCATGGCCATATTCCTTCCGATAATCCTGAACATACGTTTCCAGGATGATTTTCCTCCGTACCTCATCCAGCGCCTCCTCGGCTCCAGCCACCCGTAGATCCCATTTGTGCCGAAGAAGAGAGTCATCGACCCGGATCACATGGTCACGCACCAATGCCGATGGCAAAAGCAACTGCAAGGTCCAAGGCATGACTCGTTCGCTGTTGCGCCCTTGCTCCTCCTCTCCTCTGATTACTCGAACCTGGGGGATGTAGACGCGTTGGATATCCATCCAGTTCTCGATATTCCTACGGAGCCGGTTACAACGCTCGATTATTTTGGCCCGCTGGAGATCAGTCGAATGGGCGCCAAGCTGATTATGATCACGCAAGAGATCATGCCTATTGAAGTATTAGAGATATCCAGAGATAAAAGCACCAGTGTCGACTCACTGAGATCTCTCCAATGCGAGCCCTTCTCTTATCATCTCACTGGCAGATGGTAGCATCGAGAAATCAGCAGATAGGGAAGGTTGATCCCTTTCCTCCTGTGCCAGTCGCAAGCGGACCAAGGCCACGCTCATGGCTATATGAACCTGTCAGTTTCGAATCGAAAACAAAATAACAACAGTAACACACCTTTCACACGGGGTTCGAACGGATTCTCTGTGATTCGCCCATTTTCCCAATTCTCGACTTCCTCGGTCCACTTCGCGATGGTTGTCGGGTTGTCAGCCGAGAGACGATCGCAAAGTCCCTCAAAGGTGTCCCGCGTAGACGCGCGCTCAGGAACAGCGTCTTTGATGCGTCGTAACAACATTACAACTGGAACATTGGGTTTAGTATCAGATCGACTGCTGAAACAGAAATACTAACCGATAGTAGTAACTTTACGCCAATTGTGATCATTGAAATGATCATCAAGCGTGTCCCTCCGCGATCCTGGTGCCATCTCTTTGGTGGAGCTCGCAACCAAGTTGGATGATGCCCACGTCCGCTCTGGTGCCTCGCCGTCCGTTCGGCCAACTCCACGAGTCTTATTGAACGATCGCTCTCGCTGACACTTTTGGATGTGTGCAGCCAAATGGAACTTGGGAACAAGAAAGATGATCTGGTCACGCGTTTGAGGAGGTAAGAACCCGCTGCCATAAGATTCCGCACGACGCCAGAAGTTGACGCTCCATTGACAAGCGATGTCATAGGAGATAACGACTTGATCTGGAGTCCCCTGCTGCAGTGTCTTAAGGACAACGTAGTCCATATGAAGATAGTCTTCGCCTTTATGTAGGTCTGCAACGGAAGACGGTCGTCGCATGTCATGTCTCGCACAGACTACTGCACCAACACCACTGGCGGCGGTTCCTTTTCCACGCAGGGAAGCCAGCTTGATGGCGTCGTGGTTATTACACGTATTCGTTTCGGTGGGAAGTTTGTCGTGGAACTGTGCGAGATGAGATTGGAAGGCAGACTCCTCCACGAAATAAGCAAAGCCATGGTTGAGTCCAGGATCACGAATGTCGCTGGAAACATCGAGCCGGACCAGCCTGAAATTGGCATCTACCCCCAGGAAGAGACGATTGACATAACTTCTGGAAGGTGCTCAGCAATGTAATTAAAGACGAGGAAGCCAACGTACTTAGTCTCATCCGTGGGGGTTGACATGTTGACGCCAGGGCGTGGGCATGCTGGACAGAGCACAACACACTCACCCTCGGTGGTACCTTGGACGCCACTTGCATCGTTACCACGGCCATGTCGTTTCAGCATCCGAAGGTGACGCCATTCTCGAATAACGCGAAGGAATACCTGATAACGATCCTAGTGAGAGTGATCAGTTAAGCAGCATTCGTAAACGGTCTTTCCAAAAGTAACACACCGGTGGGGGATGAACTCCGGTATTATCCGTAAGTCTTGAGAGTGTATGATAATACTCGTATGCCGATACTTTTGACATGAAAGTGAGCATCTGGAAATGATTCAGAGCTCTGAAAGTCACAGCCGTGCGCGGCAGATCAACTGTCGCAGGGAACCAGCGCGTCCGGAGCAGTTGGATATACTGAGCCTCGGCGTGGTGACATCCGCAGAAGTTCACGGAAACTTCGTGGATGCCGTCGATATCGATGACGACCATCGAACGAGAATTGTCTGCTGGACGCAGGCACGAGTCGCCGATGGCGTGTCCCAGTTGGACGATGAGCCCAAGGTCCTTGAGTGTTGTCCGCCTGTAAAAGGAGCCCCTCCATTCCTTTGCGACGATAAGAACCGAGATGAACACAGAAGACAAAACGGTCACTAACCTGGATGTGATGGAATGGGAGCGATGCATGCCCCTTGACCATGCAGGCACCACAGCTGGAACGAACGTCTGCACATACTGTGCAGCGGTACGAACCACCGTCATCCTTGCCACAGGTGTCGCAACGATCTGTCCCTGTTCTGCCGTCAAGACGGAGTAGTTCCGCGACATACGTGTCAATTTTTTTCGTCCATTTAGGGAGGGGTTCATCCTAAAAAAGGTGTTCAGTCATTTGAAGAGCAAGCGGTGACCGAACAAATGTACCTCCAAGTTTCGCTTGCGACGTGGGGGTGTGAGGTGGATCATATCCTCCATGAGCATGTCGGACATCTCTTGCATATCTGCGAGCTGATCAGAGTCGACGTTATAGAGCAATCGAGTTGTTTTGGGGGTCCAGGAATCGGGGACTCGCTCCTGGGGTTCAGGAATAGATATATGCCTATGGCGGGCTGTTGGAGCGTGGTGGGGAGTAATGCTGTACTCCGTTATGTCAAAACGTTTCCACGGAGTCAGAATGCCAGACTCGCGACTCCTCGTCGAGAAGGGAACCCAGTCGCCGTGTTGGTTCTGCCGATAGACTTCGATGGAATTGCTGCCCCAGAATGTGCCGCGACCTCTACCCCTCCCTATACGACTACCTCTCCCTGAACCCCTTCCTCTGGGAGCACCTCGAAATCCATGAACGATAGCCTGGCGTAGGAGGGGAGAAGACATAACTTTGAATTGCGATATGGCACAAAGAAATTAATCACGTACGAGTCGACAAACACAAGTCTTTCCATTGTAGAGAAGATTCTGTGTCTCTGAACAAGCACAGTTTCGTGCTTGTTAACATGCACAACAAATGTGCCTGTCACCATCAAATGCGACATCGTCGGGACAGAGAGAAGCGGTCGACATCTCTAGTGGCTGTTTGCTACGAAACCCGCGGAAAAGAAGGAGAAGAAGCTAGAAATGAGATGCCGATTGCAATTCATCTACGAGTGTGTCAGTTTACAACCACAATACAAGCGCACTCACCTGTGTGAGTGTACACTGTACAACCTGGACTTCAACGATACCTGCGGGTTTACAAGCACAATCTACAAGCGAAAATTATGTCATCAAATTAATCACGTCGGATGACCTTCGGAACATGTGATCTAAACGCGACCTACCCCCCTTGGTATTTTAAACCGTTACGAAATTTGGAGCTGACAGTTCGGTTTCTCAGCGTATTTTACGATGGATGGCTGCACGCTTCGCGCGAAGCGAGCAGGAATAATGACATGAAGTTACTGGCATGAATATCAATGATGGCACAATGATGGTGTTTATATGATTTGAAAAGTAACTAACACATAACGGGCTAAGTATGACATAACAATCTACACCTTTTAGCGAAAGAAACTGAAGTTACATAGAAATGCCCAATCGAAAGTTAGGATCCATAGTGGGTAACCAGACCTTGATCCACTCGTCGAGGGAGATCCCAAGGGTGGCGCTCCTAACGAGAGAAGCCAAATATTAGTGACAGTCGAACTCGAAACCCACTAGAGTGACTTACTCTGAAGTCATGTCAGACTCATTGGCTACTGCATCTGATGGTGCCGCCAATTGACGATATACTTCTTCTTTAGATCCAGCACCAAGATCAGCAGTAGCCGTAGCTACAACGAGAGCTCCTTCGTCGATATTCAGCGATCTAGAAACATGTGAGCACCCCTTTGATCAACACTGGTAAGAAATCGAACTGACGTAGGATGCTGTGATGGACCGGGGACACCTATCAAATCGTTCCTTTCGTCTTGCACATCATCCACGTCATCTTCTTCGCTATCCTCGATCATGACCAGGGGTGGTAGATATTCTTCAACCAAGGACCAATCCTGAGGAGGTGGGTGACGGACACGAAAGTTCCTGCAAGAACGATCAATATGAATGATCAATACAACTAGCAGAAACCAGCTCACTTCATAAGGCCCCATGTGACATGGATCCCTCGCGAACGACGACGTGGGAACAAAACATCATGTAGACCCAGCAAATGACGCAGACCCTTGCCTCCCAGGTCCAGGGTACTCAGAGGCGTCCGCGTAACGGGACCCCATACCTGTCCGATCTCCTGAAACCCCCACGCAAACGGTACCATATCATGCGGATAGGCGGCATCCATAGTGAACTGACCAGACACGGTCGAATGAATACTTGAGTAGCTCGCTGGACAGTGAGGGTCGGGACATTCCCAGAGCTTGGCCATGGGAACCCTTTGCGGGGGATCTTCGGGACGATGGACGAGTCGAATCCGATAGGGTACGCGCATGAGGTGATATGCGCAAGCAGTATCGATTAGGTGACCGCAGGAAAGTACCCAGACCCACCCAAATGGCAACGGGCGTGGGGAAAGTGCTGGAAGAGGCAACAAAGTGGTTGAACGGAAATCCAGGATTCCCTGGCAATTAGCGCAGCGAATGTTCTGCCACGGATGAGCCAGAATCGAGGTGTCGTCCGAATCCATGAGAATTGAGCGAGTATATTTCGCAGGGACGACGAAGAACGGTGCGACCCAACATCGTCTGCAGCTAAGTATTTGAAAGGCTGAGTTCGATAGCGAGCACCAGATGGAATGATCAGCGCTTGTGAACCATTTACTTGCTCTAGTGCTAGTGAACATTCACAATCTTCGTGCTTGTAAACACTCACGACGTTTGTGAATGTTTACAGAGCCATTGTCGGGTGAGAGTTCTACAAGCACGATAAGAAGGCTTTCTCGAAGAAGCATCCGACGATGATCCGCGCCGCGGTCCTACCGCTCTGTTACCTTCGCTCGGAAAAGAGTTCCGGTTTTTTGTGTGATTTGAACGGCACTTTGCATAGACACAACTGTAATTCGTCTTGATTCATGAGGGTAAACTAGGAAACACTAGCTACTTATAGATACCAAGAAAACATTTAATACTATGACTACTTTTTCAGCGAAACTTTACAACGGGTTGCCACGGCGACGCATGCGTGGAATAATCTTTTGGTGGGAGAATGGGAGCCGCGACTGAACAAGGGGTCGAGGCTGGGTGAGCGGTGCCGAGAGTCGACTGCGGCGGGCGTAGGTATACTTGGGGGGCTCACGAGTCACCCACTCCGGACCCATTTGCCCAGCCGAAGCGGAGATACTGCCACTGAGCGTACGCTCTGCATGTGCACGAGCACGCGTATAGTAGCCCCTGGATTGCAAGTCTGTGAGGCCTGTCGTCGACGACGGTGATGAAGGACGGGCGGCAAGAGTGCTGGAAGCGAGAGTTGGAATTGCGATGGTCGTCAGATCACGAGTACGGGTTGCAGGAGCGCTGTCAGGAATGGTGTCAAGAATGGTGAGGTTGGCGACAGAACGTGGAGCTTCCAAGTCCTTGATGACATTGGCAAGCTGTGCGATCGCGGCCACCCTGCTCTCGAGAGCATCTTTGGGGGCCTCGCCCTTCGTAAGATATCCTGTACGGACCAGGAAGAGTTCAATTTTCTGAAAATATTTCATTATTACTGGTCAAGAAATGGAGAAATCAAACATACCTCCAACTTCTTGCGGCGTACATAAGCCATATCCTCTGAGCTCTTACGGAAATCCGTCAGAGCCAAGAACGTATGGGGAAAATGATCCTCCCAGTGCTGAAGAATCCGGGAGCGCTCGATCTCGAGAGGGACTCCTCCCGCACGCCTCGCGACAAAGAAAGAGGGAACAAAGGGACCCAAAGAGTCCATTTCAGCTTCGGTGAGACTGAACACTGGTAAATTTTCAGAAGGACGATTCCGACATTAACCAATGGACTTACAGCCACTAATGATTTCAGTCATAGGATCTGTACGCTAGAGAGGTGCGCTCGTTAGCTAGAGGTCCGCGTGAATAGCTGAAAAAGGACACTCATACCTTTCCGAGGGAGAGACTATTAGGAGGAGGGTCGAAGGAACCAGTTCTGACGAACGGGGGACCCACAAGAGTTCGCCATTTATATATATCTGTAAAATAAGGTTCAGTTCATTCAAAGGAGCTCGGGAGAATCCGTACCTGCTGGGTATAAAGGGAGGATCATCGCTGTGGGGACGTACACCAGTGACAAGTGTTCCACAATCCTGTATCATGACTTCCCCCAATGCCCAACCAGACATCTCCGCTGACGATACTCCATGCCGCGAGACGAGCACACCTGGTGTGGTGAATGACGGATGGGATCTTCATGTGGAATGGGTAGGTTGTCGGCTCGACTCGGCGCCAGCTATCTTGGGAACGTTCACTTTTGCTGAGCGATCCTTCCAGGCGTTTAATTCCTTCACGCGTTCCCAGATGGAGCTGATGAACGAACTGGTGCCCGACATGCTCCAGGCCCAGCGCTACCGCAACGATGTAACTCTCCGACGGTTCTGGGCTTTCGTATATCGCCAGTTCGACGACATATATCCTGCTCGTGATTGGACGGAGTGGACCACAGAAGAAGACTTGAGACTCGCAGGGATGGAACGCCGTGTCATGAGTACTTTGAATACAGTGTATGCTCGGATACTTCCTGACGACATGTTTGTTTCGCAGGCGATTCACTTCTACATGCTGATGGAAGGAATGAACCGTCAAGGATTGATCAGGACGGGGCGCGACCGATTTGTAGAGTAAAAACTTGAGGCCGTATAGTTACATCGTGTCGTCGTGTCAGTAAAAGAGCATGTCCCAAGATTATGTGGTTATGTTTGGCAAGCTTCATGAGTCGGATGTCGGTCCAGACAGAAAACTTAAACATAAGTCCCCAATGCCAAAGACGTGCTTCGACTCGGTCCCCAGGCTTTGTCGACATCAATATGCTCGTGCACTTTCTCAGATCTAGCCATTTCTACTGCTTTCCACGATAGAAACGGATCCAAGAGGAGCACAACAGAACACATTGCTAGGTAAGAAGAATCAGACATCGGTCCAGGTCGAAACGGCGTACTATTTATTTAACAGCACTGTCTGAAATTGTTCTGGTTAAATCTCGTGGCCCTCGTCTGCATTTTAGGCAAGCTTCTCTGCCTGTCTCATAAAGTGTTAATCAAGAGAGGAAGAGCTCACGAAGGTGCAGCCGATATCACCCTTGGTAAGAAAAGTCAGATGGACACCGTGCTGACCTTGTAGCTCTGCAGCTGAGATTAGGCAAGTATAGATCGCCATTTATGCTGAGGGTATGCAGGCTAGTCTCAAACGGGCGATTTCTCGCTGATAAAGCTCAGCATTCATCTCGGCTTCTAGAGCTTTTAATTTAAGCCATACTCTGCAGTCCTGGGGAAGAGGGCGTATGGATTGAATAAGGCTGGTAAGAAAAAAATGGGGGAGTCAGACCATCGCAGCGCTGACGAGTTAGGCAGGTGCTAATCACCTTCTCCGCGGCATTCATGGCATCCACCAAAACTATGGACGAGACCTTGCCTGACGCCAGGACTTTGCAGAATCGAGCGAAGAGCCGTGCATACTACTCAAGGTAAGCCGCCTGCACCTTTCCTGTTTGTTTTTGTTCATTTTCAAGTGGTACACCCCAGGAACCGGGAACGAATTCTAGCAGGCCTCGCAGAGAAGTATCAAGGAACCAAACAACTGTATGTTAATCTACAAGCTATACACAGTTTTTCTCATAGCCTGAATACCAGCAAGCGCCCGCCAAAAGCGCGGACGGACGAACAAAAACGTGCGCACGCACGTCATAGCGCCCAGAGCTACCAAAAGTAAGCAGAAACTTGTCGAGACCATCGGAAGCTAACATCCGTCTCAGAAATCGCGAAGTCATCCTTGAACAGCGTCGCGTAGCGAGACTATCCACGGCGGCTGACTCCAACAAGTCCACCGTGTCTCAGCCTCTTCTCAAAAAACGGGCGGAAGACCCTGCTGCCTGTCAGCAGGATTCCGCGATGGGGCATCCTAATTCCGGAAATCTTCCATTCTGGTTGCGTCGCAGTAGTACCCTGGAGGGACGGTTGATGACATTCCTGAACAGGCGAATTCCGGCAGAGAGAAATACTGGCACGCGGGATCTAAACGACGTCCAATCGTATGACTGTCCCAAGGCACAATATGTCGAACGCGTCTACCGGGAGTTTCGTTTCTTGTTCCTTCGGGACGGGACATACAAGGACAACAAAGACAGTGTCTTCGAGCCTCGTGTGGAGGAGATGGACGCACTGAGCACACACGCGACGCGCTGCGCGGACGCTATCCTGAATATTGATGGTTACGGTCCGAATTACCTGAAGGCCGATGGTTTGGCGGCTGAGGTAACAACGGTGGGAGGCTGGATTGCTGAACTCGAGATTGAAGCGATGAATGACCCCAAAGAGTTAGTCAAACTTCACCGCGAGCGACAACTGATGTATCAAATGTAGCAGAGATTAATTTTATCGAAGTCATGTATTGTATTCATTTTTAGTTGCCGTATTTCCAATCTACCAGATCTACCCCTGCCTTACTACATAATTTCAAGTCCTAAAATAAGTCCCGCGGAGATATCACAAACGGATCTCAACCCAATCTGAAGGTTAAAACAACGTGCGTGATATTTTTTATAGGCAATACAAGCGATACGTGTGACTAGATACTACTTCGGCGAGGGTACTAAAACCCGGACCGTTCCCAGAGCGAGGGCCTCGTTGAATTGGGTGACAGCTGCCTGCTCACTCGGGCCCTTAGTGAACAAAGAGCCGGAGACCCTCAAAGTCAGCGGCAAAACGTTGGATCTAGCAAAGGAACGTCAGTTATGTGTTCAGAGAACAGAATTACGGAAACTGACACTCCACGGACCACACCCACGGCCAGACCCTTGGTAACGGCATAGTAGGGGTAGGGCTCGTGAGGAGGCGGATTGTTGACAGCGCCACAGATCTGACAGTTAAACGTGGGAGGGCGGGCGGATTCTGGCCTCGCCTTGGAGCTGGCGACCAACGGATCCAAAGGCACAGTAGTATGAGCACCTGGGGGAATGACTAAGCCCTCTGTCATTTAAAAAATTATTCAAGAACACGACAAGAAGAAAAATTGAGTGTTACCAAGTTGTCGAGCCCCTCCGTCAGTGACAGGAACCAGGGCGGTGGCGGTGGCGGTGGCATTGCTGTACCCTAAACCAAGGATTACCAAGAGCAGGAACAAAAGTGAGGGATAAAGCTTACCCGACGCCGTCGACGGTGATGCAGGATCTAAATTCCGAGATCAGTTTGATAGCCGCATAACATTTGCACATGGCTCACCGACGACCAATTGCTCGAGTCGATCGAGGCAGAGACTAATGAGGGCTTTGAGTTCCTCGAGGGATGCTGAATCGACGCTGGTCGTGATAGCCATTTGCGAAAATTTCTGAAGTGCCAACTGGGTGGCGTGCTGGGATTAAATAGTTCCTGGGAGCAACTGTACAGTTTCTCGGGAAAACGCGAGAGACCACGGCTCCGTCCAATCATCAACACGCCACTGTACCGATATAGGTTACCCGTGCCAAAGCCTATTTTCTGGTAATCAAAGGTGAGTTCCATGTCAGAAAACTCAGATTTGGAGACTGATCGGGCAAATAGATGCCTTTGACAGATGACGAAAAAAAAGTGGTCGGGCCGTTTTTTGGAGAATTCGAGCAATACCAGGCGGGGGGAACTTTTGTTGACTTCTGGCCAAAGGTACACAAAGCCTATTTCGACGTGTTTCCTCCTCCTGCAGGTGTATCGGAAGAGGTGCAAGCAGAAGCTCTTGCGAAAAAAGAAAATGTATGTACGACGCCGTCTTCAAACGGCGTTCATTCTATCCGTTCTGAACAATGTCAATTAATACATGTTTGTACCAGTCTATGTTGTGGTTCTTTTACAACAAGCAGCGGCATCTTAGATGGAAAGAAGTTGTTACCCAATCTCATCGAGTTGCCGTTGGTTCCACTTCCGAGGGGAGGAAACGTGGACTGACGCCGTTGGAAGCATATATCAAGCATTTCGCGACGCCAAATAAGAGTTTCCATGAAGCCGTCACGAAGTTGAGAGCGGAGGGTGAAGTGCAAGTCGGTCGGAAGCTTTCCCCCGGCGAGATCATGAACATCCGCAAAGCGCTGGGCTTGAAACTTTTTCAGCGTGAGCCTGAGGAGGTGAGGAAGCGAGTATTGGAGTTAGTCGAGGAAAGCAAAGCCTCGACTGCTCAAGCCAAGATGGAGGTGCAGGCTCCTGTCGATCCAGCGACTCTAAGTCCAGAAGATATCTATCAGTAAGCAAGACGCCACCGAAACTGGAGGCTTATTGACTGACGCCAATTTCACAGAGCCGTCGACAATTTACCACACACACTCAACGACATTCTGAAGCACCATGATATATCACGTACCCGTTTCCAAGGCTTTTGCGTGATGGCGGGTTGTGATCCGCGTCGACCTGATGGTGCTATTATGCCTGTGGTGTGAGTTTATCACCTAATGATATCCAAATGTTTATTAAAGTCCTCGGAAGGGTCAAGTTCGGTGAACAGACCGAGGGTCTGAGTTTCATGGATAGCTATCCAGCCTTTTACAATGCCGTGGTGGAGCCATTCATCGACTATGTCCATCAATCTATCCGTGAGTAGCTATGCATTGGAGAACCTGATTTTTGATGCTTACCATGATTTAGCTCTTAATGAACGTGTGGCTCGCATGTCTGGGCAAAACGTTTCTGTCCCCGTTCAGTCTCCGCCGAGCAGTGAACCGAAGACGGCGCCTGCACCGCCTCTACCAATTGCCGCTGAACCTGCAAAAGCTGTATCCGCCGCTGGACGAACAGGGAAGATAGCGGGGGCAAAAAATGTGGCGGCTTTCGTGGCAGCAAAAATTCTTCCGGAATTGCCAGGCGAAGGAGGAAATGTGCAGGATATCCTAGCTGCAATCACGGCGTCATCAGCTTCTCGCAGTCAAGGTTCTCCCTTGCCTGAAGACACGGCCTCCACCCTTAACTGGGATTTTGACTTCGCTACGATGTTCCCGACTGATGACAATGCTCCATCCACCAACGTTGGCGTTGCGAATGTTAGCGGGCTGGACTTCTCGGCGTTTCGCCAGGGTAACCCTTCAATCGACGTCTCGTCTGCACCACACGCTGAATCCGTCCTCGATGAATTCTTGTCAACGTTGGACGTAGCTCCGGGGTGGCAATTACCAAATGAAACGATGTTCAAGTTTGATACATCATCGGAGATTGACGACATAGGAGGCACGAGGATCTATGTCCATGATAAGGACAGTTTTAATGCAGGGAACGATGGGTCGCACGAAGTTGTTGGGTTGGATTTCTCGTTGGTATCTGCACCACCACCTGCCGACGGACTGCACATCCAGGCCTCGTCTACTTCTACTCCGTCGTCCGGCGATTTCGATGCAGTTCGTTCCGATTTGAATGTCGACGACTTGTTGATGTCGGTCCCGTTGTGGCCATCCCTGAGTGCTATGGCCACAGCTACAGTTATTCCTTCGGTTGTTACTGAGGTGAACGATCGGTTACCCGAGAGACAGGATTGCGCGCTATTGGGGGATCAGGGTCAGAATGAAAATGTCCAGAAAGAACCGGCACTCACGGATCAGGAGAGCGTCAAGCACAGCGAAAACGCGGTGCCCTCTGATGAACTGGAAGAGCCTGAAGGGGATCAACGTCCAGTGCGACAGTGCAAAGTCACTCAGCGTCCTGATGGTCCCGTTTGGCGCCAACGGACCGAAACGGAACTACTCTCTGATGATTTGGGAGACAAGTGGCATGCCTGCATCGAGTACTGGCTTGCTTTCGAAGGGATGCCGACGACCTGTGACGTGAGAATTTCCTCGTCCAAGTCATATCGTACACTTGAGCTAATTGATTACTTACTTAACAGAACGGTCGATTGCCAACTAAAGAACGGCCCTCCATCCTCAGTACCTGGTTGCTCTCGAAGAATCGCGTGCACTACATGCCGTCAAATTGGTCCAAAGAGGACGCAGACCAGTTTGCAGAGGATATGGTTACCTGGTGGAGGTCGGTACAGCCCAAATGGAGGAAGACTGATTCGGGTTTACCATTGCCGGACTATTCGCGTGACCTGAGCGTCCTACGTAAAGGTGGCAAGTTGGGTATCAGTAATATTCTGTTGGGGTTGCGTTGGTGGGGACTGTTAGATCCGGATTCGCCTGTATGGAAGGCAATGGTGGATGATGTGAGCCGGTGCCTCCAGCAGCTGAAGGGTGGGAATGCTCGAAGGCGGATTGCCGAGGAGCTAGCCGAAGGTAGGTCGACGAAACGAGGACGTCCGTCCATGTAATAGCGACTTCTCTTAAATAATATCATGCTCTTGTGATGAGCATACTGCGCGTATGGTGCCTTAGTTGCTAGTGTCAATGCTAGAGGTATTATTTTTTGGAATTCCAACGTAAAGGGGATATAACGAGCTGATAACTCAAAAGTGTATACCGGTATACGACATCACACAAAGACATAATCTACTTTGACTAGCTACCGCCTTCGCGCCCTCGATGATACTCGTTGATATACTTCTGGAAGGAAACATCAGGCAAGGGAATAACGGAGACAGAGAAGCGATGCAGTCACGCACTTGATGTCACAATTTCGAACGAATCGCCACAGCAGGAGTCCGCGAGCTACCTGCCTCGAGTCTGTCCGGACACATGACGGCCCAAAAGTTCTCCGCAGCTGTGAGACCCTCATACACGTTCAACGGCTTCACCAGCGCAGAACCGACTGAGTGGATTGGTGTACGTATGCGCTTTGAGGTGGAACAGCAAGATGGTGCGAGGCAAGTCGCGATGGAATGAGAAGGCGGAACGGTCTCTACAGAGTGGCGAGGTATGAGACTGAGGAAGCGGAAGAGGGCGGTGAACAATTTCGCGGCGACGTCTGTTTTTTTGGTCAGGTCTGGCTGAGAAGATTGGTTGACAGATATACTGGTATTGCGGAATTCTCAATAGCGACATCGATCTGTGAATAAACAAGACTTGAGTAAGCGCTTTTCAAAAACAAAATCAAACGAACCTAGGTGAGAGATGAGAAGTGTGCAGAAGGAAAGCGGGAGAGAATACACGATGAGTCGATGAGTCAATAAAGTACCAGAGATAGCGTCAGGAACGTAACATTGTGACTGTAATGAACACTCACAACTCATTGTACAATGAACAATCACAGTTCCATATACAATCACAACTCCTTTACAACCACAACCGTTTACAACCACGGTTCAATCTTGACAGAGACAAGATCGGCTCGAATAGTACTCGGTAACATCCAGGCAGAAGAGGAGGGCTGGAGGAAATTTCAGATAATGTCAAGAGGGTGGTCAAAGAAAGGAAAATCGCGAGGATGGGAAGGGCACGGTGCGAGGGATAAGTGGCGCCATCCCAAGGGGTGCGTGTAAGCGGGATGAATGGCAACAGTTTCCAAATAATATTCCGAGGATGCTAGTATGTTTCCGGAAGGTATTTCAGAAATAATGAGAAGAGAATGAGAGATGCTGTCGAGGTATCAGCGCGTAGGCTAGGAATCATGGTGCGAAGCGCAAACCAGGCAAAAAGCGAGCGCCGTAACTTGAAGGCACGTATGTCTCTCCACATGTTAAGGAAAACCGAAATAGGTGGCACAATCGAGGAACGGAAGGAAGGTACTTTTAAGAGGTGACCGGAGGAGGATGCACGCAGGCACTGATGGACTGATTTTCGAAGATCGGGATTTGCACAGGGGATCAAACCGGTGGGACGCAATGCCAGGAACATAACATAGCAGCACTATGAGGTCATAGCTTCTGAGGAGGGGGGCGGTGAGCGCGACGGCGACAACGACAAGAGAGGCGGGGTTTGAGAGAAGGCGGGGCCAAAAATTCCTCGGGTGAAGTATTGGGTCACGTGATAGCACTAATATAGCTGGTGCGGTGGTTTCGTGGCTGTTTACAAGCAGATTCGTGATTGTGTACAACCACATCTCACAGGCTTGTTTACAATAGTATTTGTGCAACTGCACTGCGATTGTAAACAATATTGGCCTTAGGGACTCAGAGCTCTGTGGTTCCCGTAGTGTGGAACACGTACTCG
Organism: Armillaria cepistipes; assembly: GCA_900157415.1. Taxonomy (NCBI): domain Eukaryota; kingdom Fungi; phylum Basidiomycota; class Agaricomycetes; order Agaricales; family Physalacriaceae; genus Armillaria; species Armillaria cepistipes. Next base: position 2,830,282 of record FTRY01000005.1, read on the forward strand.
GGTTCACAAAAAGGTTCTTCGAATTATCCTTTTATCGAGTAGATGTCTTGGAGGATCTTCCTCGCCACATGAATATGATTCGCAGAGACGTGCGCGAAATTTTGGACTGCCTATATTACTTGGAGGAGGAGATGTCGAGGATTAAAATGCTACTTTGGGATCACAAATTGTGGGCTTGTATAGAAAGGCAAGACGTCAAGGATTTGCTGCTCGAGACTTGCTCGTCGGACCTGGCCTTGCACCATTAGTGTACAGCCCGGGTAGCCCGGGTCATGCCGGGTTGCCGGGTCGGGTGCCTGCCGGGTCGGGCTCGGGTCAGAGATTTGAGACCCGGGGTATACCCGGTTCACCCGGATGACCCGGCTGTATTACTAATGTGTCGCCAAAAATATCAAGTCATTTGGCTGAGTTGTTGTAACTGCTGTCACTTATTATTTTTGGATGGTCCGCGGATGTTCAAATCCCGCACCGACCAAAAATTTGGGCTCATGGCAGAGGTTATGACGCACTCGGACGTCCAAAATCAGTTTTCGGGGGGCGCAAGTGCATCATAAAGCATGCGCTAGGTAAAATAATTCAATTTCGTGTATTAAAAATTTAATTCTCTATCTATTTAAATTAATCCGGGTCGGGTGACCCGGTAACCCGTGTGACCCATAGCTTACCCGTGACCCGTGTGACGGGTACGGGTTTTTTCCGGGTTCGGGTCGGGTCAGAAAATTCAGACCCGGACCCGACCCGGGCTGTTCACTATGCACCATCGCATGGTTCGCGATTGGATTATACATTCCTTATACAAGTACGGGTCTAAAGAAATACCTATCGACTCAGTGCACCTGCCTGCGCAAGGTCGTGATCGTGATATGCGGTCCTGGTGGAATTTCTTAAGTCCTTGATAGATATGTGTGCTACTTGCTTGAACCGCAAGGATATCAATTTATCAATGTACTTATGCAACTCATGTATGCTCTATGTATGGAACGACATTTTGAACGGCTCGAGGGTATGCGGACGCAAATTGAGGCCAAATATGAGACCTCCTTAATTCTAGCTTGTAACCCACTTGTGCAAGCTATCTGGCCCACCAAAAAATGAGTATCATAAATATAAATTGATTCATAAAAATCTTTACAGCCAAGACTTCGCTAATAGAGGCCCCCAGAAGCTCCCGCCAAACTTTGTCCGGCAAATTCGTGGAAATTGGACCTCAAATGTGCATCCTTTGGGTAGGGCTTCGCACCGTACCGTATACGGTATACGGCCGTCAGCTCCAAACCGTCGACGGTGTACGGACCGTATGAGTACGTCCGTCACGGCCGTGCATACGGCCGTATGCTAGGTGCTGGGCTTGGTGCGTCAGAACCATATGAGACCATACTGTACAGACACCAAAGCCCACCTAGCTCGTTTTCTGATACAATCTGACATTGTTACCGTCTTTAGAGAAGAGATTCTCGCTGCAAAGAGGCACCCCTAACACTTGCAGGAACGCGTCATCGGTTCCAAATACACAAGAATAACACTTATGGGTCGCAAACGACCCGAAAATGAATGGAAATGAAAGTTATGGTACTGTATTGGGCTGCTACACCCCGAGTTATCGCTGAATTTCGCTCTCCGTGCGATATAGGGCTGCATACCGTACATACGGCCGTCGACGGCCGTCAATACGGTGCATCTCAATCTCTTGACGGTACGGTTACGGCACCCGTACGACGGTACCCGTACAACCGTATTATACGGTGACGGTGCGAAGCCCTACCTTTGGGTGGTAAAATATGCTATCTCCGACAAAGATCTCCGGCCCGCGGCTGCCGGAGAGCTGCCGGACCTGCCGATTGCGTTTCCAAGCTGTCTTTTAACCAATTCTTGCTAATGTCGGTGCTCTGCGGAAGGATTTGGTGAGGAATTTGACGATAGATTGAATTTCTCATGGTTTTTATGCGTGCCGGAACCTCTCTCTCTCTCGCCCTTCTCCCTTCTCATTGCCATTGGCCAACCGCCCAAAGCACTCTAACAGCGGGGATGGTGTCAGGCGAATTTATGTATGACAAGAAATTACTGTGCAACAAATAGTCGTACGATAAGTTTAGCTTGGGGAGGCCAGCATGAATGCTATGGCATAGGTTAACTTCAAGTTGGGGTGTCGTGAGGGAAATGCCCGGAAATCTGCTGTCGTGGTTTCAGAGAACTCGGTCTTTGTGCGTGCGTTAGGTAACTTGATTCGTGGTGCCGACTGTACGGTCGTCGGTGGCTGCTGCTGGTAACTGATGTGGTTTGATACTGTAGTAACTGTTTATCACAAAATCCTGAAGATCGTGTGATACTGGGAACACTTGCGGGTACGGTCACGTTTATGTTCTGAAACTGATTGGGGTCGGGAAGGTTCTTTTTCATTCATTTCTTCGGTCATTTATACACACTGACTAGTCTAATATGGACCGCGGGAGTACCCACATTTTGCGAGCGCAGACAAGCACAGGATGTATACTAGACTTTTGGGTGTAGGCGGTACCTCCGGTAAATCCGATAATGTGCCCACTTTTACCAGTCGAAAAGCGACAAGAACACTCTTTATACGCGTAAAAGCAATACTGTCGAGCCTCAAAGCGATACGAAAAGAAACGAAAGAGATATGAGGCAGAGATGGCGAAGACGACGCGAAAAAAAGTTATCGGGGAACGTACAGTTTGCAGTTGTATGGCACACCGCACCGGACTGATATCTCACGTTAGCCAAGTCTACTCGCTGCGCTCGCAATAAATAGGTTCATTTGGGCATCTCGGTATACGCGTCCCGTTTGCCAGGACACGCGTCATCTGCCGTGGCTTGGCAATGCCGTTTATCCAAATAATCTCTTTATCACTCCTTTTCCCTTGTTTTCCTCACAGTCCGGGAACCGGCCTGGCAATGGCGGAGTTGTGTCAGTACTCGAAATTGGCTGTTGTACTCCTACTGGCGACATTTCTCCAGGGGCTAGTCTCGCTGCACCAAAGTCGTTCAAGACTTCCAGAAGCGATGAAAGTGGAGCGGGAGAGTCGGTCTTACCCGAATCGTTGCTATTTGAACGGGGGTTGTCTAGTCTGAAAGTTTACCATTCCTTCATGTCTGTTGACTACACTTCCACCACGTCTGTTGACGACTCTCTTGCGTCGGGTTGGTCTCTGGCAGACAACTACAAAGAGAAACTTTCATTCTCTTCTGTAACACCGGTGGATGTGCAGGTCCGGAATCTTTCTGTACAGGTGGAAGGCACACGACAATGGAGAGAGCGTTTTCTTAGCCTCAGGAAAAATACTTCCGATCTGGAGGCTCGCCAGGTCAAAAGTCTTCTTACCCATATCGACGCCGATTTTCCTCGTGGTACTCTGACAGGAATTCTAGGGAGCAGTGGTAGTGGAAAGGTACGTGATATAGTGTTCATTACAGAGTGCTCTCTGACATGTCCCTCAGACGACGCTGCTCAATGTTCTGTCTGAACGGATGCGTGGCAGTAACCTATCCGTTCAAGGCCAACGTCTCCACAATAATTCGACGTCCCTATCGAGCATTTCACATGCATATGTCACTCAGACAGACTCCCTTCTTCCCACTCTTACAGTTCGCGAAACACTCACATACGCCGCAAGCCTACGTCTCCCCGCATCTACGAGCCGCTCCGAGCGTGCGCAACTCGTCGACGATATCATTCGCGAACTCGGTCTGAAGGACTGCTCGAACACATATGTCGGAGATGGTGTCCGTCGCAAAGGGTGTTCTGGCGGAGAGCTGAGACGTGTCAGTCTCGGTATTCAGCTGCTGGGGAACCCCTCTGTACTGTTTCTGGACGAGCCAACGACAGGTCTCGATGCGACAAGCGCCTTTCACCTTCTGAAGACTCTGAAGAGTCTTGCGCAGAAAGGCAGGACGGTTATCATGACCTTGCATCAACCCCGCTCTGAAGCGTTTCTTATGCTCGACAGGGTGATGTTACTCTCTCAAGGGCACACCCTTTATGCAGGTGTCTCTTCGGGGGCAATTCCGTGGTTCGAGCGACTCGCCCATCCATTAGAGCTTCACGTCAACCCTGCGGACTATCTGATTGACGTTGCCGCCGTCGACGTTCGCACAAGTGAGGCTGAGGAGGCCTCTCGAAGTCGCGTCAATAGGCTCATCGCGGCGTGGAAGTCTGAATCGGCTGTCCGATTTCCATCAGTCAAACATGAATTGGCAGTCAGCCGTTTCGATAAACGCGATGTGCAGAAGGTACCTGTTGGCCGTGTCATTCTCACCCTAATCTCTCGGAAACTGAAGACAAGCGTCCGCGATCCATTTGGTCTAGGCTCAGCTTTACTAGAGGCCGTCATCATGGGGCTGTTCGTTGGGGTTGTGTTTTATCACATCCCTGACTCATTAGCAGGAATCAAAACACGACAGGGCGTGCTTTACACTTCGGTGGGGTTGCAGGAATACCTGATTATGATGTACGAGGTGTATCGTTTAACCATGATAGATCTTCCCGTCTTCGACAGAGAGCACAGTGACGGAATCGTTGGCGTAATTCCGTGGATTATCAGCCACCGCTCTGCTCATGCCATCCTGGAGGATATCCTCGTCCCTTTCGTCTTCTCCGCCATAACGTATTACATGGTCGGGCTCTCATCGTCGGAGACCCAGTTCTTCTACTACTTCGCTGTCGGACTTCTCACTCAGTACATTTCGGTCACCTTTGCAGGTTTTGCTACAGCCATGACCAGGGATTTCTCGAAGGCCACGATCATAGCGAATATTGCGTTCATGCTGCACACGTACCCATGCGGTTTCTTCATCCAAGCTGACACTATACCGATTTACATCCGCTGGACAAAATGGATCTCACCAATCGTGAGTGAATAACGTTTCAACCCGTTCGACTGTTGGCTTACCTTTAGCAATAGTTTTACGCCTTTACTGGTTTGGTTTACAGCGATTTTAAAGGCCGCTTCTTCGATTGCCCTCTTGGTGACGCCGCGACAGATCCCAACTGCGTCAATTACCGGGGCGATTTCATCATCACTTCTCTCGCTGTCCCGAACATGACTTGGACTTACATCCCGATATGCGCAATACTGGGCATCGCTCTCTCATACGTCATCGGTCAAATAATCTTCCTCCATTTCTTCAAAGTCAACGTTTCGATGCTTGGAAGTAAGGAACGCCCGGAGGAAAAATCTCGGCATGCATCCAGCGCTCCTGTGACCCTCACTCCAAACAGTGTCGCGGGCATTGATGTCGACCTTACGAATTACACTCTCAAGGTTCGACCACGGCGAGGAAGGGATGTCAAAATCCTTCAGGGAATCACTTCCTGTTTCGAGGCCGGAAAAGTCAACGTCATCCTGGGCCCCTCAGGAAGCGGAAAGTCTTCATTGCTCAATCTCATGGCGCAGCGCCTTCAGTCGACCCTGCAGACAACTTATGTTGCCGGGGGGACAATGACGCTGAATGGTGTACCGGCTAAGCCAGAGGTCATGAGCACCCTGTGTTCGTATGTGACGCAGGATGATTCCGCTCTGTTACCCTATCTCACCGTCCATGAGACCTTGCAGTTTGCTGCCTCGTTGCGACTACCGAGCAGCCTGTCCAAGGAGGAGAAGCGGCATAGAGCAGATGAGGTCATGCTGAAGATGGGGCTAAAAGACTGTCGCCATACTCTCATCGGAAATGAGTTGTTGAAAGGTATCTCTGGAGGAGAGAAACGGCGGGTAAGCATTGCTGTTCAAGTACTTACAGAGCCTCAGGTTCTGATGTGAGCAGTGTTTCTGTCATCGTCGATACGATTTGCTCATTGCTTTCCAGGTTGGATGAGCCGACATCAGGACTAGACGCGTTCACAGCGGCGTCGATTCTAGATGTTCTTGCGCAACTCGCGAAGGAGGGTCGAACGATCATAACGACGCTTCATCAGAGCTCCTCTGAACTTTACAAGCGCTTCGGGAACGTGCTACTTTTGGCGAAGGGTGGTCGGGTGGCTTACTCTGGTCCTGCGAGCGAGATGCTTGACTACATGTCCTCGGTTGGGTTTGAATGTCCTCCTATGATGAATCCTTCGGATTTCGCATTGGACGTTGTTTCGGTTGATACACGGGAGGCTGAACAAGAAGAACTTGGTCGGGTCAAGGTCAATAAGCTTGTGAAGGCTTTCAAGGATCGTCAGGACTCAGAAGGACGTGTATCGCCTCTCTCCGAGAGACAAATGGGACTTTCGACTAATTTCAAGGGATACGAGAGGAAGATGTTATCGATCGCTATCGCGCTACCGATACTGCTTAAACGTGGTGTTCTCGCGTTCCTTCGACAAAATTCCTTGTTGCTTGTACGGATTGGAAGTACTCTTGGCCTCTCGGTGGGTGTTGGCGCTCTTCTTTGATGGAAAGTGTTCATTGTTAATACACAGATCGGTATTGGACTTTTCTTCTCACCGATTGGCGATGACTATGCGAGCATCCAATCCCGCGTTGGTTGTATTCAGAAGACACTTCCACGTGAGTCGCTTAATTTCTTAAGTTTCGTAATCTAAGCGCGTTGGAATAGTGTTCTTCATCGGCATTCTTCAAAACGTCGCAGTCTTTCCGATAGAACGAGATTTCTTCTACAGGGTACGTCTATTGTTTTGTTAAAGTAACTCAAGTCTGACTTATCTCACAGGAATACGACGACGGTGTTTACTCTGTCGAAGCTTTCTTAACGTCATATGCTGCCTTGGAACTTCCTTTCGAGATCGTCACTGCCTTGATCTATTCTCTATTTGTTTCTATCTCCGCCAATCTTGGGAGGACAGTTCCGATATTCTTCATCACGGCGTTGAACGGGCTGTGTATCGTGAACGCCGGAGAATCTCTCGGTATGATCATGAATACCTTTCTCACCCAGGACACGGGTCTGGCTCTGAACATCACGAACATCCTAATGTCTATCGCTATGTATATGGCAGGTAAGCGTATCTGGCCTCCGCCTAAACTGTTACTCAATATAATTTTCAGGTCTCATGAGCTTGAACATGCCCAGCTTTCTGAAGCAATTGAACAAATTGAATCCGCTCGGTTATTCCATTCGGAACATGATGCCTTACGTGCTCCGAGGCCGGACGTTTTCGTGTGGGGATGATCAACGGCTAACAGACGGATCATGCGCAATCAGCACAGGCGAACAAGTTCTCGAAATTTTCAACCTGAAGGACGTTAATGCCCCTCTGAATCTCTGCGCGGTCGTGATCAGTGCCGTTGTGTATCGACTTCTTGCTTATGCCGTGTTGAAATTGGTGAAGAGTAGATTCAAAATAGAGCGACGACAGTGAAGAATTTGACGACATTTTTGACATGATTTTTATGTTTGGATTTTGGGCGCACATCAATTGTATACTTTAACATATCATGCATACTAGAACTATAGAGTAGTAACAATTTACGGGACTTCTATCTCAGTCGTTAACGTTTACATATCTATCTACCTTTTGTTACGGGCCCTTCTCGCACATGTACATTAGAATAGTCCGCTGTATTTATTTCCGTCATCTGACATTTTTGATTTGCTTTTTTTTCGCATTTTTTGTTCAAATGATACACCTTTTGGCATCTCTAAACTCGTCCAGAATATCAGTAGGGGATAAAGCACTCGAGTGTTCTCTTATGATGCTGTTTTTTGACTGAAGTGGTCTACTTCGACTGACATGGAATGGGGCATGCGCCGAGGATTACTGTACTATTTCGACCGTATCTTCACGGGGTGTTACGCGTTATGCAACATCTTCATTATGATGTTATATACCTTAATAGGCAGTCCGGCGTATGCCGGACCGAAATTTTATTGCTTTATTGAGTACTTTAAGGCACTAAAGGGGCCTGTTACGCGTTACGAAGTTCGCCTATCTTCACATAATGGACCCCCGTTACGCGTTATGTGAAGATACGGTCGAAATAGTTACCTTGCTTGTCAAGGTCTCTCTAGGTCTAAAATCTTCGCTTACCAAGGAGAGATCGTCACGTGTTTCACGTGATGCAACGTAATGCGCGCGTCATGATTCTTGGTCCACCGCTTTCATGGTATTCGAGGGCGAGCGTCCCGGGTAGACAGAGGAACTGTGGTCTTCACTCGAGAGCCCGAGAAAACATGAAGGGGCCTGCTTTGGAGGCTCATGGAGGGTGAGTGCACACTGCACTTAGTGCTGTCAAGGTGGTTCTCTCCAAGTACTCTCCAGCTGGAATTTTTTAAATATTTCGTTAACTGCTACAAATACACTAACTGCTAAGACACGGTGGAGGTACAGATCTTCAGTCTCCCTCTTTCCTCTTGTCATGTTCCCTCCACTCATTAATCTGATTTCCACTGATAGCTCAGCATGTGATGTGGAGTAAAGTAATGGATATTTACAGTACTTTTGTGTTGGGCTGACCTGCTCGAATTATATACCACGCTCCATTCTTCAGGTCTTCTGAATCTCTGTCCTTGGATATTGGTAGGATCCACAAAATCACATTGTTGTCACCTCAGAAGTGCAAAGCAAGTTGCATGAACACCGCTCAAGCAAGGTATCAAAGTTGTCGACCGACGACCGCTAGTACAGTAGTTAGCTTCTCGGTCAACAATGTTACGTAGCACGTGACCCGGTAAAGCGCTTCCGGATAGCCGACACTGCCACGCATGTTTGTTTTCGTTCCAAGTCCCCGCGCCTTACATTTTCGTAGCGCGTATCTTCCTCTTCCACAGTTGAGGTGCCCAGTTGCTTATTTCTTCGTAATTTGGATGAACCCACATATTTCGGATTTTGGACACGGAATGAGTGTTTGCAGCCTTTTTGAGCAGAAATCATGAGAATCCATGGAACACTATATAAATGTCAGAAAAGTATGCTCAAAAGCCCATATTTGAACCAGAAGGTGGGAAGACCTTAAACTTGTAGATACCGTGATAACATCAGCAAAATATCAATCTTTATTTGATGACATTATTAAGTTGGTGGCCACAATAAACATACATGTATGAAAGCACAGTCTCTTGTTATAATAAACTAGTAAGTGAGCACCTCAACTGTGGAAGAGGAAAATACGCGCTACGAAAATGTAAGGCGCGGGGACTTGGAACGAAAACAAACATGCGTGGCAGTGCCGGATATCCGGACACGCTTTACCGGGTCACGTGTTACGTAACATTGTTGGGTCATTATTTGCGCCCGTCATACCCTCAAATTGTCGTTCCGTAAGTAGAGCATACATAATTTGTTTAAGTACATTGATAAATTGATATCCTTGCGGTTCAAGTAAGTAGCACGTCGTATCTATCAAGGACTTAGAAAACTCCACCAGGACCGCATATCACGATCACGACCTTGCGCAGGCAGGTGCATTGAGTCGATGGGTATTTCTTTCGACCCGTACTTGTATAAGGAATGTATAATCCAGCTGCGAACCATGCGACGGCGCAAGCCCAGGTCCGACCAGCAAGTCTCGAGCAGCAAATTCGTGACGTCTCGCCCTTCTATACAAGCCCGCAATTTGTGATCCCAAAGTAGCATTTTAATCCTCGACATCTCCTCCTCCAAGTAATATAGGCAGTCCATAATTTCGCGCACGTCTCGGCGAAACGTATTCATGCGTCGAGGAAGATCCTCCAAGACATCTACTCGATAAGAGGATAATTCGAAGAACCGTTTTGTGAACCCGAGTACATGTTCCACACTACGGGAGCCACGGAGCTCTGAGGCCAAGAGTTCTTCAGCCTTATCCAAGGTCCCTTCGAGCAAAGGCTCTATTCGCTTGGCCTGCATATGACTCGTGCGAAGAGCGCATAAATGTTGTTCGCCCCGCTGAAATCCTTCCGGCGGTTCTGATTCCATGATGAGGTAACATTGCTCGATGAAGTGGTAGGACTCCTTCCAGACGGCAGAGACGGCATTGAGAAACTCTACAAAAACATCCCTGACAGTAACGAGAATAGGCAAAATCGATTCTCGCCGCATTGGTGCGCCATATGCTGTTTGAGTGAATAAAGACAGTGCATTGTGGTGAAATGAGACAAGGCCGAGGATGAGAACATTGATGACTTGGGGGATAGTGAGCAGGATGGTGTTCATGTCCTAAGCAAGGCCCGTCAATCAGCACTGAATATAACTTGAACATATTACCAGTTACCTCTGACATGCGCATCAACTGAGGATAAAGGGGGTTTACAAGTAAGTAGGAATTTTCATTGTAAAAATAGACTTACATGGGTTGAAGAATGGTTATCCATATGTTCCATAGCAATGGCAGTGCGCTGTGTCAACGAAGGGAGGGACTTCGGTTAGCCAGAGACGCAGATGAACGTAGTACTAAGGATCATAGTTAGATCATGGTTCAGTCTCGGACATCCGGGCCGAGTTTTCCAGCCGTGATCCTAGTCTCCCCTAGGCAGACTACCGACTCCAAACGTCTGATCCAAGGAATGAACGAGATCAACGTATGTCGTCTCTCTCCGTCGATACTCCCCGCGCATTCCTTCTCTTGGACTCCCATCTCATTGGAGCGGGCTTTGCGATGTCGCAGGTTGCTCAAGCAGCCCTCATTTGGCTGGATGGCCTGCAAAACAACTGGATGACGCTCCAAGGGGAATAGGGGTTACCGCGCTGCGACCCTCAAGTTCTTAACTTGTGTGCAGTGTCGTAAACTTACGGTGGGGCTAATCTCCTGTAAGCCTTGGTGCTGGGAATAGAACCGGAAGATGCGTCCTGTATGCTCTAGCGCTGGGACAGTGTGTTACGTTTGGCTCGCACGTTCCTCCTGTATGCTCTTGCGCTGGGAGTTAACGACGAGCCTGAAGAGTTTGGTGGGTTCTCGAATCCCATCCCATGTAAAGGTGTCCTGAATGCTACAGCGCTGGGACTACCCTGGAGATGTTGATTATCTCGCCGGGTTCAACGCTGGATGCGTGTCATATCAACGGTGTCCTGTATGCTACAGCGCTGGGACTACTGGAGATGTTGGCTGTCTGTTTGTGTTCAATGTATATATGTCGTGGTTTCGTAGGTATTTTCAAACGCACGACGTGCCAAAGTCTTGCAAAGTTCTCTGTGGACTTGATTGGTGGCCCCTGGGCCCTCCTGGCTTCGGAAACTCCGATGTCATAATGGTCTCGACCATTACCACGACCTTGCTTGCCGTCGTCGCTGTCCGCTGTTCACTGCGAGGAGGCGCCCCTCGAATTCAGCAGATGATATATCCGTGTCAGCACGTAGTGTAGTAAATCTTTCTTTACTAATGTAATTCTCACACCTCTGAAGCTAGTTCTGAGAGGCCGTACCTTACGGGGGCTAAGCCGAATCAGTTTGGCCCAGAGAGTGTTCGGTACCGTAGCACTGATTTGTGTAGTACGGACTCTGGTCAGTTTCCTTCTCAGGGACATCGACCAGAATAAATATCTTCCTCCTCCTCCTCAAATCAAAGACAGTCGAGATTTGAAATAGATCCCCCCGATTGAGTGAACCAGTTTAGTAGCAGGACCGACAAAACAATTCCATCAACGACCACAAAAGTGCAAGTTCTCAACAAGGATAGGGGAGATAAGGAATCGGAAAGTAGGAGGATTATATTGACCCCACAAGCATAGATGATATTATTAAAAGAAGAGCTAAACGTTAAAGAACAGGGAAAATTTTTTCAAAGTTACGGCACCGTACTAATGAGCCCACCAGCAGTCAAACCTTGTAGGATCGTGCTCCCTGCTCCGAATGTATGTTCTCTGGTATCTGAACGGGTGGAGGGTTCCTCCCATTCACGCCACGGCCAAGCGTGGTCTCTCGTTGAAATCATTCTGAGGCAAAAAGGCAATAAAACAAGAGGGTAGCCCCGTTGCATGAAGACGCAACGACCTTTTGGCATCTCTAAACTCATCAGTAGGGATAAAGCACTCGAGTCTTCTCTTATGATACTGCCTTTCGACTAAAGTGGTCTACTTCGACTGACATGCAATGGGGCATACGCCGAGGAGTAATTGGCTTGCCCGCGTCTTCCCGGTCAAAGCAGCAAAGGCAGATAGTCGTCAATATTTTCTGTAATATTTTACACACAAGTTTAAATTTGAAATTATTTAAATAACACTCTTCTTCTTCCACCACGAGGTCGACGAGGCCTATACGACTTGGAATGCTGAATCATTTAACGCGCCAACCATGGACTCGTCTACGCCTGCATAGATACTTCTCCTCTGTCGTTGACCATGTTTCCGAGCCCTACCAAGGTACGTGAAGCTTCTAGTGCAACCGTCACTTTTCCCTTGACCTCAGCTTGTTTCAAGTATGCGTTATCGGTGCTGGGCATGCGGGATGTGAGGCGGCAGCGGCTGCGTCTCGTACAGGCGCAAAAACGCTCTTGTTGACGAAGAATGTGGAAAACATCGGTGAACTTTCCTGCAATCCGTCAATTGGAGGCGTTGGCAAGGGTACTCTGGTTCGTGAAGTCGATGCAATGGACGGGCTGATGGGCCGTGTCGCTGGTACGCGGTCGTTTTCCCTGTGCTGTATGCAGCTAATCCTCAAAATAGATTTGTCTGGCATAATGTTCCGGATGCTGAACGCGACGAAGGGGTCGGCCGTTTGGGTACGTGATTCACAGCGTTCAAGTCGTTTGAGTAACAATGTATCTTTAGGGACCACGAGCGCAAATTGACCGCAAGCTCTACAAGCGCCATATGAAGAAGGAACTCGCCAAATATCAGGAAAACTTGCACATACGTGCTGCGGATGTCTTTGACCTTGTATTCGATCACAACCACAATCCTAACACTGTATGGGGGCGCATTAAGGGTGTTAGGCTCGGTGTGTTCTGGCCTATATTTTATTAGTGAGACAAACATTGACATTCCATTTAGACACCGGGGAAATTATCCCTTGTTCCCAGGTTATCGTTTGCACTGGAACCTTCCTTGGAGGAGAAATCCATATTGGTACATACCATCTCACTTTTACCTGCCGGAAATTAATGCTGTCTTAGGCCCAAAGACGTTCCCTGCCGGAAGAATCAATGAAGACCCCTCTATAGGCCTGTCCGGCTCGCTTCGCGCCGCTGGATTCAGACTCGGACGCCTACAGACAGGGACGCCGGCTCGTCTGGACGGAAAAACCGTAAATTTCACGACGCTCGACCGCCAGGACGGTGATGAAGTCCCTGCTCCATTCAGCTTTCTCAATGATGCCGTGCCAAATGCAGTAAGTCCTAAACGTTGGCATTTTGAATCTCATCTCATCATTGTAGAGAAACCAAGTGCCCTGCTACATGACTAGGACAAACCCGTCTACACACCAGATAGTCAAGGACAACATGCACCGCAGTGTTCATATACAGGAGACGAAGAAAGGACCCCGATATTGTCCATCACTGGAAGCCAAAATCTTGCGGTTCGATCGAGATGCACATACTGTCTGGCTAGAGCCTGAGGGTTATGACTCTGGTGTGTTCTTTGATGTGTGCTGGTCTTTGGGCTGCCTAACGCTCGGTAGACGTGATATATCCGAATGGGATCTCCTGCAGTCTTCCGGAGGAAGTTCAGGAACCGATGATGCGAACTATCGAGGGTTTGGAGAATGTTAAAATGGTCAGGCCTGCATATGGCGTGGAATATGACTACATTGATCCCCGAGAGCTCTTGCGTGAGCCTGCTATATGTGTCTGTTATTCCAGCTAACTCAGTTAATCAGCCACCTTGGAGACAAAACGTATCAAGGTAGGGTATTCTCCCTCATTCATATTCAGCGTAGTTCTAACACCACCGCAGGGCCTCTTCCTCGCAGGACAGATTAATGGTATCCCAAAGACAGCCACTATATTTCTCGTTTACTAATGCTTTTGTCAGGTACAACGGGCTACGAGGAAGCTGCAGCTCAGGGTATTGTTGCAGGCATCAACGCGGGATTAGCGGCTCTGCAGCGTCCACCCTTTGTCCTTACAAGGGCAGAGAGCTTCATTGGGGTCCTCATCGATGACCTCATTGTCAAAGGAGCGGACGAACCATGTGTGTGTCGTCAACTAAGTCCGTGGGCCTACTAATGATCATTGTAGATCGGATGTTAACTTCGAGGTCGGAGTATCGAATGACGCTGCGACCGGAAAATTCCGATATGCGGTTAACAGCAAAAGGTTTGACCTCATTTAGATCTAGGCGCTATAAATTTATTGATTTCATCTATGCAGCATACAACGTCGGCGTAGTATCAGACGAACGTTGGCGGTCGTTCAGCCAAATGCTACAAACATACAACCAGATCCTCGACGTCCTAAAAGGCTGTGTGCTCAGTACCCAAGTAGGCGATCACGTTTTATTGAAGCTCCATCTAACATTCTTCATCTGTAAGGGCTGGAAGTCTCGAGGATATACCGTTCCACTGGATGGCAAAATGAGAAGGTGAGCCAACTTGCAGTCTGACATGGTAGATTATTATACCTCCCCCTCTCCAGCGCCTTTGATTTGCTGCGATACCAAACGATATCGTCTGCGGAATTCGTCAAGGACATACCGTTGCTGGTAAATACCGATCCCAGACTGCTGGCACGAATTGACACCGAAGGTAAGGTAACTAAGAGTTCTACTACACAACGGCATTAACATGTATCTACGCAGGACGATACCAGCCTTTTCTAGCTAGACAAAAAGCAGACTTGCGGGATTTCATGGTCGACGAGGGTCTGCTGCTTGATCCCATGATGGACTATCTCACTGTGAAAGGATTGAGTTCAGAGATTCGAGAGCGGCTCTTCAAGGTCCGACCAACGACTATCGTGAGTTGTCTTTGAGATTCCTATAATGCGAAATTTGACTGGTGTAGGGAGCCGCGAAGAGGATGGAAGGCATGACGCCGTCATCGATGGTGCATTTGCTCAGACACGCGAAACGGACGTTTCGTCGGGACCAGGAGGGGGGAAGGTTCGACGATGCGAAGGATATGGATGCACGAAGTGTATAACGTTCTTAAATGGGAAATCCTTCGGACTGATTGCGCCACAGACCACAGTTTATCTATAGCCCAGAATGTCCTACGTACCTGAGGAAGTATCAATTAAGGCGCCAGGTACAATACTTTCGAAGGTCATCACATCTCTTCATGCAAGCAGTGGTTAAGCTCGACATTCTTGTTTACAATTCTTTGTCTCCTTCAACTTGTTCACGCAGCATTCACAAAAACAATGACGTCCCCGATTCGCATTATTGTATATTCCAACGAGAATTGTTTTCCTCCACGGTCCTGATTTTCTGTCTTTACTGTTTATTGGGGTCTGGGCAGTGGGCAGTGGGCAATGGCCTATGTGGCATGGGCTCAGGGCTGTCAGCCAATATAATGCGAAATTCAAAATTTCCCAAATAGAACAATCCGACCTGCCTGGCTCGAACAGGCGACATGGTGCCTGCTCGAACCGCGAGCCATGGCGAGCGCTCGAGCATTGGCGAGAGTCGCCCCAGTGCACTACGGCATTACTGTACTGTCCTTAGACCTGCGCGCGTCTCTAGTACTATCATATCTACATGCACTTTGTCCGACCTTAGCTCAGCTGGAAGAGCGTCAGACTGTAATGGTTAACTTCATCTGAATGTCATGTGTTCGATCCACATAGGTCGGAAATCATTTTGTGCGCACGACTGCGGTACCTCAATTGGGATCTTTTTGGAATCTGTGCTGGGGACTGAATTCATTACACGCATACACCCGCAAAATGCGGGCGACTACAATCCCCCCTGGCCCCCTCGTCTTGGCGTATAACCTTGAACTGTCGCAGTCGTCGTTTCAAGGCCAAGCCCAGGCGGCCCAGGCGCGAAGCGGCAGTCACGCGTGACATCACAATCACACTCTCATCCCGCCACCACGGCTTGCACCCCTCGCGCACCTACCACACCCGCCTGCTCCCCGCCCTTCCTTCGTCATCGCGTCATCGTCTGCGTCATGCGCACAGACCACACCGATGCAGCGCTCATTCCCTATAAGAGGCGCCGACATTCGCAAAACCCCCGTCAACATTCCTTTCTTCCCTTCACCCACAATCCCCGCTCCTCGCAGCGCCCAGTATGCCGGTAGGCCATAAAGAGTACGTTATGTGCATTTCTCCATCCTACTTTACCTACTCACCCCCTTCCAGTTTGCATGCGAGCCTCAACAAGACTCTTGGGCGTGTGCAGCTTGTAGGTACCTCTTTCAACATTGTGTCCCACTGCTCACCTGGTCACACAGGCCAACGATGCACCGTCTGCTGCTACCCTCCCCTTCTCTTCCAAGGCACCACCTCTCCCAAAGGAACTTGCTGAGGACCTACTCAACGAGAACAAGAACAAACTCGTCCGCACGACTATCACCGCCTCGAGAGCTGACCCGGTGTTGGCTAATGCCCTGGAAACCGCATTTACAGAGGCTCTTTCAAAAGTCAAATCCAAGTGCATATTCTGATTACACTCGCGCGCTCTCCAGCTAATCGGTTGATAGAGCTAGAGGCCCATCACATCATAAGTAGTGGATTATCTTGAGTAGGACAAGCGCCTGCACGTACCATGTAACCGTCTTGTACTTCAACATCCATTCTCATTGTCGTGGAGAGCACAGTCTCAGAAGAACATAGTATAGTATGTCATCTTCACTTTCGGTTTAATGCTTTCTCAACGTTCTGTAGGAATATCACAACGGGATGTCTGTGTGTAGTATCAATTCAATCAAATGTTGAACATCTTCGTCTTCATCTCTGTTACTTATAGTAAGGCCGTACTCTATTCCAGTGTCAAGACCTTGTAATGATGCACTGATGGTTTCGAAAGACGGACCCACACCTAGTCTTGCAGGGGCTAGTCTCGTTTCACCGAAAATGTACAAGCCTTCCGCAAGGAATAGCGGTGAAACATAAGACTTGAGGCTATAACTCGCTTTGCGCCTTTATTATCTGACACGGGACGCGGACATTTTCTCTCCTCTCTCTGTACCACCATGCCCGTTGATGAGCATGATATGACTTTCGGAGACGAGGACGAAGGGAAACTTTCATTCTCTTCGGTTACCCCGGTGGATGTACAGGTTCGAAACCTTTCTGTTAAGGTGGAAGGCACACCGCAATGGAAAGTGCGTTTCCCTAGTCTCAGGAAAAATACATCCGATCTGGAGGCTGGCCGGGCCAAAAGCCTTCTTACCCATATCGACATCGATTTTCCTCGCGGTACTCTGACAGGCGTTCTCGGGAGCAGTGGTAGCGGAAAGGTACGTGAGATGGTGCTAATTACTGGGCGTACTCTGATACGTTCCTCTAGACGACGATGCTCAATGTTTTGTCTGAACGTATGCATGGTAGTAACCTCTCTGTTGAAGGAGAACGGTTTTACAACGGTTCGATGTCCCTATCTAGCATATCACATGCATATGTTACTCAGGCAGACTCCCTTCTTCCCACTCTTACCGTTCGCGAAACTCTCACATACGCCGCAAACCTACGTCTCCCTGCATCCACGAGCAGCGCCCAACGCGCTCAGCTCGTCGACGACATCATTCTCGAACTCGGACTAAAGGATTGTGCGAATACGCATGTTGGGGATGGGTTTCATCGCAGGGGGTGCTCAGGTGGGGAACTGAGACGTATCAGTCTCGGTGTTCAGCTGCTGGGGAACCCCTCTGTACTGTTTCTGGATGAGCCGACGACAGGTCTCGATGCGACAAGTGCCTTTCACCTTGTGAAGACTCTGAAGACTCTTGCGCAGAAGGGCAGGACGGTCATCATGACCTTGCACCAACCTCGCTCTGAAGCGTTCCTTATGCTCGATAGGGTGATGATACTCTCTCAGGGACACGTCCTTTACACCGGTGTTTCTTCGGCGGCCATTCCGTGGTTCGAGCGACTCGCCCATCCATTAGAGCTTCACATCAACCCTGCCGACTATCTGATCGACGTTGCTGTCGTCGACGTTCGCACAAGTGAGGCTGAGGAGGCCTCTCGAGGTCGCGTCAACAAGCTCATCGCGACGTGGAAGTCTGAATTGGCTACCCGATTTCCATCAATCAAACATGAACCAGCAGTCAACCATCTCGATAAACGCGATGTGCATAAGGCACCTATCGGCCGTGTCATCTTCACCCTGATCTCTCGGAAACTGAAGACAAGCGTCCGCGATCCATTTGGCATGGCCGCAGCTTGGATGGAAGCTATACTCATGGGGTTGTTCGTTGGAATAGCGTTCTACCACATCCCGGACTCGATATCGGGCATAAGAACGCGGAGGCCGTCTTGTATACATCAGTGGGGCTGCAAGAGTACTTGGTAATGATGTACGAGGTATATCGTCTGACGATGATAGACCTTCCTATCTTTGACAGAGAGCACAGTGAGGGTATCATTGGCGTCGTACCCTGGGTTCTAAGCTATCGTTCTGCGCACGCCGTACTGGAGGATATCATCGTCCCTTTGGTGTTCTCCGCCATCACCTACTTCATGGTTGGACTCGCACCTTCCGCTGATCGATTCTTTTATTACTTCGCCATCGCCCTTCTGAATCATTACATTGCAGTCACCTTTGCAGGGTTTGCTACGGCGATGACGCGGGATTTTGCCAAGGCTACGATCATCGCGAACACTGCATTCATGTTGCATACGTACCCATGTGGGTTCTTTATACAAGCTGATACGATACCGATTTATATGCGGTGGACAAAATGGATTTCGCCAGTCGTGAGTACATAGAATTTCTACTCGCTCAGCGGTTCTAAACTTCTTGTAGTTCTACGCCTTTACCACATTGGTTTACAACGAATTCGAAGGTCGCTTTTTCAACTGTCCTGACGGACAAACCCCAACTGCATTGCTTACCAAGGCGATTTCATCATCAAATCTCTCGCTGTGCCTGACATCACTTGGACTGTCATCCCGATATGTGCGATCCTTGCGGTTATTGTCCTATATCTTCTTGGCCAAATACTCTTTCTCCACCTCTTCAAAGTCAATATCACAATTCTTGGGACGAAGCACCAGGAGGATGGACCTGGGCATATGTCAAATGTTCCTGCGTCCGTACTCACTCCAAACAGTATTGCGGGCATTGATGTCGACCTTACGAATTACACTCTCAAGGTTCGCCCACGGCGAGGAAGGGATGTCAAAATCCTCCAGGGAATCACTTCCTGTTTCGAGGCTGGCAAAGTCAACGTCATTTTAGGCCCCTCAGGAAGCGGAAAGTCTTCATTGCTCAATCTCATGGCGCAGCGTCTTCAGTCGACCGTGCAGGCGACCTATGTTGCCGGAGGGACAATGACGCTGAATGGTGTACCGGCTCAGCCAGAGGTCATGAGTACCCTGTGTTCGTATGTGACGCAGGATGATTCCGCTCTGCTACCATATCTCACCGTTCGCGAGACCTTGCAGTTTGCTGCTTCGTTGCGACTACCAAGCAGCCTGTCCAAGGAGGAGAAGCGGCAGAGGGCAGATGAGGTTATGCTGAAGATGGGGCTTAAAGACTGTCGCCATACTCTCATTGGGAATGAGTTGTTGAAAGGTATCTCTGGAGGTGAGAAGCGGCGGGTAAGCATTGCTGTTCAGGTACTTACAGAGCCTCAGGTTCTGATGTGAGCAGTGTTTCTGTCATCGTCGATACGATTTGCTCATTGCTTTCCAGGTTGGATGAGCCGACATCAGGACTAGACGCGTTCACAGCGGCGTCGATTCTGGACGTTCTTGCACAACTCGCGAAGGAGGGTCGAACGATCATAACGACACTTCACCAGAGCTCCTCTGAACTGTACAAGCGATTCGGGAACGTGCTACTTTTGGCGAAGGGCGGTCGGGTAGCATACTCTGGTCCTGCGAGCGAGATGCTTAACTACATGTCCTCAGTTGGATTTGAATGCCCACCTCTGATGAATCCTGCGGATTTCGCGTTAGACGTCGTTTCGGTTGATACACGGGAGGCTGAACAAGAGGAACTTGGCCGAGCAAGGGTCAATAAGCTTGTGGAGGCTTTCAAGGATCGCCAGGAGGAGAAAGGCGGTGTATCACCGCTGTCCGAGAAGCACATAGGGCTTTCGTTAACTAATTTCAAGGGATATGAGAGGAAGATGTTATCGATGGCTACCGCGCTACCGATACTCCTTAAACGTGGCGTTCTGGCATTTCTTCGGCAAAATTCCTTACTAGTGATGCGAGTTGGGAGTGTTCTAGGGATTTCGGTATGGGTCTACGCTCACTACGACACTTCAGACCCTCATCCGTATGGATTAGATTGGCATTGGTCTCTTTTTCTCACCGCTTGGACATGATTACTCGAGTGTCCAGTCCCGTGTTGGTTGCATCCAGGAAACCCTGCCGCGTGAGTCACTCAGTATACTATCATCTTCCTGATCTAAATGGGTCTAAATAGTGTTCTTCATTGGCATCCTTCAAAACGTCGCGGTATTTCCGATAGAGCGGGATTTTTTCTACAGGGTGAGGTCGCTACTTTTCCATGTTTGCTTATCTGAATTGTTTTATAGGAATACGACGACGGGATTTATTCTATCGAAGCATTCTTAACCTCGTACATCCTCTTGGAGCTCCCTTTCCAGATGATCGCTTGTTTGATCTATTCGCTCTTCGTTTCAATAGCCACCGATCTTCGAAGATCTGTTAGCATGTACTTCATTACTGCCCTGAACGGACTCTGTATCCTGAACTCTGGAGAGTCTCTCGGCATAATCCTGAATACCTTGGTGACCCGGAACACTGGACTAGCACTAAACATCACCAATGTACTAATGTCTGTCGCTATGTATATGGCTGGTAAGAAACATTCCGCCTGTGTGTCAGTTGAAGCTTATCGTTCACGATTTCAGGTCTTATGAGCTTGGACATGCCGGCCTTCCTGAAAGCCCTTGATAAGCTCTCTCCACTTGGTTACTCTGTTCGGAACATGATGCCTTATGCGTTTCGAGGCCAGACGTTTTCGTGTGGGGATGATCAACGGCTTGCAGATGGATCATGCGCAATCAGCACAGGCGAACAAGTGCTCGAAATATTTAACCTGGGCGATGTTAACGCCCCTCTGAACCTCTGCGCGATCGTGATTACCGCCGTTGTGTATCGCCTCCTTGCTTACGCTGTATTGAAGCTGGTGAAGACTAGGTTCAAGATAGAGCGGCGACAATGAACAAGTTGGCATCCTTTTTTTAATTTTAATTTTACGAATTTATTGAGATCTTGGGCGCACATCATCTGTATTTTTTTAGTAAGACATGAATAGTAGAAACTGTAGCACAGGGCTGTGAATATACAAAGATAGCAAACAGACGGGGGAACTGTGAACGAGATTCATTATCACACGTGTTGCCAATACAAGCTGAAACTTCCCGGCCTTTTCACATCTCAGCCCGTTCATGTTATCGACGAGCTGGTTCTATTCAGAAGAAGCCCGTGACGCAAAGACGATGACACGCTCGCTGTCGATAACTTGTGTTTTCGATGTTTTGATCTCAGTGAACTCGTCCTCAATGGTACGCCACGTCGGCCCCGATTTCTATACTGATTTTTACACACTTTATTTTGAATGAAGACCGGGACTTATTACAAAGTTTCGTACGGCCCAGCATGATAAGCTATGCATATATCTTTACCCCGCACTAACCTATGACTATTTCTCCGCGTCTTTTACCCTGAAGTTCACGATGAGGACTTTGCGGGGACAACGGTGACAGGATGGAGAAGGGATCGAGCAGAGTGAGTAGTGTGCCCAGGTGAGTGTGTTGATTGTTCCAGAAGTGTTCATTCCCTTTTCTTCCATATCTCTAGATTACGGTGGGTGAGCATTCGGGTAAACATTCGGTGAACGATGCACTAACTGATCTCTGGGTAAGTGGGCATGACTTGCTGCTTTCATTCCGGAAGGGGTAGCGGTACGTTTGCTACCTTTTAATTTACTTTTTCATGACCTGAACTCTCCCCACAGTCATTCTCTTCCACCGACCACGCTGCTCCTGCCAAACACGACGTTCAACATGATATGGACTGCGACATCCGGCGAAAACAAGGTCCTGATGTTCCACTGCCAGCAGTCAAGACGGGGCGCACACACGGATGTACGAGTGGATTGCGGATGGAATGAGTGCGGACCCGGGAGTTCTCTAGTAGGGATGGGCCAATTCCCGGAAGGAGTGATTAGGAGCCGGATGCAGTGGAGAGATGGTCGGGAAGGAGCCTAAATCATAGAGTGGACGACGATTATACCCCGGAATTACTGTTAAGAGACGGGTAGAAGCCATCAGACGTGTCGTCCCTTGACCGAGTTGGGCAGGCGGACAGCCATCTTCGACCATCTTCGACCACCTTTACCACTGACTATCGTGACAAAAACCGGTCGTTGAGCACCCCTCCTTGGCAGCGGACTGCACCACCTTCGACGATGACGACATCGTTCTACTCCGCGCGCAGACGTGGCTTTGATTCAACCGCATTGCTACTGATATCAGTTGATGGCAGCAGTATATCCGGCGTCTCTTGCAAACCAACTGAACCAAGTACCCGAGGACGTCGAGGAAGTCGTAGCGCATACGCCGTCGCATCATGGAGCCACCGTCTCCGCTAGACACGACCTTCACATGAAAATCCTCAGCCGGACTCTCCCCATCCGTTTCTGCTGCTGTGTCGCGTCCATCCGCTTCCGTCACCCGTCAAAGGCCTGTTTCCGTTCCTACAGGCCTATGATATCGCCTCCGTTGCTCCTGTGAACGCCTCGAACACTGGGAGTACCTCGGGCGCAAAGGATCGTCGGACGCATACAATCAAGAGCGACGGAGAGACGGGAGCCGAATGCAGAGGCGTATTCTTGGATACTGGGCGCTGGGCGCTGACAGCGTCGGTAAGGTTAAGGTCTCCAATTTGACCGGGGAGCAGGTCCGCTAGTCTCGTTACCATCCTGTATATGAAGCCGATATACAGTCTGGTCTTTCTGAGTTTAAATTTGGCAGGCGCTACGGTTTTCGCCCAAAAAGGTTATGATCGGGTTTCCCGTGGCAAAGCGTTATCTCGACGTTCGATGTGGTATTTACACGCCTGAGGTATCTGTATCCGCTGGAATGACCAATAAATACACTAAACTCATCATCGTAATGTTTTATCATGACATCTCTCCGCATTGTGGGAGATAACCATGAAGGCACCTAAAACCCTGAAATAAATGTTTATACCATGAATTGGGCCGATTTGAAGTGGGGAAAAACTCGATAAAATAGAAGGATGAGTAATTGGTTGCATTCTACATCATTCTCAGGCTCTTACACGCTCTGATATTAGTCTGAAGAGTGTCCGACACTGTGAGCTCGCCACGCGAAACTTCGATCATAGCCTTTTCGAGCGAAGACTGTAGCGCCTGCCAAATTTAGACTCAGAAAGCCAGGACCTTCTTGCCACATAGAAGGGAGGACTACAGGTATGCGACCTCGGTTTCCCTTTTCTCTATTCATTCCTTCCCTAGGTGACCGTGAATATACAACCGAGCGTCAATCATGCAGCTACCCACAGTACCAGCGCACTGCTACTCGCGATCCCATTGCACGGCAAGCCTCGAAGATGTTTACTGTACCGCCGCCTTAGTCTTTGACGACGATGACGATGAGCACCAACGACACTCCCCGCCCTTCGCGACAAACAATCGCCTGCCGTTCACTCAACCAGCTTGCTACTCACATCAACATTATTATAATATTTCATGCCACCACAATTGATTGGTAGCTTTAAGAAATACCAGTCTGGAGAGGACTGTAAAAGGGCACTAATGAGGAAGCTGCTGTCAGAGCTAGGTGTACGTACCACGCCAAACCTCCAGCTTGCTAGCTCTTCGAAACGTGAGCCTTGCACCTGATTTTTTGGACGTTATTACGCCCATACAAATTGCCGGGCATCGCCATCGTGCACTTGACCATCACCCACCGCCTGCACGATGCTCAGAGCAAATGGCGGATCCTGTACACACAGGAATCGGAACAAGGCATCGAAGAAGGCACAAATATAGGTGAGTCTTAGCGTGGACCACTGGCATAATCGCCTTTGTAACGTATTATCCAGTATTATTAGTACTGTCTGAGACGACTTGATGGGTTCATGCATCATGCTTTGCGGCGTCACCTCCTGGATGCTGGTGGTGGTACTGCCTTCCATGATTTACGGTCGCCAGAATAATGGGACCATCTGTGAAGCCCTGTCTTCTCCAATGTTCAGAGTCGCTCAATGAGCAGGTGACAGGTGTTGGTATTGGTGGCGCGAGGTCCCAACAGGAACGACCGGGTCCAAAGCCCTGACATGGCAAGCCTTGCACGAAGGGTATCTCCCCTGTTCGCACAGCACGGGACGATCAGCCCACCCACGATCACGATCATGATCATCCCACCAAGGTTAGCACTAAGCATAGACCGAAACCTGTATACTTACACAGGACTCGCCGCTCGGAATCTGACAACTGTGCTATCACAAGATGGTTTCCTTAAATCGGCAGAATGTCTCTGAGAAACTTGCAGTTTGTATCGCCACTTTCCTTGTGATACGGGGCAATATCACAAGTCGTGCTTCTGGTGCGAGTTGTGTTGACGGCTTCCTGAATCGTTGAACACACATGATATGTAAGGATCACATTCTGACTTGATACTAATGATTATCTTCGCGGCACTGCGTCTACTGTCTACTGTTTATAACGAGAGGGTTAGCACATAAGCCTGCTATTCTCTGAACCCACTACCCCGTTTCTCTTATTCTCCACTCATGGCAGCCCAGGCGAACATTCCGCCCGATCTTACCGATGACGAAAAAGCCCTCTTGCTTCAAAATCTTGATGCCTACCTGAACTCCCAAATTCTCGGCGTGCTAATGCATGGTGGGCAACTCGGACATATAGCACCTTGACATGCAAGTGCTGACTGACTCGGACAGGCGTATACACCGGTGTCCTTGCTGTTACGTTGTGGAATATAAGTACGTGAGCCAGGAACATCCCTACTATGACACCCAAGCTGACCGGAGTGGCAGTCACCAGTAAACGCAGGCCGATCCGACGAACCTTGGTTGCCGTCGTTGTTCTCCTCTATGCTCTCATTACAATCGGTTTTGTTTGCCAGTTTGTCAAATACAAGCTCCGCATTCGTCAAAAATGGGCAGAGTTTTTGGACCGTATTATCGAAACCTACCAGTGTGGGCCGGGCAGTCTATTTCGAGGAGGGTATTGCAGCTTCCTTGAGTACCGTTCTCGCAGACTCATACATTGTGTGTGCTACTTCTCTGGTGATTATCCACGTCTATTTAACATCTTTCGTCCCTAGATTTGGTGCTGTTGGACGGTCTGGGGACGAAGCTGGCTCATTGTTCTGCTTCCAATCCTTTCCCTCATTTCTGCAATTGGTAAAGTGTCCGATCTCATTCACACTTTTCATATATTAAACTTCTGTATAGTTTCAAAGATCATCGATGTTATCCAGGAATACATCAGCGCAACTGACTCAGTGTTCTTTACACTCTACGTATCCTTCAACCTGGCGACGACATTATGGTGCACGCTGTTCATCATTCTCCGAATTTTGACCGTTACCGGGGTTAGACGCGGAGCAGGAAGCCGACTGAGAGTTTTCCAGCATTTTATCGAAGTGCTAGTGGAATCTTCCGCTCTCTATTCGATAGTTCTGGTTCTATACATGGCTTTCTTCATTCGCAAGAATTTTGGATGGTATTTCCTTGATCCATAGCTGCTATTATGAAGGTGCGCTCACTATCTTGGACTCCCTCATCATTTATATGGAACACCTTGTGTAGGGAGTTGCCCCCACGCTCCTTGTTGGCAGAGCAGCGGCAGGACATACACTCCCAACCGAAGAACATGACACAAGTGCGCCGATGTCGACCCTTCGTTTCCATGTGTCTCCGCAATCTTCTCATCCTTCGCAACCTTCCACTTCACGCTTTCAGGAATCCACCATGCAGAGCGCAGTCCTTGAAACGGACATCGAAGCTCAGCGGGAGCAGTCGGATTCGCTCGTGGTGGTTGTTGAAAGAACATAATCGGGCTCATAACGAATGCCTGCAAAGTTGGCTTGGGGCTTTAAACTTATTAGACTGTAATTTCTTGCTTTGTCCGGTTATCTATCTATCTTGCCTGTTTTCCTTTTTGATTATCGTACTCCCCTACTTACTTCATTTTTTGATCAACTTTAGAGTATATAAATCCCTGTAGTCTCTCCTCCCTTTGAATCTTTATGTTTTGCACTTCCAAAACGTACGACGTCACAGTCATCCATGAATCGGAACAGCGAGACTCGTCCGAACATAAGGCATTGACGTCTTACCCAGCAGCTCGTCTTCGTCGACTTCGCCTCGCCAGTTGCCGTTTGATTCTCGTATGGGTTCACTTACGTGTTGGCTTATTTCTGGGGGGATTTCGTAGTATATAAGCTAGTATATCTCGGTAGTAAGTCCCCATGTCGCGTTTGCCAAAGATGTAAACCATTTTGCCACTCACTTCATTTGAGAACGGCCCCGCGATTCCAACATCTCTCGTATCTCCACGCTTTCTTCTGACCTCATCGAATATTTTGGTCAGAGAATACACCGTCCGTTGAGAAATTATAGAGCACCAACTCCGTGTCGATGGAATGGACTTTCATAGCGAGTTCCCAAGACTATCTGCCACGGTCCACGCGTCATCACAGAGTCTGCGCTCGCAAGGACTCTGAGCCTCGTGGGCCTCCCTGGCGGCGAGAAGGAAATCCAAGAAAGTATCACCCTGTGTCACCGCGACAGGCAACTGTGAATATCCGAGACTCGCTGCAGTAAGGCAAACAGTCGACCTCAACTGGCATGATGGTCGGGTGGTCAGCACGCAGTGGCAAGTTACAGGATCTGGGAGAACTTGATCATGGTTGCAGTAAGTATAAAAAGGTTCGGAAGGCCGGGACGGAAAGCGAAATTCAAATTAGTGTGTAGCGACTTCAAGAGATTTCAGCTTCCTAGTCGCAACTAAGTCTGTGCATTCTCCGTGCCCCTGCTAGTAAGTAATTTCGACAGGTGGAGATTATTTTGCTCCAGAAACGTTGTATGGGCGTAATAGCGTCCAATAAATCGGATAGCGCAAGTTGTTGTTTTTCGATCGCAAGTTACTTATTTGGAAGTGTGCAAGTTCGCGTCCCTCACAAGTTCAATGATTTTCTATGAAAATATATGTGTTAGCCTCAGCTGCTACCACTCCATATATGTGTGGATAGAATCTGGGGAGCGGGTTCGGAGTAGGACGATATGGTTCAACGGGCCAACCTTATATCAACGCTTCACAGGAGTCTTTCCTCCGGTAGTCCGAACTCCTTCCGCTTATTCACCTGCTTTACCTGAGTTTCCCTGCTTCTTCGTTTCCCTTTCACGTGATGACTTCAGATTTATGTCCCATCACTCACCAGTGTTTGTTCCCTGGAATTGAAGCTCCTCAGTAGAAGGCTATCCTAGACTTTGAATTAAAGGCATGCATGTCTTTTGTGCCATTATTTATTTCGGAGCTCACATATCTTTCGACACCTTCCAGACAATCAACTCTGGATTCAAATGCCACTTTGAACTCTGCAGATTGCGAGCAGACGATAAATCGACTCATTGAGCCCAGTGAGACGCACTGAGAACGAAATCCCGGAGAGTTCAAGGGTTCGCGATATGGCCGGCTGAACGGCGTAGGGACCGTATTCTTTCCCAGACATTTGGCATTTATACGGTACATAATCAATGATCAGGTACCCAGGCGGCGGGGCGGAGAATCCAGATTTACATATCACGGCCTAGGTCTTATTCCCAAACTTGTGCGATAAGCCGGAGGACGAGAATAAACTTGGAGACTAATAACCAAATTTGTGTCCGGAAAAAGTCCACTTGCGCCTATCCGATTTATTGGACGCTATTACGCCCATAACGTTGCATAACGAACTTCCAAGTGTAAGGCCGACTCTCCAAGACTGAGGTGACCACTGATGTTTACAATGATACATGAAGTTACTTACAAATCGAATATCTTAAGGTATAGATTGTTAGAACTGTGCGGTCATCTATTTCTTCTCTGCGGACTCCGCGTCAAGCTCAGCGTGCTCCAAATGATCAATGGCCCCCACATCCAGACTCGTCTTCACGTGCGCCACTCGTTCGACATCCGTCTGCGAGTAGTGCGCCGGGCGTTCCGCCTGGGTCGCCTCTTTGTTTCGAAACACAAATACCATCCCCTTGTGCTCTCGGTACAATCTATCAATGTCCTCGAGGTGCCTATTCGAAGTCTCCGGGTAGAACAAATATATAATCTGGGAAGACGTTTAGACATATTTCCAAAGATGACACCTAAGCTACTCACAGGAACAATGGCGATGTTAAACGACATCCAAATAAGATAAAATTTCCAGCCGAGACGATCGATACCTGGTGGTGTAGCTTGTACCACAGCGTAGTTTATTATCCAATTCATTCCGGTGGCCAATGCCGCGCCCTTGGTCCGCATAGAAAGCGAGTTGATCTCTACGGGGTAGAGCCAAGGAACACCCTCATGTATAATGTCAGTAAAGACGGCATAGCAAAAAAAAAAAAAGGCGCCGCTCACCTGCCAACAAGACCCAAAGAATACATAGAAGAAGAAGAAGAAAGCAGTCGCCGCGGAACCCATGTTCTGGGACAGAAACGCTGCAATAAGAATATAACACACAGCTTGACCTGCAGCACCGAACATTAAAAGCTTCCTTCGCCCAGCTCGCTCAATGAGATAAAGACCAGCAAAGGAAAAGCCGAGATAAGACATCGCATTGCACGCTGCGAGAAGTCTGGAGAGACTGTTCGAAAGACCAACGGAGTTCTGTAGCACCAGAGGAAGGCTACGAACCGTCAGAGGAAGCTACAACTGTCCGATATTTGACGTACTAATAAGTAGTGACGTTGATCCCGGATAGCTGTTGCATCAATTGCGTCCCTAGACAACGCTTATTCAACTCCAACTCTGATTAGAGTCAAAGAAGACTCACCGATGCCGAGAATCATTCGTTTGACCATACCACTCTGACCAGTCCTTCCGCGCAAAAGGTCTGACCAGCTGGGAGACGTCTCTTTTTCAATACGAACGGCCTCAAGAATTTCCGTCTTCCGTTCAATAATCACGATGTCTGTCGGCTTCACGTGGTCTCCCTCGAGCGCCGCGAGAATTGCAGCGCCCTGTTCCTCGTGTCCGTGTGCGAGAAGCCATCGTGGGCTTTCCGGAAGCCAAGGGATGGTGCCAAGTAGAATGATTGAGAAGACGAGTTGGAAAGCGAGGGGAAGTCTCCAGCTGATGCTTCCTTCGACATAACTTAGTCCGAAAGTTATCCAATTGCTAAGCGCGTAGCCGGCTATGTTCATACTAGAGAATGATTGGTGAAGAAGAAGACAGTGATGAGTGGAAAGGCGCACATCATCCCGAGAATTATCACCGTTCCTCGAAGGGACGCCTTTGTGGTCTCGCTTTGCCAGACCGGGGCGTTGGCCGTATTGATACTATGAGAATCCGTTACTGGAGGAAAAGTAACACAAGAGGAAGGAGACACACCCATTTCCAAGGCCAGTGATGATACGAGAAACAAGGATCATAGTGACATTAAGGGACGCGGTTTGAATAATGGCTCCGATGGACATGATGACGACACCAATCATGAGCATCTTCTTTCGCCCGAGTTTTTCGCCAAAAGCAAAAGAGCTCATAGCACCGACGAAACTGTAAAGGCGAGAGACTGAAATTCAAATAAAACAGATGTAGGCGACCAACGTACCAGCCAATATCGTACAGAGAAACAATGGTGCCTTGAAGTTGGGAGTTGGGGTAGCCCATTGTTCGTAAAAAGTCCTCCGTGACTATGATTCCACCATATACACCTTGGTCGTATCCTGAGATATCGCCTTGAGTACAAACGCGTGAAACGAACGAACACGCCCGTACCGAAAAGTGTCATAGCCGTGATACAGGCGACGTTGACCCAGGCGTTGAGCGCCATTCCAGTCAAACCAAAGTAAGGTTTCTTGTTCGAGGTAGCCTTCGACATGACGAGTAGGGCAACCGAAAAGAGAACGGGAAAGAAATATAATAGTAAGGACCATATCGTGCCAACTTGAACTTTTATACGTTTGTGGTTGTTGATCGGCTGACGTCAGTTGGGACCAAGTCGATCGCCAGTAGTCGCCAGTCCCATTCAACAAGAAAACCCACCTAAAAGACCAGAACCAGGAGAAAAACCGTCAGGCTGCACATTCAAATTGAGATCCTACCCCGCCGGCGGCCGCTTGATCATTGATCACCATCACATGTGGGGTAATTGAAAAAGGCTCCATGGAACATTTCTTTTGGTAAATAATCCTACCACACATTATACCGTCGTACATGGTGACCTGAATGATATGCATAAATAATGAGCAGGATAACAACTTGGCAAATCATAATAAGTACGAAAGAACAAAAGTACACCTCGCCCGAAAAATAACCAGAAACATAGCTTGTTCATATATCGTCATAACTTCAACTCCGTAAGGACCCGTCTAGCAAGCATTTGGTACTGCCAACCATCGCCGCTTGCTCTTCGAAATTGTATACCATGCAGTGGCAACCAAGGGACCTGTAACATACACATTGAACATCGCCCGACATCAACCAAAAAAGAAAGACTCACCTTAACAATATTTATCTCGAAGCGCACACAAAGCGAATTGTTCCCCATCGTCTCGAACACATCTTGCTCAGCTGTCGGCAGCGGACTTGCGCTCCGGGCTGACGGTGCAAAATCCCGCGGTATCGGAGGAAGCACTTTAGACTTCACACTCGCAGACTCCGCGGGAGGTGATATATCAATCTCTACAGAAGGCGACACGGTAACCCCGTTCTCGGACGGGACGGCTGTGTTATTTGTAGAAACATTGAAGAAGGACGAGGACCGACTAGGTGTTGTCGTTAGAGTCGTCGTACCCGAGGGTCGACTAGGAGCCTCCGCCTTGTCCATCGAGGGTTCTCGTTCTCGTTTCTTCACACCAAAGGAAAGCTTCGACGCCTTCTTGACGATCGAAGGTCGTGGGGTTGACGGCTCGCCAGAGCCAGACGAACTCTGCTGCTGATGTCGACTCGGTGATGGGTCCACAGAAGACATATCAATCGACGGCAAATGAAGGCACTCGAATCCCCCTTTCGTCTCACGATATTGTACTTGCATCCGGTCCAGAACCCGCTGTATATCAGCCTTGATGGCTGGAGGGGACTTTGTAGATGTCGTCGCAACACTGAAAAACCGGCTTAATAAGAAAGAGTATACAGTCAGTGCCTGAAAAACACGGACCTAAAGAGACCTTTCAAGAACAGAGGCTTGAAATCCTTATCGTTGGTAGGGACATCCTCCTGCCGGTCGTCATCACCGGGAATAGGTGCAGTCCGTGTCTCGCTCTCTTCCCTCTCGTCTCCTTCATCGGTCTTCGAGAAAAGCTTGTCTGCCGTTTGTCGAGAGCCGCCCAGTGAAGGCCGTCTACGTCTACCGATAGTGCCCCCTGCACCAGAGAGCAGCGCAGCACCAGTACTACTTCGCCGCTCATGTCGTCTCCCACCGCTGGGGTCCAACACTGTGGCCGCTCGCCGGTGGTTACCAATCGGCTGGCTTTGACTGTGCGACACAGACTTGGGTGTCGAAACGCGCTCCTTCTCGTGCACCTCTGCGCTCTTCTTGCTCTCCCCACTCTTCTTATGTTCAACGCTCTTTTTCTCGTCCCCGCTGAGCTTCTCCTTGTCCTCCGAGTGTCTTGATGGCCTCGGCGATAACGTTAGGCCACCCAAAATGGTCCCTCGCCTACCAACACCGTGTCGCCTGGAGTCATCACCCTTACCAACCAACATACTGCCGAATTTCCGAACAAGCGTGGCACCAGCGGACATAGAAAGATGGTCCCTTTCTTTCTCCTCACCGTCCCTGTCCTTCTCCCGGTCATCCTGAGCCTTCTTCTCCTTCTCTGCATCCTCGAATGTCGTAACGTGCGGCGCAGCGCTCTTCGATACTTCCGGCGCAACAACTCCATTCTCGTCCACGGCGTCTTCGTGCCCGAACCTGCCTGTCCATCCCCGCGATACCGTCAAAGGCCGTTGGCTCAAACTATGACTTCGTCTGTGTGTGCTGGCTGGAGGAGCTCGGGGAAGTGCAGATGCGCCCGAGACAGTAGCCTTGTCCAGTTCGGCCCTCTTCTGTGCTGAAGGTGACGGTGGCGGAAGACCGATATCGCGCGGACGTGGTTGAGGATGGAAGCTTGGCGAGGTAGGCGACGGAGCGGCTGCCGTAGTATCATAAGACATCCCAGAATAATGGGATGTTTCCGGTGCAGGTAGTCGAGGAAGTGGCATGCTATAGTCGGCTTTGGTTGTTGCGGATTCCCTCTTTGGTGTTTCCTTCTTTGAAACCGGTGTAGGAGGAGGCGGATCCACAGTAATGGTGTGACTGATATTGGCAGTAGATCGAGGATCTTGTATTGATGTTTGTGAACTGGCGAATTGACCAGGACCGTAGACACGTTCCCGCTCAAGTTTCTCCCTAGAGAGGTAGTACATTGATATTAAGGGGTGAAAGCCTTTCGTTGGATCCAAAGGCTCTCGGTTAGGATCCAGTAAAGATGCATGAGAGAGATGGCTTTGCGAACCGGGGGGAGACTGGCTAAGAGGGCTAGATGGTGGGGACGAAGATGGCGAAAACAGCTTTCTTCGATAAAAGTCGAAACCAGAAAATCTTCGCGACTTCTTAGAAGGCGTTGGGGGCTCCGCCTTATCTAACGATATTGCGAGACTCGAGTTGGATATTGAATCGCCCCAACGCCCCATTGTCCCGTTTCCATTCACACCACCACTACGCTTTCGTTCCCAATTCTGGACGGCTCGAATGTATGGTTCGGACTCAAGGACGTTGATGAGGTTCTTTTCGATGTCTGGCTCGGTGCCGAACTCGAAACCATTCATTCCCTGAATGACTTGACGGTCAAGTTCATCAGCGCGGAGAGGTTCGCGGTGGAGTAGGTGATTTTCTGGAGGTCCACTAAAGCCTCGAACCATCCACGGATGGCTAAGGACTTCGGACAGAGGCGCGCGTGCTGCAGGGTTCGTGACCAGCATCCGTGATAGGAGGCTCCGGCACTCTGAGCTGAGCCACACCGGGTATTCCACCAAGCCCCGTTTTATCTTCGCATGAAGAGCAGGCATACTCTGGTCATCGAAGGGCACCTTTCCGCATACAAGGACATAGAGTACGACACCAAAACTCCAGACGTCGACTTCCGGGCCAGTGTAAACTTTGGCGTTGAGAAGTTCAGGGGCGGCAAAGTAAAGGGACCCACAAAATGTGGATAAATGTGCCACCGGATCATAGAGATTGGATAAACCGAAGTCAATGATTTTGATGTTACCGGTTTGAGAAATGAGAATGTTTTCGATTTTGAGGTCTAGAAAGGGTAAGTAAGAGCAACCAGATTATTTTTCCTAATGCACCTCTATGAACGACGTTATTCCGGTGGCAGTAGTCCAAAGCGCTTCCTATCTGCCGGGCAAACTTCCTCGCCACTCTTTCCCGCAGGCGGCCGTGACTGATGATATAATCGAGCATCTGGCCACCATTGACATACTCGAAGACCATGTAATAGTGGTTGGCATGGGTAATCATCTCGCGCATACCGCACACATATGGATGATGGAGTAGCATCGATAGAGCAGCCTCGCGAAGTGTTCGGATTTCTTTTGAAGCATCTTTCGAGGCCTGCCGTGCAATGGAATCGGGAGTAGCGCTGGAACTGTGCTGGGTAGCTGCAGGATTAACCCTCGGAAGTATTTTCACGGCCATCTAGAGAAAAGATGAACAAGAGAAAAGGGGAAAAAAGTGTGGTAGCGTACCTGCTCCCCGGTCAAATTGTGGGTTGCAAGCTTAACCTTGCCCATACTGCCAGCGCCCAGCGTCTTTGTGAGGGTATAGTCCCCGAGAATACGCCTCTGTGCTCGATTTGATGTGCCATTACTACGACTTCCGTCTCTCCGTCGCTCTTCACCGGTTGTATGCGTCCGATGATCCTTTGTGTCCAAGGTACTCCCAGTGTTCGAACCGTTCGCAGGAGCCACGGAGGCAATATTATAGGCCTGAGGGGGCATGGAAACGGGCCTTTGACGGGTGGCAGAACCGGATGAACGTGGCACAGCAGCAGAAACAGGTGGGTGAGAGTCCGGTTGTGGATGTGACGACCTGAGGATTTGCATGTCAAACTCGTGTCCGGCGGTGACCGTGCCTCCGTGCGACGGCGTGTGCGCTACGGTCCCCTCAACGTCCTCGGGTACTTGGTTCAGTTGGTTTGCAAGAGACGCCGGATATGCTGCTGCCATCAACTGATATCAGTAGCAATGCGGTCGAATCAAAGCAACGTCCGTGCGCACGAAGTAAAACGATATTATCACCGTCGAAGGTGGTGCAGCTCGCTGCCAAGGAGGGCTGCTCGACGTTACCGATTTTTGTCACGGTGGTCGGTGGTAAAGGTGGTCGGAGCTGGCTGTCCGCCTGCCTAATTTGGTTAAGGGACGACACATCTGATGGCTTCTACTCGTCTTTTAACAGTAATTCCGGGGTATATTGTATAGCTACACCAACAGTACACAAAGGTAGAGCAGAATAGAACTGAGAGCAGTATGCACAGTACAGTACCATCCGAAATTATCGAGGAAAAGGATAAATGAAAGCGACACAGCTTCAATGATATCAATACTTCATCACCAAGAGAACGTGCTGTTTGTATATATGCGAATTCAATACACCTTGAGCTCTTGGTGGAGCTACAGACAGAAGGAGAGTGATTTTGTCCGTATAGCTGAAGGTACCTGATCAGTGTAGCAACTGCCTGGAAAACTGTACGCTGACTGACTTGAATGATCCCATGATACCGTGTGCATGATCCTATGATGTCTTTTTGCTTCCCGCCGGCGTTGGTGGTAACCAGGTCACGGCATGTCGATTGAACATCGGCCAAGGAGGTACAACGATCTGTATAGTCGTTGTAACGTACTGCGGTTTCACGGTACAGAATGTGGGACTCACAAGGGCCAAAATAACCACCGAGACGCCGTAAAGGATGAATGTTGTTTGTAATGATTGCAACGCAAAGCCGATGATGAAAGATATTGCCTGCAAGATATGTTAGCACAGCCTGTACTACCCGATGTGATGGAGCAAGCGCTGTAAACCAGCCCTTATGACAGGAAAATCCTCGACAAGCAAAGCATCAGCTGCCGCCTGAGTGACAACTTCTGCACCGCAAAAGAAGCTCCAGCAGACTCTGGTTTGGCGGCAGAGGTACTGGGTAATATGCTGCGCCGAAGGGCAGTTACGCGGGTTCAAAACAGCGGTATGTGCAACGGCATTACGGATGCATGCTGTGTATTCTCAGAGCAGTCGAGGCCTCACCGTCGCTGCAATCAAGTATATCCTCGACATTTGTTCAGCCAGTCTCTGGCCTTCAAAATCCTTAATGGTCAGTTAGACACGTCGACAGTACCGAAGAATGCAGAAACACACGATTTTGCCTTCAGCCAACTGAGAGAGGGACTCCATTTTCACTCGTTCAAAGATCCTTAGCAAAGATATGGTAGGTAGAAAGGAACAATGAGGCGGATACGAGAGACAGTCGAATGCTTGGAAATGGGGACGTGTGGGTCGTGGATTAGGAAAGTCTCAGAGCCAATTTCGGTCAGCACCAAATTAGCACCAAATTCAGCATATAGGCACAGATTTTGGGTCAAAGTAGACAATGCTTCTTTTCCTCCGCCGTCGCGCGTCCGCTCCGTTCTTGGCTTCTTACCACCACCATCGCGTCTCAATATGCCGAGCTCTCTTCCAGCTCATATATAGCCATCTCCGGTAATCTACACCATTCAACTGGATGCCGTCGCAGATTCGAAGAGAGGAATTACTTGTTGCCAGGTGAGAGGAGCTATATTGTCTGAAGGTGCGGCGACTCATCTGAACAGTAGCAATGATTCCGGGCAAATCAGTCGATGAACCAATGCCAAACGTTCAAGACTATCCAATTCGTTCTGACATGACAGAGTATGCGCTCCGGATATACCGGTAATTTCTTCAGTTGCGCATGGATCAGCGCCCCTTCTCCCGCGCAATTACCAAGCACGGACGCACACTGTTTCTGTACACCGGCAGAGTTTCTCAACCTTCCTTGCCATTTTCATCCCTTGGGAATGATCCGATGGGGCAAAAATTATGATCCATGTATATCGCGGTTCTCTTCCTCGCCGGGATCTTCTGCGTAATATTATGGCGCTACAGATTCCGATGAATCCTTTGCACCTTCAAGTCCTATCGATCCGTCTTTTAACTCCATGGGTATGGGCGATTAGGACTCTATAAAGGCGGCATCATTTCCTGTCGCTCGTGAAAGATGGCCACCCTTCTCCCCATTCCTCAGCCTCCGTCAATACCATTCATAGGCAACATAACGTCGTTGGACAAAGGTTTGGTGGCTTCCCGACGATGAGCGGCCAACAGCTGATATCTACTTCTGGCAGATTTACCGACGCGCGGTTTTCACCGACTCGCTAAACAGTATGGCGAAATATATCAGCTCAATCTTGTTGGTGTGTCTTCATACTCAAGGATGGTTTCATTGAGCTAATTCCGTTTACAGGCAGGGTTGTGGTTTTCGTGAGCTCCTACGCCCTCGTCAGCGAGCTGTCAGATGATTCGAGGTTCCGGAAATCAGTCGGTAGTATCCTTTCCCCACATCTTCATTCTAGCTGTCTGACTCCTTCCATCCCAGGTGGCGCGCTCAAAGAAACACGGAATCTTGTTCATGACGGAATCTTCACGGTATGTCCTTCCGCCGTGATCTTCCTTATGATCCGTTGCTCTAATATCGCTCTATGTATGACAGGCTTTTAATGATGAACCCAATTGGGCCATTGCGCGTATGCAAGCGATTTCACTTGGCTCAGGATGCGATCACTGATGCATGTCGTCTCTCCCCACAGATCGCCTTCTTACACCCGCTTTCGGTTGGTTATCTCTCAAGTTCGCCTCCAGCATCAAAAGTCATTCCTAAAACCTAGGAGCGGTGCCAATTCGTGATATGTTTGAGGATATGCGTGATATCAGCAACCAACTGGTTCTGAAATGGGAACGGTCATTTCATTTCGATTCTTTCCAATCGAATCAATCGCTCAATGACATACAGATTCGGCCCAAATCTTGAGATTGACCCGACAGATGACTTAACACGAGTGGCTTTAGACACAATCGCGCTGTGTTCTATGTCATATAGATTGAATTCTTTCTACACAGTTCGTGATGTTCCATTCTCAAAATAATCTGATGCTAATATATCCATGACGGTAGCACACCCAGCCCTTATTCGTTCGCGCCATGATGGATTTTTTAACGGAGTGCAATCACCGTGCAAACCGGCCAAGCATTATACAGGCATTCATGACCAACACGAATGATAAATACGAAGCAGACATTAAAATTTTGCGAGAAACAGCAGACAAAAGTAGGTCGAACTTTGCTACCGTTACTGATTTCATTGACATCCTCCTTAGTTGTCGCTGATAGAAGATTACATCCGACGGAGAAGAGGGACATTCTCTATTCTATGATGAATGAGAAAGACCCCAAGACCGGTTTGAAACTTTCAGACGAGAGTATTACCAACAATGTGGGTCCTTTCATCATCGTCTTCCGTAGTATCTAATATGTCTTCCGTTTAGCTACTAACCTTCCTTATCGCAGGTGCTTATTTGCCCCCTTCCGGTAAATGCACTTTGACTCATCATATTTAGGACACGAGACAACATCTGGAGTCCTATGTTTCGTGATTTATTACCTGTTGAAGTATCCCGATGTGATGCGCAAACTCCAGAAAGAAGTCGACGAGATCCTTGGGGATGAGCCTGCTCAATTGGGTGACTTCAGCAAGATGCCTTATCTTAATGGCATGTGACTCTTATATGACTTGCTTGGTCACGGCTTATCCTTCTAATTTAGCTGTACTACGAGAAACATTACGCCTACAGCCTACGGCAGCCATACGGGTGGTGTATCCACTTGAGGATACTGTCGTTGGTAGAGGCAAGTATTTTGTAAAAGCTGGTCAGGCAATCGCCCTCCAAATATGGGACTCGCATCGGGATCCTTCGGTTTGGTCTGATGATGTCTGTGCTTCTTTATCTCTCATATCTGTGTTTGATGTTGACTCTGTTGGTAGGCCGAAGAATTTCGACCCGAAAGAATGCTGGATGGAAAATTCGAAGCGGCACCGGTAAGTGCACCATTCTGTATTGGCAACCGTCCTTCTCACGTTACCATCAAGCCCAATGCCTGGCAACCTGTAGGTCATCATTTCCCGCGGAGATGGAGGATAAAAGCTTATTGCTGTAAAGTTTGGTTTTGGGCTTCGAGGATGTATCGGGCGGCCGTTCTCATGGCAAGAGGTGAAGTCTGAGTTTAATTTACATCGGTCATCGATGGCTACTAATGAAATACCGTAGATGTCACTTGTAATAACGTCCATCATACAGCGATTCGATTTGTCGCTCGTCGATCCTTCATATACTTTGGAAATTACGCAAGCCATCACTATCAAGCCGAAGAACCTTCGAATATACGCCAAGCCTCGACAGCAACAGCCTCCTCGACGACGTCGTTCTTTGACGCCGGACAAAAAAATAGATTGTCCGGCATCACTCCTTGATTCGAGTCGGCATCTGAGGCGTCCGCTGTATGTCTACTATGGCTCCAATACTGGTAGCTCCGAAGCTTTTGCACAAACGATCGCTAGAGAGGCTCATGAACACGGTTAGCAAACAACTTAAGGGAAAAGGCAATTTTATTTACACACGTCTTCAGGTTTTCACTCGTTGATCGGCACCCTGAATTCTACGATTGGTCATCTGCCAACTGATGGTCCTATTGTGATCGTCACGGCGTCATTCGAGGGTGCGTAAGCCCCCAATTTCCATGAATCGTCGTGATTGACGTTTCGTACAGGAGCACCAGCGGACAATGCGAATCAGTTTGTTCCTTGGATGTCAAGTCTTCTGGGCCACGAATTGGATGGAGTACGTTTTGCCGTATTTGGATGTGGTAACCACGAGTGGCGAAAGACATACCAGCGGGTTCCTAGACTATGCGATGAGTTACTCGAGAAACGAGGCGGACGCAGGCTGATTGATAGAGGTGAAGGAGACGCTGCGGATGGGACCATATTTGATGTGTTTGATCAGTTCAAGACGTCCTTATGGGAGGTTCTTTCCAAAGTGAGTATCATTGGCGTCTTGTTATTGTCTTCTGACCTAGTTTATTGCAGGAGTATCATGCTTTAAATCATATGAGTTTATTTGATGTGGAAGTTTTGGATAGCCGAAGGGCAGAGATACTGCAGCATCCTGAAATGGCTCTGAGCTGCGTGCGGTCGAATATGTTGTTGACTCGGCCTGGCTTTCCCGCCAAGCATCACATCGGTGAGGTGTGGAGCTATGCGTGTATCATTCATGTACTAATTGGTATCGTTAGAGCTTGAGCTACCCCACGGTATGAGTTATCGTGCTGGCGATTACCTGTCTATGTTAGTCCGCTGCTACCTTGCAAACTTGAAATTTGACTTCTATCTTCCTTAGCTTGCCACAAAATCCTCCTCGGGATGTACATCGTGTGCTTTCTCACTTCAAGTTACCTTTTGACCAAGAGGTAAGCGTTCTGTGCCAGTTGTTTCCGTGTATCGTCTTACCAACGTCCCCTTGTAGATTAAAATCTCAACATCGGGGACCGCCCTCCTTCCTTTAGGAGAACGTGTACCACTGTCAAGCGTTCTCAGCGGGTTTGTTGAGCTGTCACAACCTGCCACAAAAGATGACATAGTCAGCCTTTTGGATTTCACGAGATCGGATTCTACTCGACGTTATCTCCGCGATCTCATCGCCAACTATACCAGCACCGTGACATCGAAACGGCTTAGCGTTCTCGACATTCTGGAGCAGCAAGGTTTCGACCGTATAGATCTCCCTCTTGTTAAATTCATTCGCATGCTCCCATCAATACGATCAAGACAGTATTCAATTTCCTCATCACCGTTATGGAATAGCCATAGCATTTCTCTTACGTTCAGCGTCCTCGACTCCCCTCCCCTTTGCGCGTCTAAAACTCGCTCATTTTTGGGTGTAGCCTCCAATTATCTCGCAAACCTGCATACAGGTGACCAAGCCCTGGTCGCGGTCAGACACTCCGCTGCCAATCCTCATTTACTCTCGGACACTTCCCGGAACTTGGTGATGATTTGTGCTGGATCTGGTTTCGCGCCAGTGAGAGGGTTCATCCAAGAGCGTGCAGTGCGGAAGCGAGCGGGCGAAGATGTTGGGAAAATGCTACTTTTCGTTGGATGCAGATCCCCTGATGGAGATTTTCTGTATTCTGATACGGATTTAAAGGAGTGGGTGGATGCTGGACTGGTGGATGTCCGAG
The DNA here is from genome assembly GCA_900157415.1 of Armillaria cepistipes. Taxonomy (NCBI): domain Eukaryota; kingdom Fungi; phylum Basidiomycota; class Agaricomycetes; order Agaricales; family Physalacriaceae; genus Armillaria; species Armillaria cepistipes. The sequence continues at coordinate 2,870,774 of FTRY01000005.1, forward strand.
TAGCGTTCTCTCGGTGCCCCGATAAATCTCAAGGATGCTGTTATGTGCAAGAGTGAGTGTTTAAGATGCAATTATGTTTCACCTCCTAATGGCTCTTTGTTTCGTAGCCGCATTATGTTAAACAAGACCGAGGTGCGAGATGCCCTATTGGGAGATGCTGTTGTAAGGTCTAGTATATTCGTCCGCTATATGTCATTAACGCTGCAATAGTTTTTCGTTTGCGGTTACAAGCGGGTCGTGAGTGCCGTGAAGAATGCATTGATTGGATTGTTACTCTCTCAAGGAGTCTCAGATCCTAGCAATGTTGCACAGGCTTCCGTGGAATTTGACAATCTCCTTGCAGAGAGATATTTTTCAGATGTACTCGAGTAGCTGTGTCAATAATAATCGGATAATGCGACGTGAGTGGTGCCAATGCCGACACTGAGGACTTGAGATCAGTGATCTGGTAATCTGCTGAAGAAATTCAAGACTGGCAGTGGAAGATCGCTCATCTACCGACCTGATGCGAGCATACGTTTGTTATGTATACAGCTGTCTTATGACGTAAAAACGTCGAGGCACGGGTTTAGAGTTTGAGCCATCTCCCTAACGACACAGTGCGTTTGACGACTGCATATTTCAATGTGGTTATCCCAAGAAAATGCTACTGTAAAGCAACATATTTCACTCTCTTCGTGAGCAAGATGTAGATACTTTACTTGAATTACTTCGTTTATTGTAGTTCTGTGACCGAGTGTGGATTCGAAAAAAAACCCTGTGAAGATGGTGAAGACTACCTAGCACGCATTGACAAAGATGAAAAATCCCATTTTCAGATATTCCGCAGCTGTGCCAATTGCAACGGGGGATTAACGGAGGATGAAACGTACTTACGCTCTCTTGACAAACATGGGCAAATCTGACTCTGCCCGACGACCCCGACATGACGCTCAAGCCCTTCAAAATTCAGATCAGCAACACTCGTTTTTCACATACAGTTTGAGGTATTGGTCGTCTTTGACAAGAATTTGATGGTAGCTAATGATGATGAAGCACTTGGACATAGACCTTGTGGAAGGAAACGATATCTCAGGCCACGCGAAACAAGCTTCAAGTGTCAAGCCCTTCACACATGGTACATTCTCGTTCGTTGGGACGCCCACATTGTGGAACGACGACAACGAAGCATTTAGGCATTGGAGCAACCGGGACTGTCAGAAAGATGATGGATAGACTTAACCAATTTCTTTTTTTCATGTTGAGCCATGGAACTCAGGTGGTGCTGCAAAGAATTCGGCAAATCATTTCGGTTGCACCTCAGCAAGCACTATAGTTCCGCCCATGCAGTACGATACGACAACCTTCATTCCGAGTCAGTGCGTGCTATACTTTGTTCAAGGTGAAATATCGTGACGCCCCGCTGCTCGCAGGTCTTCTGCTAATATTCACTCATACCCAGGTCGATGATAATGGCGATACACATGCGGAATTAATGCGGCGCTGCCATTCTTCTGAGCTCGTATCACGTTCAACCCCTCCAAGTATATCAAACACAGCGCGCCTTGAAACAATTCTTCGCCCTGGTGATCACCATATCTTCGATGCTATCATTTCTCGGGAGTCCCGCCCATGAATCTAATTCAGCATCGAGAACCTCGACTGGTAGTTTGGTCTACCTTTAGCGATAATCGACAGCTTGAGAATCCACGACCTGCGCTTATCCGACGTTTACAGCCTTGAAAACAAATACCGGGGTTCTCGTACTGCTTCACCGGCACAAATATGGCGAAGCTCTTCCAAAAGCTGTGCTGGCACGGGGGTTTTAGCCGCAATGTATAATTCCCAAAAGGACGGATGGCTGTGTCGTATGTGTTCACCCTCTCCGCAGTATATTTATACGCGACTGGCCCCTCGGTCATTCACATTTACTCCTTCCCTCCACTGCCGTCTCCCCTCATGCCTTCAATCCCTCTCGCGAGGCGTGCCTCAAGCACAACCCTGAGCTCACCAGAGTCGGGGATGAGTGCTCAGGTCGTTGTTGGAGTGATAGTGGGTGCTGTGGTTCTTTCGCTATTCATAGCCTTTGCGGCGTGGTTTCTCTACAAGCGATATCGTCGTCGTCGCAACCCTTCCCCGTCTTCTCCCAACATTCTCTACAATCCGAAGCTCAGTCGTGTAACAGACATTGGCCGACTGATTGATCCACAACCTTCGTCTCGATTTGAGACCAAGGCTTTTGACTTGCGTCCTTCACTGTCGCCTGAACCCACCCTTACCTTTCAAACAAAAGTTGACTCTAGCAACACATGGACACCTTCTGGCATCCATTACTCAAATGTCGCAGAAGAGGGAGCATACCATATCGATTTCTCCCGACTTCCCACCCCTACTTTCTGTGACCAATTCGGGGACCGGTCCCTACCGTCGTCGTTGATGGAAGAGTCGTCAACGCCTCTCCTGCAGAGTTCGTTTGGTTCAAGGCATACATCCCCTCAGACCTCTCCCCCAGCGACACCGTCACCTGTACCCAGTCCCAAAAATCTTCCTCATCTCCTTATACCTGGCAAGGATGACCCTGCCATTCCTGCATCCCGATACCTGCTTACGCGTCCTATTGCCAAGATGGAAACGCCCATTGAGACGCCACTACCGATATCTCCTTCTTCATCTGTCTCATCCGATTCTATCTACTCACAAGCGAGCGCCTCAACGCGCAGACATACCATGCTATCTATGTATGAAGCACCGCCACCAGTTCCACCCATCCCCTTTGCTTTCCGATCAAGCCCAGGTCTACGCCCTTTACCCCAGGTTCCGGATGACGTCTTGAAACGCGTGCGCGAGGAAGAACAGGGCAACTTAAACAGGATGCCGACGAAAGTGATAGCCGGATTGGTGAAAGGCCGGGCAAAACGTACGAAGGGGGCAGATTTCGACCGTCATGCGACCAGAGTGTCGCGTATCGAGAGGGCAGACTCTATCAAGTCCGTCGCCACACCTTCGGATGACGAGGACGAGACGACGTCAATGTCTCTGCATTACCCCCGTCTTGAGCGGACACGGAGCCGGTGGGAGAAGAGGTCACAAGCTCGGATGGACACAGTAATGGAGTCGCCTTCGTCGGCGTCCCCCGATGCTTATTACGCGTTTAATGTTTCTCCTTTACGGGTGAGGAAGAACTGTTCACCCGTTTCGTAACGTATCAATGGACTCCCGTTTGTATATTCAAAGAACAACGACGTAAGCATTTGAACGATAGCCACGCATATTTATGTATAACTTATTCTATAGGACCGCTTATTCTAGGTTCATATCTATTGACACTGTATTTCTATAGCTGTACATTACGAAACACTTCTAATTTATGGAAGCTTGGCTCCGAAGTGGTGCCTGTTACCCTTCACAGCTCACTGAAACTGCAGTGCTGCTAGCTTCATGCTCAACGGCTTCGCGCACTGGTTTTTTATTCATAAGATCTCGCCATTGTCTTAAGAGTTCCTTGGTCGTCGGATTTACTTCACAACGTGGATAATTTTGGGTAGTAAATACTCTCACAGGCGCCTGATACGATGAGAGATTTCTCCAAGCTAATACCGGTAAAGGCTACTTACCTTTCCGAGAGCATGAAAAGAGCGCTATCATAGAGTGAATCAGAAATTAGCGCATTAATTTCAATTCAATTTTAAATCAACATCCACGGCCTGCTACTAGCCACCATCATCATGTCAGTCGAAGTCCACTGTTTGCTACCTTGCTCCATATCCCGTATATTCAGAGTCATATGCTACGGTGACACGTTCTCTGAACTACTTCTCGCCGCAAGGAAAGCCCACGACGTCCGGTGTCATTGCAAGCTCAGTTTCTGTGATTATGCATGCGTTGGGACAGGTGATCCCGCCCACTTTCCACACCCAATATCTCGGCGTGTGAAGCTAGACGAAATGGTGTCAGATATCTTTGACGAGCAATCTCGTCCAGTTGCCGAAGACGTTTGGCGAGGTACATAAGCCGCAGTTTTTACTATTTTTCTTGTGACTAAGAAAACGCCCAGGTTTCCTAAATACAGGATCTATGTCCGGATCCTCCGCACATGCCTTCAGTGTAGCCGCATCTTCACTAGTAGACCCCGAGTCCCCCGCGCGCCCCAAGTTTGGTGATACTATACCTGGACTCAATGCCCTAGGACAAGGCATGTTACAGCCTAGCTCTGGACACCCGGTACGTTTTGTTTCTATCACCGCCAAATCGATATCGGACTAGTTCTCCAGAGAGTCGCGTTACGAAACCTCACTCCACACGATCTGCTCTATTCTCCAGGCGTCATCTGGGCGGATAAAACGGCATGCATTCTCGACCTTTCTGTGGAATCGCAGTTGCTGGGCCACAAGCTGCCTCTTGTTCGCCGTCCAGAAGGTTTCGGCAAAACCTCCTTTTTGGCTATGTTGGAGTTTTTCTACGACTGCAAGCATTTCACAACGCCCATCTCCGACGCGGTACTCAAGTTTATGCGCGTATCTGACGTTGATCCAAACGCGCCGTTTATGGTCGAGCCGCATGGTGACTTGGTCTTGACTTTCGACCTGTCGGTCCCTTCAGTGGAAGATTTTCGCCAGTCTCTTGCATTTTACATCAACTCCGTGTTCAGAAAGTTCTTATGGAAATACCAGCAGGAGCTCATGATCCACCCTGAAGATATTCCGATATTTCTTAGCGAGGATGGGACACTTTCGTTCGGTAGTGTTCTGGTTCGTTATATTTCTGTGTCAGTGCTTCATCCAAATGACTCATCGCTTTCCCTCCAGGATCTCACTGATAAACGATGGGGACGCATCTATATCTTTATTGACAACTACAACGCACCATCCATCGCCTCTGGCAACTCGGCCGAGGTCAACTCGTGTCTAGACCGAATGATCATTTCGCCCCTCTCCAAGTCCTTGTCTTCTGTCCGTGGACTCATTGTGGGTACTGGTGATGCACCGGATCCTCTCATCAATGCCTACCTTCGCGGCGGTTGTGATATTTGGTCCGCAGTGGCCGTTGATATGACCGACGAGGATGTGGTAGACGCTACATTCGGTTTCACCCCTGAGGAGGTTCATGAGCTCCAACGCCACCTTAAAGTCTCCTCCGTCGAGGCGGGACTGGTACCCTATCGCTTTGGTAATCAGAAGGTGTATTCCATGACCCATGTGTTGAACAAGATTAGCCAACAACTTGGAGGTTCGGACGTAGACTTGGATGTAACCGTCCCTCTGGGGAACTTGGCACTTCAGACCTCCCACTGGCCCATAGATGCTTGTATAAAACTATAACGCCTGTTATTCTGTGCTGAATTGACTTGTAGGAAGTCAGGCTAAGCGATGCTCACTTCTGTAATGTATCATGTGATCGAGTACATGCCTTAAACAGGCTTACACCACTAGCGGTCGTCATGGATGACTTTGATACCTTGCTGAGCGGTTCCACGCTCTGATCTTCTACCTTTCCCTATCGTCCATTTTTCTATCCTCATATTTCCCAATGTCGTTAAGCACAGAGCTACGAAACGATGGACATTACTGGTCCCCAGATGGTGCTGACCATGAAACTGACGACGTTTGCGTGGAACGTATATGATGGTCGCAGGCCTGTTCAGGTGCGCCGTCTGGCTTTTGTAAATGGGCTAACCAATCCTTTGACTAGGACCTCGACAAATGGCAGACCTCGAAGCGTATCCTTACTTTCCCTTCTCTTCTCGAGTTCTTGGGCTCTGCGTGGGTTTCTCATTCTGCATGCAGCCCCCTGCTAACGGCGCGATAGGTTCTACTTTCCCGGCGTCCTCGTCGGGCCATACCTCGAATTCGTAGACTACATGGAGCTCATCACGGAAAAACACTACGAAGGCCACGTCAAGGAGAACGCCAAGCGCAACCTTCCGAGTGGGCGCAAGCGCGTTGCCTACAACCGCAAGATGGTCGAAGGCCTCGTGTATCTCAGCATCTTTGTCTTGTTGGGGGCAAAGTAAAAATTTGCGACGATTTTGACGCCGTGGTTCGCGGAGCAGAGTATGTGGTATAGGTGAGGTCGTCTTTCCTATGTATATGCTTTCTACTGATATAAACTAGGCTGCTCTGTTTCCAGCCGTATGGTACCCTTGAGAGGTCCAAGTATTATGCCGCGTGGACTCTTACAGAAGTACGTTAACACGCATATACCGGGGCTGACGCGTGACGACTGACGGGCATTCTAGGGAGCTAGTAATCTGACTGGCTTGGGCTTTACTGGCTACAACGCCTCCGGTGCATCAACCTGGACCAGCGCCGCAAACGTTGTCCCCTCCGCCATCGAAATCCCATCCAACTTCAAGGTTCTCCTGAACTCGTGGAATATGAAGATCAACGTCTGGTTGCGCGAGTGCGTGTACAAGCGTGTCACGCTCAAGGGGAAGAAACCTGGCTTTGCGCCTAGCGTTTTACGAACACGTTTTGATTTTCTCGGCTTTGGGATTCTTCTATGCAGGAGGCGCGAGGATGCTGCGGGCGAAGAAGGGAGCGGGTAAGGCGAACAGTGGGACGACTACGCCGGTTGGGGAGAAGACGTTTATGATGCCGCCGTCGTTGGATTCGGTGATGCCGCGTAGGAAGTAGTATAGAAGGGGGGTATGTTATAGGGAGTATACTGCGCTCGCAAAATCGTAGTTGTTCACGAGATCTAGAGCATATGTGTCAAAAACAATCAACGCCCGTAATATAAAAAACAGACCGGTATCGTGAAAGGCCAATTCGTCTCCTACCTCTTCCTACCTTCTTGATTCTTCTATATCTCCATCCTCATACTTGGGAATTCTTCTCCCATACCACCATCATCTCGGATTCCGGACACGCTCTCTCATTGCTCGGCCACTCTCTCATGCTCAACTGACATTTGGAGACTGACACCATTTCGCGAGATCCATTGCTGCGAAAAAAAAAAGGATGAAATTAAACAGAAAAAAAGGAGAAAAGCCCGTTGTCGTTAAAGACAAAAAACTGGGGATCGTTAAAGAGGACATAAACGGCGTTGCGTGCTGTGTGTAGTCCGGAACTATTCAACCTGCATAAAAAGAGGATTTCGAGCCTACGCATAGCGCCTAGGGCTAACGAAAAGTTTTCTGTGACTGTGGCGGTGCACAGTTGACTCGGAAACAGCCGGCTTCGTCCTGGTCCGGAGAAGAGCGGTCCAGAAATTTGCACTTATCCCGCCCGATATGAGGTGCCGTTGAATCTACCTGATTGATTATGAAGCTTCAAGTTTTTGCCTGGCTTTGCTGCTGGGTTCTTCTCCCCTATGGCCGGTGCGTCCGGTGCATGGATATTTGGCTCAGTAGTGGGGGGTTGGGTCTGGGCGTCGTACAGATGAGGGTGGTGATGTACATATTTAGTACTTACTTCCCCTGTCGTGTACGTAATGTCTGGGACCGGCGTTCACTGTGTGGACACTGTCGTGTAATACTACCTACCTACCTACCTACCAAATGTCGTTCATTCGGCTCCAAGTGCGCGGTATGTCCGGCAGTTTACTTTCGGAAGGACGTTGATTTTATTAGTCGTAGTTGAAACTCAGGGATAGTTGATCGACGATAGTACACTTGATTGTGGAAAGTATTCGCCGCACCGCAAATGTAGGATTGTATCTGGTCGACTATATCCCCAGCCTGACATACCTCCCTTGTAAGGCTTCTCACTATTTTATATATTTCCGGTACTCATAGATCATGAAGCTTGAAGTTTCAAGATTGGTTCCCTCATACCAAATCCATGAAGATTGCAGAGGACTGGACACAGTGCGTCGAAGATGTGAAAGGAATGCCATTTGAATTTACTTCAGAACAACTGGTAGGTCTTTGATTCAGCTTTGCGAATTACTCCTCGCCCACTCTTTCGACGAGGGACAGATCACTTGGTTCAAGATCGGAGGGTCATCGTTCAACTTGGTACGACTGAATCAGTGCCGCTGCGGATGACAGCGAGAGCCAAGGACTTCTAGATGAGCACTACATTTTTAAGATTATCATTCTATTCGTCCGATGTCCATTGGATAAATACAATACACAGAGCAACCAAAAATCTAATAGCTATAAATGATGTGAGAACTAGTTGATAAAGCAGAATCGTCACGATAGGAAACGGCGAGTCCCTCAAGATTAAACAAACGAGGGAGGCCTGAAGGAATTTGGACTAAAGGATCATGAAGTCCTGTTGGGACAGATCTATCCCATTTCGACTCTGTCGTTGGCATATTTTCTGTCATATGGAGAGACGCCGTGATATTTAGAAGAGTCGGTCGATCCTGAGGTCCATAAGCCCAACACTCTGTCATGACTTCCCGCCACAGCTCAGCATGCCCGGTCGACTCCAGGTGCTTCGGATACGGAGGATGCTTCTTATCGACGACGACATTCATGGTAACGGCGCCATCATTGAGGCCGTTCCAGGGTATTGTCCCATCAAACACCTTATAAACGGTCAGAGCTCATTATGAGCGACTTGCTTGAGAACTACATACCTCAAAATACACGCAAGCAAGTGAATATACATCAGCTGAAAAGCTGTTTGGGCTACCCTTGAGGACTTCTGGTGCTTGCCATCTTACGGTGCCACCCCTCCGTGACGACGACGACGAAGTTGCAAAGGTTGTTGTACCCATCACGAAGGATATACCGAAATCTGCGATAACCGCCCTGCAGTCATCGGTGATCAATATGTTATCCTTGTTTTGGTTTAGCAAGATATCATCTGAGAAATATGCTCCAAACACACCCCTTTGAGATCTCCATGTACGATGGATAATGTGTGCAGATAGTTCATACCGCGCGTAATATCTAGAGCCTATTTATTTATAATAAATTGCTGATATAAATAGGGAAGTTGGTCAGTTCTTACAAGTTTGTGTCGATCTGGATCATCAGTTTTGTTCATGTATTGACGAAGAGATCCATTCGACATGAATGGCGACACGAGACAGTAGGTATAAGGGGCAGAATCACGATAAATGCCATAGAAAGGTAGAACATTAGGGTGATCGCACTGCCTCCAAATGACGGCCTCTCGCCTCACCCGCTGTAAAGGAGATGTTAGGCTGATTTAAGTCGTGACGATAAATCAATAACAACTTACTTGCAGAACATTCGTAATATCATTGTCACTTGTGAATATCCTTGCTTGTTTGACTGCCACCTCAACTCCCTCGACCTGTCCTTTCCATAGCTCACCAAAATGCCCTAGAGCGAAAGGATAATCTCCCGTCTTTTTGAAACCTCTAAGTGCGAGACAGCAAGGTACGCAATCGTGAATACGTGTCAACTTGAGAGAGGTTTTGAGAAGAGTGCGCTTGGGTATCATTGCTAGACCCGGTACATCTAGAAGCTGGCCAATGGTGAACTACTCATGAAAGGCTTTGAAAATATATGAGTATCAACATACTTACATCCTGAAGGAAGTCCAAAGTACACTGTGCTTCCTCCACTGATAAATTGAGTAGTTGATCGTGTATATTTGATTCGGAAAGGACGTCGGTGACTTGCTTCAATATGCCGTTTACACTGATATTCACGCCATGCCCCGGTTCTGAGCTTGGTCTGTCCAAAAGCATGTCTAAAAGAGCCTGGCCTTGCTATTGATACGCAAACTCTGGTGGGGTAGATTTAGACCTACCTCGTCTCCTTGGTTCTCATCAGTAGGTCTAGCCCGCTTCGTCACTGGAGACAAGTCCAGCATCGCCCGTTTGCGCTTAAGTCTCGAGGATATGTCGCGGGGTGGCTGTATGCTGGCAATTCCAAAATTGTCGGTACTTTCTGTCGTCGTTCCCTGCGGGGTAGTGATAGTGATTGTATTCGGAAATATGTCTATGCGATGACCAGCTGGGAGGAACATGTTGAATGCTCTGACGAGCCCAGGTTCCCCGTGGAGTAGCCGCGATATCTGTTGGATGACGCCAGCAGTATCGATGCTGAGGGAATGAGAAGAGTGAAAATGCCATAATCACTAACGCTACCGTTACAACGCACATTTGGTTTTTTAAATCCCCCATAATAGCCAAAAAACCATTGTAGACCTCCGGCTTGTCTTGGAACTGGACCTTGAATGCATCCATGTAGTTTAGTATATTATCCGTGAGGTTCAACGGCCTCCTAGCCTCGGTGTCAGCCCACACCGGCCTCACCCTAAACCTTTGGATTGAACGGAACTTGCGCCGTGGCTCCCCTGGACCAGTAGCTTGTGTCGGCATCTTCAGTTTCGGTGGATGATGGTCGGTGTACTAGATGTATACGGCGCCAATTTCCACAGCTGGGTGGCGGTTCTCGTTGGCTGAGCATTTGTACTTATTTGACAACCGGGTGAGATCTTCTCGCTAATCACTTTGTAGCATTGCTATATGCTTCGTCGCCGTCAGTTCGACGTTTGGTAGGGAAATACAGACGTTTATTGATTCTATTTTAAGTGGGCAAGTTATATTACTAAGCTATGACGCGGTTATGGCATAGAATCACGTTACTAGGTTGGCAAGCGTAGACCCACAGAGACCTTGGTAGACTCGCTAGGGCTCCAACCATTTAGTTTATGTCAAGGGGCTACCGGAATGAAAAAAAATGACATAGGGTCGATTAAAAAATTTCGTGCACTAGCGCTGGACCTACCTACCTCCACGTGATCAAAATGATGTCATACACTCCACATTGAGCTAATTATGGGGCGAAAATGGGAAATTATGTCGCATTCATGTACTATTATTCAACTGAATATCATTTTGATTACAATCTGAGTCATTTCTAGTCAGATAAGTAAAGCACATGAATTTGGAGACATGATGTCATATGCTGACTCATGATGGCAGTGCCGCCAATACTTTGTCTACTCTCAATGTTGTACTGCACAAGCATTATAAACATTGTAGGTCTATTGATTAGACATATTGTCACTTGAATGTCTCACCTTTTTACATTTGGAAGGCAGTTTTGAGGCCATTCGAGGAGGGTCAACTTTTTTTTTTCGGGCCTGCCGGCCCAACCTACCTACCTACCCGGTGTTCCGGGCCGCAATTCCGGTAGCCCCTTGGTTTATGTTTGACCAGTCAGGTAAAATAAACAGAAATGGTTCGAAAACAGTTTGTAAACTATTTGTAAACAGTTTATAAACGGTATTGAACATGTGACTCCCAATAAGTGGTATAACCTGGTGTTAAACTAAGTATTAACTATATGGAATGTACATTGCAATACTCTATCACTTATATCTATCCTGAACCTTGCAATGGAAACTCTATGGTACAATTTGGATGAAAGAAACGATATGCAGGTTGCTTGCCGGCATGTTAGATCGTGTTAGATCGAAGTGGGAGTTGCTGAGCCAGCTATCAGTCAGTAAATATTCGCCTTCATGGTGACCTCCTGAGCACAAATGAGTCCAGGTCCATTGGCAGACAATATACACAATCATCCTTAAGGATAGCTCACCAATGAGTTCCAAGTTCACAGGCCATAAGGCCCAAATCATTAATAAAGTCCTGACACGAGAGGTGTTGTTTTTATTAATAAAACCCTTTCATGTCCCAGGGCTCGCAAAGCGGCCATGTTCGGCGATGAACAGGCGGGTGTGGGTGGCTTCTAAAATAGGGTGCTTGTTCCCACCTCAATGCTGATTATATCCTGGACCGAACAAGAGATAAGATGGTTGTTTCTGATAGGTTCAGGAACCACGGGCCGATCCGAATATGGTAGCAGGTCGTTATTTGTGACAATGGAGGGGTCAAATAAAGAATTGGGACTCGGACAGTGCTATTGTATCAATCATAAAAATAAGGGAATAGATATTATGCCAGCTGCAGTCAGGGTTGTTGTTGCAGAAACACCTCCTTGGCCTGGTGGGGTCTGTAGTATGGGTGAGCTTGAAAGGACAGCAGGATTGGAGAATGAAATGAATGTACTTGTATTGTAACTTGTCTCGGTGTTGAGAGCAGGAGCATAGAGACACTGGTACGAGGGTGTTGGATGACGATGTAAGGAACGGGTTACGTGCCTGATAACATAGCCACTGATCAAAGCTTTCAGGAGGCTGCACGGTGACGAAAACATATACTGAACTTGAATATTACTCTCAAGGTGTTTCTTCAAGACTCCAAAAATCATCGGCCTTCATCTCTACTCTTAAAAGGATATTGATTACATGATATATATCAATTTATAGCTGTGAATGCCGAGTTTCAGATCAAGAGCCATAGATATGCAGTGAGAGTATTTAACAGTTACTTGAACAAAGGAGTCTGCAGAGGTGCGAGGGGTTGGCGAAAAGGTATTTTTGTACTGCATATAGCATTTTATCTTTGCTGAAGCAATTTTCCCAAGTAGCAATACACGGCCCTTAAAGCAATGTATGTCATTGAACTATGGTTTACTGCACTTTTGAATGACTCTGCGAATGTTGAAATTCATCTGACCAATACTCATTGAAACACTTACAGAGGCCTCGGATCATCTGGAAATATATAGTATATCATATTATAGTCTGATAATATATATTGGGGATTTTTTTAGACACTACTGGCACAAGCACGAAGGGATAGTAACCTAAAGACGAGTTCAGGTCAGACGAAAAGGTGGTAATCTGCCAATATTGGATGTATACATGCTCTATTTGATGCGCAAAAATTCATGACATAATTTCAACATCTAATAAACCATAGCAAATAGTTTTCCTAGGATGTAGATGTCAGGAACAAGTGTAGGAGCGTCGTGGTCGCTGAGGAATAGGACTCAGAAATGTCAGACCGAACATCCGGACAGCGATCAAAGGCATTTTGTCCCCACGAGCTCGCTGTCTTGTGTGATGTCCATGCCATTTTCACTCTACCAATGTCTCTTCGATTCACAACTCTCCCTCTTGTCATCGTATTCAGTACACCCCAGCTTTATAAGGTGGTGGAAATATTATTAAATGATGGTTCTGGAGGCTATTTTCTCGATGCTGGCACCATCATTGTTGACATTTCTCCCCCTGCCAGAAAACACCCACTCTCGCTTGATGACTATCCCACTCAGTACCGTTATTTCTATATCCCAACCCATTTCTGAGGGTGCTGGAGCAAACAGTGCTGGCTATTTTCCCCCTAATGCCACAGCCCGCTGTCGCCGCTCTCCCATATTTCATGTTTCTTTTTTCTCAAAAAAAATCATCCTGATTTCCCATACACTACCCATGTTGTTGTATTAGCATTGCAGTATAGTATAGTATACATTCTTGAGCTATTTTGAACCCGAGCCGATATCCAGCTAGTACAAAGAAAATCCCATTCACCCAAAAGCTGCCAAACATCGGCACACCACAGCACACCGAATCAGCCCAAATGCGTACCAAAAGGAGCAACCCGTATTCGGAATGCTCAAGACACCGGTAACTGGACACCGCACTATCGCATGTCCTAGCAGAGCAGAGGGATTTATTGATAATCTCTGACCTGTCATTAGAGGTTTTCATTAATGAGATGGGCGTTATCCATTGAAGTTCAATGGGGAACCATTTAACGTTTATTTACTGTTTGTTTATCGTTTGCCTCGAGACTTAAACTTAAATGGTTTAAACCATTTATTTTTATGTCTAATTGGTCGACGACTGTCTGGCCGATGATGTGCTCGGTAACGGCGAGTGGCAAAAGGACTAGTGAATGGCAATGAACACCAACAACACTAAACCTAACACTAACTCTACACTTATCACCAATGTATTGAATTCGGGCATTTCGAGTACGATAGAAGCACTCTGCAGACTTCAATAATCAAGGAAAGTTGTTTAAAGACTTTTTATTCGTTACTAGTGAGCTATACAAGCGTACTACTCGCACTAGCGGGGTGGGTAAGACACGATTGGGTGAATAGTGACTTGACTTGAGCTACTGCGCTCACTCTGACTGGGACTGCTTCGAACTAGTGGCTCTCTTGGCCCTATACTGCTTCCTACAAGTGATGGACACTTGACTAGTCGCACTCTGGGCTGACTAGTGGCGCTCTTGGCCTAAGAATAATACTTTAAACTCCGAGAACTTGCTTGAACTAACTTCGAAACACTCTTGGCCTTTGCAGGACACGGAAGATTGCTCTAAGACACTTCAATTCACTCTATGCTATGGGTAACTTAGCGACTAGTTGTCGCTTCGTCGAGGTTAAGCACAATAGCCTTTAATTGGGGCACTAGGTACTGACTAGTAGGTCACAATTGCGGGGATGGCTTGCCTGGCCACGCGTGCACCTATTCTACTACTTATATACTGACAAACAAGGCACGATCAAGATATAAATAACTGACTAGAGGGGTATTATTGATAAGGATTTCTTGGCTAGTCACGAATAATGGTGAATAATCATGCAATAGTCGGTCTAGAAATGGTCGCTTGCTGACTAGTGGGCCTAGGAGCTCTGCTAGAGGTGGCATTCCGTGTTCTTGGCCCAGCAACGCTCCACTTGTGTCAAGGATAAACGGCTAGCCTAATGAGCGTGCCTGTAGCAGCTGTTGATCGTGATCGAAGGTGCAACCCAGCTATACTAGTCCCGATCGTAAATAGATCTGTATCGTACTAGCCCGATCTGAACAGCTGCGCTTCATCTCTAAATTCATTGCTAAGTCCTGTTAGAGACTGCTGCACCGCTAGTCAACTCGTCTTAAGCACTCGCACGCAGACCGTTCCACTAGTGACTGTACTTTCACGAGACCTGTATGTTCTGCTTCTTGTTGGGTGCACTCGTAGCTACCCTCGTTGACTAGCGGTCGTCATTCACTGACTCGCTTGGTATTCGAGGTGCTAGTCACGCTGGCTGATAGACTTGACCCAATAGTGGTATCGCGTCTAAATCCTGGCTCGACTAGTAGCTTTTCTGGCTTGACTATCAGCTTGAAGCCTCCGCTATAGTCCTTTAGTTATTGCTAGTCTAAGATAGATATGCGCTAGTATGATTACAAAATCGCAAAATCTAGGTGTGAACACATAGACGGCGTATCACTGATTGGTCAGAGTTTACAGAAAAAGCTACCCATTTAGGGTACAAGTCGTGTTGACACCTGCACGATGCGTGTGTGAGTGCTGGGAGGGTTACATGACAGTATTTAATGTTATTGAGTACCATATGTCCGATGAGTCCATAAAGTAGAGTAAGGTGAGTCCATAAAGTAATGTTCGAGTCCAAAAGTCCAATAGTACGTATGTGTCCGATGACGGGCAAACTGTTCAGGGAGGGTGAGCGAAAACACGGAAAGCTCTGTTGAGTCAACGAGAGTGAAATGAGCTACGAAATACTGTAAGAAAAATGAAGAAAACGTACCTGGCAGTTCAACGAGAGCGATAAGCGTTCTCCCTGAGACCACCAGGTAGTTATAGTCCGATGAAGTAAGACACGGCGAGGAAAACTGTGAGCCTGTGAGTCTAAGAACTTCAATAGCGGGACGGTGGCATGCACTCACTGATGAGACAGCTGATACTCCCAGGGGAGGCTCCCGCTGGGAGGCTGAGACTGCATATGACAAAATATGGATGATACGTGCTTGAGAGCGGCCGACGCCTGTGTGAGGTGTGAGATGGGTGAAAAGACAAGGTCATGAGAACTCTCACCAATTAGACTTGTGTAAATCTCCATCTTTAAACCCGACTAATTGGTCGACGACTGTCTGGCCGATTGGTCAGGGTTTACAGAAAAAGCTACCCATTTAGGGTACAAGTCGTGTTGACACCCGCACGATGCGTGTGTGAGCGCTATAGGGTAATAGTCAAGGAAAGAAGACGTGGGGAGCAGACACCTGAGGTGCGCTAGATAGAAGGACAGCGGGTGTCGATCATCACTTGAAGAAGCACGGGGCTCTTCCGAATGTATATGGTGAATGCTTGGGAGGACCATCTCCCTCTAGCCTGTATGAGGTACGGAAGCACACCTTGCTCCACGAGATCTGTTGCTCCTCCTGCTCGCATAGACTGACCCACAATCCTAGTGTTCGGAAAGAGGTGTCGAAGCCTCTTCATGAACCATGATCGAGTGGGGATCGATCCTGCAGCGGTGACCCAGAGTGCAGGGTGGACAGGATGCTTCAGGTCTCTGCTTGCGACGTAACGGTGGAAGACAGGTGTAGGGTTGAATGTGGGATCAGAGTCTGTGGGAATGATGACTTTGTTGCCTTCAAACGTTGTGTTGGCCTTGTGAGCGGGGAGGAAGAAAGCATAGCCTATGTCAAGCCATTCCACAGATGATCTCTGGACTATCTTCCTCCAATTTTGTAGCTTCTTGGCATTGGGCATACTGAGTTCGGCAAGACGGAGGAGGCCGTTGAACCCAGTAACGAGCATAGCAAGGAAAAGCTGGTCGTCATAGTCAGATGAGGCTTGGAAAGTTTTGACAGCGAGGCGGATATCGTCCCTGGACAAAGGTAGCTTCCTCTTCACCTCCGAGCCTCTAAGTCTCTTGCATCCTTTGAGAGTGCGGCTGACCAGTGGTGAATTTCGAACAGCACGGACATCAGGGAAAAATTTTTCAAGACAGTTGCAGATTCTGGACAGATATGTGCTGATGGAGTCTGGCTTGATGTGAGAGGACATGTATATGACAAAGAAACTGAGTGTATCTTCAGTAGGCTTGACTGGGCATTTGTGGATTTTGCAGAAGGTGATGTAGGAATTTAGGGCAGAATTGTAAGGTCCGAGCGTAGATGTGTCGATTGCGGAGCCCAAAGCGAGGCAACGCTCGTGATGCAGCTTCTCCAGGGTCCAGGGCTCATGTACCCTTTGTCTGGACCCAGGAGTGACATCAATCAACATTTTGATGCCCCCAGCACGTCGTGAGGGGGTATAAATGTTAATATAATGAGATCGGGCACCCAAACTCGGGCTCTGTCAAACTCGGAACACAACAATGCATCTGCGACATCGTTCTCAGAGCCCGGGATGTGACGAACCCGCAAATCAATGGAATGGCTGATCACGATGTTGACGGCAGATTTCAGGATGGGATTGTACACAGGGGATGCCTTGAGGGAACCAAAAATGTCGACTGTGTTCATGTTGTCTGTCCAGATGGTGACACGCTTCCGTAATTCAGGGGAGAGCATGTTGGCAACCCAGTGAATTGCAGCACACACACATAGAGCCTCTGTTAGACCCGAACCCGGGGAGAACAAGCAAGCGCAAACACGGGCTGTATCGCGTTCGTACAGTCACCAGTGCTAGTGGCGATATGCAAGTTCTGAGAGGGGTACGATCAGACGGCTAGCGTTGAAGGTAAAGACTAAGAGTTCGGTATGATTAAACGTAGCTAGAAGCTAGGGTACATGGCTGATAGCTACTGTGCTTATATACGATTCTGAATGTTCTAAATAAAGAGTCCATGCGTTAATCTGTCATTCGATGAATGGAAACCATCAGTGAACCATGCCGCATGCTGGATTGTGGTAAGTGTCTGGTCTAGGTGTGGTCTGCCGAGGTGCTGAGATAAGATAAGATAAGGAAAAATGAATAAATCGTAATATCACCCCCTTATTAAGGCAGGCATCCTGACTGCTTGTAGATTTCTATAGGTAAGTGTCCGGGTCGTCCCAAGTCGGAGGTTCTTCATCTTTCTGGTCATTCGCCCAATAGGTTTTGACTAGTTCGAGCCACTCGAAGCAGTAAGCTTCCGGTGACTTGATCCATTTTTGGCTTCTGTCTGGCCATTGGGCAAGGTATCTGATGTCGCCTTTGTCCATATATTTGTGGTCTAGGACCATGGCGACGTTTTGGTACATTTGGGTTACGATTTTGGTGGCGTCAAGTCTTCTGACGCTATTCGTCCTTTCTTCATACTCTTCTATGGCTTCCTGGGCATTACCCATTTCCTCGTCGCGGACCCAAGAGTTGTGCTCTCACATCCATCCTTTCCATTTGACGAAGTAGTCCATGGCTTTTCGTGGTTTCTTTCCCTTCCGTCCTCATAGAGTTCGCGGTCGTGAGTCGAGGACTTCTTCAATCTCAAATTCTTCTTCGTCATTGATGAGGTCGGGCGGTGGTGGAGGCAGTAATTCCTGATTAGGAAATGCCGGCAGAAGGTACGGGGTCAGCAGCTTCTCGTTGAAGCGTGGATGAATCCTCCAGTGTGGCGGGAGTTTCAGCTTGTATGCTGAGGCTCCGGCCTTTTCGATGATTTTGAACGGTCCCACATGTTTGTCGTCGAGTTTCTTCTTCGGGCGAGGCAGACTGAGGTTGGTCGAGTCGAGCCATACACGATCTCCAATTTGGAGATTCCTAGCGGTACGCTTTCCTTTGTCGTACTGTGCCTTCATTCGTCCTGCTGCTTCGGTAAGGGCCTTTTCGGCTTCCTTGTGGATAATGGTCATGGTTTTAGCGAAGTCGGCAGCGGCGGGATTTGTGAATGGGGTCGTTCGTGGAGAGTCGGGGATGATTCGAGGGTTTCGGCCATATAATACCATGAACGGGCTTTTCTTCGTAGCGCTGTGGATGCGGTTGTTGTGTGCAAACTCAGCGAGAGGGAGCCAGTCGCTCCAATCTGTCTGTCGGTGATTGACAAAGATTCGGAGGTACTTCTTGACCTCTTGGTTTGCTCGTTCTGTTTGTCCGTCGGTCTGTGGGTGGAAAGCTGTGGAGGCATTTGGAGTAATGTTGAGCATCCGGTAGAGTTCCTTCATGAACTGGGAGACGAACTGCGGGCCTCAGTCGGATATTACGACCTGGGGCATCCCATGCTTGGCATAAATGTGATCCTGGAGGATCCGAGCCCAGCCTTCGGCTGAGAGTTCGACGTTACAGGCGACCGGTATGATCGCCTTAGAGAATCGGTTGACGATCATGAGTATTGCGTCGTGTCCATGGGAATCGGGAAGTCCAGTGACCATGTTGACAGAGATGTGAGTCCATGGCCCTTCTGGGATCGCGTTTGGGTGTAGTGGGGCTGCTTTGGCCTGGGTGCTAGACTTCGTTCGTTGGCAAGTTTCGCAGCCTTTAACGTAGGATTCGATGTCCTTCTTGATTTTGGGCCACCAGAATTTGCGGAGTATCAACTCCTTCGTCTTCTCGATTCCTGGGTGGCTGGTGGTGATGTGGTCGTGGTTTCGGGAAATGTTCTCGCCTCAGAGGGAGGCTTTTCGTGGGATGTAGACTCATCCATTGTAATGGAGCATTCCTTCCTTTCGGGATATTCCTCGGTTGTGAGCGAGGGAGGTGGCGATCCCAGCGTCCCACAATTCTTCTTGTCGGGTCACTTCTTCGATCTGTCGATGTACAGAGTTGGTCGTGGGCATAATGAGCGCTCGGAAGTGTGCTGGGTGGAGGACGATGATGTCGTGGTTGTCCTCCTTACCCTGGTCGTGGTCATCGTGTCTGGATAAGAGGTCTGCCTTCTTGTTGAGGGCACCGGGTTTGTGTCGTAGCACAAAGTGATATTCAGCTAGTTCGGTCACCCAACGTGCTTGGCGTCGGTTCAGCTTCTGCGGTAATCGGAAATACTGGAGGTTTTGGTGATCCGTCCAGATCTCTACGTCTTTGGTGGCACCCATGAGGTAGTGGCGCCATTCGGAGAGTGCGAGCATGATCGCAAGCAACTCTTTGTCGTAAATCTCGTAGTTCTGTTCGGTGGCGCTGAGTGACTTGGACATGAAGGCCACTGGTCACCATACTCCGTTTTGTTGTTGGCTGAGAACAGCGCTGACCGCTCCTTCGCTGGCATCGGCTTCTACCCTGAAGGGATTGTCATCATTTGGGATGGCGAGGATGACATCCTCAGCCATACGGTGTTTTAATTCCTTGAACGCGTCTTCTTGGGGCTTTCCTCATGTCCAGGCGGTTAACCCAGTGAGTTGGGTAAGCGCCTTCACAACCTTTGAATAGTTCTTGATGAACTTTCGGTAGAAGTTTGTGAATCCCAGGAACGATTGAAGTTCCCTCTTCTTTGTGGGCGGTGGCCATTCTGCGATGCCAGTGATTTTGACTGGGTCCATTCGGACCGAGTTTTCGCTGATGATGACCCCGAGGTACTCCATCTCGAGGACTTCAAACTCACACTTCTCCGCCTTGAGGAAAAGCTTGTTTTCGCGGAGGTGTTGGAGGATGCGCTTCACGATTCGTCGGTGTTCGTCTAGAGTCTTCGAGAAGATCAGGATATCGTCGAGATAGATCGTGACCTTCCCTTCCCCAATGAGGTCGCGGAAGATATCGTTCATCATCCACTGAAATGTGGCAGGCGAATTGGTGAGCCTGAAGAACATGACTGTTGGTTCGAACAGTCCTTGGTTCATGCAGAAGGCGGCCTTTTCTTCATCACCTTCTCTGATTCAGACATTGTTGTATCCCCAACGAACGTCGAGCTTCGTGAAGTACTGTACCTGACCGGGTAACGAATCACTTGACCTGAACTTTGAAGTCAGTCTTTTGTGGTGCGGTTTTGAGCATTTCTGAGGAGACAGTTTATTAGATAACTTAGTAATAGTAGCTAATACAGCAGGCTTTGAGTTATGTGTTCAAATTAAGGGAGCTATAAATTTATTTGTGAACAGAGTGACCCTCAGACCGAAAGAGGCAGAAACGAATCACGCTTCGGCAACTCCCACGGCCGTGCCCCACAGTGACCCTGCATCGATTTGCCTCCGTTCCTCCATGTCGACGTGCGTATTTCCTACATTTCTTGGATATGAGCCCCCAGATTTTTGTCCTATCTCAATGCAGGATCTATATTCCACAAGTCTTGCCTCTCTCCGCTATCCAATGGGCCTGTGCTAGCATGTGTAGGTGCTGTTGGTGTCAGTGGAGGCTGCAGATTTGTTACTGGTACTAAAACCGGTCAAGCAGTTCTGTAGATTGGTGTTGGCATAACACGAGGACACTTAGGAGGGCTAGGTCCAGGCATTTCAGGACGAGGTGGACCCCCAGGAAGAAAAGTGCCGTTGTTTTCATCTGGAGTTATGGTGGGTGTGCTGTCGTCTTCAGCCTGCTTTCACTTTCTAGAATGTTGCCAAGATACTAACTCCTTGTTAGCCTTTTTAGCCTCTCACTCCATCTTCTTGGCAGCCGCCTCCGCAGCTGCAGCAGATTTCTTGTGCAACTTCTCCATATTTTTGCGAACACGTTCTTCCTCCACAAGACATGCCTTTTCTGCCCTCTCCGCCGCCTTCTTCTCCTCTAGCTCAGCTTTCTTGCGAGCTTTCTCCTCATCTGCAATAGCTTTCAACTGTGCCCGCTCTGCATCGGCTACCGCTTTTGCCTGAGCACGCTCGTGCTCAGCTGCCTCTTTCGCCATTTGCTTGCGGTGATCCAGTACTTCTTGCCAGCTCTTCTCTGCCGCCGCTCGACACACTTGAAACCGCTCTAGTGCTTTCATCTCCTTGTGGAGCACCTTGATATTGTCCTTCCAATCAGCTTCTGCCAGCGCCTGGAGCATTTCAGGTGCTGTCATGTGGCGAGCACCTGCACCTCCTAGACGCTGCTTTTTAGGTTTGTTTTTCTTCGCAAACAGCTGCTGTCGTAGCAACTGATTCTCGCCATCCATCAGCTTCTTTATGGCATAATCACCCTCCATTTGATCCTTCGCTTGTATGGCTATGTCTCAAAGGCAATCAAGCTGACCCCACAGCTGCTGCCTGGATGCGTTACAAGGCAACGGGGCAGGGAAATTGGCTAGTCGGTACCTGCCACCAGAGCTTGTTGTTGGCTCAAATGAAAGGACACTATTAGCTTGGGTAGGAGGTGTAATTGCACCTGTTGACATGCTTGCTGATTCATTGAATGCAGGTGATGATGTCGCTGGTGGAGGAGATGCCTGAACTAGTGACGATGATGGTGCCGTTTCGGGTTCTGTGGAATTATCTTCAGTGCTCTCGTCCTCATCGGGGATTGGTTCAAGAAGTGTAGGAAGTGTGGCAGCAATAGGCTGAGCACTTCATGTTGTAGTATTCTTTGCCGGCTCGTATGCAATCTCAGGAATGGCATAACGATCCACCAGCCAAATTCCCGTACGGCGGAAGGCACTAGTGACAGTATCTGGTAGGAACGCCCTTTTTCATGCTTGGTCATAGAGTTCTAATAGGTTATATTTAGTGATGCGGATAAACTGTTGTGATGCTGCCATGACCTCCTTCTTCCATGCCGATCCCAAAGGTCCAAAGCAGCCCACATCTAAGGGTTGTGCCCAATGAGTAGTATGCGCAACCAGGCAGAGGATGATGATCATAGCAGCCTCAGCGTATGAGCAGAACCGGTAGGTGCAATGTGAATTATGGCCATCAAGAATGAGAAGCCGATGTTTTTCAGAGACATTTCGTGCACGCGTCGCAGGATCAAAATCATTCTCTAGCCATTTCGAGCCCAACTCATTATCTGTCCAGCCTTTTGGAGAGAATGATATG
This sequence comes from Armillaria cepistipes, assembly GCA_900157415.1. Classification (NCBI taxonomy): domain Eukaryota; kingdom Fungi; phylum Basidiomycota; class Agaricomycetes; order Agaricales; family Physalacriaceae; genus Armillaria; species Armillaria cepistipes. The sequence goes on from FTRY01000005.1 coordinate 2,893,129, forward strand.
CTGTTGTTTATTCTGTAAGCTCCAATAGCATATCCTGCTGACATTGACTCACCTCGCATTGCAAGGATTCTTTCGACCCCATGCTAAATCACGTGTCTTTCCCTTGTAGATGACACTTGGATGCAGCACAGTCCCATCTGCACAGACCGTTTCAATGACTGTAACCAGTTCATGATCCTCGTTCTCAATGTGGTATGCAGATCCTCTCTGGTCACGGTCCACGAGAACCATGGTGCGCTTTCCGATCCCCATTTGTATCCCCTTCTCATCCATATTGTAGACATTCTCCTGTGGGATGTCAAACTCCTTCATAATTGCCTCCAATTTGTCATAGTAATGATTCATCATGGGATAATTCAGACACTCTGTGCGACATGATTCCAAGGACGTTGTCCACTTTGCTTTGAGATCTGGATGGCATGTCCGGCATCCTCGCGCCCAGTTTACTGACACCTCTTCCCCAACAATGTGTGATGCACGCTCTGCAACCGCCTCAAGACTGAGCGGAATCCCTCGTTTGCCAAGCACCTTGATCCAGTCTGTCAATACCTTCTCCTGTGGTGGAGTAAGTTTCTGCTGTTCAGCATGACTCTCTGTACGTGTCTTCCGGCTGTTCCATCGTGCTGTAAGCGTCGAGTAGCTGACATTGTACTGCTTTGCAGCTGCCCGGAGTGACAATTTGGGCCATCCTTTACCATTCAAGCCCGAGTCAATGACAGCCTTGAGAGCGGACTGAAGCTGGGCCTCTTTTTCAGCAGTGTCCTTGGCTGCCTGGATGCTTTTGACCATGGTCTGGAGGATGTTTGTGTGCCAGGTATGTGAAGCAGTGGTGAAGATGTCGTGTCGAGTCACATCTGACTAAGTGTGACAAACTAATTTATTATTATGTGTCATCTGTGCGAGGGTGTTTTGCAGGCATGAGCAGAGCCGGTAAAGCAGCAGGCCACTGGCTAAGATCCAACCATTTTCCTTCTCTAGCATGTTTCCTCTTCATGTTTTTAAATAGCTCCCCAGTCTCATCTTCCTTCATTGTCCGAAAATATTCCACCAAAATGCGCCTCCAAACCTCATTGACAAGCTGAAAGCCATGCAGATCTACGGCCAGGCTCATTGTACCGTATATCTCTTCATATGCCTGTAGCATTTCTGCGTCATCATCATCCTCTGGGCCAAGAAGTACAAGCTTCTGCATGATACGAGCAAATTCCGCAGTGGTTGGATAATATCCATCAGTTGGAGCTTCGTCGGGCACGATAATGGTATCCCAGTCTGGTAGTTGAGGAGGGTCGGGCCAGGGCTCACTAAGTGTACATCAGAGAGCAATATTGAAGCTGTTTGTGGCATCGCGCACCTGTCTGTAGGGTCTATAGTAGGTGAACCTTTATCCCACCCATGCCAAGGAGCCTTCTTATGTGGAGAGCTGTATGGCTCCAAAGTTGTGTCATCTGCGGCTGTTAATGATATCAGTCAGCCACCTCACAAGTACACATGAGAGATTCTGACCATCGGACATGTTGGTCTACGTGTGCAAGCAGGTAGAGAGACAGGAAGAGAATAGTACCGAATTTGCATACTGAACAAAAATCAAAACTATTCATGGCCAGATTGGGACCAAAGAAATCAGGAAAAATGGGTTTATGTCAGTTTATGATCCATATTTCCCAAAATGCTGCTTGCCGGTCCCAGCTGTGTCCATATTTTGACCAGAACTGACCTCGCATTGTACCATAATGAAATCATGCCCCATTTTGGACAGGATGCATTGTTTCACATTCTCCATCAGAATTACCTGCATTGGTAGTGAATCAAGTTGCAGAGATGCTTTATATTGTATCTCCAATGATGTCTGTGTACTCTTTGGAGGCTAATAGTGGGATGGAATAGCATGAGAGGTGTACAAAAGTTGTGAGTGTCCAGAAAAGGCAACCCAATTAAGAAATTGGTCGATTGTATCACAATGCGTTGGCTCTATTAAGGACATTTAGTACTCTTGGAGGCTGAATATTTCTGAGTATAGGCAGAACAAGTATATGAACAATGTGTACTACTTGAACTGGTCCAAAAGCGAGGGGAAAGCCTATAAATCCCTATGTGATTCGGTTCGCCCTCTGATTTGTCATGCGGTCAGGTACAGTACTTAGTGCTGCACAGCTTGTCAATGAGTTCGGATATGAGTGGTAACGGATAGCAGTTTTTGATGGTCATCTCATTGAGCTTGCAGTAGTCCTGTACTGGTCGGAGCATCCTGTCCTTTTTCTTGACAAAGAAGAAGGGCGAGGCGAATGGAGATTTGGAAGGACGGATGTGTCCAGATTCCAAGTTCTCGTCGAGGAACTTGTCGAGCTGTTCCTGTTTGTTTCGGTTCAAGGGGTATACCTTGCAGTCCAACATGGACTTCACGTTGGGCACCAGTTCGATGGTGTGGTCCCAAGATTTCCGTTCGGGTAATTTGTCGAAGTTCTCCTTGGGAAACAGGTCTCTGAAAGAATGATAATGCTCTGGTACCATCTCTTCAAAGGTCTTCTTCGGCTTGTCCGCATTGATGAGCCTAGACTTCCATGGCAACGGCAACACCCAAAACTCAGAGAGAGCTTAGGCAATTAATGTAGCAACACAGCAATCAAGGCAATGTGTGTGCGAGTGGTTCAGTGTACCTCCGTGCGGTCAATTCCTCAATAACACAAGATACACTGTGACTTTTCAGTCAGCAAAGTAGTACTCTTGGTCAAGGAGTACTAATAGACGTTGGCTGTAAGCCGGGAAGGATCTTGATAAACGAGAGGGGAAGGAATCTGGTATGATGTGAATACCAAGAAACCAGAATAGAGACCACGAAAATGGTCTAGTAAACGTGGGGATGGGCTAAAGAGCACGAAAATGGCTCTAGAAATCGTAGCAACACGCTAGAAATCGTTGCGATGCTCTAGAAATTGTGGGGGAGGACGAGTAATCGTGTGGAAGGACTGGTAATTGTGGCAATGGACTAGAAAATGTCGAAATAGCTTAGTAAACGAGGCTTGGGGGTGTACCTAATATTGTGAGTTGAAACAATAGCAATAAACATACGGAGACTGCAAGAAACTAGTAGAAATCGTAGCAACTGAGGTGCTGAGTGGGGTGCTGCGGCAATAGATGCACAGCAACTCTGAACAATGGTGAAGACGAGGGTGATCCTATGGAGCTAAACTGGGCCTACATGGAGGCAATACACTGCACAAAAGTTTGAGTATTTTTATTCATAAATACATAAAAAATATACAAAGTTTCTTTTGAGTAATTTTGCTGAGAAATCAGTAAAAATACTTAAAACATTTTACCATATTTTGCAGATTTTATATAAAACAGTGAAAATTTCAAAATATTTTCAGTACTTTTTTCAGTGAAAAAATCTTAAAGAAACTTTCAATATTTTCTCTATTTTTATAGATGCAAAAACATTGGCTCTTGTCCAGTGTACTGAACTGGGCAATGAAAACGAGGGCAATGTAGAAGATGAAAGCGATGAAACAATCCTATGTGTTGAAAGTGAAGCGATGTTGCGGCATTTAAAAGACAAAAGCAAGTTATTGATGCAAGATTTCGTGTATTGGTGTAACCAATAACATTTAAAGAGTAAAGCAAGTGATGGGGAATAACTTGGAGTAACCTTAGCTGACTGGAATGCCATAGTCTCGTCAACTGGGTAAGAACTAGCTCAAAAAATGCGGTATCTACCTAGTTTTTATACTACAAGTATGATTTTATAAATAGAATATTCTTCGAAGCCTTAGTAAGGCTGTAAGTCCTTGGCTTTTGTAATAGCCGTAGTAAACATATGGTATCTGTGGTTCTAAAGTAACAGCAAGTCTTCGACATTGCCGTGTATGGATGCGAACCGTGTGGTTTTATTGAGCGAGGAGCGGATCATGAGGTGCTGTTTAGCTGCGGATTATTGAGCTGCAGTTGCCGTGCTGAGGTGTATGCGTGGGGCAACAATAATTCGAAGTCTTGGCACTGTAACAGCCTTAGTAAACATGGTCTATAGTTGCCGTAGCTGTAATTATCGTAGCTGGGAGGGTACTCGCGTCAATCACGTCATTTCATTAAATGATTGATGGGCACATCAACCAGATGCTTCTGAGTGATGTAGCAACCCCGTTTTAGGATGATTGTTGATCAAAGGTGCCTTGCCGTGATGGGATACGGTAATTGAGATGCGAGGCGAGCTGGGAAGGATAACAGAGTGTGTGAGGATTATAATGGTGTCGTTTCGAAGGTATTGGGTGATGGATGGCTAAATCCGCGAATTCTGAGCATACAGAGCCTGGAGGCTCATCAGCGTTGGCGGCAGCGGCGAGCTCGTTGGCGTGATGAATGCTTCAGATGATGAGTTCTTCATCCATTCATACAGCGAGGATGGTGTCTCCTTCCTTGAGTTCTTCGTCCCAACGATCGTCGGGATCGGCGTCAGGGAGGACAAATTGTTCTCCCATACAATTGCAGCGACCAAAGATGATCGTGCCGCGTTCCCAGTTTACGCTTGGATTGTGGCGCTTGAGCCAGTCGTGTCCGAGGTAAATGTACTTCTTTCCGAGGTTTGTTATGGCGAGGTCGATACGCTCGCGGTGTCCTCCAATCGTCATCGAGAGTTCCACGAATTCTGTGATATCCCTGCCTTGGTTGCGGGTTCCGTTGGTGTTGTAGACCGGAATGGGAATGAGCACCTTCTTCGTGTCGAGGTTGTGCTTCTCGATGTACGCCTGGTTGATGGTGCTTCCTGTACAGCCACTGTCGATCAGGGCTTTCGTGGTCAGCTTTAGTAGGCTGGAGATGGGTTCGAGGGTTACAGGGATTGAAAAATCTCCGGAGGCTCCGTGGATATACTGGATAGGTTCGCAGATTTCATAAAGTCGTTCGACGGCGGTGGTCCCGCCGATTCAGAGTTCTTCGAGGAGTTTGTCAGTGAGCTCTCCAAGTCGATCTTTGTGCATCCAAAGCACAAGCTGGGTGCGAGCAGCGTTGTCGCTGCGCGCTTCCTGGACGTTTCGTAGTGTCCAATCTACCGACAACGGTTTCATCCACCCTTGACATGGGACCTCTCGAACCTTCGCGTTGGCCGCAGAGGGCACAACTACCATTGGTGAGGTCACCTTGCCTTGGGTCTGCCAGTCTTGGTAAGTCTGGCCGTCGGTGTACGTTCGTCCGATTTGAATCGGAGAGTCGGGAGGCGTGGGAAGCGTCGCGACTGGTCGGGTCGGGGTTACTATAGGAGATCCTTTAGCAAGCCACCGCTGGTAAGCAGTATTGTCTTCTTTGTCAGGTACTTCGATCATAGCTACCTGATGCCCCCTTTCTACCGCCTGGGCACGAGCAGCTTCCTGTCCTACGGCAGTCTTCTTATTAGGGCGGGAAGATCGGTTCTTCGTTTTGTTCGGTGCCCCGACGGTACCCGGGGCTGTTGCGCATCCAACAGTTCTTCGGTCTTGACTTCCCGGAGGGATCATCGCACCTCCAGGCTGTATAGGCATTGGTTGTGTGGAGGCCGGTTGTGCTATGGCCTTACCAGCGGCGTGCTGGTCCCCGCCAGGGTTGGAGGTACTTGGCGCACCGGCGGCATGCGGGTCTGCATCAGTGGTGTCATCCCCTGTTGATACGGGCGTTGTCCCAGTAGTCACTTGCTTGGGATCCCACGCCTTGTCTTCAGAGGCGTTCTTGAACAGGCTTTCGGTCGTGGCCGTCTCAGCAGTTCTTCACAGGTGGCTCCTGGGAGGAGTTGCTGATTGCGCCTGAGGGCCCCCCTTTCTGAAGCCGGTATGTCCCTCTGCAACACTAGACTGAAGGGCGCGTACATGCAACTTCGTGCTACCCGATCGGTCATGCGTCATGGGAGGTTCACACCCAAAGGGCCACCTCGATGTCGTTTCCATCGTTAAGGTAGCTGGCAATATGGTGGTCGCCTTTTCGTTCGATGCTTTCACTCGTAATGAGCTACTTGTCGGATGTTTAGCTGGTCGTGTTGCTGGGTTTAACCCCACTTCGGCATGCAAGTTGTCCGTCAGGAGTGCTCCGTCGCCCTCCAGGTCTTTGTTCGTGTAGGGGCCCGCAGTTATCCCCTGTTTAGGGGAGGTATCTGTGGGATCGTCGTTAGTGTCGTGAACAGTGAGTATACTGTATCGGTTCGTCAATTCTAATACTGGGTGCGATAAAGAAGTCGGTAAGTGGTGTGTAGGCCGTATATTCGAAGTTGTAGGTAGAAACCGCCCATTATCCAGGGGGGGGGGGTATATCCGAATGCGCTTTATATAAAATGTCTGTAAAAATTAAAGAGGAGGCAGGCTTTGAAGAAGCACCATCCTTGTCGAGTGAAAGAGACCGTCCAGCAGTAGAAACGTGCACACCAGTAGATAAGTCCTTGGTCGTCACGGTGGAATCGGACACCTGACGACCTATTCTTTTCCCGCCTCGTCCTTTGTCTGAGAGTCCTTGGGCAGTTCCATTGGAGCAGCCTCGATGGCTCTTACCTGATGTCCCACCGTCTTCTCAGGACAATCCTTCGATAGGTGACCTTTCTTTCGGCACCTGAAACACCTCCCTTCGCTCATCAGCTGGCTACGTTGCGCATCGATCTGCATTTGCGCGTCCTTCCCTTGTGGCATGTACCACTTCCCCCAGTCATCCCGTGGTCGGTCGTTCTGCTTGGCCGGCGACAAACTTGTCGCGCCACCTGCTGCTGGTCTGCTGCTGGTGGCGGTATTAGCTTTTTGGCCTGGATGGGGCCTTCGGTCGTCGCGGCAGGGTTCAAAGTGGGTCTGGGCGTAGACGCCGTCCTTGGTGCGTTCTTCATACATTGTGATGATGCGCGCCTTCCATTCCGTATAGGTCTGAGGGATTCCGAACCCTATGTTGGTGATGGTTCGGGAGTAGTTGCGGGGAATTCCCTTCCGCACTGCTTCTACTAGTACCCCTCAGTCGCTCTGGTCATTTAGTCGGTTGGCCAACTTAGCCTCGCGCTCCATCTGTCGGAAGAAGAGATAGGCGGGCCCCATCATGCGAAGTTTGCCCATCTTCTTCTCGTGGACTAGTTCGATTGCTGGGTCGCGAAACTGTTCACGGACTAGGCGGGTGAATTCCGCCCAGTCGGGGAATCGGTATCGGGGTCCACCATTGAATGGTGTGTCGGGGTCATCGTCGTCGTAGTCTCCAGTACCTTCGGGAGTGTATTCGTATTCGTTGTGGAGATGCACCCACCAGTCTTGCGCTGGTCCTCTGAGAAAGGAGGTGGCGAATACTATCATGAGCATGGGATGCTGCATGTAGTGTCGTCGGAAGGTTTCAAAGTAGGTTCTGCAGTCTCCTAGGAACCATTCAATGTCGTCGTGTGCACCCTCGAAGTATTGCGGCTTTTCCATGAGCAGAGGTTTGACGTCGCTCATGGGAGGGGGGTGTTCGTGGTTATATACGCCCGAGGGTCCCATTGGTGGGGGTCCCTCGTAGTTGTCGGGCCTGGGTATGGAGAACCGATGGGTAGGCGGTCCTCTTCGCCGGAGTGGATCACGACCTGGTCGTTGTCCCAATCTCAGAGCTTCAATCTCCTGTTCCAGGCAATTGGCCCTTTGTCGTTCGTGCTCGAACAGGGCATGGGCCTGTTCAAGTCTTTCCTCGTCTGTGGGGTTCGCCAGCCCCGGTACCGGTACTGGTCCTCCTCCTGCCATGTCCTGATCATTGTCTGCTCCCCCTAATAGGTGACTTGTTCCTTTTCCTCGATACACCCCTTGTCGTCGAAGAGGCGGTGAGTCAGGTAGCGGCTGCAGCGCATACCCGTACGGGAACCTACATGGCTGCTCGGGAGCACCATGGTCTTTCCTGCCATACAATACAGGCGAGGGCGTGCTCCAGGGCGCCTTGCTCATCAGCGGTTCGGGGTCGAAGGTGGAGTAGTCTTCGGCCTGGGGAGGGGTCCCAAATCTCCCTTTGGGCATTGGCTTTGACTCGTTGCGCGATAGACATGGTGCTAGGTGTGTCGAGCCTCTCTCCTCGATTGAGGGCAAGGTAAAGGGCCATGGGTTCTCGTGGGCCCGGAAGGCCGTCGGTTGCTCGGTCCTCAACATCTCATTGACGAAACTCCCATGCTGTGACTTGGGCCGCCCCCATGATTTCTCCATCGATGGGTTTGAGCTCTGGCCACTCATAGTCGGGCCCGTCGACGTTGAAGGGGTCCTCCTCTCCTCTGGTCTCGAGAAGGAGGAGTTCTCAAGAGGTTCGTTGATCCTCGTCGGGATCGATGTCACTGGTGATGATGGTCGGGATGTCTTCGGGGACGTCAGGGTGGATTCGAATCTGCTCGGGGATGTCCCTGTTGACGAGAGTGTCGGTGTCAGAGGTCGGGTCGTCGTTTGAAGTGGATGGTAGACCGATAGCTCGACAGGGGGTGGGGAAGGGGACTGGGTTCTGTCTTCTAAGACGTGGGCAAGCCCTGGCCAGGGTGCTCTCCCCAGCCGTGGGGCGGCGTTGGTATGTGGGCGGTACGTCGATAGGCTGCTGTTCAGGGGCCACAGGTTGATCCCAGTCCAGGATGTACTGGGGGTGGGGATCCCATATCGTCCCATCGTTTGGTAATCAATGGGGTCTCCTGTCGGGCGATTCTGCCCAGGGGTCGTGGTCTCTGTTTCTCCAGGTGGTGAAGGCGGCGGGGAAATCCCCAATCCGTAGGTGCCTGTTCGGGTCATTCTCGGGGTGGTGGTCTGGGGGGAGTCGTACCACTGGTAGCTCCCGGTGGACTCTCTCCTGTAGGATGACGTGTCCCTGTTGCTGCCACTCCAGGAGGAGTTGAAGGGCGGGGTTCTCTGGTTGGGGTTCATTAGGTGGAACGATGAGTCCTCATAGGACGAGGCGTTCCCGGATTTTGTGGTGGAAGGTGAAAGTGATTAGGGCTGCTAGGAATGCGATTGTTGCCCCTACAAATGCCGATGTGAATAATAGCGCTAGGTCTGTGATTTCGGTGTTCATTGGCGTGCTAGTCGGCATTGGATTAGGTATGCTCGTACGCTTCGGTAGAGCTGGAAACAGTCAACGAGGATGGAAGCGATCAATGCTACACAGAATAGGATGGCGGAGATGACAATGGCGGTGATGGTTTCGGGTGTCCAGGTATCATTCATGGATGGGGAGGGATTCGTATGAATATTGTGGCGTAGACGGCGATTGCGAGTCTGGTGGCAGTGGTGTTCAAGGTTTCGTTGAACTGTTCAAGGAGTTGTTTGTCGGTTACTGGGAAGGTTGGTTCTTCTTCCTGTGGCATGCGCTGGTGGAGAAGAGGTAGAAAGCTTCTAGCTAACTGTTAGACCTGAACCTGGGAGAACAAGCAAGCGCAAACATGGGCTGTATCACGTTCGTACAGTCACCAGTGCTAGCGGTGATATGCAAGTTCTGAGAGGGGTACAATCAGACGGCTAGTGTTGAAGGTAAAGACTAAGAGTTCAGTATGATTAAACGTAGCTAGAAGCTAGGGTACATGGCTGATAGCTACTGTGCTTATATACGATTCTGAATGTTCTAAATAAAGAGTTCATGTGTTAATCTGTCATTCAATGAATGGAAACTGTCAGTGAACCATGCAGCATGCTGGATTGTGGTAAGTGTCTGGTCTAGGCGTGGTCTGCCGAGGTGCTGAGATAAGATAAGATAAGGAAAAATGAATAAATCGTAACAGCCTCGAAGAAAAAGATGACCTCCTCTCCATCTGGGAGCTCCAGCGTAGGGCACACGAAACCTCCTGACAACTTGGGCACCCAGAAGCCCATTCCCTTCATGCATGCATCGCAGAAAATGGTGACCGTTGCATCAACAATCGGGTCCCAATCGGTTTCATCAAAGCAGCATATGCCCATTGACTTCTCAACATGATCCGCTAACCATCGTAAATCTTCTTTGACACCCGTGCTGAGGCTGATGCCAGCAAAGGGATTGGTCTTCCCCTTCATCTTGGCATAGACATTGCAGAGGCTGGGCTTCAGAAGTGGAAAGACGTTGAAGGCCCAGTTTGACCACCCTGCGATTTGCTGGAATTCTTGAAGGTTTCTGCGAGTGGAAGATGTGAAATGGCGCAAAGCTAGCACAAGCTCAGCCTTCGAGTCAGATGGCATGGTCGCTGTCATTGCGTTCAGGTCGACGTTGAAACCTATGACGACTATCTGTAGTCCAAACAGCTGCTTCTTTTTGCTATGCGGCACACCTAATCGGTCCCACAGCTTCAGGAGCTTCACCTGCTTTGCCGGGTAGGACTCGTCATAAGGAGCATAGTATTCCAGCAGATCAGCTTCTTCAAAACCAAAGTCATCATCAATGTACACTCCCAAGTCCTTTATGTCCTCAACATTTATAGCCACCCAAGTTATGAGCCTGTTGACGCTCCACCAGACTCTGTAGGATCCCCTGCCACCAAAATTATTGTTGCAGTCAACAGTCCTCACCAACACTTCAACCTGCCTGGCAGCTTTCTGCTCATCGGTCAAGTGTCCAGTGGTGACGACCTGCTTTAACTGCCAAAGTGGGTGCATTGGGCACAGTCGGTAAGCCTTCGACACGTCTGATTTGAACACAATGAGGGTCTTGCGGGCATTGGCTGAAGATGCACGTCAATATCAAAGAATGGCTGTGAAGAACATGTGGAGACCATCAAGTCGAGAGCCAGCAATGTCAGCATGGTTGATCATTCGATTGGGCACATAGATACCAGCAGACATGTTGGAAACCATCCTCAAGTCGTCCGATCGCAGCTTGGGGATGGCATGGACCAGAGTGCTATACATCCCAGGCAGCAATTCTGACCCAAACAGTTCTGAGAAACGACCCGCAGCTATCTCCTCGTCCCGATAACTGAGAATGAACTTCTGTTCCATTTCAGATCTCAGATGGCATCCTGAATTATCCCAAGTGACAGGGAAATCCTCTGTGGGGCTAGTGTCTGCCCAAGGCCAAAAACCTTCTCTCAAGGCTCTCATCACAGACTGCATGAACTCTTGATTGGGATGAGTCTTGAGGCTCTTCTCAAGCTTGTCAACTTTGATTGGTGTGGTGATCTTGAAAAGGTGTGGGTATGCTGCAATTGTCTTCGTCGCATCCACTTTCTCGTATTCCTTTTCAGGTGGACGTGGGACTGGTGGATCAATTTCTGTGTATCTGGCAGTTCAGCTCTCGCATGCGCTCCATTCAGAAAAAACAAAACCTTGCTTGTACTTCGGCACATACTTCCCATCCTCCCACTCCATCTCTTCCCCCCTCAGCAACCTCCCGAACCTTCCCCTCCCCTCCAATTGATCTCTCTCCTCCTCAAGCTTTATTTGGGCAAGCCGAAATGGGGTGGCTCCCCTTGCAGCAGGAGCACACATGTCTGAATCGACACTTTCCCTCTGCAGATGGGCACACCCCAGAGTTCCATCTGCGGCAGGCGTCAGTGCTCCTTCCACGATTGTTGGATCTCTTTTTTGAACGCAACTCGGAACTCCCTTCTTCAAACTCGCGGTATGCTGTCCCAATTGTGGAGATGTGGGATCTCTCCAAATCCCTGAACTTGTCAGTCTCGGAGAGGAGGACATTTCTGCATCGTCCAGCTCTACCTCAGATCATGCGGTCGAGGACAAAAACTCGGCCATGGAGCGAGACGACAGTGGTTCAGAAGAGGGAAGACATGTATTGTTGGTACAGAGCGAGCTCCCAGGAGCGATGCAGGAAAGCAACGAGGACGGCCTGTGTGTAAGTATGCCAAGTGGTGGTCCACTCGTCAGCCGTCCTGATGACTTTCTTGGACTCGGTTGGGTTGGTTGTGTTCTCTGAGAGCCTGATCGCAATGCCTTCAGATATTTCGTGAGTCTGGATTTCATTGATGGAAGTTGAGTGGGTAGCAGCGAAGACGGCGTCGAGGTTGATGGCTTTTCCAGCGAGCAAGGCAAGCCATTGTTCTTCTGGGAAATCGGGACACTCAGGGGAGTTAGTGATGCTCCGGCGGGCAGCTTTGAGGTCAATGGTGTAGTTGTCAACAAGTTCAAGAGTTTGTCGCAGTTCTGGGTGCAAGAAGGCTCGACTAATCTCTCCAATAGGCTGCCATGGGAACAATGTTTCGTCAATTCGGGGGCGCTTGTGGGATCGTCTATCTCCATCATTGTGATTCTCTCCATCAGAGGCAACTTCTTCACCATGTTCTTCTCTGCCATGAACTCCTCTGTGATCCTCTTCTTCAATGAAGTTGGCCACGCAGGCTCGCTGTGGTCCGCCAGTTCCTCCCTCTTCCTCTTGTTCATGGTTCCGGGCACGGACTTGACCTTCTCCTTCCCGGAGGAGTGCTCGCTGCTCACTCTCACAGCTGTCAAGCATCTCAACGTAGACTCACAGGGTGTTGTCGAAATCGGCATCATTCCCAGGTCTGGCACTGAAGAAAGCGGAGAAGATACGCATGATCTGGGCGAGAACATCCGGTTTTGAAGTGTTGACACCTGTCCAGAAATTCTCGACAAGAGTGTCGCACTCAACCGTGACCCGTGCTTGGGGCACATCCGGTCCAGCAGGGGAAGCTGGTCGACTGGGGCCTCATCCTGCAGCAGGGGATTGGACTGGGTTGGCACCCCCAGACGATGCGCCAGAGTTGCCCGAGTTGTCAAGTGTTTGTGCAGAGTCATTAGATCCAGAGGGCATGTCAGACAGTATGAGGCGTTAGACGATGGAATTATATTCTGAGTGTGAGCAAAAACACGGAAAGCTCTGTTGAGTCAACGAGAGTGAAATGAGCTATGAAATACTGTAAGAAAAATGAAGAAAGCGTACCTGGCAGTTCAACGAGAGCGATAAGCGTTCTCCCTGAGACCACCAGGTAGTTATAGTCCGATGAAGTAAGACACAGCGAGGAAAACTGCGAGCCCATGAGTCTAAGAACTTCAATAGCGGGATGGTGGCATGCACTCACTGATGAGACAGCTGATACTCCCGGGGGAGGCTGAGACCGCATATGACAAAATATGGATGATACGCGCTTGAGAGCGGCCAACGCCTGTGCGAGGCGTGAGATGGGTGAAAAGACGAGGTCATGAGAACTCTCACCAATTAGACTTGTGTAAATCTCCATCTTTAAACCTGATTAAAAACAGTTTTTAAACTAAATGGTTGGAGCCTAAGACTCGCAACCAGTTTCCTTCTTCGGCTCACGTCACGAGATCAAGGGGCATGAGCCTACGAAGGACTGGTCCAATTGGTTACGAATTTGGCAGGACCCACCAAAGGTGATCCCGCACTTGGTTTTTTCGCTGTCCTCAACAATGAAAAAAAAAAGTGCCCAAATTGATATATTGAAAAGTGAATATTTTTCAATTTTAGGATGATTGAGACCAACATTTTTTTTAATGATAACATTAAAAAATCTCAAGTCCCTTGGATCCAATGGCTGACAATATGTCCATACGACATTCTTTCTCTTTCACCGCGCTGTCATTGCCTCATCCTTCCGTAAAATGGTCCCCAGAGACAACGGGTTCATTCTGATGATAGAAAAGACAATGATGTGGAGCCAGATAAGCGCAACGAACCCCAACACGGAATTTGGACTTGGAATTTTTCATTGTTCCTCGAAAAACATGTTGACCTCAATCGACTTGAAATCGAAGAATATCCGTTTTTCATTATATCAACTTTGACACTTTTTTTCATGAATATATGACGACAAAAACCTAAGTCCAGGGTCACCTTTTGCAGGTCCTGCCGACCAGCCGCTTCGCCAAAGTGATAAGCGGAGCCACGTGGCGATGCATGGCTGGTCACGAGCCTAAGACCTTGGTAACAACCGCCATGTCATTCGACGTTGAATTGCGTCCTCCCCTGCGATTTCTGGCCTCAGATTCCCAATACTTCACGTCTTCCTTACTTCTCTGAATCCTATCGACCTTGCTCCTGCCCTCCTCGAGCACTTCACCCACCAAGGCCGTTCCTGCACCGAACCCAGGGTTGTTCTTCATCATTCGCAATGGCCTCGTCCTCCCACACGGGCTTGATACCTGATGGTAATTTGAGCTTGGAGGCCTAGTTGAAGTACTGGCACAGTGTTGAACTCGAACGACGCTTCATCAGTCGAGTGAGAGAAGGTGCCGTAGAGGGCAGCGAGTTGGAGGCAGGAGTGTAGGGATTTGTATCATGGGTAGATCGTCCAAAGATACAGTAGCGACGCCTTCAGAGGCATGCCTGGCGTCTTTGGATCCCCAATCGCCTTGACTTTCCGATGGCTTCGCCAAACTCAGCGCATGGGTCTTGATAGCGAGCCTGAGATAAATATATAATATGAGTGTTGGCAGAGCAATCTGAAAGGCTTCTAGTGCGTTATTTGATTCTGTCACGTTTTGTTGTTGCTCAACGCTCTTCAGTCGATCACAGGGATATACATCTATTCGCTATCATGAAATGGAATCGTCAAAGTCTCGTTCACTCCGTGTCACCCTGGTCTTGTAAATTCAAGGAATGCATCTCTTCAATCCTGCCTCACCGTTGACGTGGACATATCCCGTCAACCTATCTGCACTCCCCTTAGAGAGTTCTTGTATTTTTGCGCACTTTGAATATACTTCGTTTATTTGCTCTCACAGTTGCACCTTGTCCTCTGGTGACATCACCCTTGATAGAGAGACTCTCAACGCTAGACGCACGCTTCAACCCAGTCCTATCACCAGCGCCTATTAACAACCCGGGTGTGCAGAACCTTCATGTAAAGCTTTCGTTGAGGACTCCCGAGCAGGCAGTTTAGTGGCAGAAAGCTCCCAACTCTCGCAATTTTCTTCATTCACCTGAATTTCTTCTCGTAGTGGTTCTGAATCCTGCTGTGTTAGGCGAGGTTTCCAGCTTAGCCTCGCCGGCAATCCTCTGTTACCAAACCGCTCGCAACTCTTGCAGGCGGTGAATTCCTCTTTGGGACTGTGTTGACAATCCCTCAACAAGGTCATAATAGCGAACCCCAAGCGTCAAAAATGTATCTATTCCCGGCTTTGATTCTGGGGGAATGAACGAACTTGTATCTCATCCAGGAGGTCCAGGCATTGACCCATGCCCTCGAAACTGTGCCTCCTTACCGGAGGATCCGGGGATGTCCAGTCCGCATACCTGAAGAGCCTGTACTACGACACCCCCTGGTCGACAGCATCCTGTCAACTGACTGATACTCACCCCTATAGAACCAACATTATACTCATGCATGGCGGAAGAACGTGCGATTGCACGCTTCACGTGCCCTATACGGCTTCTTGGTACGATACTGCCTCTCATGTTTTTGATTCATTAGCCTCCCCTGGTTTTAGTGCCAGATTCTGTTCACGACGGGTACCCGATTTGGATTTCAATCTTACAGGGCTGGCTCGACTCTGAGGATCAATCTCTGTATTTTCTGAAAACACCCAGGCTTGTGCTACCGCCACCACTACCCATCCGACTACGAGGGCGAAGAGAAACGATCCTGCAAAGAAGCAAAGACTACCGCCAAGAGGAGCCATGCCAGAAAACAGCATCGTTGACCGGTGCATCTCAGGTATGTGTTACTATGCGTTTTCTGTCTTGGGTGATGCGTTATCCTGTCGATATAGCACGAACGCCAATGCCATCCTACCGTCCCAAAGCGAGAGCTCTTCGTCAATGGCAACGAGTACAGATGACGGGTGTTAGTGTGATTCAATACTACTCGATGACTGAGGGATGCGAACACTATCTATTGTTTTTCATGACGCAAATTACTTCTCGGTCATCTCCCTACCTGATGGGATGGGTTTATCCTCGACGCGGATCTTTCTCTTTCAGTTATGGCATTTGTCGCTGTGTGCGCAGGTTTGGGCGACGAAGACCGCTGATTGTAGGGAATATTGTTTTGGGGCTCGGTCGTTGTGATCCTGGTTGTCTTCGCAGGTAAGTTCGTTGGTATCGTATATCGGCTCTGGATGTCTAATTGCTCGTTAGTGACGTGGTACGTATTCCTTCTCCGTCAAACCCGCCGATATTGGGGTCTTATTATGCCTTTTCCAGGCCCATTATGTGAGTTTTTGTGTGCTCGACCATGACATACAAATGTTTTCGTATTACTTCAAGCAAAACGAGCCAAATAATACCTTCCAGGACCTGGATCTTTAACTTTTCCTGCATCGGACGGCTATCATGGGCGTACCTCGTCGAAATATAGGGTGTCTCCTTGAAGGTGATATCAGACTCAATTGTATCGTTCAGTTCGACACGAACTTGTGAGCGTGAACTGTTCCTTCAGATTCTGTTCACTTAGTTATCCTGTTTAGCTCCATTGCCAAAGTTACTCCTAAAGCCTCTAGTGCAATCGGCTGGAAGGAAGCGTATATATATTTTGGTATCAGACCCAGTGTTTGGCATCTGCAGTCATACCAAGTACGCCTCGTCATACCGGCTATCAATCCTTACTGACAAAGTTAGTTCCCTGTATATCTGGGTATTCTACCCTGTACATCATCATCTCGTCTGCGATGTTCACTTACTCGCGGTTATGAATAGGAAACAAGCAGGCGCCGACTCAGAGCTCGTGAGATTAGTGATCGATGTTGCAAGTCCTGATTTAGCAATGGACGTGAAACTTTTTGGGAGCGGGTATACCAAGGTCAGCGACCAACACGCACTAGAGAACGGTCTTCGTAAGGGTGAGTCCGCTGCACTGTTTGAGACCTAGACGCTGATGTTAGTGACAAGTTGTTGCGGGCAAGGGGCTACCAATATGAAAAAAAATGACATGGGGTCGATTAAATAATTTCGGGCTCTAGCGCTGGACCTACCTACCTCCACGTGACCATTATGATGTCATACTATCCAAATTGAGTATATTTCCAAGCGAAAATGAGAAATTGCATCGTATTTATGTACTATTATTCAACCAAATATTATTTTGAGTACAATCTGCGACATTTCTAATCAAATAAAGAAACCACATAAGTATGGACACATGATGTCATATGCTGACTCATGATGGCAGTGCCGCTAACTGTCTACTCCCAATGTTGCGTTGCATAGACATTATAAAGATTGAAAGTCTATTGATCAGACATATTGGAACTCAAATACATCACCTTTCTACATTCGGAAGGCATGTTTTGGGCCATTTGAGGAGGGTCAACTTTTTTTTTTCAGGCCTGCCGGCTCAACCTACCTACCTGCCCGGTGTACCGGGCCGACGTTCCGGTAGCCCCTTGGTTGCGGGTGAGCTTGCAGGCCTTGTGCAAAGGGATGAAGAGTCGGCTACGAGTAAATAACACAACCTTGACAGTGATTTTGAGCAGCATTCCATGTAAGCAGTTGGAACTTTGGCCGTCGAGTGCATTCAACTTAAATTTCAATCAGCCCTCAAGGAATTCATCCAGGGAGTAGGGAATAGATGCAATAAGAGGTACACAAAGCGACTGATTAATAGCACAAGCAAAACCCATTTTGCCTACGAACCAGAGTTATCGACAAAAACACGACGCTACAAGATTATCATTCTGAACAAAACTAGCACCTGATCCCTTAGATTATGCAAGCTGCCAGCGCCCCTTGGCCCGCTTTCCCATCCCATACATGAAGGCCGCCAAAAGGAGTGCCTTGTGGGGCATTGCCTGCCCATTGGAAAAGAGGTACTGGACAAGGTGCCTCCGGTTATCAAAACGTCGTCCCCCAGGAAAGAAGTCGAGCACAATCATATTCTGGTAGTTGAACAGGACGATGACAGGGGGAAATCGACTATACTTGTTGGCCTGCTTGGAGAGGATGGCCGCATTGCCTCTAGGCGGTTTGTTGACCTGTGCCGATGTTGTCGATGACCTCCTTGGGAGAGCGAACTCCTCTGGTGGCAAGCGCAAACTCTGTCCAGTCGATGTTGTCAAGCGTGTTTCTGGTCGGACAAAAGTTTAGTTTTATTTTGCGCATACAGATAGCTTTGGGTGGACGCACGTGTTTTTGAACTCTACGATCAGCACAACAACACCATTGACCACGTACTTGATGTCTGGGCGGGAGAGGCCATCGGTGGACTGCCCAAGGCATTCAATGGTTTGAACAGGGGGGTGCAAATGTTGGACCAAATAGTTCTCTATGATGAGGTTGACGTCGTGGAGGAGGTAAAGTGCAGATGCGCGCTCGACATCTCCCTCTGTGACGAGATGGTGGCTCACTTCGGGAGTAATCGGGAAAAGTTGAATCTGATTTAATACCTGCTGAAGGCCAGGACGTTGGAGGCAAGCCATGAAGGTGCCCTGGGGGAAAGCAGTGATTACCTTCGGAGCTTCCACACGGCTCGTAGAAAGCCCGCTACTGGAAGTCTCGGAGTAGGCTCCTGTTACGCTCCCTCGAAGGAGCGGAAGAGGAGTGTTAATGGCTTGGAGTCCGGTTTGCATTGGAAAGGTGGGATTTGAAAGAAAATGTAGGGGTTTATATAGGTGCGGATGGGGCGGAACAAAGCGAACACCCGAAGCATGGTACCCTTGCAGAGCTAAGACCTGGTTGATGCTCTCAACTGACAGAGGGAGCCGCAAGCACCTTCTTGGGTAAAAAGTCACAGCTATCGGATCTCTTCACGCGGGGCAGACTGCTATCATTTGACATTGGTGCCCATAGCCTACGCGGTCAGGTCGGAAGCGATGATCATTTGGAAATATTATTTCACGAGAGGGAGGAGAGGGAGCCGCGAGGTTTTCTTGGGGTGAAATTCACAGCTGATCTCTTCAGATTATCAGTGATGACCGCCCATAGCCTACGCGGTCAGGTCGGAGCGATGATCATTTTGAAATTTTATTTCACGAGAGGGAGGAGAGGGAGTCGCGAGGTTTTCTTGCGGTAAAAATTTACAGCTGATCTCTTCAGATTATCAGTGATCATCGATGACCGCCCATGGCGGCCTACGCAGTTAGGACTCAGCCTAGGTTGGAGTGATGATCATTCGAAGCTAGGCCGAATTCGCAATGATGATATTTCATGACAAAACAGCACCATGTAGCTTATATTTCCGTGGCTTCACCGCAGCAAGCCGCGGCGTGAACACGGAATTCAGATGCCGCCGTGGCTCTACTCGCTGCACGCTTCAATACCAATGTCTCCGTATTGTACGGCATATTGTTTCGCACGAAGTAGTAGCCTAGGTTACGAATCGTGATATATGCATGATAAACAACAATAGTGAATGGACCAAAATGGTTTTAGTAGTCGGGGCCGACCGGCGCTATTTCAAACTTGCCAGCATTTAAAGATCTCTGATCGCAATTGACTTGAACAACCGGAATGTCAACCTCAAAGGCAGTCCCTAGCCTAGAGAGCACATATTTCTCCGGGGCCTTGCTGCAGCTGTATTCTCACCCGCCACCAGATTGTCCTGAAAATGACCAGGGCTTCTACGAGGAGGATGCGTTTATCATGACCCGGATTGCAGATCGCCTGGACGCCTCCTTGGCTCGCAGCGTTCCCATTCCTCCCAGGACTGCTAGTCTTTCCATTGTCCTCGATAAGCGCCTTGTCTGCAGTACTCAACGCATTTCCCATGTCTGGACGGCTCATGTCCACAATCCTTCACCCAACGCCACATACCCATCGACCATGGTAGCAAAAATCTATGATCCAGTCTACTTCGGAGAGGCAGAATTCTTCGATCCCTTCACCCTCCTCGATTTATCCGTCTCGCAGGAGACACAGGCATACCAACGTCTACAGAGCGTTTACGGCGTGAAGGTTCCGCGTTTCTATGGCCATTTTGTAGCTCCCCTACCATCTCAACACAATAGAACTATTAACATCATCTTATTGGAGTACATCCATGGCAGGGACATCCGAGACCTTGCTCCTCGGGAGAAGGCGGCGGCGCTGTGCCCCACGCACAAGGACACCCTCATCGATGCGGCCCTCCGGCTTTACTTCGACATCTATGCATTGGGAGTTGAACAGAAGGACATGCAACCCAGGAACGTGATATTGCGTCCTAGGCGCAAACACGGACCGTTCTGCTCGACACATGGATGCCCGCTGCGCTATGAGGTGGATTGTAAGGATATGCAGATGGTAATGGTGGATTTCGAGGTGGCGGAATTCCCCGACCCGGATAGCCAGTTCAGTAATGCTGTGACCCAAGTGGCCCACGTCGATAAGGTAAAGCCACTGTATCACAGATATTGGTTAGCGAACTTGATGCCTTGATCGGCTGTATCCCCCTTGTACTACAATGATCATCCACGTTCCTTGCATGGATGAAGGTACGAAATGGATGACTGCGCCATTGACAATGAACTGTTAGTACGTTGTCGCGTTTTACTAGCGCTTGTTCCCAGGTCTTGCCTCTCGTTGTCTTCAGGTCTCACGCATTTCGATATAAAGTCGTAGGCTAACAACAGCAACTCGATTCTTATTGGTAAACGTGAGATTGAAAGTTACTCAGAATTACCTCCATCATTTTTTATGATCTTTAATGGTTGTCGACGCTGCGACATTCTTTGCTCGCTCTCTGAATCAACTATGTACTGCTTTCTGCTGCATTATTACGTGTAATCTGACTGCGACTGCGCTGCTATGCAATAGAAACGGACTGCAGGCTGATTCTCTGCCTGATTGCCTCGATCCTTCGTTATATTTCAACCACATATGCGCCGCCGATTCAGATCTCTGCCTCCTCGAAGATAGAGAGACGTTGACCTTCTCCCTGATAACTCTTGCTGCGGTAGGCGGGGTCATACGTGACCACAGTAATTATGGCACGTGAAGTTTGAACGTGTGATAATCAATTTATTGAATTTCAATTTGACCCGTTCACAGTTCGCCACCAATGTCAATCGAGGTCCACTGTTTGCTATTTTGCTCTGTATCTTGTATATTCAGAGTCATGTGCTGCGGTGACACGTTCTCTGATTTACTTCTCGCCGCCAGGAAAGCCCACGACGTCCGGTGTACTTGCAAGCCCAGTTTCTGCGATTATGCATGCGTTGGGACAGATGATCCCGCCCACTTTCCACACCCCATATCTCGGCATGTAAAGCTAGATGAAAAAGTATCTGATATCTTTGACGAGCAATCTCGTCCAGTAGCCTCTTTTGTTGCCGAAGAGGTTTGGCGAGGTACATAAGCCGCCGTTTTTGCTCTTTTTCTTGTGACTAAAGAAATACCCAGATTTCCTAAATACAGGGTCTACGTCCGGATCCTCCGCACATGCCTTCAGTATAGCCGCATCTTCACTAGTGGACCCCGAGTCCTCCGCGCGCTCCAAGTTTGGTGATACTATGCCTGGCATCAATACCCTAGGACAAGGCATGTTACAATCTAGCTCTGGACACCCGGTACGTGTTATTTGTGTCACCGTCTAATCGGTATCTGACTTGTTCTCCAGAGAGTCGCGTTGAAAGCCCTCTCCGCACATGATCTACTCTATTCTCCAGGTGTCATCTGGGCAGATAAAACGTCCTGCATTATCGACCTTACCGTAGAATCGCGGTTACTTCGCAAGCTACCCCTTGTTCGCCGTCCAGAAGGTTTCGGAAAAACCTCCTTTCTAGCCATGCTAGAGTTTTTCTATGACTGCAAGCACTTCGAAATGCTCATCTCCGACGCGTTGCTTAGGGTTACGCGTGTTTCTGATGTTGACCCGGACGCGCCGCTTATGGTCCTGCCGCATTGTGACTTGGTCTTGACTTTCGACCTGTCGGTGCCTTCAGTGGAAGATTTCCGCCGGTCACTTGGATTTTACATCAACTCCGTGTTCAGAAAGTTCTTATGGAAATACCATCAGGAGCTCACGATCAAGCCTGAAGACATCCCTGTGTTTATTAGCGAGGATGGGTCACTTTCATTTGGCAGCGTTCTGGTTCGTCGTGTTTCTGGGCCATTGCTTCCTTCAAATGACCCATCAGTTTTCGCTTCCAGCGTCTCGCTCGTCGCTCACGGCGCATCTCTGTCCTGATCGACAACTACAACGCGCCATCCATCGCCTCCGGCAACTCCCCCGAGGTCAACTCGTGTCTAAACCAAATGATTATTGAGCCCCTCTCCAAGTCCTTGTCTTATGTCCAAGGGCTCATTACGGGCATTGGTGATGCCCCGGACCCTTTCATCAATACCTACCTTCGCGGCAGCTGTGATATTTGGACTGCGGTGGCCGTTGATATGACCGATGAGGACGTGGTGGACACTACATTTGGTTTCACCCTTGAGGAGGTTCGCGAGCTCGAACGCCACCTTAAAGTCCACTCCGTCGAGGTGGGCCTGATACCTTATCGCTTTGGTAACCGAAAGGTGTACTCCATGACACATGTATTGAACAAGATTAGCCAACAACTTGGAGATTCGGACATGGACATGGACGTAACCGTCCCTCTTGGGAACTTGGCAATCCAGACTCCTTCTTCTCCCTGACCTATAGATTACGCTTGTAAAGTACTATAGTGCCTGTAACTCTATGCTTAACAAAGGCCTTTTAAAGCCCAAGGTGTAGAGTCTGGGTTGGAAGCACGATCTTTCGTTTCAGGCTTGGACAAAGCGTATTCGATACGAGAAAATCAGATGACAGTGTCGGGAGACTGTAGATACGGAAGTCCTATAAGGGATCCTCTGCCATGGCGTTTTTGTCATCTGTAAGTTTAGTAATTGGTATCACGGATGTAAGTAGTACAAACCCGGACTACCTCGTTTTGCGAGAGAAAATAGTTTCTTTTGACGGTGGTATGTAATACCACGCACCACGCAGAGCCACCGCAGCATATGAGTTCTGGGCCTAATATATCCGGGGGTACCGCTGGGCACAGTGTTAGCATCTCAAGCCCGTTTGTGGCATGGTGACATTCATTTGAAGTTGTACAAACAATAAACATGCTTTCACTGAAGTGTACCGAATACTTCCGTCCTGCTCTTGGAATTCGGATCCAAGAATGGCCTCTCTCCCAAACTCACCACGCGGTTACCTTGGCGTAGGCTTGAACCATAGTCGTTACTAGTAAAGTCGAACGTAAGCGTAACAGAGAGCTAAGGAAAGGCGATACGCGTACGTTGCTGTGTGGAAAGTGGACCGGTTGTCCCAGATCGCGACGTCGTTCTTCGACCATCGGAAGCGAACCTAAGAGACAATATATCAACTGTGCTGAAGAGCAGCGCGAGCCTTACCTGAAGATCATGATTCTCCGAAATATGCCTCGACAAATACGCCAAGATATCATCAGACTCGTCCAAAGTCAGTTCGACAATGCGTTTCGTGAACCTAAAAAAAAGCAGGTTCGTTCGTTCACCACGAAGAGAAGTTTGTTGGACTGAAACCCACGTTTGATTCACGAATAAAGTCTTGAATCCCGTTACTGGATTGGTTCGAATGACCGGGCTGTCAGAATACGTATCAGTTTGGATGTTCACCCGAGAGCGTAGCTGAAGAACCCATACTGAATGGCAGTCAGGTTGGAGCCAGTGTTATCTGGGGCACCACGAGGATCCTGAATGGGAAGATTCTGTCGTCGGGCATACTAAAGTGGCGATACCTTCAGTCAAAGTAATGAAAGCAAGAAACGAAGGGATTACTGACCTCATTGAAAAATTCACCACTGTGCAATGCGTGTAAACCTTCAAGGAACTGTTTGTATGCAGGAGAGAGCCTGTCATAGGCTTCGTAACCGCTTTTCAATGCTCAATAACGCAAGCCGTGAGATACATCAAAATAATCACCTTGCCCACTATCATGGAAAGTTAATCAAGTTATTGTATGACCAGAAACCGAAAAATACGTACTAGAGTATCCCCCCCGACTATTGAACGGTAGCTTGATATTAATTTTTATCGTAGATACAGAATGCGTGCTCACCAGTTGGCAGCGTATGCATCTTCAACAGCTAGATGACGCATAGCGTTAAAAATTCAAAAGGGGCTGACCAAGACGAGAAGGTGCTCACAGCGTAATCTGAAGGGATCCTCTCAAAAGTGATATCCGCATGCCATCCCCTACTCGCCCTCGTACTTTCGTCTGATCCCGCGCGGGCAATCCCACTGCACCCTTATATCAATTCCCAACCCACATTCAAAACAATTTCTGCTCACCCCTTGCTCGAAATCACACTAACATCCTTCCCCAGCTCAGGAACATCTTCAGAGATCGGATGGATGTGCAAACCCGACGTCCTGGGGTTCCCAGACAGCTTTCCCATCCGCCTCGCGAGCTCCTTCTGCTGGTCTATCGTGATGGTCTGGTCCGTGAAGAACACGACGCCCCGGTGGCTGACGAGCGTGGCAAGGTCTTTGATGAGTTCGTCGCTAGACAGGAACGAGGAGAGCTGGGTGGCTTTGGAGGGGAAACGCGTCCCGATGTGGGTGGTCTCATCGTAGTGGGGGAAAGCGCCTAAGGAGCCGAAGATATCAGTAGCGGGTGCTTGGACCATGATGCCGATAACATGGTCTCGACGGCCAGATTTCTTTGTTTTAATATGCGAAGTATGCGATAAAGACCCTAAATGTCGCTATCAGCACGTCATATTTTGGATCATCAGACTTGAGATACGTACAAAAGTTGGTCACCAAGGATTCTTGGAGAAGCGGCACGAGATAGATCCAGGAATACGATAACCCGTCGCCTCTGGGTAAGTAGTATCATGAGTCTGCTCTAGCCGATCCGGCAGGCTTATCTGGTACATACTGGCAGCTTAAGAAACGATGAAATTGCAGATGTCCTGATTATCAGATAATGCAAGTCGATCTGACAATTTCCTATCCGTGACCGCAACAAAATGGAATAAATACCTGATTCAGAGCCGAGTAAGTACTTCAAATTATCCCGCACGGGAAGGCGATAAGACTTGAATAAGCTCTCGAACTCCGTTCCGAAGACAAGGAACACCAGTATTTGGGGGACATAAAGAAGGTGTGGAGGGAAAAAAAGCTTTCTAAGACGCATAGAAGAAACTTCAAAAGAATGGAGCAAGTTCCTTCATTACTTGGCTAGAGAACTGGAAATAACATTGGCCAGAACGAACAAGAGTACGCAAAGGGTCGCCAGGGGTATCCTGCGGGCAATCCTAACTACAAAACGTTGAGTGAAGGGGATTGAAGCGGGAGACAAGTCGGGCCTGTCGGGCCGCCACTCCGACGCAAACGTGACTCGCGCAGCTTGAGGGCCGGCTCGGTCGGCAGTGAAAACTCAGAGCCCTTGCAGTTTGCTTGCAGTGTCATACTTATAAGTACAGGGTTCCTAGACTGATATTTACCAGGCTTATTTGGGATAATATCCAGGAGAACCCGTTCTGATACAGCCTATCAAAAACCTTAGAACGTGATACTTATTGTTTATAGAATATACAACTGAATACTGGCGAAATTAATAGTAGGTTGGTTATACAAGTGAGCCGAAACGCTCTACAAGGGAATTCCAACAACGGCGCGCTGAAGAACCGCATCAAGAACCAATCCTCCGAGGACGATATTTCCTATCATCGGTGTATGGAGGAAAAATTTCATACATTGCCTGGGATCGTCGATATCCGTTGAGAGCAGCTCCTTGAGAAGAATACCGCCAGAGGCCGCTACGGCAAGGTAAAATGGCAGACCCTGCCCGTTGAGATAGCCACCGTACGACATGAGGAACGTGAATCCGATGGCGGTAGTGGCACAAACAGGGATAGTATATTCCCCGCAGAACATGGCTAGCGATTTCATGCCGATTTTGGCATCATCGAGCTTATCCTGAGGAAGACTGATTATAAAAGAGAACCGGCATCTGTGAAGGTATGTTATAGCTACCTGGTGCTGATATACAGTCTCATAGGTGATTGTCCAAAGGATGGCGCCAACGTAGACAGCCGTAAGGGTCGCCCATGGAATATGACCATTCGGTGTAAGATCGGCCCAACCCATGAATATTCCGATGTTAAACATCAATCCCTTGGAAAGAATGAGACTGCGGGACCCATGAAGGATAGCGCGATGTTACACACCAATGGAATGGGTGCAAAGTACATCCATCGCTTGCATGTGGGATACAGAACGTATAACGGCCAAACAGTCATGGAAATGTGAAGACTGTAATAGTAAGTTTAACAAAGAGTACCGGCAAAAGAAGTTTTCACTGACGCGTCGGGACTTAAGAAGATATTGGCCAAATAGACACCAACGACAACTTGAAGGGCAAAGAATAACCAAGCACGTTCTATACTGATTGCGCCTCGCGGTATGGCTCGAGCCTTAGTTCGTTCAACGTGAGCGTCGATATCATAGTCGAGGATATCATCGATAGTCATGATCTATTAGAACGACGTTAGTCTCATTACCAAAACATACGTCAAATTACCAACCAGGGATTTAATACCGATGCAGAGGAAGAAGTAAAGGGCCGCACGGTGTAGAACCTCGACTCCACTAAGTTCCGGATAGGCGTGATATACCATAGCAAGCGACCATGCTGCACGCGTCGTCGCCAAATTAAAAACCAAGCACAAAATAGAAAATTGTTGTTCTTACCTACGGGTAAGAAAACCGTGGCGCAGCCCATACCATTCTGAAGTCGACAGAGCTCCCAACAAGCCTGAATCTCGGTACGTGTCGGAGGGGCTAGGAATGTGAGAAGGTCAGAGAAGATAGAGAACTCTCTTGGGTCGATGGCTACCCTATCTTTCTCATGAGAGAATGAGAGGGTAGTAATTCTAGCAGGGAAAGCCATCGGTGGGTAGATACTGACTTCATCTTTCCACGAAAGTTTCTGTTAAATAAGACATGAACAACGACATGATGAAAATGGATGACCCGTATGGTTCTTCCTAGTGCTCGCACTTGGTCTATGAACCGCAGATCCTATTGTTTGCATCAATCGCATTCCAATTCAAAGGACCATATTTCAGGTGAATACCATCCGAGAGCCAATGAAAGCTTTTGCTTCGAAGTGATCGATGAAAGAATGATCCTCTGGGCAGGCTTATGATAAGCGGACATGAATCACAGCGTGCACCTATTGTATTGATTTGTCCGACGTTCTGTCATTCACAGCAGATATCCGAACAGTTTGCGCCCGCTTCTCCGAGTCGCACTTGAGCGGTGATGACCATACGGGGAATCGCCCCTAACAACCAGACGATTCAAGCTAGTTCAAGCCGTCAAGTGATCCGTTACCATTCAGTATTGTACGAATTCGAAATTTCTCGTGATCGCCGCGAATGGGAGGGCTTGGTTGTCGTTGAGTGTGCGGCAGAAAGTATATGTATTAGGGAGGGTAGACATGGCGTCCGTCGTATTGAATAACTCTAAATCGACGGCAAGTCAGAATCAGAAGGACCCACCCTGACAGAGAAAAAGATACTCACTTACATATCATGACGGACCAGACAACAAGACCTCTGGCTTATCCTGGAAAAACATGTAATCCAATCAATAACCTTACCCTATAGAATTGCCATTGACAAACACTATATCCTGCGGACACAGCGTCGAGAACGCTAGATATCAACACGTCACCTCGAAGAACGAGTTCGAAAGCCGACTCGGACGACCCTATGGAGCGAAGGCTTCCATTGAACCATGAAGCGTTGAATTCGAGCTGGTCTTTGCACCAGTCTGAAAGGGTCTGCAGACTTGCGCATACATCAAGCGGCTGTCATGAACGCAGCTAACCAGAGGGACATGAAAGTGGGTTAGATGGATAAACCCGGATCATCGTATTGGCGCAGATACAACTGGCGTGCTAATGCGCTGTCACATCGCGTCGACTGTTTTACACCAAATGACACCTGTATGAGATAAGATAGGGTCTGGGCGAAACTATACGATGGTAAGAACCAATATGCCGACGGGAACGTGCTGTAGCGGTCTGCCTGTCGCCAAGATAGCAATATCTTGTTCATCTGTGAAGCCATGAGTCACACAGTCGCATATAACTTGAACAGGCGACTCACCATGTTCTCTGTCACAGGAAATACTCTGGGGGAGGTCTTTTTGTAGGTATAGATCTTACATCCTGTAGCCATCTTCAGTGGATGAACACGGTGCAGAAGAATAAGATGTCTACCATTGGCGCGTGGTTGAACACTTTATACTCCTGCCCAAGGTGTTCATCTAGCTCCAATATCGACGCGACGTTCCCACACCGATAACAATAATTCGGTGCACTCCATACCGTAACGATCATTCTGTCGAACATCAGTTTGTATCCCTCCATCGCAAGCTGGTGTGCACGGGCGATAAGGTCTAACGCGTTGTGATGCGCAAAGTTTTTCGTGATATCGGCGCCGAAGAGGAAGCCTGCACCTCGAGGGGAGAGGCCCCATCCTGTTATAGTATCTGTACTCCAGTGTTAGCAAGACGAGTATCGACAAGAGAAAAGAAACTCGCACCATCCGGATCTGACCAGAGGAGATCACACATCGGACCTTCGTGTGGCACTTCTTGTTTCCGTTCTATAGCCCGGATTTGATCTATGCTGGCGAGGCTGGGACTGAGCCCTCCATGGACACAAAAGACGCGACCGTCGACGATTGCGCCAAGAGCGAGATAATCGAATACCTCACAGCACCAGCGCCATACATTAGAACTTCCGTATTTCCGCTGGCACTCATCATAAAATCCATATACCTGGCCGTAGTTGAAGTAAAGGAAATGATGTTAGACGGTGGTGAACGCACCTGGGTTATTTGTCGACTCTCGTGGTTCCCTCGGATGAGTGTTATACGGTCCGGATAGCGCACTTTCAGGGCCAGGAGAAGGAGGAATGTTTCTACGCTGTAGAAGCCACGGTCGACAAAGTCGCCTAGCAGGAAATTAAGAAGATAAAACACGCATATATGCAGGTGTACGCACCCATGAACAGATAATTTGTGTCTGGACACCATCCTCCCACCGTGAACAGCTCCATCAGGTCGAAGAATTGGCCGTGAATATCCCCGCATATCTATGATTTACGTCAACAAGAGAACGCCAAAGAATGATAACGGTGGTGCTGACTGTGACTGGCGAGTCGACGACCTGAACATTGCCCTCCTCGATGAGGATCTCCCGGGCCTTGATACACAGCGTCTTCACTTGGGCTTCTGATATAGGTTCGCAACGGCTGAGCTGAGCTATTTGACTGCTAACGCTGAGCTGTCAATACTTTGCAGAAACGCGGCGCGCACCTGTCGAGATCGCTGGGCATGACGGTGAGCAGAAGAGAGGCGGGGACAAGGCTTTGCCAAGCAAGTGTCATTAAAGAAACATAGCCACAATGATAGGGGCCGCGTTTACTCTCATTGCACAGCGTGCGTAAGGTCGTATTTTCATCAGGAGCTGGAATTCTGCCATTCAGAATGTCAAATTTCAGTTCGGTGCCCTTTAGATGTCCAAATCGTAGATCTTCTCAGCTGGTGGGATTGGAGGGACCATTCCTGCTGAGTAAACAAGGGTGAAGATTAATGATGAAAGCGAGGCCCCGGGAAGCTCCCGCCAAGGTTTGTCCGGCAAAAACCCTGATTTTGGGCCTCAAATATGACATTTGGCCCTAAAATATGCTAACCCGGACAATGCTCAGGCCGGCCCGGCAGTGCCGGACGCTGCCGCTGACCAAGTTCCGACTCACCCAGTAAGACCCTTGGGAAAAATTGGCACGTGACCGGTAAATCCGGGTAATCGCAGGGCCGGTTGCGGGCCTATCTATGGACTCTGATTTCGCTCTTTTTGGGCCTCAAATATGCTAATTTCCGGACAAACCTTGGCGGGAGCTTGAAAGCGTAGTCTCGTCTGATAAAGGATAAACCGTGTCCTACAGAACCATTCCAGCTGGATTACGCTAGTAGTAGAATGTCTGCCTGTCGCTCGCGGCCAGACCAGACGTTTTCTATTTTCACTACTCAGCCGTTTACTGAACAGGAGAATATTTTGCCGCCGTGAGACATCCACTCATATATCTGGCAGCCATGTCTACATACAGAGCTAACCGGGGTTTGTTCCAAGTGTGTTTACTTTTTTTATTAAGATGAATTCCGAGCTAATGAAGAGATTCCTTTTCTCAGAATTCCTCCGCCGAAAGATTTCAGGCCATCATGGATCAAGTCTCACAGGTACCTATTCACAGTACAAAATTTACGGTGTCGTTACATAGGCCATGCAGGACCAAAACGAGATAACGACCATAGCCTGCATCGTGGAAACTCTTATAAGCAGCATGAATGCACTCGACTCGGACCTCAGCTGCCTGATCACTCAATCAGCCCTCGCAGCTCCTTTGCGAAGCACAGCCATTTTCGCCATCCTTGTCCCCATCCGAGATATCATCACAGAATTCTACAGGGCCGTTTCCCCCATCTGGGAAGGGCTTTATTCTTTTCTCTGGCAGGTACGGCAGGTCTTGGACGGGAAACTTGAGCATCTCGCAAATGCAAAGCATCATATACGCGTTGCTCGAGCATACTGTATAAGAGCTTGTGAAATGGTGTTCCGTTTGGATATCCTTTTGAAGGAGAGCGGTCCACGCTTGGTCACAGAGCTCCGAGGCTCCCATTTCGTGGAATCTTTACTTCGCTTTACCAGGAGATTCTGCCTCTTATCTTCCTATCGGCTCGATATCATGGAGGGTATTCCTCGTCGTATCTCTATGCTCTCCAAAGGCGGAAACAATATCCTTGCTCGTTTCCGGCACTTGGGAGAGGTCGTGATCAGGATTCAGAAACGGTTCGAGGACCCACAATGGCGGGCGTTGCATACTTATCGACAGGACGTGATCGACTTATTGCTTCGGGTTTTCCTTTATACGTCCAGCTTACATTTTAACATTCAAGTTCGCATCGTGGTGCTATCATATCCAAACCATTCTAAGCGGCCTGCCATCCAGCCTGAGTGTTCGGGACCATCGGATCCCAGTCGATACATGTGGGACTGGTATTGTTTGTGGAACAATGATCTGTACTAGAGCACAACGGACAGTTCATCTAGAAGTAAACGGGTCATATAATGGAATTCGTCCTTACAAAGAGTGGGAGAATGGGGGTTCAGCATCGTTGTACATTTTCAGCCCTCTTCTATGCTGAATAATTCACGACTCCCAGTGTGTTGGTGATCCGACTCGCGAAAACTGTCCCGATAAGTATCTCTGCTCTAATTGATTTCTCCTGTTCCAGCTCAGGCTGTAACTTCTATGGACAGAAGTAACTGTTTCTGTTCGCTATCAAGACACAGTTCACAGGTTCAAATATACCCTTGTTGTTGAGGAAGCATTATCCAAAATGCTCCCCTCATACCGGAGATACGAAAGCAATCAGCGGTCTCGTCAATAAAATCTAATTGTTTGTCTTTTAATTTTACTTATCGTAAACTATTCGGGAAAAGCCAAAGCGATGATGATGGAAAGTTTTGAAGAAAATAAAGATGGTCTTAAGGAATTATATAAATAATCTATCAAGGTCGATATTACGCCTTGTATCAAGATAAGAAGACTGCGATGCATGAGACCTAGAGCCTACTCAAAGCTGTGAGCGGCCTTCCTTCGGTTCATTCGCTCGTATCAACATCGCTGCCTCCTCTGATCGTGGTGTAATATGACACGTAAAGGGTTCGGGGTGACTGTCCGCCGGGTCAATATTCACTCAAAGGCCATTGATACCTGAAAAGGACTCACCAAATAGTCGATGAAATATACCCCTCACTGCGGGAGAAATCTGGCTTCGGCGCCTTTTCATCAACTCGGGAAATGTTAAAGACTGAGAGTATCATCGCAACCGCGATGAAGAAAGAGTTATCGGCGAGGTGCTGCCCCGGACATACTCTGAGATGTGCGTCAGACTTTAATATGCAGATTCGAGGGATGAAGCCTAATACCGTCGTCCGTAGCCAAAGGCGAATTTGCGAGGATCTAGGTTTAGGCCTTTCGCCTTGGCTTCCTTATCGAAATACCGCTCGGGTAAAAATTCGAACGGCGAGGGATAGACGTCGGGGTCGTGCAGAACAGCCCTGAGTTTTGGTCGAATCAATAGTCAGGGTAAGAAGGCGATTAACGCGCGTACCAGCTATTCGGGATTACGATGGACCCAGCTGGAATGAAATACCCGTTGTAATGATCGTCCTTTGTGGATCTATGTGGAAGCGCCGTAGGGCCGACTGGGTTCATACGGTATACCTCGTTTATCAGCGCATCCACATAGGGAAGATGGGGCCGGTCGGAGAATGTGGGTAGTCGGTTGGTTCCTACCACACGTAGCACCTCTTCCTGGGCTTTCCGCTGTATATCGGGATACAGGGACATGCAGAGGAAAAATGACCCAATAGCGGATACGGTCTAGATAGGGCATCATAAGAGGACAGCATCGGGAGATGGGTAAAGTCACTCGCTGTATCAGCACCACCTGGTAACAAGATCAGGGAAAGTATGGTTTAATGTATGACACGACGAACCAGCATAGAAACCCGTGGAAACCCACTTGTATATATCTTCTTGCTCCTTGGTGGGGTTGCTGTTCTTCTCAATTAGATTTGCCGCGAATGACGGAGCCGCAGTTCCTTTTTTCTGTTCAGTCCGTTAGTATACCGTTTGTTTAGGGTGGTCCTAAAACTGACGACTTGTTCCTTGACAACTTCCCAGGGAGCGTCTCGCAGTTCTTCCATATTTTTACGGAATAGCTTGGCCTTCTTCATCCAGCTGAAGCCTAGCCATCGTGGCAGATAGAGCACTAGAACAAAAAAGCGAATCAGGGCTGGGTGAAACAAAATAAAAGAGGTTACTTACAGGCTGGGAAGGAATCGACGAGAAAGGCTCCAGCGCTTGCTGCTTCAGAAAAGTCGTGATCCCCGCGTTCCGCTAATTCCATCAGAGGATCCAAGCCATCTTGCAAATCGTATCCATGAGTAATTTTGAACACGATAGCGGCAATATTCCTGGCATCTGAATAAGATCAAGAATCCGCGTGAAAGGTAAATCACCAACCGTCTGATGTGGTTTAAGAATTGGTCAGGACTACGCAGTAGGCACCCCAAAAACTCCCGAGTCTTTTCCTCTTCCAGGGCAAAGAAACCTTGGACCTTGCGAGGAGTCAAAACTTCAGACATCAATTTGCGGTATTCACGCAGCCTGCTGCCGTAAGGACAAAGAGGCACACTGTCAACGTAGCCGGCACTGCAGCCAGAGTAAGGTCACGGGAGGTAACGAACAACTAGACAGACTTACAGTTCACCACCCATGATCAGACGCGGTCGGTCGGAGTATATTGCACCGCGTTGTTCTAGGAGATCTCCTAGAGCTTTGGGGGAACTCAAGATAATTATAGATTGCCCAACGGCCTTGATGTGTACTACGTCGCCTGGTGAACGGATGCATGTGAGTATGGTTCGATGCAACAAACGGATACTACTGACCGTACTGCTTGCTCCATTCTGTATATTTCAGCCAGGGATATGGCCCGCTCATATCCAAGGCATTTCCTAGGAAAGGAAGCCCCGAGGGTCCTGGAGGAAGTGGCCCATGGCGATTAAGGTTCTTCTTGATAAGTAGAATAGTCAGAACGACGGTAAGGACAATAGCCGTAAGGAGTGGAAGGTCTGGCAGAGAACCCATGTTAAAGAGAAATCGAGGTGGGGATGATAATGCTTTAGCTGAGTTGCGTTATATGGGCTTGCAGAGTGAACAAGGCCCCACAAGCACGGGGGGTGGATCCGAGCTCGGAGGTACCTGGTTCCTGCTACTTGAAGGTCGATATGCGAGGTTCTATTGATGAGAGTGGGCCGCGTGGATCTGATTCTGCAACCCTGGGTCCTGCGCAGGGTTCTAAGAGCTAGTAACAAACATGTGTTTCTGAGTTAACTTCGTCGGTAAGATTAGCGAGATATCAGAATTCCAGGTAAAGTTGGTGATGACGAGATCAGAAGTGCTTAGGAGTTCGGAAGTCAGCAGCGGGAGCGGTTACATCTCGACATCAGCTGCACAGCCGAGAATCCGTGTCATTAAGTTGAATGAAAGCCGATATGCCAGCCTCAGAGAACGAGTAATTAAAACAATGCTCCGCAGCTGCGACACGAGTTATGAAGGCGGTTCCAACGCGGAGTTACGGACCCATTCATGATTCAGGCTTCTGCAGCAGTGTCGGATGCGGTCGTTTAATGAACTTTCATGTCGTGGTTCGTGGTGGGGGAAATTTCTCAGGCGATCGGTGCCGAAGAGCCGCAACACGTTCCGGGCCCGATTATCAATCTTCCTCCCTAACTCCCACGAACCACTGAACCTTCATTTCAAGTTCCTTGGACTTTCTATCTGAAGCCTTCATACGATAACAGGAAAGTTTCTCGCGATAATATATTTCCTATATATTCAAAAGAATATTACTGTACTTTCTTCTTGGCCTAGACTCAAATTATCGTCGCGGTCAACTCCAACTTCCTCTTGGATGCGCGTTGATATCGGGCCTGGAAGGTTGAAACCGATGTGACCCCTTCCACATGTGCTCAAATTTTATTGTCAAGGAAAATGATGGGGATTCACAAGGAGAGAAAATCGCCGATCTGACCTTTTTCTTTCACCCCACCTTTCTCCAGCGTCTCTTGGTCACTCGAACACGGAGAAAAATGAGTACGGCAACAGAAATTCCTCCTCTTGACAACACGGTGCGTCAAGTCTGGCAAACACACTATTATTCCGCACTCAAACACTGCGGTAGATGGGGGCTCTTCTCGTCGGTGTCCTGTAAGTACTCAGCATCCTATAATTCAGTCCTTGTCGAGCGTTCAATGTTTGAACAGATTTTCTACCGCGTAAGTCAAGAACATCTTCAGTATGCTAATTACTTGACGCGAAACATCGGCATCAACTAGGCTATGGGGTACTACTTGCGTTCAAACGTTCGCTTACATCAATGTACGCGTTTTCTTCGCTATTTATCAGTTTTTCACGATAACTAAACATCTTCATCGCCAGCGCTATTGGAAACTTGACACTCTTGGCTTCCGGATTCTTGTGAGTTCAAAAGACGATCTTTAGGACTTCAATTCTGAAATCTGCACATAGGTTCTTGCAACATTGTAGGTGTGCTTGTACCCATCTCGATTATCTCACCTATCGCTCGCTAGTGCTATGGACACATTGCATGAAATCCTGATATGCCATACGATATACATCTACTTGGTTTCGAATTTCGCCAATCCTACACAGTTGGGGATAATCGAATGGTGAGTCAAATTGTCACTTTCGCACCACAACGGCGGACTCACACTCTGAATCAGGAGCATTCTTGTAAGTCCATGTATTGAACGAATACAAAATTTCGTTACTAAGGATCCACTCTCAGGTAGAGGTCATAGCATCAGTGCGTAATTCTTTGCGTTCTCTTCCTCAGCGAAGTATACTGATCTCTTTGACAGGCATGTGTGGCTTTCATGGTTCAGTCGTACGGTTTTTCCTCAAAAATGTGTTGTGTTGGCGCTGTGACAAACCTAAACCCGACAGATTCTTTACCTATCGTGTTTGGATATGTTAGTATACTTCTCTTCCTCATTTTTTTTTTACTTCTTTAACCGACGTTCGCGAACAGTGAGCCACAAAAATATCTATCTCGTGATATTCCTGGTATGAAGCTTCCGTCACGGCGCCGATGTGAAGCATTCTCACAAACCAAAGGGTTCTCTCGTTGCTGCGGAATTGATTGTGTGCATTGGTAGGTCGACTACATTGATTCGGCACGTTCCGATAGCTCAACATCTCCGTTGCAGCGTACTTTTCCAAAGCGTAAAGCTTAGTTTCTTGAGTATCATCATCCATCTTACCTAAGCTGTAGATGGGCGCTAGAGTCCTACTCCGAATCGTTTAAAGTTAGGGTTCGTGCACGTTCTCAATTCTACTCTTCGAGAGACTTACGAGTAATAGACGCTATCACAATCGATGAACGCTATTGCCGCGGCGGGAGATATCTCAATCTGTGGATCACTTATATTCTTACTGCATCGTTCCAAGTCTGGTATGAAAAGGTCAGCAGTCGACTCCTCGTCCTCACTCCTTGATAATGTCTTAAAGTATCTGTAATTGGTTAGGTCGGACGCGATGATGAACAAGATGATTCTGTTCACATTGAATACCGGGTTGCTTACGAGGTATGTCCGCGTGAGTCAAATGCTTTCGGATGTTGATCTATTTTTCATGTAGCATCTGCGCCATCATGTCTCTCATTATGGTAGGTTCAGCTCTTTATTGTAAATAAAGTATCTGAGCGTTTCAGATTTTGGTTTACCCTGACACATTTCTTTACATCACATTCTTTTTCAATCTTTCAAGACGTGCGTTGTCATATTTTTCTCGCGCAAACATCATCTGACTACTAACTTTCTAGTGTATTCTAATTCTCTTCTGGCGACGTAAGACTGCACGACTGCCATATCGACTGGCACTCGTATTAACCTTTGTTTCTTAGTCTCAATGCGCGCAGCGGTCTGAAGACGACTGTAGATGGCTCGGCAATGGGTGCCTCTTTCACTTTGGATAGCGAAGGCAGACGTGGAGCTATCTCCACAGATGCTTCTGTTAGTATTGGTTTGCCGATATATAATTCTTTGCTAACCTTTGACCTCCAGAAACCCAGACATATTGTAATCAACCGCAATGTAGATGTTGAGGTGCTCGGAGACTACGAGATGGACTCTGTTAGTGTCTTCTGATTGTTCCCCACGTCTTTTAGCATTAATTTTCTTTTGGCTAGCGTCAATTTGACTCTGAACCAAAATAAGACTTTCTCAGCGTGCTGGGCATTTAAAAGTGGAAGGAAATACGGCGGCTACAAGTAGTAGCCCCGGGCTCTTGTCCTAAAGGGCATGAAAACGGATTCTCCCACTGGATCTTCACAATTAATAATATATGGGGCGTTAGCTCCTTATTTAAGTACATTTCGTTTGGCGCAATGTACGATCTCGGGTCGTACTGTTATTTTCACTGTAAACAGATTTTAAAATTAAAAGTTCAGTGTCGCACACGTGACCCTGACTTCCTTTCTTTCGGACCACCACGATCTTGAATCTTGAATCTCTGTACCAATGAATGGCCAGCTTCCAGCTACCTGATATACTCAGCTATATTCGATCTTTCGACCTACGAGCTAACAAGCACTGTCGAAGGATAACTGATGCGTCAGAGGCGTGGATTCGCAGCCAAGAGCCTCCGATACTCACTGAGGGAGAGCGCGAAACGCTGGCCGGCGTGAAAGCAGGTCTCCTTACGTCCTTATGTTTCCCAACGTGCGACGGACCTCAGCTTCGTCTCTTCACGGACCTCTGCACCCTGATGGTCTATTCCAATACGCGACTCTGGCGCCAACCCCTACAGTCTTGTTGGTCTGGCGATGGTACAGGAAATGGAGTCGACCTTTTCGCTGGTCACACATTATTGGTGCAGTGAGTATCGCTCAATTGTGGAATTCGGTCGTTCTGATTCTTTAGTCTCGTCCCTCGCATCCAGAAGATATATGACAGCGCATCTCAGATGTGGAAGGACAGATTCACGGAATCCATCCGAACCTACCGCTCTGCACAGCTCCAGGTTATCAAGAACCTAGATCACGTCCCTGGGATTGCAGAATACCTCGAACTTTTGCCAGACCTGAGTGGTATCAAGATCGTCCTCGACTTCATAGAGCCTGCCGAAGGGCTGGATATTGAGGGAAAGGCGACCGAGGATGTTGACCGTCTTCGGCAGCACGCCGTTAACATCATTGCCTGGACTGTGGTCTGTACGTTCCTTGATTTTTTCTTTTGGTTATTGACAAGGACATGCAGGACATTGTCGGGTACAACGTAGACCAGTCCATCAACAAGCAGTACAACCTCGTTTCTCTTCTCATGGCCCATAAGCGCTTGCCGGCGCAGATTGCCGCCCAGCAAGCAGGAACGATGGTGAAGGGTGCCCTCGACAGTTTCCTGGAGACGGAGCGTCGGATTGTGTCAGCTTTAAGGCAGCCCCCGGCTCCTTCGGGCCGATTTGCATGGATATGGAGTGCGTTGAAGCCTATAGAAAGTACGATAGAGGACAACAGCAGCGAAAAACGGGAAATCGATGATCTCATGCTGTGGATGCAAGGGCTCCGCGACTGCATCGTCGGCCATACGAATTGGGTCTACGAGACGGACGTGTTTTTTGGGACGAAAGGAGAGGAAGTACGAGGTTTTGGATGGGTTTTCTTGCTCCCCAAAGCAAATGCAGATGGCGCTTAGAGCCGGGATAACTTCGGTAGTGAGAAATTCATCGTTTGCAGTTTCATTTATATAATAATGCGATGATGACAGTTGTCCAAGGCAGACTTGAAGCTACAACGAGCCAGGTCTGCAGATGGCACGACGGTCATTCCTTCATCTCCGCCGGACTTGGTGGTTTGGATGCAGACCATGTCCTGCCCTCGACTACACTTTATGGACGACCATCGGACCGATGTCATCTAGAGAGTGAAACTTGTGTAGGATGTACTGTGGTGATATGGAGGATTAACGTACACGAGCCCCGGTTGAGAATGAAGCCCTCTAAACATGCTCTGTAAACATGCACGCAGACCAACCCTCCATCCTCCATCTCGTTTCCTCCCTCCGTAAATCCCGGGGACATTTTCCGATGCTTGGAGTACAATTCAACACGTCGTGGAGTACGCACCACGGACAGCCGTACCAATAGTCGCATCTATATGTTACCTCGCCGCGAGGTTGGATAAATCCCTATGGCGCGTCATGAAATCTTCTACATGCTGGCCGTAGTCATCACACTACATATTGAACGGCCGGACCGTTTTCAAAAACCAATATTTTCACGATTTGAATCAGGCAAGAGACTAACTGATTCCTGCCATCGAAGCAAATCTGGTCGAAATCTGGTATTCGGGCGGAAGCGCTTTCTTCGCTTTCTGAAGCAAATTCCGGGATTTTGGTCCGGGCGGAATGACATCCCAGATATCATGTCCTCAGTCCGTAGCTCACTGGCATGCAGAACAATCGTAGACTATTCCAAACATTTCGAGCGGTAGGCGGGTGGCATGAAGGCCCATTTTCTGGACACAAATTGGGTGGTCAGGCGTAAACGCCGCCAGGGTCTGTCTTGGTGCCGGTGCTTGCATGACGCCAGTCATCCGGCGCGGAAGCAGTTATGGTATGCCCTTTGGCACCTCGTGCAGTACCTCCCCAAGTATGACTTTCTCAGCGTTCTTGACCCTGGTGTTTCTGAGCGTGAACTAGCAAGGGTAGTTCCTGAAGTTGTTAGTGCTAAAATGCCGTGCCGTTGGTCTTCTTATTTCGTTATGTGCCCCGTCAGGTAACATTTACTCGACGATTTAATTATACGCTTACTTCTTCCGAATTCGTTCAATGATTGCTCCCGTCCAAGCTCTTCCTTTTTTTAAACTCCATCATCGCATGCTCTGAAACCTATGTACGGAGAAGATGCGTGTCGGCACAATTACTGCACTACTACTTCCAAGGGATTCGATACTACTGCCGACTCGGACACTTGAAAATCCAGACCAGAGTCGCTTCTTTTTAAATAGCGTTGTTGAGAACCGAAGAGGTCTTTTATCCTGGGTGGCTGTCTATTACCTCCGTCCAGACTCAGTTGGAGAACGCTATCCAGTGTAGTCAGCAGTGTACTATTCCATCAACAATAACGACGCGTCCTCGCTGAATACATGCTGGAAATATACGTTAGTACAGTCAGGATTAGAAGGGAGTTCAACTAGCCGAAAACACGGGTTTCGGCAGCAAAATAAGGGACTATAGTAGTTCATTACTGAGAGATGCACTTACTAGAATAAGGGACAATTTTTGAGCATTTTTCATAGTACAAACGCCGGTAAGATAGATATAGTAGTCTATAGGTCCTCAAGTTCTACTAAGACGTGTTACTCTGTCTGGGTTGCCCGCTCGTGAACTCGGGTTGGGGAATGAGTAGAGGGTAGTGAGATTTGGTTTTCGTAGTGCAGTAAATGCAGTTACCTGTAACCTGCAAGTATGTCGAATTTGGTCTGACCACAGAACTTTTGATTGCTATTGAAAGCTTGATATTGAGACCAGATTCAAGCGGCCACACGAGATGAAACCATATGCGGTATATTTAGGTAGTATCCAAGAAGACACCCTGGTCTTCTTGACCGAAGGAAACTGGTGCTCCATCGTCCAGTGGAGGGAAGGGTCATCCCGGTCCAACTTCCCCGCAAGTTCTCGAAGTTTTTGCTCACTAAGTAATTCCCGCAATTTTTGTGTATGTTCGGTAGCGATGAAAGTGATAAAGGTGGCGACATTGAGGGCATCAACGGGGTTAGAAATGTCGAACGTTCTTACGTTGTGTTCGTAAATGCTCCCCTGCTGGATCAAAATATAAGTTTGAGACAGATAGGCCACACAGAGAAAAAACATACTTTGTGATCCTTCATATGGGCACTTACAATGGTACCCAAAGTGCCATCGGTTATGACGCTGTATACCGGGAAATTGGTAATCCCGACAGCGGCAAGGAACTTGAGACAGGCAACAAGGTCCATGCGGCTTTGGTTGACACCATTCTTCCCAGCACTCTCGAGGAACTTTTTGTTCTCGTTGATACAAAGAACAAATAGCAGAGCGCCAACAATGGAGAGATCCTTAGCACTGGAAACTGAAGCAATTCCCGGGTTGTTGTCCTGAGTCATTGAAACATCGTTGCTGACATGGAACGCCTGTAGAGGGCTTTCCAATAGTGTCAAAGAGGCCGGCAGTATTGTGTCTGTGGCGCTGCAGTCAACGGCGACTTGTTGCCGAGAAGTCACGAAGGTATTCTTGTTGAATGCATTCGGATAATCGTGTTCGTGTGCAGATGAGATGGGGGTCTGGTCAATCGCCTTTTGCTCGCGAGTAGGCTGAGTGACGAGAGAGAACTTTTTAAGACGAGACCGTTGTGTGGTGGTCATAGTGCCAGCTTTGGGGAAAATAGGGCGCGTGAGTGTGACGAGGCTGTCGCACTTGGCCTGCTTGGGTTCTTTGGGAGCCAAATTCGGAGTCGGTGAATAGACACGAGTTTCACTCAAAAATAAGGCGGAGGCGCGCGCAATGGCAGAGAGCCGTGAACCTTCTTCGCCACCAAATTTGAGTGCACGCTGAGTGAAATTGAGGGCATCAGTTATCCACTTTAAGCGTATAGATCCCAAGGCGTCGACCACCTCCGGGGAAGCGCCATATTCGTCGTTCCTCGGGAGCTTGATCATGCGCTCAAGGCTGTATCAGAATGTTATATTAGTAAAAACAAGGATTGATTTCAGAGACACACCGAAAATTCATATCGCCGTTTTGATGGATATCAGAAGCAATGCCTAACAGCATGTCCCAGGCTGACCGCGCTTCAGCTTCGGGTATGTTTTCCCTTCGCGCACTCGCTTTCATATCTCGGGCCTTCCAAGATGCTGTCATAATCCTCTCCATCTTTTCTTTGAGGTGTACGCAGATGGAATCAGGAAGAGTGTCGCTGCTCAGAAATCGCATTTGACCAGAATCGAGATTCTTCTGTAAGATGTCAAGCTCCGCCTGCACTGCCGGATCGGAGGATCGTGTTCCCTGTTAAACCGAGTAATCAGTCGTCAAAATAAGCACTAGTAATATTCCCAAGCATATATATGTACGCACCGTAAAGAGTGGTGGCGATTGGTACAGATCAGTGTACCGCTTATACATCTGTGTGACCGTATTTTGTTCGTCAATGTCAGATGGATAAATATCTGGTTTAATACCCCTCCAATACATCCATGAATGGACGCATCCACTTGTATCTCCAGTTTTATGGTGGGCCGCGGCAAAGCTGAGAGAACCATCAACTTGAATTGTCTTCGGGTTGAACAAGCGCAAAAGTGCCTACCCGCTGGCCGAGTATTTCTTGGATCTAACATCGGATAAGTCGTCGTCACCGTCGAATTCCTCATCACTCGCATAAAGTGCATCTCCTGGAGCACCTTCACTGCTTGTGAGAGACGGAACTAGCGAAAGCAAGGCTTTACAGACATCAAGATAACCAACAAAGCTCTCACGGTGGCGTCGTTAGCGGTCTGGGATAGCTATGTCAACTGACAAGCCGTTGCAGCGATATACTTTGCACGAACCTCTCTCCCAAAGCAATTGGTAGAAGGCTTACTTCGGCACTCGTTTGCTCTTCGACGAAGCAACGTTTCTTGATTGGCTGCGAAGAGGCTCTGAAGTTCCAAGAGATCATCTAGGCAATTCCGACAAGGCTACAGGAAGGACTTACCCTTCAGAGATCAATGCGGGTTGACTTGCAGCTCTGAACGAAATTGAGCATAGAGCGAGTATGAGAAGGAAAGGTACAAACGAGCCGCCTTTCCGAGAGGGTCTCGCGTCACCTTACCTTGCGTGGTTGACAACCTTAAGCCATGCACTGACTTTGTCAAAAAGGTTCGCAAAAAGCCTACATGCAGGAATAGTGTTAGGAGCATGGTCAGATCGCCATTCAAGAGCGTCGACTTCGCGAAAACCATCTTGATAAGCGATGAATTTGGCATCATATGTTGATTGCAATTCGTGGAAGTAGGAGTGTAGTCTGAATAAGATAAGGATGAAGGAGAGGGAATCGAATGGATTTTGAAGGTCAAAAACCCCAGACGGATGGTTCAATGTAGCGATGCGCACGGCATGAACTGAGGGCTGACAACATAGTTAGCGATACAAGGAGCCTAAAATATGGCATTTGACTGACGCACCAAATCGTTCCAGATGTTGGGTCTATCAAGCCAGGCAATGACCAGCTGTATCTTTGACAGGGATGGAGCAATGATAATACCTATGGCAGGCTGCTTCATTTTCCATACATGCCGCTGATAGAGGGTGCTCGCCAGCATGCCCCAGATCGTATCATCAGTGCCCACACACAGCAAGGATAGTAAGACGGAAGCGCGTGTCGTATCAGGTAGGATGGAACCATTGACGAGATACGGATCTGGTTTACACACCGGATCTGGCTTCGCCGTTGCATCCTCGTCGAGAGGTGCTGTGCTGGATTTGTCGCCAGAGCCTTGACTACACCATTCTGTAGATTCAGATTCCGCGTTGCGATTCCGAAATCCTCGACAGAATTCTGAGGCAGTCCAGCGGTCGGATACCGATGTTTCGGATGCTTCAGACTCACTGTTGTCAGAGTTGCGCTGGTCGCTGTTATGCCTTCGAATTCCTTCAGAGACTTCTGAAACTGGACTGAGGTCTGAGACCTCGGAATACCCTGATACCTCTGAGCTGCTACCGACATCGACATCCGACTCATGGTCTTTGCCTGAGTCAGAACTGTCCTCCCTGATAGCACGATGCAATAAGAGGCAGGGCGCTATCATAGTCTTGGAGGTAAATTTCATCAGCGGGTTAAAACCATGCGTCGGGTGTTTGGGTACAGTGATTTTGATGTTCTCACTAGATTGAAATTGTTAGTTAATCGATACAAAATCTCGATGAGGGGCTTTCCTTACACGACGATATCGTCACGCCAAATCTTCCCCAAGATGTAACTGATGAAGAATAGGACATGGGAGTAGATTGATTCCTGGGTTTTACGCATAATGCTGGTCTGCAAAGAATCTACAGTGTTCAATATGAAACTGAAGTAGATGTCGAGGTGATCATCCCTTTCATTGTTTCGTGGAGGCGGTATAAACTGGCTTGAACGGTCAGCATCTGGTTTCGCAAGCTCGTCGATAAGATATTCTAAATGGCTAGAATGATTTGGAAACGGTCCCTTCACAAAAGTATTAGAGGGGTCTTAGGATAGTGCGATGATATAATCACCTTCCGCACCCAGTCCGGCAG
This sequence comes from Armillaria cepistipes, assembly GCA_900157415.1. NCBI lineage: Eukaryota > Fungi > Basidiomycota > Agaricomycetes > Agaricales > Physalacriaceae > Armillaria > Armillaria cepistipes. Next base: position 2,936,830 of record FTRY01000005.1, read on the forward strand.
TGGCTCCTCCAATTGCCTCAGGAGGTCTTCTGCATCTGACGAAGCCTCAGCTGTATCAAGGTGGAGAGTAACATTTCGAGCATCTGACCAGAACGCGGCCATTGTGGCCATTGGGATGTTGAAGGAAATGAGCGTTCGACCGGCCCGAAGTGTCTCGTTACGTAACCACAAAGCCGTCAGGCACAAGCCAGCCACTTTGTGCAGCAGCAAATTCATCACCTTTTCTGTTCATTTCGTACTTATCCTATAAACGGCGTAAGACACAGCGACCGTCCAATTTCGAACTCATAATCTATCTCGTCCTTCCCCAGGAGCGGATGGTTCTGCTTGACGGTAGTACCCGTTCGAGAAGTCTTGACTAGACTGGCTGCAGCTCCCCTACGGCAACGCCATGTACTAGTCTGTCTCTTTCGGAATCATCATCAGGAAAGATGCGGGGTAAGGAAACAATAAACAAGCTATCCTTTTCTCTAGTGTCCTCGATGATGGTTTGAAAGAAGCCGCGGAAGCAAATCGAATATCCCGCTCGACTTTTACAAATGTAGAAGAAGCCCGTCACAGTTTCAGGTAGGAACTTGGGGACAAGGAACTGCGGGAGAGCTTGAAACTCTAGGGGGGTGAGTCCTGTTGACACCTCTTTTCAGCGATTCCGGCGCGAGTATGCAAGACACTCACCTTCATTTGACTGACTGTCTCTTTGTCGTGGAATTCGGTATCTCTAAACTTGATGTCTGACCATTTGATTCGGCCAGGGTAAGGACACTGAGTTGGTTACGACAGTCATTTGTTCTTCATCGGGATTAGATGGAGACAAAGAAAGAAGTAGCAGAGAAAGGAGTATCATTCGAAACCACGGGAGCAAGGGCTCAACGTGTGGGTAGCGCTGAAGAAACGAGGAAGTGGCGTGCTCCCCACAAACAGTCCACGTCGCGCTTCCCACCATTCACAGTAAGAACACTCCAAGAAGTTTCGTGTTTCCCTTCTTATGAGGGCAGGTCCATCAGGATCAACACTCCGGCACATGACTGTCGCGTGCTCAGATATCCTGGTTCTGGACGCCTCCGCAGTCATTGGGAGGGACTGATGCTTGTGGGTCAGAGTCATACCCGAAAACTACCCAAAGTTGGCCCGAATGTGTTTGTCGCAACTGGGATTGGACAGATAGAGGATCGGTTTTGAATTTGGGTCCCGGCCCTTCAGAGGGATGCCGACACGCATGATTCACGTTTCAAAGAATCAGCCCAAGACAGATAGCAATGTTCAGAATACAACAACAACAGCGAATACAGATTCCTCTAAATAAGTACGCTGGAGAGAAATTAGAGAAAAAGATGTCGGGATAATAGATGGCACATACAATAGATTACAACAATAAAGATCGGTTGAAATCTGAGGAACAACATCAGAGAAGTAATGCGGGAGCAATGAAGACTGCTCACCACTTCCTCCTCCTCGCATATTGCCAATACAGCAAAAGTGCAAATGCTGAGATGACTATCAAACCACCACAAAAAACGAGCCCACCGACCAGGCCCGCCAATGCTGCTTTGCCTGCTTCCAGATCTCTGCTATCCTCTTCGGTAATACAAACGGCACCCAGCGGGCAAGCGGCGACCCCAACAAAGACCAGCATAAACCCACATGGGATAAATTTTCCCCAGCGAGTCCACCACGTCTGAGGTTCGTCGTCATCGAAAAAATCCTCTCTTGGGGATTGCTTCTCTGGGGCCAGCAGTATCCAAATTGCGAGTGCGAGCGGTAGTGCCAGTATGGTGCCCCCAGTCGCTCCTGCTGCTGCAAAGGATCTGACTGGGACGCGCCCACCGATAATAGCCCGCCCTAGGGATGCATATATGGTAGAGAACAGCGGTGGGAGGGGTAGGAAGAATAAGAGGAGAATGCATGTCTGGAAAATGGTCCTTGGCGGAAGCCATGGTGTCGGTAGTACTCCCTGCACTTCCTGCGCAGCCTTTTCATGTACTTGGAGAGTCGAATTACGGGGAAGGGGATCAGAAGGAGCGTGGGCGTCGTTATTAGATGAAGATATTATAGGATTGTTGGGCGGTAAAGGTGGGACAGCAGATGAAGGTGGTGGGTAGAAAAAGCCGACTGTCGAGCGCGGTGTCGGTACGCCTCTCTCCCAAGGCGAAGGGCTGTCGTCGTCGACGTCGCGCGACCACGGCAGCGAAAAGCCAGGCATCAACGAAAAAGACGGTGGTGGATGGGAATGGACATGCACTGCCGGCCCAGAGCGCTGCCTGGCGGTGACATTCCTTCTTTCGTTTCTTCCATCATGTCAATTTATACACGGGCGCGCCCCACAGTGTCTGCCGTTAACACCGACGCTAACGAGGATCCGGAAATAAGTACCTCGGGACCGAGAAAGGTGGCGGAGAAGAAAACAGGCAGCTCGGTATCGCTCGGTACGTGCTCGTCGTCGCTCTGTGTATATACGATGGTGACAGGATAACTGAAGGGTTCGAAGGGTTCGGTTACGAAATGGAGGCCTCGTTATACGTAAGGCAGCTCGCAACCCGAATTGCCAAATGAGCATCGCGATGGAAACCTTCCCTTTCTCTCTCCCTGCCAGGATATCCTGCGCTATATCCACGTCTTGCCATCAAATGGTCACAGAACGGAAGCCAGGGCTCGAGAATTCTCTTTGAGGAGCAGGCCGTCGGTCGCAGTCGGCAGCAATTATCCCTGTTAGACTGACTCTGACAAGGATATGTCGCCAATTTCAACATGAGAGAGTTATTCGTGGTGGGAGGATGTTCAGCGTCGAACTACTCGCTTCGAGGTGCGTTTATGTGCATATATGCGTCTTTTTTCCTTCTCAGTATTCTCCAAGGCTCAGCTAGAAATCATCGACCCTCTATCGGTTATCACCGGTAGTCAGTACTTTAGTAGTCAAACAGCCCAGGGACAAATCGCTTGGTTATGGGTGCGTCCATTTACCGATTCTTTTTTGACTTCCAATTGACCTTTTCCAAGAAAATCGACTACCAAGTTCTACATATCTATAGGATTAACGAAATGCCGTATTATTGGGCTCCTCCGATGCGAAGATTCTTCTGACTTCGTGATTTGCCAACGATGTCTTCTACTTTACGCAGCGAAAGAGCATCATCGTACTCCGGACCACTCCTACCGCTCGTTTCCTGCCCCATCGATGGCGTAAAACACAGCGATCCCTCTAATTTGGGGCTCATGATCTGCCTCGGACTCTGCGGGAGTGGATGAGTCTGATTGGTCGTAGTGTTTGTTCTAGAAGGCTTGACGGGACTGCGGCTGCGGCTCCTCTGTCCACGAGATGGGAGCGCCGTGTACTTGTCCGTCTCTGGCTGACTTCCCCAGAAAAATCCTCCGAGACCGCCAGACGGAGTCTTCGTCACCGCTGGCGTGGGCAGCGGTGATTCCTCGACAATCCTGAATCCTCCTGTACTCTTCCCTGTCACGCTCCTCCCCAAACCACCACCTTCGACAATCATATCCGAATCGGCCCGGACATGGTTCCTGCGTCTCGACACGACACGCTGAGGCCTTCCCCCGACTGCACGCGAAGACGGTCTCCGGGCGCTTGCCATGAATTCCTCATCACTCTCGTACGCGTCCAGGAACGACATCCCGTCGTCATCATGTTTCTCTTCTTCATAGTCCTCGTCTCCTTCTCCAACCTGAGAATAGACCGATACTGAGGCCATCGTGGCAGTCGTGTTCATACGCGAGACTCGAGTGGAGGCAGTGTTTGCCCGTGACGGACGCGAAGATCTGGTTCGCCGTGGGTCAGTAGGAGGAACGAGGAATGCCTTTTCCTGTCTCTGCGTCTCTATCGCCGGCCACGCAAATCCTTCGTCAGCCTTCACTCTTCCCGCCTCCGAGTCGTATGCCGGACCGACCTCGAGTTCCGTCTTTCCTCGCCTGCCTTTCCGTGTCAAGCATCCCCAGCCAATCCATGCGCACAGACTTCCCAGTATGGCGCCGACGATTACGAGAACGGGTATGAGGTACATGCTAATCTTGTTCCCGCTCGGCTGCTTCTTGGGATATGTTACCAGGCTGGGAAGGGCGGACTGTGAGGAGGAAGGGACCGAGATTGTTATCATGGATACCGATGATGTGGGAGTGGTCGAGGTCGACGAAGCCGAATTGCTGCTGCGCGTGGTACTGTTGGTGTCATCCGAACTTACGGCGACCGAAGCGATGCTGCTCAATTCTGTCGGTTCTGGTGGCATACCACCAATCTCTACGGGAATCGTGGGCGGAATGGCGCTGGGCGTGGTGGTTGTAGAGGCGACACCCCCCGGAGGGTACGGCCACCAGTAGTCGTAGCTGCTCGTCGTGGTTGGAATCGCATTCGCTCCAGGCGGGATGAGTTGGCGATTTTCGACTTTGGTGGCAAAGGCGGGAAGACAGAGCGCGAAGATGAGAGCTGCCTTCATGGTGGTTAAAGGCGGGCAGGCTTCGATCCGGATGTTTGGCCATTTTTGCTAAATTTGGCCGACACGACTTTATTCTCCTACGTTCAGCTGGCGTGCCTATCATTCTTCCTCAAGTGTGGCAGCACTACCTCAGAGCTGTCTTGCTCGATGACGCCGACCTTGTCATACAATGTGGAGTGTCTTTGATTAGATATTGTTTGTTGGTTCGCAGCAGCTCGCGGTACAGCGAGGAAGCAAAAGACGCGACTACTCACATGGAATGTTCGGAAAATGCAGCGGATGATCCAGGAATAGTATGATGGTCGTGGACATTCGCAAACTCTCCTTCGACGAGGATGTTCGGTCGAATTAGGGCGCCGCTGTTGTCATTTCATTTCTGGCAGCATTCGAGCACTGGGCATTATGGGGTAGGATCATCTACGTAACTGCGGGATTCCCCTCCCTTGTCGAAGAAAGATGGACCTAGCGCCAAGTAGCATGAGCAAGGCGCACTGGTATTTCGTCTGATATTTCGACATAATCCATACTCGAACCGCTGATAGTTCGTCAGCAGAAGCTACTACCGTTCCCATCTCACGCACAATTCTGGTGGCGTAAATTTGAAATGGCCAGGCGGTGAATTCCTCTTTGAGACCTGACGATTTGCGTCCGCGGATGCTTCCTTTCGAATGTACCGTCGAGAGTGTATGGCTGATACTGTCTCGAGAGATTACAAAGCGAACTCGAAACTTAAACAATAACAGCTCTGTCTCGATGCTTCTGTCTCAGATCTCCTCACCTCGATCCTACAGTGATTGCTCGTATCTTACTCGCCACCATGTCCAAATCACCCACTGAACTACCCAAACTACACACCTTTGATTGTACCGGCGATACATTGCGCACCTCCTGCCAACACGAACCTCCTCCAGTACGTCGTCAACAGTCCAATGTTCATGAAGGACATAACTTACGAATGTGGGATTGCCAGATAGCAAGCATGGCATCCGGTGACCATGCGAGCTCGGAACAGGTGTGATTGGAGCAAGTATTCGTAAACGTTCCTTACTGATTTTGTGCTGCAGCTGTCTTCGGCGAAGCTTTCGGATCCAGGGAGCCCTTCTGTAGGTGCTCCTGTTATATCTCATATCATCACCATCAACGAGCGCTCCTTTTAGTAGGATTTATTCAACTCAGCTTGTACCTCCTATTCTAAGGTACATCGTTTCTATGTGTAATCTAAACTTGTCGTTCTAACCATGGTCTAGTATGATCAAGAGATATTCCAAGAGCTGGAGGAGCTGGAGGCGAGGCTTGCGCAAGAGTACGGCATGGCGGGGCCTGACATGGACGCTGATGCGGTTCGCCAGGAGACCAGAGACAGATCAACGTCCCAAAACGATCCCCGTTACAAAGACTACCAGCAGCTTTACGAACTCTATTACCTCCGTCGCCGTATGGCTAGGTCCACGGTCACTGATGGGGTAAGCAGAAAGGTATGCATGCAGTTGGTATTCGTTCGGCGCGATATTGATCAGCGACACTTCAGACGAGTCCGCAGATCGACGGCTCTCGGTTTTGGGCTGTCATCATCGGCATCGACAAGTACAAATATTATCCCTTGAAAGGCTGTGTGTCGGACGCGCTTTCAATCCAGGACTACATCACCAAAGACCTTGGTGTTCCTCAGGACCACATCCACCTTCTCCTCGACGAATCCGCCACTCGTGCTAATATCGTCAATACACTGTGCGGCCTATACAGTGACAATCGCATTCTTCATGGCGACGTTATCCTCATTTACTTCGCTGGAAACGGCTCCAGTTATCCAGATCCTGAAGACCGGGATATCTGTCCTGATGATGCTATTGATGCAATCTGTCCCATCGATCGTGGCAACGAAGTCGACGGAACTGTGATCCCTGACATCAGCGACCGAGAGTTTATTTCTATCCTCTCCGCGATCTCTTCCGTCAAGGGACATCGAATCACTGTTCTCCTCGACTGCTTTTTCTTCGGAAGTCATATTAGGGGTTGGCCGATAGAGGGAGGTCGAACAATGCCTTCACTGCTCTACGATTCCTTGCTTGATATGCTTCGTGCTGCAGACAAGAACATGGCCCACTTCCCTGGCTATCATACAGTTTTGGACCCGGATTGGAGCCCGGATCTAAGCTGCTTCGTAATGATGGTGGGGACTCAGGAGAATGGGTATGCGAGAGAGGTAAAAGGGCAGCATGAATTTCACGGTGTTTTCACAAACTCCCTTCTTCATGCTCTTCGGTCCGACGACCTGCCAGAACGACCGACGTACATTGACGTCCTATTGACAATGCAGATGCTGGATTTTCAAACACCGGTCATCATTGGGAGTTTTCGTAGGGACATGGGAATCTGGTATCAGGATTAGAGATATTCGAATTAACAAGTACTTGTCAATTACGCGTTGGAGCAGAATCGAGTCGCTGTTGTTGGCATACGACTTTCTTCTGAAAATGCGTGAGTCCTGAAGACAACGAGAAGCAAAAACTGGGAAGTACTAACAGTTCAATGAAGTGCGGCAACCGCCGAGCGAGCACTCACACTACTTTAAATTTCCCAATTCGAATCAGTAGGAGGTTAACCCTCGAAAATGAAACGAACCAGTCCATTTCATAGCTTCATTCATGCAAGGATCTTGAAAATAGGCTGTGGATAATCATTGTAGTACAAGTGATCAGAGCAATGTGTTACTCAACCAATATTGGTGATACGATGGCTTTGCATTATCGACATAGGTCGCCTGAGTCACAGGATCACTGAACTGACTATCCGGCTCTCGGAATTCCACCACTTCGAAATCCACCATTACCATCTGCATATCCCTACAATCCGCCTCATAGCGCAACGGGCATCCTTTTGTCGAGCAGAACGGCCCGTCTTTGCGCCTACGACGTAATATCACGTTCCTAGGCTGCATGTCTCGCTGTGCAACCCCCAATGCATAGATATCGAAGAAAAGCCGGAGGGCCGCATCGAAGAGGGCGTCCTTGTGCGTGCTACACAGCGCCTCCTTCTTTTCCATGGGAGCAAGGTCTCGTATGTCCTTGCCATCGATGTACTCCAACAAAACAACGTTGACAGTTCTATCGTGCTGAGATGGTAGAGGAGCTACAAAATGGCCATAGAAACGCGGAAGCTTCGTGCCGCAAAGGCTCTGTAGACGTTGGTATGCCTGTGTCTCCCGCGAGACAAATAGATCGAGGAGGCTGAATGGGTTGAAGAGCTCCGCCTCTCCAAAATAAACGGGATCATATATTTTTGCGACCACGGTCGATGGGTATGTGGCGTTAGATGATTTGAGGACATGAGCTGTCCAGACATGGGAAATACGTTCAACACTGCAGAGAAGCCGCTTATCGAGGACGATTGAAACATTAGCAGGCCTGGGAGGAACAGGAACACTGCGAGCTATGGAGGCATCCAGGCGATCTGCAATCTGGGTCATGACCAACGCACCCTTCGCGTAGGAGCCCCGTTCATTTACAGGACAATCTGGTGGCGGATGAGGGTATAGCTGCAGGGAGGCCCCAGAAAAGTAGGTGCTCTCCAGGCTTGGGACTACCTTTGAGGTTGACATCTCTGGATTCTCGGTCGTTCTTGTTCAAGTCAATCGCGATCTTCCCCCTGATTAAATATCCGACTGAAATTTTGAATTCCAAACCACGTGTCTTTGACGCGTCTCTCTAAGGTTCTCCCTTCACATCTTTGGTAAACGCGACATTAGGGCTAACTACAGAATATTCAGCTTTATGAGTATACTAAGAAATCCCCGCGGAAATAAGCCAACACGTAAGTAAATCCATACGAGAACCTAACGGCGACTAACTAGTATCTTCGCCATGAGAAGCTCGAATATCTCACAGACCTGCCATCGGCGTCAAAAGTTGTATCTCTGCTGTCAGATTTCCCCTGATCTTCTTCCAAAGTAGCCCTAGTTTTCATAGTGTTTTCACGTATTCTCCGCACTCTTCTGCTTGCCAAAACGACCACCGTACATTGACGTCCTGTTGACAATGTCGATGTCGTATTACCAAACTCCGGTTTTCATTGAGAGTTACCGCAGGGACATGCGAATCTAGTTTCAGGACTAAAGATATTCGAATAAATCATCATTTTTTGTATTCGTCAGTTCTGTGTTTGCCTCACTTTGCTAAGAATCAAGTTGTATTATATTCGAGCGAACGACCGCGCCCCGTTCCAGCATAAAAGCTTTCGGAAATTCATCCTACTCTTTCCTCAACCTCCTTGTCCACTTCCTCTGGGCTACGTCTCGTAACGGCGCTTTGATAATCTTCCCAGAGCTGGACGTGTGATCTGCAGCTCAATCTTCAACACAAAAACATCCTCGGTTGAGCAATATGGTACCCACCGAAACCACGATCATACAAAATAATCATCACCGGAACGGCAAATTCAGGTAACCTTCCCAGAAGATTCACAATGATGAGAGCCTAAAGGTTAAGAACACTTACAGTTTCTCTGCAGTCGCTTTGAGTTTCTCTTCATCGATTATTCCGGCGTATCCAGGCTTGAGCGTAACGAATGCAACAGGCAACTCCCCTATATGTTCGTCAGCTACGCCAACTACGGCTGCTTCCAATACACCTGGTTCGGTATAGAGCGCGTTCTCGACGAAAACAGAATCCTATGTATTCGCTTATTACTGAGAGATTATAACATACTCCAATGGCACTCACAACGTTATAACCATCCCTAATGATGATATCTTTGATCCTGTCTGTGATGTAAACATAACTGTCCTCGTCCATTCGTCCCAGATCACCGGTCATCAGCCATCCGTCTTTAGTAATGACCTACATCGAAGTTCAACAACCGAAGACACCTGCAAATAAGGGACCGCACCTGATCAGTAGCAGCTGCGATGTCGTCCCGGGATGTGAGCCTGTCCATCAGTGAAATAAACGACCTCCAGACCAACCTTTATCTCCATAATATCCCTTCATCACATTCGGACCACGAAGCCAAATCTCTCCCACTGCTCCAGGCAGAACTTTGACGCCGTCCTTCATTATCAGAATCTCGCCGACGGGATACACCAAACCGCTACAATCAAAGCAGCTTAGATACAAGAGAAAGAGAAAAAGACAGACTGACCAACTATCTGGCCTCGCATCGTAATCTGGTCCGCCTGGAAGGAGATCAGGAAGGTGTCGTTTAGGAAAGAATCTTCTCACCGAAGCCTACTGCGCTTGCGTTCGTCTCGGTTAGACCATATGATTGGAACCTACAACTCAGCGTGGGTCGGTGCCGATTAATGGAGTGATTGGGATTGCACTCACATGGTGGCAAGAGGAAAATCCTCCTTAAACCTTTGAAGGTGAGACGCCGGAATGGGCGTACCTCCATACATTATGCGTTTTATTGATGTTCTTGATATCGTGCTCTCAGCGAACTCTCTAATCATCGAGGGCATGCTGCGACAAGGTTGATTAATGTGGAAAAATAAAAAATAAACACAAACCCGTTCAGTTGAGTGATATTTTCCGTTCTACACAGCCTAGGATGACACGTCAATCAGTTCCCATAAGCTATACTGAATGAAACGTGTGAAATTACTCCGCGGCTGCAAGTATTGAGTAGGAATGAGAACTTGAAACACTAGCAAAGTTGATTCTTGCCTTCCTGTACATTCCACGCGCGTGTTAGAACAACCTTATATCCTTGAAGGGTGCTCATTATCTGAAGATGGGTGAATAATACATCGTTTCAATGCCAGTTGCCGGTTTTACAGTCGCGAGGACTGAAGGGGTCTGTGACAGCATCCTTGGAATCAGCAGACCTCCCTGAGGACCCGCGCTAGGTGTCGGAACGAACGGCTCGCCCCGTCGAAGACAGTCTCTCCCTATTAATGAGCCCGCCTAGTACGATTCGTGAGGTCGATGAAATGCTTCGAGATATGAGGACATGCATTGAATATGGCAGTCAGTAATGCACGTTGTGAGCTCAAGACACCCTCTTAAGCAAGCAAAGAAATTAGTACACAGTCCGACCGACCCGACAAAACCTACATACTTGGTAAGCCAGTGGTACCCGATGTGAAAGCAATTGTCGCGTCATCTTCCGGTAAGATTTGAGGATCGTCACTCAGCACATCCCCAGGATCTCTGTTGTATCCGGAGATAACTGCACTCCAAACATCCATACTTTCCCAGTGACCCTTACCCTCGTTATCCTCGAGTACAATATCATCAAACAACCTTCGAGTGATACAAGATATCCTGATGCACCAGATGCGAGCTTAAGCTCAGCGCCAATTGGTTCGACCACGTCGGCTCGCTCAGGTCGAGGATGATCAATGCGCACTTTGTGAGCGTGATACAGTGTCGGAGCGGCTCCAATGGCAGTAACCTTTTGGTAGGATCAGAACGTGAATGATAAAACCATAAGAAAATTGATTTTACATGTTCACGAGAGCGGTGACAGCCCCCAGAAGGTCTGTATTGTGTTGGGATCTCATTAGTTAAGACGGAACGAGATAGAACGCACGGCAGGCCCAAAATACAACCAAGTAATTGGGACAGTTTCGAGAACAGATGGCTACTCGATCACCTGCACCAAGAGTGAGTAGCTGGCGGTGCTGAAAAACGGCTATCCTTACCTTTCTTAACGCCGTACAAATCTCTGAAGATGGCCGCACATTTGACTGCCTTCTCTAGTGTCTCCCCAAAGGTGTAACGCTCTCCCTCGTATACTACGTAGGTTTTGTCAGTGTGCTTCCCCGTTGAATGTAGAAAGAATTGTCGCAGGGATGGCCAGAGGTTTTTCCAAACCTTCAGGACCCTCCCGTCAATAATATATATCGCATTTAGACCTTGAACGAGAATGAAACAGCACCGAGTACCCACACGAGTTTCAATTTCGAGCAAGCTTCCTGTCCCTGTTAGGATTCTATCGGCTGGTATTTTTTCAAATTAACGTTCTGGCAAGTTGGCGGTAAGCTCACCCTCCTCAATAGAGCAGTGCGGGGTCCATCTTTTACTGTCAGTCATGATGGATGAGAAACAACGAGTTGAAGGGTGTTATACCTGGTGGACCGGCTTTATGGGAAACTTGAGGAATTCATAGCTCGGCATGATTTCAAGCCGTTGATGTTGAGAGGTCTAGCCGACACCCTCACGGTCTTCTCGGGCAAGGTCTATTTTTAAAAGCGCTGATGGGACGTTGATATTAGTGTCAAAGGCAACTTTGTTCCGGGTGAGTTTACGGAAAGAGAGGTTTAGGGAGCGAGTCACATCCAAGCTGAAGGAAGCACGAGAATCGAAGAAGTGCGGCGTCCAATAAGCGGAGCGATGCCGGTATGTGCCGGTGTGCTGCCGAGAGTTGCCGGTTGGCTTCCCTACCGCACTTGCTCATCCTGACAGCCAAGACGAAGCGTACTATGAGTGGTAGTATCTTAATCTCCGGCATGTTTTCCGCTGTAGGTTGGGTTGTTCGTTGGTGTTCCAAAATAACGACTTACTTTTTGCTTCCCGTTTTCAGTTTCCTGGCACCAAATGCCCGTTGAGTGCTACTGACACCCGTGACCCTTGCCTTTTTACAAGCTAAAGGCCACTCTGAGATCGGCGTGAGACCTATCTTGTTAATGCATTTGACTATTTGGAATGTGTAAATTTACGGTGGGAATAAGTGGGCGGTTCAAATTCACCCATGCCTCATGTTCGTTCCACAGTAATCTAAGACTGATACAGTGTCATTGGTCTCAGTTGTTAACAGTAGACGCGAAAGGATAGTCGGTATAACCTTCGGCAACGTTCCCATGCAAATAAAACGTAGACCGATTGTATGGTGTCAAGGGCAGATTATTCTTCAACCGCACTGTAAGGTCAGGCTAATAAAAGTTTAGTAACTCTACGTATCATCCGTTGGAGGGCCTCACATTGGAAATAAAATGCCGTCCGAAGGCAACGATGTCCCCCTTCTCATCTGCAGCCTCCATCGCAGTCACCCTTGTGAATGCTCCCGCAGCGATGTACGGCTTCGGCGCCCAGATTTTGCGGAGGAAATCGTTAGATAAGTCAGAAGAATATTCTTCCTGATTTCGCGTTTCACTGCCGTCAATTCGAGGTTCTACAACGTGAATGTATGACAGATCGAGGTGTTCTTTCTTGATTTGCGAAACAAAGTAGGAAAACGTAGGAATCGGGTCCTTCATCCGAACCTCTATGAGGCCATACCAGTCAGTCGATAGGGTCAATAAAAGAAGCCCACCACTGACCTGACACTGTAATACCCCATGGACTCAATCGGACGGCCGTCTTCTCCGCTCCGATAGCCTTGACGACGGCGTCTATCACCTCAAGACCGAACCGTGCTCTATTCTCTATGCTCCCACCATAATCATCCGTTCGTTTGTTAACCACGTCTTGCAGAAACTGATCCACAAGATATCCATGCGCACCATGAATTTCTACGCCGTCGAAGCCGGCTTTATTCACTGCATCGGCGGCAGCCTGAGCGTATAGCTGAATGTACTCGTGGATCTCATCAAGAGTCATGGAGCGGGGAACCTTATCCTTGCCGGAAAGCGGGATAGCTGAAGGCGCAGCATAAGAAAGAGACGGGTCCTCCTCCCACAATGCGTTATAGTCTGCCATACGACCAAGAGCCCAAAGCTGACAGTAGATGTAGCTTCCCTTGTCGTGCACAGAGTCGGTGATCTGAATAACACGCCTCGTTAGTTCTTAATCGAATATAAGATATCAGGCAAATCCACCTCTTTCCACACTTGTAGTTGTTCTTCAGACCAAACCCCCGGAGCATGTTTGTTTACCCCAGCCTTCCGGGCGATGATGGTTGCCTCCGTGATAAGAAGAGTGCCAGGATCGCTGGCTCTCTGAGTGTAATAATCCTTGACTAATGGAAGGATCGGAACATGTCCTGTCTCTGTCGCTTTGAATCGCGCCATAGGTGCCAGTACAATCCTATGATTGAGGGTAAGGGCTCCGACCTTGACTGGACTGAACAGCTTGGAAGATCCCAGGGCCATCTACGCGCAGTAGTGTGAGTAGAAAACGATGGAGAAGGATAACGAAGTGAGATAATACTTGGGGACCTTAACGCGCAACCATTTATGTCGATTTCCTGGAATGTTGCCAATGATTTATCAGACAGACGTTAGTAAGTCCGTTAGTAAGTCGGACCCTTTGGTAACATCTGGAACGCAACATTGCAGGGTGGCCAAGGTAAATTCCACGACGTTGACAAAGAGGGGTTTGCACATCGGCCCACACTGCGGGCCGCCGACCATGGAGGTTCGGCTGAAGCAGACCGAGCTCCAAACCTGTAGCCGAGGGGAGGTAAGTTCACGATCCCTGTTACAGAACTGGAAGAGCTCAGGGAGACGGTACCTCAGAAACAACCTGAGTAACATGCTCCACTTTCACCGAAGTAAAATTAATCGGGACTTTTGTCTCGTAAGTACTGGTATTCAACTCAAATGGACTAACTTGGACTCACGTTCATAAGGATATACCGTTCAGACATAGTGATATTCCCCGTCGCATCTACAACGTCTGTCGCCGTCTCCCTTAACACTTTGTAAGACGCATGACTGCCTAGATCTCATGAAGAAAATCATCAGAAGAATTTGACGTGACTTCATGACTACGCGTATCAGCGTATCTTACGAAACAAAGCAGCAGAAGGTGAGAATTGGGTAAGAACCTGTTCTCTCATTTGAGCTGTATCAGTTGAGAAGCCACGTTAACATTGCTGAGTACGTACCAATTAGACAAATACCTCCCAAGGATCAATCCAATAGCTGTCTTCTCCGCGCCGGCCAGCACTTATGTATGCGGCGAAAAAATTTGACCTTGAGGTTAAACCATGATCTTTCCTCTATACTCCCATAGCATCCACGACATCTTGCAGATATTGATGAACGAGATATCCATGTGCGCTGCGGATCTCTGGTATACCGTCAAATCCGAATTTTCTTGAATGCATTCGTCGATCTCGTCAATATTCCGCCGAATGGCACGATACACGCCAGTGCCTAGTCCCCTTCCCTCATATAGGTAGTGAGCTCTGCGCCCAAGAGCCCAGAGCTGGTACCGGTAGAAATACCTGCCGAACTTTCGTAGTAAGATATCTTTCCACGTGTTACAGAGAGTACCATGGAACATTTATGGAGCGTTCCATATGTCCAGACTTACGATGATGGGTAAGTTGGTTTTTGGAGTACTGATACTCGAAGCGCGATCACGGCAGTGGACTAAACTACGAAGATCGCGTTTATCAGTGTTAAGCCAATGTTGAACGAGGTCAAGTTTGATTTTGAATTAATGAGGCAGGGTCGGAAAGATCGGGCCGAGTTTTCACCTCGCTTCAATTCACTTCCCAAGCAATATCCAAGTCTAAGTACCTTCTTTAATACTTCTTTAACGGCGAGAGAAACTGGTACCGATTGCACAGGAATCAGAGGCAAGTTCAGAAGAACGGTCTGACATGCTTGGCGTTGACTGACGCTTGGAGCTGAGCGATACTACCTCATTGGATACAGAGAAAGCCACGGTAGCAGAGTCACCTAGCGTCGAACGAGCTGTTGGGACCACTACTTTCAATTTCCTCGTGTAAATCAGCAGGACATCCGCGAAAATGAAACGAAATAGAGTTCATTTCGTAACTTCATCGATGGAAGAAACTTACACTGCATGGAGAATTTAATATTTTAACCTAAGATATTGAATTCTATAACTATTTATTTTTTTTGATATATTTCACTAAAATATTGAGATAATATTTTCAATATATTTGGAAATTTTGGGAAAATTCCAATATTATTTCAATAAACAAGAATATTCAAATAATATTTAAAATAATCTTTTGATATTCCAGCTGGAAAGTTAGAAAAAATAAATAGTTATAAAATTCAATATTTTAAGCTAAAATATTAAATTCTCCATGCAGTGTTAGAGATGGGGGCTGTGGATGAATCAACAGGGCTTTATATAGATATATATCTATCTACTATACAACGAGTGAATGTGGGAACTCCCCTCTCATTGGCTACATAAGTCGCGCTTTTCATTGGTTCTTCCGTTTTTAGCCCGGGTTCCTGCCACATCATGCGTCTCTCGCCATCTCCCTCTCTCTCTCCGCCCTTCTACCATTGTTTCCCTCTTTTCTCCTTGCGTCCCCCCACCTCTGTCTTTCTCTCACCATCTCTTCCTGCTTTTGTAATGGCCACCTATGGCTTTGAATGCCTGATCTGGATGTCGACTTGAGGAAGTGTTCAATGTATTGGGTATTGGCTTCATCCTTGGTGAGTCCTGCTGTTCCTAATCATCGCATACCTCTGCTGATGTTCTGCATTGTTCTATTGCCATCTCTCCGTCTCCTCATTTCGTACATTCCCAATTTCACCCAATCCATTCACAGTAATAGCAGACGATCCGCTTTCTTGACATCATCAACACCTCCTGTTCCAATCTATACAACATATGTTCACGTACGCCGTGTCAACGCTGGAAGCTCCCTTATCTCAGCCTCTCCGCTTCCCCATGCAAAGCTCCACTGTGCCTACTGCTGTCACCGGTGTTTCGAAGATTGCTGAATGCTGTCCTTCGATGTTTCTGTTCTTCGTCTTTACGGACCATACTGTTTATTCTTGGCTGTAGATGCATCTCTTTTTCCATTCTTATGTTATCCCCTGTCCTCCTGCTGTCGTTATTGAATTGTGGCATCAATTGATGTTCTTCGCGCATGATTGCTTTCTTCTTGCCTCCACTTTCACATATCACATCTCACATTCATGCCGAAGTTGTCCTCTTTAGTTTTATGTACCAAGCTCCGAGAGAAGATTCATGAGTATGTGATATGTCGTCCATGTCTGTGCATTGAATTCTAACTCTTTTGCTTCCAGTTGTATTCTATTGCATAAAAAATAGATATGTTATTCTAAGATATTTCGTGTGCCTCAAATGTACTTGCTATCAACGGTGTGACTGTGTCTCATGGGTAACAACCTCAACTTAAACCTGCGAGGATCTCTTGCCTCTGTGTGAACTGCTTCAACATGCCCTCAGGTGCTCTTGAGTCATATTTCGTCACCGAAAGTATGGCTGATGTTTCTTTCTGAAGAAACCTCATTCGACGCCGATGTTGAAGCTATCCGGACAACACGTCATGCTCGCCATCGTGACATCCAGATGACAGATACCGACTTGCATCGACCGGTTCTGTCCATGCATTCTACAGAAGTAAGTATCAATGTGAGATGAACAAAATAGAGTCGTAATTGATGTTCGTTTTAGACTGAAGAGCAGCCATTGACGAGGCGGGAAATTGCGCAATGACAACGCAGAGCTTGGGAGAGAGCTGAGGTGCATTTGATCCTCTCTTTTATCTTGCCATAACATTTGACCTATATGCACAGGCAGAAAATACTGTCACGGTTCACTCTTTACAGCCGTTCACTCAGGATGTTGACCACGATGAACTGATGGTCAGTTATCCTGACAGGAGGGTGCATTCGGAACGTAGTCATACAAGTAGAGATGATATGAATTATTGCTTCTGTATCTTACATCATTGTCAACAAGCAATGTCATTAGACGTCTTTGGAGCTGCGCTGCATCTACAGGCTCAGCATGATGACCTCCCTCCTGGCCATCGGCCATATCGTGATCTTTTGTCGTGCCATGACCTTGGTGAAATGTCGTATGAATGTCCTTTCTGCCATGCGCTTCACTGGTATGCAGAACGAGTGACCAGGAAAATCAATGGCAATATTGTCTTTGGTGTTCAATGCTGCAGAAAGGGTCAGGTGGTTCTGCCTCCTGCATGTGAACCTCCTCTGGCTCTCAGACAGCTTCTTGAAGCTAATGATGCTCAAGCAAAGGACTACCGTGATCGAATGTGGATGTACAACCGGGCATTCAGTTTCACCTCTCTTGGTGTCAATGAAGATCACTCTGTAAATCTTCACTGGCATGGACCACCTGTTTTCCGCATTCAAGGGGAACTTTACCACCATTCTGGCTCTCTTTTACCCTCTCGCAATCAAGCCCCATCATATGCTCAGCTGTATATCTATGAACCAAGAGACTCTATTGATCATCGCTGCCATAACAATCATGATCTGCGGAGAGATACCATCACACTATTAGAGACCATCCTTCGCACACATCACCAATATGCCCCCATCTACCGCTATGCAGCTGAAATACTTGAACAGTATGGTGATAGTTCCAATAAGACTATCACTCTGCGTGTTGATCCCACATCTGATAAGCATACACATAATCTTCCAACAGCAGATGAGGTTGCTGTCATCCTTCCTGATTGCTCCAGTCTGTCAGAATATAGAGATATAATTCTCCATAGACAGGATGGTCCTTTGAAGTGTATACATAGCAATCATCCTGCATATGCACCCTTACAATATGTTCTTCTCTTTCCTTATGGGGAGAATGGTTGGCATCCAGAGCTTAGACTGAATCAGCCAAAAGCTGTGAACCCTTCACGTTTGACTCTCTTACAATATGTTTCTCATCAACTGCAGGTTCGGCATAATGTATACTCTACAATTCTTCATGGCCATCGTCTACTACAGCGGTATATTGTTGATATGTGGGCGGCAATTGATCAAAATCACCTTGCTTATCTTCATAATAATCAAGGTCTCTTCCGTGCTACTCTTCAAAATGGACTTGATGATGCCCTCCACAATGATAGCATTGATCTCAACAATATTGGAAAGCGAACTATCTTACCCTCATCATACACCGGTGGTCCACGCCACATGTATCAGCAGTATCTAGATGCAATGGCCATTGCACGGTACTTTCGTAAAGTAGACATCTTTATGACTATGACTGCAAATCCGGAGTGGCCTGAAATTTTACGTGAACTTCTTCCAGGCCAAACAGCTTATGATTGCCCAGATATTGTTGTGCGTGTATTCTGCCTCAAACGGGATGCAATTCTTAAAGAGATCAAAGAGGGTGTCTTTGGCACTGTTGTTGCTTGGGTATATACAATTGAATTCCAGAAACATGGCCTTCCTCATATGCATATTCTTATCTTCCTTGATGGCCAATGGAAACTGTTTAATCCTGAACAAATTGATTCTATCATTCAAGCTCATTGGCCTGATCCTGTAACCCAACCTGTCCTCTTTGAAACTGTAAAGAGGTGTATGGTTCATGGACCCTGTGGTACTGTTAACCCTAATGCTCCATGCATGGAAAATGGTAGATGCACCAAGGGTTTTCCTAAACCTTTCTGTGACCAAACAAGGCTGACTGAAGATGGCTATCCTGAATATTATAGACCTGATGATGGACATGCTTATCCTGTTGGTCAAGGTTCTAATGCCATAAATGTTGACAATTGGTGGATTGTTCCTTTCAATGCATACTTCTCTGCCAAATATGATTGTCACATTAATGTTGAGTGTGCAGTATCTATTGCATCATTCAAATATATCTTCAAATATATTCACAAAGGCCCTGACTATACTACTGTTGATATTGATGATGAAATCTCATGAGATCTTCATGGCCGTTATATTTCACCACCAGAAGCTAATTGGCGTATTTATGAATTTGATACACATGGTCGAAATCCACCTGTTGTTCGATTGCAGGTTAGCAAGCTTTGTGCTTTTTCTTTCATAACTTTCTCACTTTTGAATATCCAGGTCCATCTGCCAAATGAAGATATAGTGACTTTTGATCCTGAACTCTCCCCTGACTCTATTCAAGAACAGATTGAAGAGCAAAAGTCAACATTACCTGCTTTCTTTGCAGCTAATGCCAGCAATGATCCCAATATTCATGAAGTTGCATACCAATTGACATACCAAGAATTTCCACTGAAATTTGTTTGGAATGCGACACACCGTAAATGGACTCAACGAGTTCATCAAGGAAGCTATGCCATTGGAAGAATGCATTTTGTTTCTCCAAATGCTGGTGAACAATTCTATTTGCATACACTTCTCACTGTTGTCAAGGGTCCTACTTCATATGCAGATCTCTATAAATACAATAATGTGATCTATCCAACATATTATGAAGCCTGTCTTGCTAGAGCATTACTTCAGGATGATGGAGAATGGAGACAATGCCTATCAGAGAGTTCAGAAATGAAAACAGGCCGCCAGCTTCGACGTTTATTTGTCACTATTCTTACCTGCTGTGCTCCTTCAGATCCAGCTGGGTTATGGAATGAATTTCGTCATTATATCACTGACGATATTGTTCCTAAACTTCACACTCTTGGAATAACAAATCCCTCTCTTGATGATCGTTATGACTATGGCTTATATTTGCTTGATATGATTCTTGCTGAAACAGGAAAATCACTCCATCAAAATTATCCCTCCATGACTCATTCTCAAAGAAACTGGGTCATGCATGCTCTTAATCCTTTGATAACCAATCAACTTGATTATAATCAAGAAGCTGAAAAATACAATGCAGAAGTTGCCATTGAAAAACTGAATTCAGAGCAATGATCAGCTTTTAACAGCATTGTGGTGGACTCTGTTTATTACAACCGCAATAAAATATTCTTTTTGCATGGTTCTGGTGGCACAGGAAAAACATTTGTATACAAAGCTATATGCCATCTCTTACAATCACAATGCTACATTGTTCTCTGTGTCTCATCTTCTGGAATTTCTGCACTTCTTTTGATTGGTGGCCGCACTTCTCATTTCATGTTCAAAATTCCAATTTCAAATCTAAACGAAGAATCATTCTGCAACATTCCTAAAGAGAGTCAACATGCAGAACTCATTCGACAGACTCACCTTATCATATGGGATGAAGCAGCACCACAACATCGTTATGCAGCAGAAGCAGTCAAACGAACCTGTCGTGATCTCAGAAACTCAGATAATATTTTTGGTGGAATCACTGTTGTTTTTGGTGGTGACTTTCAGCAAACTTTGCCAATTGTTCCTGGAGGTAAACGTGCTGATATAATCAGAGCATCATTACCATTCTCTCCAATATGGAAATATATCCATATACTGCACCTTACTAAAAACATGCACCTCCTCTAGCATTCAGACACTGATACCAAATCATCAGATTGTTCCTCTACTTCAAATTTTAATGACCCAAAAACCTTTGCACCCTGGCTACTACATATCGGCCAAGGCTCTGATCTTCCATCCCAAACCGATTCAGCATCTATTCCACTTCCACCAGAGCTATGTGTCAATTCCATTGAAGACCTTATCTCCTTTGTATATCATGGTATTGAAAGTACCCCACCACCACCTCCTGAATATTTTCTGAATCGCACAATACTTGCTCCAAGAAACAATGATGTTGCTGATGCAAATGAATATATTCTGAATCTCATGTCAGGAGAAACTTCGTCTTTTCTCAGTGCTGATGAGATTATCAATGAGGCTGGTGCTGATGCTCCCTTTGATGCTTATAATCCCCCCATACCTATTGAAGTTCTTTGCTCTCTAAATTCATCTTCTTTACCTCCTGGTGAACTTCATCTAAAAATTGGAGCTCCAATTATTCTCTTACGCAACATTGATCCCACCAATGGTATGTGTAATGGTACACGCCTCATTATTCTTCGAATGTCTACACGTGTCTTAGAAGCAAGGGGGAGGCGCAGCTAAAATCCGGCACATAGGGTAGGGGGGAGGGGGGGGAGGGGTTCAAGCCTTAAACACGAAAGTGACATGCACTTTGTGTGCTCTATTTTAGGATATAGCACTGTAGGACTTACCTAGTGGTCCAATTTCTCTCTATTTCAATAGCCTCATCTGAATAGAGATTGTTTCATCATGAAATACTCACCATAGACATGTTCCTTGCTAATGTGAGGTATGGTAGCCAACCGGCAATTATCGGCAGCACACCAGCACTTACCGGCATCACTTCGGTAACTAAGATTTGTGTTACTAAGCCATCCCAATATGTATATATTACTTCTGTATATGGCCGGAGAGGGGGGGGAGGAGGGGTCCAGCCCATCCTTAAACACGAAAATGTACGTCATGTGTCTTTCTTGAATCCCGCCGCCCCCTTGCTTAGAAGCACAAATTATTGGTGGGGATCACAATGGAAAAGTTGTCTTCATTCCCCGTATCCGACTCACTGCCACATTTGATCATCATGCTCAAGTCTCTTTTCAATATTCTCGCCGCCAATTTCCTGTTCGCCTTGCATTTGCAATGTCCATCAACAAAGCCCAAGGCCAATCTGTAAAATATGTGGGCCTTGACCTTCGAATACCAGTCTTTGCTCATGGTCAATTCTATGTTGCATGTTCAAGAGCTACCTCAGGCAAACACCTAAAATTTTTAATACCACCTTCAAACGATTCTGGCTCTTCCACAATGAACATAGTATATCGCGATGTCCTAATCTAATCTATGATGTCTGTCCCTTCCGGTTTCTTATCATATGACTCACTCAAATTGTACCCGCAGAAATTCAATTGAAATCACTGGTGACTGTTCTATTTTAAACTATATTCTTTCTCCGCAAACCTTCACTCTCGCATCAAACTCTAATCTCCTGCTCTTCACATTGGAACCAAATTTCTTTTCAATATGCGCTTCCTTTAATCTATACATTTACGATGCTCAACTCATTTACAACTGCTCAAATATGGAGTCTGAGGATAGTCCCACTCTCCACATCCAAGTCTCCCGTTCCACCAGCACTCTCTCAAGAAGCCATGACCAGCACCAGCTCTTCTGCAAGAACTGAAAATGGCAGCGCCTCCCTTTTTGGACTTGCTTACATATCCAGTGCCCGTCAGCTCTGTAATTCCTCTGGTGAGCTGACGAAAACCATTGTCGTCGATGCCCAGATGTTTCTTGGCAATACTACTGAAAATTTTGTCCTTGCCTTATGCTTCTTCAATGCAAACAACATTGTTTTCAGGGATGAACCTGAAATGTTCGTCATCCAAGCCAACGCATGTCGCCTTCTTTATCTTGCAGCTATCGTTCTTCTTATAATTATATCCTACAGATCACAAGGGGCTACCAGAATTGCGGCCTGGAACACTGGGTAGGTAGGTAGGTTGGGCCGGCAGGCCCAAAAAAAAAAGTTGACCCCCCTCAAATGGCCTCAAAACTGCCTTCCAAATGTAAAAATGTGAGATATTTAAGTGACAATATGTCTAATGAATAGACCTACAATGTTTATAATGCTTGTGCAGTACAACATTGAGAGTAGACAAAGTATTGGCGGCACTGCCATCATGAGTCAGCATATGACATCATGTGTCCAAATTCATGTGCTTTACTTATCTGACCAGAAATGACTCAGATTGTAATCAAAATGATATTTGGTTGAATAATAGTACATGAATGCGACATAATTGCCCATTTTCGCTCCATAATCAGCTCAATGTGGAGTATGACATCATTTTGATCACGTGGAGGTAGGTAGGTCCAGCGCTAGTGCACAAAATTTTTTAATCAACCCTATGTCATTTTTTTTCATTCCGGTAGCCCCTTGACAGATCACGAAAATGTACCCGGAAGAAGAAAACGTTCTTCTAGCCCTTGGTGACTATGCTCTTCAACCCGACGAGTATCAAGCCGTGGGTGATATTGTTTTTGTGCGTATCATCTTCCTTGCAGTCGCACCGAAAAGCTAATTCATACCATGAGATGATGCGAATCGAGACAGAGGACACCTTCCCCCTCCCATTCATCACTGTCACCGGCTTAGTCCAAGATGCCAGCACCTCCGATTTCACTTTTGATATCAACGCGTACAAGTGGATTTACTGGACTTTACCAGGTGTACACCAGTGTGCACCGATGTACACCGATGTAAACCAGTTTAAACAGATGTACACCCGTGTGGAGCCGTGTACACCGATGAAATCCCGTGCGAACCCGGGTGTGCCACATGGCCCAAGTGATTACGCGATCGTGTAGAGCCGTGTCAACATCGTGACAAACCTGTCAACTCTACACGCGTCCACACTGGACTACATGCTCGCCACCCCCGATGAACCACACGCAACCACACTCATTTTCACACGACCGTCACACAATGTCGTTTTGGAGGGAGGGCCGGCGTCCGGCGAGCAAGAGTGGGAGTCGACCTGTAAATTTGTATTTCATTCATTCTGGCGTCGAATTTACTAACAATTGACCAGAACTCTTGAGATTTTCACTTTTCTGAGATGGAGTTTGGCCTGAGACGACAGATCGACGTCCGGCGACGAAGATGAAGAACCGTAAGTTGACATGCAAATGGTTTTCAACTTGAATTTACCAAAAGTTTGGCAGGAAATTGTATTATCCTTGGCCCGAGATGACGGATCGACGTCCGGCACGCAAGACCGAGAGCTAGACGCGCTGTAAGTTGAGATTTAAACAAATTCAATCCTGTGTTTACTAACAATTTCTAAGATTTGAAAGACGCGAGTTGATTAGACTGGGAATGGCCCGAGACGGCGTCAGGCGAGCAAGATGAAAAACCTGGCACGTCAGTTTTAGATGGCCATACCTCAAATTTACTGATTTTTCCATTTAAAGGCAACTTGGAATTTCATCCCGCGTCGCCAAATTCTCGCGAAGGAACGGCCGCGAAGTCACTGACAATGTACTTGAGAAAGAGATGACATGGCTATGTTTTCAACCTACAGGACGCTGCTCATGCCAGGTGCAAACGTTAGGAAATCAATTAGAGAGCAAAACCCGTTTCTGACATGAGTGTAAATATTTTCGTAATCGGCAAACAAAAATCGAAGCTCACTGTTCACAGTTCGTAACCTCCATTGGACAATTTCCTGGTACCGATGGCTTTTCAGCGTCTATTGAATCGTCGAGATTGTATAAAAGAAAGGAACTGTAAAGGGATCTATCATGAAATGTCCTCCAAACGTAATAAAAAAGATGGCCCCTAAACCATGTATCGTCACTCCCACCGTCAATGGAAGCAAACCAGTCTTGAAGGTCGGACGAAGTTGCGTCGTTGCTCCTAATGAAGCATAAGTATCGCATAGAAACCAAGCTTTAAAGCGCACACAACTGACGGGTATAACGACGGCGGCGGTGGGGGGTAAGACCTAAAAACATAAGCGGATCGTAAAGACAATTCTAGTGAAACTAAAGACGTAGGACAAACAGATACAAGGATACTGGAAGAAGCTCATTTAGGCCATCACCGAGAGATTGGCTTGGGTAGACATTGAGCATCCATCGACAAGAGCAGATATGGATCAACAACACACCTGACGCTTTGGGCTGCAAGATAAGAATTCTGGAAAGCGCTATGTCCGATATTAGTGTGAGTTCTCTGGTCAAGGAACAATTGTGAGGCGTACCTTCTCTGGTCTGGCATGATCTCGCCATTGTCCCCGTAGCAGATAGGAAAACTAACAAAGTTTGAGCATGCCTCAAAGCAGACCACATCAGAATACGTACCTCCCCGTAGTTGCCTGATCAAACAGGTCTAGCTGACAGATCGAAGGAGGTGGATATGTGCCAGGTGGCATTACGAGTCCATACCTCGAACTATCACATGGCGATAAAAATCTCGCAGGGCGAAAAAGCGTAAGAACGCCAACTTGACATACCTGATCACATTTGCATTCCATATAATCGGAAGCTCGCTCAGGGTCGACGATGCGCCAGCCGGATCCTCCTCGGGCGAGGAGCTCCTGGAGTCGTTCATTCAGAAGATCAGCACCAAAAGAAGAACGAGCTCACAGGGGGTCGTTGGTGGAACTAGTTCGCGAGAGTCAGTCGAACGGCAGAACACGGTGAACGCACGCGACATGCCTGTGGAAAACAAATCCTTCGGAGGTCATGACAACAAGAAGATAAGTTGGAGGAAAGACGAGTAGCTCAGTAGCAATGATACCGGACGGTGTATCATATGAGGCTGGTTTTTATACTTCAAACAGCCGGTGCTGGGGTCTCGGTGTGCTGCTGCTACTGCCGCACATTATAACTCTGAAGTGCTTCGTGGAGGCTCAAATCTGGCGCACTTCAAATCTGTCAGTGCACAAATTAGAGAATGAAGCTAGGTCTTGCCGTATATTTCGCAGGAGTCTCAGTGCGGCAGCAGCACACTGCGATTCTGAAGTGCTTTGGGGATGCACACATCAGAGGTTCTTCAACTTGTAGCCTCGTAGAACGGCAAGAGTTCCTACTGAGCTCTTCGTTTTGGGGATCAGAAGATCGATGGAAAAGCAGCCGATTGTCAAAATCGATCCAACCCGGACCCACTCTTCTACGCGCACAGTTAGAGACGCACATGAAGGGGACGCAAGTCAGAGCTGCATGACGTGATGCCACAACATTGACGTGTGAACCGTGGAGTTGATTGAACGGCGAGCAGTAAAAATAAACATTTTGATACGTCCTCGCTGATCGGAACCGCACATTGCTTTCTAGAGAATGCACGGCGGATCACACTACTCGTGCATGGAAACGGCTCAGAAACAGTGCGGAGGTGTGGAGGGGTTTAAGAGCGGAAAGCAGGCACGCGCGCGGGAGAGGGATGGTGGAGGGAGTTGAATGTGGAAAGAAGGATGCTCGGGAGTGGGCTCCTTATGCGGGAGAGGACGTCCAAGGGAAGGCCCATGGATTGATGGCGGGGTCCTGCTAGCATGAATAACTGTCTTGGGCAGGTCCCAAGGCATGAAGGACGTGTTCGAGGTTAGTACCTCAGTCGATCTGATAGTTCACTCGTAGGCGGCATCAGCAGAGATGGACAAGAATAATTTGATGGTGGGTAGGCTAGGATCACAATAGTAGACTCTCAAACTGCGTTCCGTCGTTAAATTAGAACCCACAAAGCCACGTAACATCAGAATAATTCTGAAACACGTCCGGCCTTTCGGGAAATTTAGACGCCTTGCCAGATGAGTGCTGAATGTTCCTATACCTAGAATTCAGGCTCTACGCGCCATAAACTGGGTCGAAAACAGCACGCACCTTCGGCAATTCAATATGAAAATCTAAACTAAACTTTATGAGTCAATTTCGTCGTGTTCCTTCAAACTTGCGGGCATGCCAAATTTACGAAGTTTGTTGCATATTCTTGAGGACTCCTGCACGTGAGAGCGTCTGATGAGCGAAACAACCCATTAGAATGCAAAAAAATACGCGAGGAAAAGAAAGAGTTCTGAAAATCGGACAATTGGTAAAGCAGTGAGAAGGAGTGGATGAGTTACCGGTTGAATAGCAGACTTAGATCTCCCAATATTGCATGCCAACAAGGACCCGAGCATCATAGGTGTGTAGGAGGAGGATCGACATCTCGTCCCATGGTCCTGGAAGTATTTCATTTGGCAAAGCATCGTGGTTGGCGCCAAGAATAGATGTGCTGTATACCCTTCACCATCTAGATATCTATCACAGAAGCATTGGCATATATGGGCTCGGCATCAGTCAGGCAAGTATCGGATGTACGCGTTCCGTTGTTGTTTGCGTGAACGAATGACGTCGGCTTTTTTTCTAGGTCGATCTCTTGAAGAACATGTTCATTATCCAGTGAATCACGCTATCTATACCCCGATACAAAAATACTTTACATGATGTATATACCAGACCAGACGTACCTGTAGTGCTCGTTTTTGAGGCAACAAAGTTTGTTTCTTGAAGTCCTGCGTCTCCCCCCGTGCCTCAATTCACGAACAAGACCTGCCACAGCACAAACACGTCAGACGTCCATGCCGCCATGATAAAAGAAAATGTCCCGTACCTTTCCAAGACCCGCTCCCTTTCCCGTTAGTCCTTCACTGTGCCTGACCTAGTTCCATGTGCTTCTCGGTGCTGCGAGCACTGTAGACAGTAGTGATTTGGAGGTAACGATTCGTCAGCGTCGTTATCGATCCATTCATCGTTGTCATCGGGCGAGATGGTGGTCGTTTGCTGTGAGATTGGCAAATCAGTCATCGTACACATCGATGGGCTTGCAAGCAGCCATTTCTTGACATTGAGCTACCCTGCCAGCGAGGTTGATGAGTGGAACTCAAAACAGGACCATTCAAACACATAGTCGACCTCGATCGATCACCTCGATAGTCCCCCGCCTCCTCCCAACGTTGCAATCCTTCGCCTACCCTTTGCCGGAGGTAGTCGTCCACCCTTCCGTTCGATATTCGAGTGAACCAGCCGACTGTGAGAAAAAGAGTATCTACTGCAGAGGATCAACAAAGGGAACGGCAGCAAGGAAATTATCACTCACGAGGCGGTTCGATCTCTCCTGCTATTTACGCGTGCGCCTATCATCCTACACCGAAAGTCCTGATAAAAAAAAGGAGTAAGCACCGTGAACGTCCGGACCCAGAAAATGGACGCGCACCTTTGAACAAAATAAACCGTGGCTCTTCCCTCAAGATGAATATAAACGGTATCCTGAAATTGAAAAGTCAGTACAGTCCAATTATAAGAAAAACGGAAGGGTCCCACTCATCCCCGTCATTGTCGTCGACGTGGTGGCCAAAGAGAAAGAACGGCCGTCACAACTGTCAAACTCAGCGGACATATGAGCACGAGACGTAATAGTGACGCTCGCCTCGAGAACGTCAAACAAATCACATTTTGAGGTTGAGTTTGGTTTGGGACGGAGATCGATAAGGGGTGCAGTGCGTAGCTTTCAATGAGCAGCTCGGGAACGTTCATCTTGAAGCGAGGTGGCCCTAATAGCAATGCCAACCAAGCTGGCAGTGAGCACATTAAAGCGTACATCCAATCTCGAGCCACACTTCAATGTTCTCCCGCTTCCAGCCACCCCTCCCCCTTCAACAGAACGTATCCACCGCCATCTCAGTGGTCAAACAGCCTACAGGGAAGAAAGGTAGATTAGCAGGAAAAAAGGTACTAGAACGAGGTGGACGTACCCTAACCCGCAAACGAAGGAGACAAGAGATCCGTTCGTGAGGGAGAGGGCGGGTACTCGTGCTTGGACTCGTGAGGATCTTTGAATGCGCTAACGATGCGTTGTCTGAGGGAGGAAGGAATGTCAGGCAGTCAGAAAAAATGAAGGGATAAATCGCGTACCTTGTACTCATGAGTGCATCCAGCATCGAGAAACCTTTCAACATCCGTCGCCGCCTCATCCCCTTGCATCCATCCCTTCACCAAACCGTATCCACAGTGAACAGTCGTAGCTACAACTACCGCTGTCGTCGTCATCTCGGTGGTCAAGCGACCTGCAGGTAAGAATGGTAGATTAGTAGCAAAAAAGATACTGACCCGACCCGGTCAACGTGCCGACTAGTGGTTGACGACTATATTGTGGTCGGAATTTCTCAGCGACTTCAACACGTGGTTAGTAAAGATAAAGATTAGATGATAGAAGGCACAGCACGTACCTTGTACCGCATACTCTGTCCCTCAAAACGTATCCTTCGAATATACCGACCTAAGGCTGAAAGATCTGTTAGTGAGGTCAACGAGTAAGAAGAGTTTCTTACCGTGCTAACGTCGAGATAATCATATCCCACGGCGTCAGAAACACGTTTGCAGTCGTCGAATCGGCGCTCGGATGGCTGGAATGAAAATGTCAATAAAAAGTCAACGCGTTGGACTCGGCGCTTACCACGAGTTTGAGACCGGCACGTCGAGATCGAGGGCGTGAAGGACAACCTGAACGAAGTCAAAAATGAGCAAAATAAGGAGAAGCGACAACGGGCTCACCATGAGCAACATCGAGCTCGTCGCAGAGAAAGAAATTCGCATCAACGAACATATTCCAAAAAGGCAAGTCATGGGATCAAGTGATCAGCCGAATGCCGACAAGGTGTGACAGTTTGACACAGATGTACACGCGTTTACACAGATGTACACCCCACGCGTCTGCACTGGATACCATGGGAGGACAGATGTAGTCCAATGCAGACAAGTGTGGTATACACTTGTTTGACATTGGTTTGACATGGGTCTCCATGATATTTGTCAGTGGAGAAACACCATGTACACGGGTGTACATCCGTGTAAATGCGTGTACACGGTGATACACTGGTGTACACGTGTTCACCGGCTTCTACACGGGTCTACACGGAAAACTGGGGGTTTAGTCCAGTATTTCCTGGTGTAAACGCGGCCCAGTATATGCAGTTCTTCGGCCACAAACGTACCTTTCCCGCTCACTTAATCTTTCCTGACTCACCCCGATACAAAAACAAAAAGCCAATGCCGGGGAATAACCTCTTCGTCTCCGTGTCCGGCTTTCTTTCACGCGTCGCATTCAAGGAACCTGATCCCTCCCAACACAATCCAATGCACGAAGTCCAACACTTCATCATTGATATCGACACCATCGTGTTTCTTGGCCGCGTCCCTCTAACACCTGCGAGCCCTACAAAACCAGGTACGTATTGTGTCCATTTGTTCCTATTATACGTGTAGTTTCCGACATTGTACTATACAGGTTCTTCTGTCCAAGGAAATCAGAAACGAACCCTACAGACAGTTAACTTCAATGCGCCCAACAGTCCGACGAAACGTACCAAACAAAAACCC
This sequence comes from Armillaria cepistipes, assembly GCA_900157415.1. Classification (NCBI taxonomy): domain Eukaryota; kingdom Fungi; phylum Basidiomycota; class Agaricomycetes; order Agaricales; family Physalacriaceae; genus Armillaria; species Armillaria cepistipes. The sequence goes on from FTRY01000005.1 coordinate 2,966,746, forward strand.
CAAACAACATTGCCTTCTGTACGCAGTCCCACCCTTGCCGCATCTGCGTCTACTTCCACCTCCAATGATCCTTCCACTGACAAAAGCAACGATAATGACGAATTTGAACACGTTGAGAAGAAGAGCGATTGACTAGCAGCAACGACGGACACGAACGTCGAAGAGTTGGGGGACAAATCGTCGCATCAAAGAAAGTCGTACGATACATGTAAAATTATGTAAACAATTCTCATACCTACCTAAAAATACCACATCTTTCTCCTCTCCTAACGCGCACGGGTCGCCGCTAGTTGTAATACAAGGGAGATACAATTGATCAAGCCAACATGTTGTTCAACCAAGCTTCGTGATACAATGACTTCACATTGTCGACATGGGTCGCCTGGGTGACAGGATTACTGAACTGGCTATCCGGCTCTCGGAATCCAGCCACCTCAACATCTACCATTACCATCTGCATATCCTCACAATCCGCCTCATAGCGCAACAGGCAATCTTGTGTCGAGCAGACTGGCCCATCTTTGCGCCTGGGACGTAAAATCACGTTCCTGGGCTGCACTCGCTGTTCGATCCCCAATGCATAGATTTCGAAAAAAAAGCCGGAGGGCCGCGTCAATGAGAGTGTCCTTGTGCGTGCTACACAGCGCCTCCACCTTCTCCCGAGGAGCAAGGTCTCGTATGTCCCTGCCATGGATGTACTCCAACAAGATGACGTTGACAGTTCTATCGTGCTGAGATAGTAGGGGAGCTACAAAATGGCCATAGAAACGCGGAACCTTCGTCCCGTAAAGGCTCTGTAGACGTTGGTATGTCTGTGTCTCCCGTGAGACGTATAAATCGAGGTGGCTGAAAGGATCATAGTACTGCGTGTCTCCGAAATACACGGGACCATATATTTTTGCGACCATGGTCGATGGGTATGTGGCGTTGGGTGAAGAATTGTGGACATGAGCTGTCCAGACATGGGCGATACGTTGGGTACTGCATAGAAGCCGCATATCGAGGACGATTGAAACATTAGCAGGCCTGGGAGGAACAGGAACGCTGCGAGCTATGGAGGCGTCCAGGCGATCTGCAATCTGGGTCATGACCACTGCACCCTTCGCGTAGGAGCCCCGTTCATTTAAAGGACAAGCTGGTGGCAGGTGAGAATACAGCTGCAGCGAGGCCCCGGAGAAGTAGGTGCTCTCCAGGCTAGGGACTGCCTTTGAAGTTGACATCTCGGTTGTTCAAGTCAATCGCGATCGGGGATCTTTAAATGCTGGAAAATTTGGAATAGCTCCAGCCGTGCCGCTGGTCGGCCCCCACTATCGTGCTTCAGACAAGCAGATGTCCCATTCCCCGGTTATCATTCAGTTTTGGACCCAGATTGGAGTCAGGATATGAACCCCTTCGTAATGATGGTGGCGACTCAGGAGAATGGGTACGCGAGAGGATATCACGATGTTTTCACAAATTCTCTTCTCCGCACTCTTCGGTCCGACGACCTGCCAGAGCGACCGACGTACATTGACGTCCTATTGGCAATGCAGACGCCGTACTACCAAACACCTGTTATTAATGGGAGTTCCCGTAGGGACATGCAAATCTGGTCTCAGGACTAGAGACATTCAATTTAATCATCATTTTTTGTACTCGTCAGTCCTGCGTTCGCCAAGAATAAAGTTGCTGTTTACCTTATATCCAAAGCGTGCGAGTCCGTACAATAGCGAGAAAACAAAAGCTAGTTCAAGTTGTTCACGCCCTGCTTTGCGAGATCTTCGTTAGGAACGATGTCCAGGGAGCGCATGTACGCTTTGTCACCAGTTGTGTTTCATATCTGAATAAAAAACCAATGAGGTGCAATTCCTTAATATGAAGCCAAGAACAGATACTAACATGTCTTTTTTGGCTACTGTGAACTCAACGGAAGATCTGCTGCACAAATACACTTGACAGCTACTAGTGGATGAGCTTCAGATGTAGATGTGAGAAACTTGGGAAATTCAAGATCAGATGACTAGTACGTGATCACCTGCATATGAGGCGCGGCGCGGGTCCTCGACGACCCGTGTCTAGTTCACGTACCATTTTTTAAATCTGAAAGAGATCTCTGAGGAGCACTGCAGGCGCACAAACCGTTTAATATGGCGCTAACACTCACCTTGACGTGTTGAAATGTTGAAGATTCCGGGGGACGCCAGAGGAAGTTTGAACGAGAGGAGCGGATCACCGGGCCGTCCCGTCGAATGAGCCTGGTACATAAATTCCCAGAGTCCTCTCTGTTTACCGCCGTCATCAAGTGTCCACTTTTCCTGGATGGCAATACCTCCCTTTTCCCTCTAAGCTCTGTGACGGGCGATGCTCGTAATTCTCAACAACGAGCCATGACCAACGGCTGGCAGCCCACGGTCAACCATCAACAACTCTAATTGCCTTCAGGGATCAGAATTACTGCGCCTAGAGGAATTCATCACTCAGGAAATCGCACATTTTTCTTGCAGGAAGGTATGTACTGTGGCGATAAGCTAGGTCTATCGCGCGCGCTGTATGTGCTAGTTGAACTCCTTAGGCGACTGAAGAGCGGTGGCTAGACTGCGCTCAGTGAGGTGTGGGATTTCTAACATGTTACCGCATTCGTTATCACACATGGTATCTCTACTTCCTCTGACTATTCCTCGTAGTATGCAAATGCAATGGCTTGCGACAGTGGGCCTTCGATTCATCGCCCGACGCCAGCAAATTTTCGCGACTGCCGTAATCTCCTCTGCATGTGTGTATATCAGCGATAGACGTCGACAACCCTGTGGCTGTTTCCCTCACCTCGCACCTTGATGCTTGCTCAATAGCCCGTTCAACGCGGCCAACAACGTTCTTTGCCAATCCAACCCAGAATTTGCTGTTTTCAGTTCAAAATGCCACTCGCAGAGACCGTTCTTAAAGCCGCCGTTTCTTTCCGTTCCGCAAGCCCACTGTGTTCGATATGTCCTCCCGGTCTTCCAAAAATGTCGAAGCATCCCGTGCAGAAAGTCAGATACGAGTCGCAGAGGATTCGATCACGACAGGAAGCACTGTGGCTGCATCTACGGGGGGAGGGGGACTGGCCAGCATCCATCGAGGATTTCCAGGCCTGGCTTTTGAACGAGCAGCACGTTCATGGCATTCGTGTTATTAAGCTCCGAGAACGCGGCTCTCCTCAAGAAGCGTAGGTGGTACGTTGATCCTCCCAAACACTTCAGAGGCAATTTATTTTGCTCTATCAGAGTAAAAACCTACCAAATCGTTCAAGGAAATTATGATGATGATCATTTCGCGTCTTCTTGGTCAAGCGAAACCTACACTCTCTGGGAAGATGCTCTCTTTTGTCTGCGAGAAGATCGGTCCCAGTACGATCAAGTCAGACGTGATATGTTCTCTCCAGATTGCAGTGCAATCGATTCTGACCGCATTCTTTTTCCTCAGTCTGCTCAAACTGGTGATGCCAACAACGAGCCCGCGAAATACTGCGATCTCAAGATGGATGCTTGGTGTCCAGAGAGTGCCTTGTATCTCGATAACCCGGATCCCTTTGCCTCTATGTCAATGATCGATGTAGATTCGAGGTACACTTACGAAAAGCATTAGTATACCGCAGTCGAGGCAAGAGTACGTCATTTTATCCATTTTGCGTTACCAAAGTCGATTTCTGACCTTATTTACAGACGTCAGATTGGTCTGAGGTCTCATCGTCGATGGTCATGACAACGTGTATTCTCTTTCTTGAGCTGGTCTCTAAGGGATTTGATTTTGAGTAGCTTTCTACTTATGACGCTCGTTTTCAATGTCATCACATTTTTCATTAAACCTTCGTAAGTTTGCGCGAAAGACCGCGTCAGCGGCGTTGGCAAGAGTTCAAGGACACTTCGCTGGAAGACACCCAGAAGCTGTGACTGACAAACACACTGGAAAGCTCTGGTAAGTTTATTGTTCTCCTTCGGTTTCATATCATGGTCGAATGTCGAATACTCTAGGTAAAATGCTTATATGTCTCGGCGATTTACCCGTACCACATCCTCAAGGAATACGCAAATCACCGTGTCGAGCACACCATCAAGTCTTCACGGACACCACCAAGTTTTCATGGAGTTCGCCAGTAATATCAGTTCAAGCACGCTTGACATGTCAGGGCCTCGCTAACTACATCGACAAGCTTCGTTGCCCAGCTCTCCGTGGTACGATAGAAGCTCTGGAATATGGTTCGTCCGAGAGGGCGGCCAGGCGTGTAACCTGACCGCCATCATCGTCAAAGCGTCTCTTCGTGATGGATTCCAGCCTTCTATGCACCCATTCTCGAAACTTCAAACAAGCTCACTCATAGCGAAGGAAACGCTCATCGTCACCATACTGGAGACAGCCCTTGACAGACGAAGGGTGATTCACTGTCATCAGGACACTGCAAATCGGACTCGGAACTGAAGCAGGCTATGACTAGCTGCGGCTTTTTAGACATTGACGGATGTAGGGTATTACGAGATCACCTCCAGCCACCCGACGAGCTTTTGCCCGACATTAACGTGGGCACGCTTTGGAACGATAATCGCGTTCATGCCGTGGATCGCGGGTTATGGATCGAGAGAGCACTCTGATAGAAAATCGCTCGACTGTCTTTGTGCGCGCAGTCGTCTTGCGACATCTTTCTTCTTGGACTGTGTTGAATGCACCAACGCGAGCAAGGTCATCGACGTCGTGTACGCACTGGGATTGCTTGACTACCGCACAAGGGCCACTAACGTTAGTCGTCAGATTCGACCTTGTTCCATTTTGGTGACTTCCTCATCCCCTGGAAGCTGTACCCGACCTTGTCGGCTTCAATGAGTGCGACATACATGCATCCGATCCGATAAGAGGACTTTCTCAGAAGATTCGCTCGCCGACTTCCTGTAAGCATACAATTTGTTGCCCATTCTTGCAGAACCTCCAACGAAGGTATTCAGAATCGACATGACGCGTGTTAGACTGCGTAAATCACTACATTGAATACTGATTAGGACCCAGCTAGCACGATCATGAAGCCTTTCCAGAAAATGTGCGTGTACATGTAACAGGGAAATCACTATCGAAAGGCCGACAGGGTGAGAAGGGCTTGTTTCTACGGCTAACTACTGATTCGAATTTAGAAAGATGCGGGAAGTAGACGTAGAGGTACAGAAATGCTGTCGAGAGTGTGTCTATTTGAATGGTTCACGATGACCTTTACTGAGCCAGTTCGGCTAGTTCAAGGGACGATCCGGCAGTCTGAACATTTCGATTCCTAGAAGGCACCATTTTAAAACTGGAATGCTAACGATGATTGAACGTGACTCGCCGTGAAACTGTATCAGCTCTTCTGGTGGTTCGGCCGCCGTTTCGGTCATGGGACGAGGAATGACCCGAACTCTCCGTCGCCTCAAACATTGGGACACCTTTCGCAGAAACCTCCACCGGCGTGGCATATCCAACCTTCCACCGAAAGCGAAGTGCTAGTTCTTGTTCTTTTTTAACCAATTTCTTTGTACCCGATAAGAACTAAAGCATATCAGTATGATGCAAAGAGCCACAGGATAAAACTGACGTAGCGATGCAGTAAGGAGTACAGGCGTCTTTCCTGTACGGACACACGTTCCCCGTCGGCGTGGCGTTTCTGCATCGCATCGAACTTCTTCCATGACCAGATGAACATTACAACACCCTGGAAGAGCGCGTTTCTTGCATTCATAATTCTCTTAACAAGCTGTGCCGTACCTAAAAGATCATTCGCCATAGAAAGAGGAAAGAAACCGAGCGATCACTTACTCCGAATATATAAGAGCGGTGCGACAATCGCAGTCGTTGCAGTTGCGAGCTTTATCAGCTCTGAATATGTTGGGCCTCTTAACGCCCCCATGAATCCAGTGACGAGGGCTGCGACAACCACTATGGCGATAGCAATGTCGCAAGAGGGCTGTCCGAAGTCGGCCAAAAAGGTAGGCAGGCGAAATTGCTAGTGGCATCACGTTGAAGAACATCTAATAACAGTTGGAGGCTAAGTGCGTACCGAATCCCGTAAATGTCGACCAATATTGTTGATATGTTGGCACACTGCATCGTAGAATTTTGGATGGGTGTGCTTCGTATCGGAGTCAACGAAGGATATCCTTCGAAGAGGGGGCTCCAATTCCTCCATGGCGACCGAAATGGGCTGTATCAGCTGTAAAACGGATTGTAGTCTGTGATACGTGTAGAGGAATCTGCACAAAATAGATATGATTAATGGTGATCAAGCAATGCGTGATACGGAGAGACGTGCATAAAATTCCCCTCAAGCTCCGTCACAACCAAAGCCTGTAAATCGTCAAATCTTTTTATCAAACCCTCGATTCCGTCCTCGGAGTCGTTCGTATCTACATCCGTATTGAGAAGGGTGTTGATGAAGCGGTCGTCGGTTTGAGAAATTTTAGGAATGCACGTCTGCGCGTCGAATTGCAGGCGTCCGAAATCGTAATTAGGTATATTCGTGCTCTCGCCCCTCTCCATTGTGTCTTCGCTACTCCGCCACTGCTTGAAGCGCCAACGCATTTGGGTATCGAAGAGAGAAAGACGTGGAGTGATCCTCGTCTGCGTTCAAAAAAAAGAGCAAGCAAACAGGGCCAAATTTGCGTAGAGCGCTTCTTGTAGTCTGAATAATTGGGGATGCTTGTCGTACATCACCCCAGAAATATAGAGCATAGAAGAATCAAACAAGGCTGCCAGTTCGAATCCAAGAGCCTGCACTAGTACATTTTCCTCCTATCGCTTAAGAACTCCACCAACTGCCAATGTCCCAGCAGCTCCGATGCCTGCTAATATGACGTTCAGAAACACATAGTTGAATAGTGCCGGAAACAACATACCGTGGGAGGAAGCGCACCAGCCTGCAATCCCAGGACATGTTACGTAGCTGCTCCATCACCAACACACCGGTGCCATACAAGCACCAAATCAAGTCCGGGCGACCTCGATGACTGGCTACCCAATCCGGATCCAGAAAACGGGCCTTCATGACGCATGTATACCGTTCGAAATGCTCGAGACAGTCCACAATTGTCCTACCTGAACTACAGATTGAGGACATGATGTCTAAAATGTCGTCCAGAAGGTCAATCCGCCCGGACCAAAAGCCCGGGATCTGCTTTAGGAAGCGAAGAAGGCGTTCCAGACCATGTGGACCACGCAATTCGGATACGAGATGTGGTTCGATATCTACTAGATTTGCTTCAATGGCTGGGAGCAGTTGGTATCTTGCCTGTCGGGAAACCTCGAGCAACTCGCAAAAATATTTGCTTTCAAGTCCACCTCGGTCTTCTGCTATGCAGGATCGTCCCCTTATGAACAGAGTGTGAAAGAGTAGCATCACGCGTCGTACAGAATCATCGAACCTAGCAGCGAGGTAGCATATAGGGGTGAGTATGGGTACGGCTGTCGATGGCCCGGCGTCCACGACACGCTGAATCAGGTATCTCACAGCAAGAGTAAACATCCTCTGGGATCTCGAGAGGGACGGGATGACATGACTGACGGAGGGTGAACTTTCCGACATCTGGACAATGTGGAAGACTTAATCCCTTATATTTCTTTTATTTTTGTATTTTTATATCATACCAGAAAACTTCCCACGATCCAAAGGTTCCATCCAAGTTCCATCTCCTCGTCCAAAGGCAATAAAAAAGGATCTGAGACCTGTCGCAGACGAGTAAAGACGGTGAACAGACTTATTACAGACTTACTCACTAAGCTTGGACAAGTTACAATTGCTGTGCACTGGGCGCTCAAAGATATCTGTTATCTATCGTCGTCTACTTTACAACAGAAACTATAACTCGGTTAATGCATTTCTCCACCTGACACTTTATCAAGGAGGCACTTGTCGTCCAACAGTATCTTGCAGAGCCTCAAGCTGAGAAAGAAATTCATCAGCAACGTCCAGATGCGCGGTGTAGGCTGCACGATAGCCGCTCCTGAAACCCTCGTACACTTGTTCCCCTCGCCGTGCTACAGGAAAATATGGATCATTCGCAATGTGCGCGTCGACAAGCTCGTCGACGGTATTCCATTTCCGCATCTCGCAGCTAGGTATTAGTGCGAGCCAGCGGGCCAAAAATCGACGTACAAACCTGATTGAAGTCAATGACATAGAATGTAAACCCAGAGAACCCATCCCCGCCGAGTACAAACTCAATATCACGCGCATCGTAGCCTCCGCAAATGTGAATGCGCCCAAGCATGTTTCCCATGGCTTCGGCAACAATTTCTGCGCCTGGAAGCTCATCGGCAATGCCTTCTTCGGAACTCGCAAGCTGGCGGTAGCGTGTCACGTCGAGAAAGAAGTGGGACGTATTGATGAACCGGGATGGTCTGCTGTCTGTATAATCCTTTCCGAAGTAGAGTCGAAACAAATATGGTCCCTTGGCAGGTGTGCCGGCGGGGTAGAACTGTGAACGAATACGAGCAGCCACTTCCGTAGATAAAGCCTGGACGCGATCCATCGCATACACAGGCCGCTTGAATGCAGCGAACGAGGCAGATGCCACAAGGGGACGGAGACCACCTGTTCGAGGAGAGTGGTATGCCAGGGCACGAAATTCTTGAGCATCTTTGTACGCAAGTGGGCGAGGGAGAGAAAAAAACATGTCGGGACCGCAAGTTTTGTAGATTTGTTCAAGGGCCTCAAACTCGGCCTGGAGTTGGGCTGCATTCGAATCCAACTGGACCTCTTTAAAGGCAACAAGAGAAGCCAGGACAACGTACACGGACCCAAAGCTACCACTTCCTATTAGCAGCGGTGACGAATCCATCGCGGTAACGGACGACAAGGGTTGACAAAGGGGTTCACTGAGTATTTCTGACAAGCCCTCGGCAGCGGGCGGAGTCTCCGGCATTTTGCGGCTTCGATGCCGCGTTGACTCGGAAATCAACCTTTCGCTCGTCGTGGACGATGGCAATGTTAATAGTCAAAACTCCAATTACTTACATGAAACACCGCTAGAAATTTCCCCATGAACGATCATTCCGTTTTCTCGTAGTGCTCAGCCGACTCTTCGTCCCCTTTCCCCAAAGCCTCTCTTCCAGTAAGCTCACCCGGAACAAAGTTGCCTTTGACGCCAACGTCATCAGCATCTCATGGTTTCGAACAGTGCAATGGGCTTACCCGCACGAAGGTCATTCTCTGCTGCGTGTCGGTCACTGACTTTGGTGTACCCGCTCCCCGGTACAAAGATGGGAGAGTCCTCGAAGAGAGCATCCATTTCTTCTAGTCGGCGCCCGCTTGTTTCCTATGCATAACCGTTAGTAAGTGGACTTGAACATGGTAGACGAGGTAGTGACGTACAGGGTAGAATGCCCAGATACACAAGGCACTGACCTTGTCAGTAAGGATCAGTGGATGGTATGCCGAGGCACGTACTTGGTATGGCTGCAGATGGCAAACACCAGGTCTAATATTGCGGTGAGGATACCTGCTGAGAGTTATGCAGGTGGCAAACGTACAGTATCTAATAGAAACATCATTAAAATGCGCCTTGCGAATAAGAGTAGGAGGCTTACTTCCAGCCGATTGCACTAAATGCTTTAGGCGTAACTTCGGCAATGAAGCTAGCAGGATAATTAAGTAAACAAAATCTGAAAGAACACTTCGCGCTCACAAGTTTGAAAGCCACGAGGAAGAGCTCGTCAGCGCGGTTGCCTTTGCACGCGTTCGCGTCGAACTGAACGATACAGTTGAGTATGATACCGCATTCAAGAAGGAGACGCACTAAATTTCGACCGGGTATGCCCATGATAGTGGTCCGATGCAGGAACTAAAGAAGAAATTAAAGATCCAGGTCCTGGAAAATACTGTTAGGACCATTTTGCTGAAGCGTGAGTGGAAGATCATACGTTACTGTGGAAAGAGTCATACGTGAGATGGAACGAGATCATACAAGACACGTACTAATAAAAATCTAGACGACGCAAAATTGTCAGATGTACCAAATATGGAAAACACAAGGACTCACATAATGGGCCTAGAAAAAATGGGTTTATGTACACCTCTATATCTGCAGGTTTGATAGAGAAGGAAGACACGTACCGCGTCACTAACGAGTAGTCAGATATCCAGACTCACAATAGGATACGGAAGAACTCACTTAGGAACAGACCCAGGATATCGAGCCATCAGAACACAGCCAACGACGAAAGCCAGTCCCGAAGCAATGTTCCCAACGATAAGCGGTCTTCGTCGCCCAAAGTGATCCACCCAGAGCACACAGCAAGCTTCTCCGATAAGGGCTATAACACTGTTGATGGACTGAAAGAGGAGAATACGCGTCGAAGAAAATCCCATCTAGTAAGGAAGGATCAGGCGGAGGGATAACCGAGAGGTAAATTGTGGTCCTACCGTCGTGAAAATCTAGAAACACGATGAATGACTGGAAGTTGTATGACTGGTAAAATACATATGCCTCACAGTCGTCGAGTAGTACTGAATTACACTAACGCCCGTCATCTGAACAGAGAACTGCAGAATGTACCCCAGGCTTAACCGCCGGAAATTGCTAGGAACGGTGAATAGCTCGGACCACCTGTCCCAAATCAGCCAATAACTTGACGCATACGGGGAAGACGCTCATACGTAGACTCGCCGATGTCTTGCGCCTTATGTATATCAGCTCTGATGTCCTCCATCTGCGCGGTTACGAACGGGTCGTTCACATCTCCATGGGCGTGCAGGCGTGCCAAACAGAGCTTGGCTGCAAATCATGAGCGATGAAAGCATAAATGTATCAGTTCTTTCTACCTTCTTCCATGCGGCCCTTCTCGGCAAGCCACCGAGGACTGGATACACGTTCTTGTATGTGAACGACAAGATGACGACGACTGCCACTCACGATTCGGGGAAGAGCATTATAAACGCAACCAAAGGAATAGCTGGGATGATCTACATTGTATACCGAATGAGTTGAGGGAGTACAAGAAAAGGAAGGCTGTCTCACTTGAATTCCCAAAGGGATCCTCCATTCTGATTGTTTACCGGGAAGTCCTTGGGCGGTCCCATAGGTCTACGATCGTTAACGAGGGCAGGTATTTAGAGAAGAAATCTTACCACCCAAGAAGCAACGAACGCTAGACGGGGGTTGTAACTTTGTGATCAGGGTGAAGGACAAGTGCCATACCTCCAATTCCCAACATGAACTGGGAAAGAGACAAAGTGAGTCTGCATGCTTCTGTACCCATAAATCCTGCTCACCTGCTGTAGAGTCGTGAGCCGGCCTCGAATACTGGGATGAGCAATCTCAGCCTGCACAAAGCCAGTCAGCGTTTATCTAAACAAACAACCTAACCAGACTACCTGATATAGTGGCGCCAAGTCTGACATGATTCCAGAGCCAAAACCTAGTAAGGTTGAAATCTCCATCACGACGCAAAGAGATCATTAGGACGTACCAGCAAAGAACCGACCGGCCAGCATCATATCCATGTTCGGAGCTGAGGTTTGAAGGGCCCCGCCAAGACTAAAAGAGTTCGGCTTAGCGTCGTAGAAGCAACATCAAAAGAACAGAAGCTGACATATATATAAGACCGCCGAGAAGAATGGTCTTGCGACGTCCGAGTATGTCTGCGGCATATGCGACGGGGAACATGCCGAAGAAGCTAATCACAGGTTTGAATGTCCAACGTCCGATATAGTGACAAGAGCACGTACCACCCCAGCACTAGTGAAAAATGGCGAATGATAGGCGGACAGACCGACATGGTCAAAGGTTAGGTACGAACCGAATATACTCGTTATGAGACCCTTCAAACCTTCATTCCCGAATCGCGAACCCATCGTATCCTTGACCGCATTAGAAAACACAATCGACGGAAGGACCGAACGCATACAGCAAAGTCCGTTGCCGCCAACACTCCCGCGATAACACCGAGGTCGTATCCAAAGATAATACTACCCAGACCTTGGACGAATGAGCACCTCGACCTTCACGTAGAAGAGAATAGACTCACTAGCGAACAGGCCGCAAAGCCAAGTATACCACTTTGGTGAGAGCGTGATCATGTTCGTCAAAAATGAGAGGAATATGATCTCAGCGAAAAACGTTCTATCAATGTTTTTGTAGACTTTCCGGGATGAGGCGGTCCGCTTAGTTGTTGAGGTGGATCATGAGAACATGAACGTCCCTGCGTGTGGGGTGATTGTGGGGATGTCAGTAACATTTTCCCGCGGTTTGTCCGACCACCGGTTGCTACAGTCGTTGGGATCCCGGCGTAGAACCACAAGGAGATATCAATCCCCTAGTAATGGTGGTGTTTAGGTCTCGTGCTTTGATGTGATAACTGATACTTTGAGCTCGAACGAAACAGAGACCGACTTGGCGTCCGCAGCTCTGCGTGCATGTGGACGTTAAGGGCTAGTTTGGCAACACCCAGGGTAGAAAGGTCTGGAAAACATGTCAACGACTTCATAGATCTTTCAGCCAAAAATGTGTTCTAACGTCTCAGGTAACGTCAAAACAACGGAGAACAAACAGATACCAAGTTACGGTAAGAATTATACACCACCGGCACCATCATTCTAAGCCAACTTGAACACTAACACTAGAAAAACGACCCGTGTTAGAGAGCGCTCTAGACCAAATCAAAGAGCTTACCTTGGAACGAATGCTTCTTCAGAACATAGCTACCCTCCCAATCCACCTCCTTCTGAACGGTACTAACCTTCTCACCCTCGAACCCATTGGTATCACCCAACTGCGGACTCCAGACTTCATAGACTTTCACCTTCTTCTCTCCTACCGGTTGCGCGAAGATGATCGGCACCGTAAAGTCTTCACTTTCGTGCCTATTGACCACCGCGACTCGAACTTCCTTACTCTCTTCTACATACACCGCGCTAACGTCGATGTACTTGGTCAACTTGGCCGCATCGGGCATGTGGGTGTCTAGTTGTTTGATCCACGTCGGAACGGTAGGACCTGTATACACAGGCGAGTTTACATGTACCGCGAGAGAAGCTCCCCGCATGAGATTAGTAAAGAGGTGAAGAGGGTAGTATGTCGTCTGGAAATGACGTAAGACTAGAAGAAGTTCTAACAGTGCAACTAACCTGCTTGAAGAGCCCTTGCGGAGATGTGATGATCTACGATAACGAGACATTCAACGATACGGAATGTAGCTTGGCACTAAACCTACAGGAGAAATGACATTGACAGACCTATAGAGCAGTCAATTATCAGCTCGTTGCGAGGGGCAGCATGGAGGTCTTACTGTGCGATACATGCAATCTTCACGATGTCCGCTTTCCGGACGAATACATTCAACCATGACGCAACGGCGATGGCATCAGAAAGGTCGTAATGCTCTTCGGCGCCCTTCTCTCCAGGAGCTAGACAGGGATCGTATCAGCGGAAAACAGGACGAAACGGGGCGGCTTACCGCGAACTGGATCCCTAGCGTAGTCATGAGCAACCAGGTCAAATAAGGGCGTTGACTATTCTTACCAGACGTTCCATTCGTCAAAGCAGCTGATATACAATGATCAGTCAAGCAATTTGAACAGAAGAGAGCCAAGCTTACACAGTTAAGTCCTTCTCCAACCCTGCCTCGATCTTGGCAAGATCGATGAGAGACCGAGTGATATCTAGCGCTTTCTCTGCAGCTGCAGCTATGCCGGGGGATCAGTGATAGCCATGGCATGCCAAACACCGCACGCACGACCAATCGCATTAACTGCATGTTTGCCTTCGCTGACAGTGTATACTGCAAATCCGCGTTTCAGCGAGAGTGAATTGAAACACAAATACCAGATACTCACTATGTATGGAATGGAAATCAACGACAGGAGCTAATTTGCGAAGAGTTACACGATCCCAGTCCGCATATCCGGTTTCTGAATCAACGCATGAGTACATCCATATGCAAAACAACACGGTACAGTACCGCCACAAGAAACGAGTTTGATCGTAGGATCCAGAAGCTTGAGAGCCTTTGCCCACTGGTATGCTTTCTTGGCATAGTCCTGCGACTCTTGCTGACCGACTGTGACAGTCGTGTAAGTTAATGGTCCAGTTAGGCAAGACGATACTTGCTTTGCCATGGGCCCCAGACCTCATTGCCTGAACAAAAGATAATCAAAAACGTGAAATGAAAGAAGTCTGTCGGAAGCTTACCGAGCGCCCAGTATTTCACATTGTGAGGTTCCTCATGGCCGTTCTTACGCCTTAGATTGGCGTAGTAAGTGTTAGCTGAGCTGTTTGTTGTGGGTTAGAAGACAGAAAGAGGTGCGACTTAGAATTAAACCCACCTGTTACAATATTCGAGCCACGCTAGAGCATCCTCTAATGTTCCCGTTCCCATATTGAGGCAGATAAAGGGCTCTGTCCCGAGCTCGTGACAGAAATCGATAAACTCGTCAGTTCCGAATAGATTGCTCTCTTCCGACAACCACGCCAGTTCGGGACGGCGCGGTCTCTGTTCCTTGGGTCCGACACCATCTTGCCATCGGTAACTACTCACAAAGTTCCTGGAAAACACGATCAACGAGAGAAACATGGTTAACAGCAAAGTCAGTCGCATACCCTCCAGGATATCTGACGATGGGAATCTTGAGGTCCTTCAACACGGCCATAACGTCGCTTCTGAAGCCTGTTTTAAAATCAGCGAGACCGTGCTGATTGTCGGGTTCGTAGATCCCGCCGTAGATACATCGTCCCATATGCTCAGTGAAACCGGAGTATATGCGAGGGTCTACAGCCGAGATAACACGCTCGATATCGATACGGATCGATGCCATGGGAGGTGAAAGATGAAGCCGGGGATAAAGAACGATGGTTGGTACTGCCGGCCCGCGTACTCCGACGGTGGAAAATTCCCGTCGAGTGTGTCGTGTGATCATTGCTAGAAGTATTAGGTCGAGCACCTGATAGTCGCGTTACAGGGACAAACTGGTAGAAGATATGAGCCCAGAAGCATGTGTACACTGATCCTAGAAGATGTCTTTGTATTTACTGCTGAGATTTGTTAGAAAGCAAATATTTTGAAAGAAAAAACATATGCACAAACGAAAATACATCACATCATATCGAGACGGCATACCGTGATATGATTCTCCAGTAGGTTCCCGTCCGCCAGCATATGACCCAAAGAAACTCCTTCGACTGGTCATTTCTTCTCTACTTGCGAAATTGGAACGACACCAGAGTCGACAGCCGTTGGTATTTGCCTTGTAAAATATTCTCCGCAGGGCGTGATAGAATGGGGCATGTGCATGGCTGAAATATATCCATAGTATCCCAATTGAATAAGCGAAATGGCAGTAATCACCTCCAATATCATCTGAAGATTTCTCACTGACGCTTTCTTCAGGGATTCAGACGCGACATATAGCTGACATTGTGGTAGTTCAGAGCAGAGACAGTGATTCCTCAATTCAGTAGTACAAATGAGAAAGCTGGAGGTCGAGAAGATGCCAGTGGATCGGCATCATGGTACGTGCCCAAGTTGTTCACGTGCTCGTGTGTCGTGTGGCTGCCACTCGGCAAATGCCATACAGTAACGGCAAGACTCGGCAGCTCTGATGCAAGTTTAAAGTAACCTAAGGCCCTATGGAGCCTATGCGTACATCTTGCGCTGTGTAACACTACGTTGTATCTAACTGTATGTAAGAGTATCTGCATGTCGTGTGAATCTATCTAAGGGGGAATATCTAACCGTGCTGAGCTGTGGTGGTTGCCTGGTCGTGCGTGGTTGTGTGCATCTTGGAGCAGGAAAAGAGCTTTGAGTGGAAGACATGACCGTGTCGTGGACGGTCGGTGGATGGGGTGTGTTGGATGGGGTTCGCGGCGGAGTTTGGGAGGTGTCGTGTCGCTGTTGCCTGTGGCGTCGAAAGTAGCTGCTTAACTGGTTTGAAACATGGAGTCAGCAAGTGCGGGGAAAAGGCACAGTTTGGGTACTCTCCTCCATAGCGGAGGTGGGAGGAAAGTCTGCGAACTATTCCTCCCCCTCGCATGCCCAAGTGAGGCACAGATAATTCGGTGTCCATTCATCTTGGGCTACTTCACTACGGGGGAGGACCACCTTTGTTGTTGGAGAAGTCAGGGAATCGCTTGGTGCGTTGCACGTAGGCGAGAGTGGCGAAGATATTCCGAGATGTGGTGGATAGTAGATGTCGGAGCTGTAGGTTGCCAAGCCTCGTACGGCGTCGAAGAGCTTGTCTCTCATTGGAATAGCGTCGGCAGACTAGTAGGTAATGTGTCACCGTTTCCGGAACGTTGCAGTGTGGGCAGTTAGGGGACAGACTCGGCAGCTCCCCAGGCAGGCGGCGACTGAATTGGGGCCCTGGCAATGAACTTGAACAACGCTCGCGCTTTTTCAATGTATTCTCTCAAGTTCGGGGCTTGCAATGCGGCTCGAGTGCTTCTCCTCGTAATCCTCATCTTCAGTCTTACGATCTCTTGAATCAACCTGAAAGCTAGAAAGGGGAGCATCCTAAATATTATATTTCGCTGTTCGGTAGTAAGTTAAAAATGAAGATCAAAACGACAACAAGCCTCCTGTCGCCTCCTCCCAATCATCGGCCGTCACACTATCTTTGGTTTCGCCTCATCTGGTTTATTCTATCCTCGACCTCCTTACCCACTCCTTCTGGGCTATAACCCGTAACGGTGCTTTGATAATTTTCCCAGATGCCAATGTGTGATCTGCGCCCCATTATTCGATTTAAAAACATCTTCACCCAAGCAATGGACTCGGTTACTCACCGAAACCACGATCATGCAGAATAATCATCACCGGAACGGCAAATACAGGTAACCTTCCCAGACGATTCATTTCGAGCAGCACCAGGAGGATAAGTACACTTACAGTTTCTCTGCAACCGCCACGAGTTTCTCCTCGTTGATTAATCCGTCATACCCAGGCTTGAGGGTCACTAACGCTACAGGCAACTCCCCCGCTTGCTCGTCAGCTACGCCAACCACGGCTGCTTCCAATACACCCGGTTCGGTGTACAGCGCGTTCTCGACGAAAATGGAATCCTATGAATTTGCTTATTACTGAGAGATGTATAACGTACTCCAATGTCACTCACAACGTTATAACCACCTCTGATGATGATATCTTTGATCCTGTCTGTGATGTGAACGTAACCGTCCTCATCCACTCGTCCCAGATCACCGGACATCAGCCATCCGTCTTTAGTAATGGCCTATATCAAAGCTTAGTCGTCACGGGCATTGTAAATAAGGGATCCCACCTGATCAGTAGCAGCTGACCGTCGCCCAAAATGTAAGCCTGCGTACCGGTGAGATAAAGGATCTTTGACCAACCTTGATCGCCATAATACCCTTTCATCACATTCGGACCGCGAACCCAAATCTCTCCCATTGCTCCAGGCGGAACCTTGACGCCATCTTTCATTATCAGAATCTCATTGACAGGAAACACCAAACCGCTGCAATCAAAATAACTTAAATGCAAGGGAAACAGAACAGACAGACCCACCAGCTATCTGGCCGCGCGTCGTAATCCGGTCCACCTGGGAGTGGATCAGGCCTTTGCTGTTTACAAAAGAATGTCCTCACCGAAGCCTGCCGTGCTGGCATTTGTCTCGGTTTGACCGTATACTTGGAAACTGCGAGATAAACCAGTGTCAGTGCAGATTACTGGAGGGACTGGTATGCACTCACATGGTGGCAAGAGGAAAATCCTCCTTAAACCTTTGAAGGTGAGACGCAGCAATGGGTGTACCTCCATACATGATGCGTTTCATCGATGTTCTGGATATCGTGCTCTCAGCGAACTCTCTAATCATCGAGGGCATGCTGCGACAAGGTTGATTAATGTGGACAAAGAAAATAATAAACACGAACCCGCTCAGCTGAGTGATATTTTCCGTTCTACACAGTCTGGGATAACACATCAATCAGTCACCACAAGCCATACTGAATAATACGTGTGTAATTACTCCGCGGCTGCAAGTATTGAGTAGGAATGAGAGCTTGAAACACTAGCAAAGTCGATTCTTGCCTTCATGTACATCCCATGCGCGTGTTAGAACAACCTTATCTCCTGGAAGGGTGCACATTATCTGAGAACGGGTGAATATTACGTTGTTTCAATGCCAACTTCCGGTCTTACAGTCGGGATAATTGAAGAGGGCAGTGACAGCGTCCTTAGAATGAGCAGACCTTCCTGAGGACCCGCATTAGGTGTCGAAACGAACGGCTCGCCCCGTCGAAGACAGTCTCTCCCTATCAATGAACCCACCTAGTACGATTCATAAGGTCGATGAAATGCTTCGCAGAAAGAAGGACATACATTGAATGCGGGAGTTAATAATGCGCGTTGCGAGCTCAAGACACCCTCTCAAACAAGCGAAGAAATTGATGAACAGTCCGACCGATCCAACGAAGCCTACGTACTTGGTAATCCAGTGGTCCCCGACGTAAAAGTAATTGTCGCGTCATCTTCCGGTAAGATTTGAGGATCATGGCTCAGCACATCCCCGGGATCTCTGTGGTATCCGGAGAAGACTGCGCTCCAAACGTCCATACCTTCCCAGTGACCCTTGCCCTCGTGATCCTCGAGTACAAGGTATCCTGATGCACCAGATGCGAACCTAAGTTCAGCACCTATCGGTTCGACCACGTCGGCTCGCTCAGGGTCGAGGATGATCAGTGTGCACTTTGTGAGCGTGATACAGTGTCGGAGCGGCTCCAATGGCAGTAACCTTTTGGTAGGATCAGAACGCGAATGATGAAAGCATACGGAAGCTGATATTACGTGTTCACGAGAGCGGTGACAGCCCCCAGAAGATCTGTGTTATGTTGGGATCTCATTAGTTACAATGAAACGAGATGGAACGCACGGCAAGCCCAAAATACAACCAAGTAGTTGGAACAGTTTCGAGAACAGATGGCTATTCGATCACCTGCACCGAGAGTGAGTAGCTGGTGGTACCGAAAACAATAGAGTACCTTTACCTTTCTTAACACCGTACAAATCTCTGAAGATGGCCGCACATTTGACTGCCTTCTCTAGTGTCTCCCCGAAAGTGTAACGCTCTCCCTCGTATACTACACAGATTTTGTCGGCGTGCTCTTTGGTCGACTGCAAAAAGAGGTGTCGCAGGGATGGCCAGAGATTCTTCCAGACTTTCAGAACCCGGCCGTCGATGATCTATAAGACATTCAGACCATCAAAGAGAAGAGAACAGTTAACCCTGAGCACTGACGCGAGTTTCGATTTCAAGCAAACTTCCTGATCCTGTGAGTAGTCTATCGGCTACTCGAATTAGCATGCGGATGTTCTGGCATTTCTTCAGTCAGCTCACCTTCATCAATCGAACAGCGCGGGGTCCATGTTTCAACGTCCGTCATGATGGATGAATGGTACCATTTGGCCATGAGCCCGAGGCATTATATATGAAGTCCGTGAGAAGAACCTCCACGTCCGAGAGGTCAGAGGATATTTCCATTGGATGCCGCTCCTGATCGTCCGAAGATAATGGGAATTTTGTCATGATCCTGCCAGCATCATTTCGAGTCCTGGAACCAACCTGGAACTGCAGCGCAACCCCAGTCCCTTCGAGAAACGAGTAGTGGGCGTAGAAGTCGATTATATGGCGCGATTATGGAGCCACGACCGACACCCTCTTTGATGATGATCATTTAGTCGAATGCAAGGTAAAAATGTCCGACCAGCGTGTTCAGGGCATCAGGTCCAGCTCTATAGATCCAACTGGTCGCCTCGAGCAAGCCTAGATATGATAGAGATGACAAAGAGAGGATGTGATGGTACTTGAAATCGGCTTGCTTGATGTAGGGACATTCCATGAACGACTCCGGAAGCTTTTTTTTTTACATCTGCAGCGTGCTACGGGTACTGGTGAAAATATAACAGAGTCGGAGGACATAGACCAGCAGTTATTTCGAGCAACGGAGCAGCATAACACAAGCATAATAGGGCTTATGTGATATATGTAGTGATCGAAAACGCGGATTTGAGGATTGTAAAAATGGGCGCAGTCGGAGTGAGGAGAAGCAAAAAGTCATTACCTTGGTCTACCCAGTCACAGGTTTCCTCATCCGACTCTGCAAAATGTAAATAAGTGTAAACAATAGATCTCCGGCAGCAACGACAAGCGGCGACAGCATGCCGATCGGGACAGTCGTCTGTCTTATTTCTATTGTAGACCTGAAACGCGGTCCCTCGATTCAATGAGCAAGCGTCGATTGTAGAGGGACCTGTAAAACTGAGTTTAAATTTAGCACAAAGTCGTTTCGACCTCGGGAGCCTTCGGGCTTTCCTTTTTAATGTAGTATCCAAATATGGATTTGAGTGATCAAATTCAATCTGGGCAATTACTGCGCGTCGCGTCGCGCCTTGGCTTCATCTCCTTACCTGCTCTATTGTTCTCATGTTTCATGGGTGACAACCCTGAGGTGTTCCCTCGCTTTCTGGACACATTCAGGCTTGATGGGCATGCTCACAATGACCCTCAAGCTACAACCTCGTCGTCTTTATCTGATATCACTGGCTGCCGCCAACAACTGCTTCTCAACAGCAGACCAGCGTTTTTTCCCTTAGCGGAAGCAGCAAAATCCATTGTCTCGGGAAAACATACCTGAGTAATTTGCGGCCGTCTGAGTGGAAAATCGAGATACAGTTATAGAAATACGCTCCAGAACGGTGTTGATAAGAAGCAGTAAAGCAATGACCATTGACAAGGGACCTTCATAATATGCCGGCCTTCAGCTGCTTTTCATGTGGAATTTCTGCTATAACAGCAACGTAGTATGCTGGACGATAGAAGCGACACAAAACGACGTGTTTTTCAATAGGAAAAGGTAGAATATAGTCAAGGTGAACACGGCCTTCTTCCAGGCTATCCTTTGCACCAATTCATCATGAGAGGTATTTATAACCTGAGATGATGCTTCAGAGACAGTAGATACACCGGAACTAGAGCCTTCCATCAATCCAAGCGACGAACGACGCGAGATAGCATGGAAGAAGAACGACAAGACAGGTTTGATCACTCAAATCCATATTTGGACACTAAATTAAAAAGGAAAGCCCGAAGGCTCCCGAGGTCGAAACGACTTTGTGCTAAATTTAAACTCAGTTTTACAGGTCCCTCTACAATCGACGCTTGCTCATTGAATCGAGGGACCGCGTCTCAGGTCTATTTCTATTGGTACTACACAGGGTTCGCCGGAAATCTTTTCGAATAGATCGCGCCAAGAGTCCAGAATGGCATCAATAGCTCTCCAGCCCTCGAATGAGGCAGCCCAGACGAACTACTTACTACCCCCAAAGGACTCACCCGCTATGCTGGACGTTATTCAGAGCGATTCTCATCACCACCAACTCCCTGTATGCCCGGTAGCGCGCCAGTCCGTTCCTCAGCACAATAGCTACCCGTACGAAATTCGCTCCAATGGCCTTAAACTACGATATTCAAGGCACGAAACCACGCCAGGGACACAACAGCATCGATAATCGGACGAAATCTGTGAGCGTTCGGCTGCATACATGCCCAGAAACCCTACCAGGAGCTCGGCCATCGAGTGTGTATGATATGCATGGAGGAGATAGAGCTCGACGACAGTAGTGGCGGCGTGTTCAAGTGCCAGAGAGACTTGTTTGGGTGTGCATTAGTGGCGCTGGCCCCTAACGTGCGCATGAAAGGCTGGTATTGGGAGTAACGACACGAGACTACGAGCGGGAAGGCAGGAGAAGGAGTTCGCACGCCAATAGCCAACGACGACGACAATGGCGCTTTTTTGGGCCTAAAATCACCACCCAGTGGCACGATGGATGCCCTAAGCAAATGGCAACATCTCCGCCGACGGAGTCCCTGCTGCTGCCCCCCTCGTCCAAGACCAAGATTAGACACTCGGTCTCCGTAGCATCAACAACACTTTTACATCGGAGAAGTTGTCACGTTCCATCATGGGTATTGTATCTTGATCTCGAGCCGCACGAAAGCCTTCGATGAGGTGCTAAGCTTTTGGTCAAGCTAGCCAAATAGTCAACATTGGTAAGTGGTAACGAATTATAGATTCCGGCGTCAGACTCTTACCAGTTGGTGATAGGTGATGCCATAACCCTGCCAGTGGTATACATTACGAGGAAACATGCGCAGTTAAACACTCCAGATATAATCTGGGTAAGTTTACGCTCAATTCATTGTTATCGCTTACCTTCGGTCTAGGTTTCTTTGTTGTTCATGTATCGCCCACAAAATACTTGAGGAAGACTCGACTTGCTACGGTTGCGATGGCCCCCGCTTTATCAAGAAAGTATTGGGCTGCATACACGTCCAGAAACCCTACCAGTACGTTAGGTATATATGGTGTGTAACAGGTATCTATGTGCAGAATGGTATATGGATGTTTGTTGAACTATACAACGTGGTTTCCCGAGACCAAGGTGCCTGTGCATATCCGAAAACACTGCCCATCTACATACAACAATATCCAGCAAGGTCACCTCGGCCCGGCACGCGGCGAGCACTTGTTTCAAATTGGTTGTATTGATTAAGTACCTTCTCGATTGCCTCTATTAAACACTATTACCGTTGAATGTAAGGGACCACGTCACTAAGTATCCTGTCTGATAATGCGGGTTACACCTCATCTATGCTATTCTTTCATCAACCTCTTCGCCCACTCCTTCTGAGCTATAGCCCGTAATGGCGCCTTGATAATCTTCCCAGAAGACGTGTGATCTGTGTCCAAATTCCTTTTCAAAAACATGTTCGTTTCAACGCCAAGGCGAGTACCCACCAAAACCACTATCATACAGAATAATTATCACTGGAACGGCATATTCGGGTAACCTTTTCAAGATGGATTACTTTGAGAGCCAGAAGAAGCGCAGGGAAGGTGCACTCACTGTTTCTCGGCAGTCGCCATGAGCCCTTCCTCATCGATTAATCCATCGTACCCAGGCCTGAGGGAAGCCAACGCTACAGGCACCTCCCCCAGGTACTCATCAGGTACGCCAACTACTGCCACTTCCAATACACCCGGTTCGGTGTATAAAGCGTTCTCAACAAAAATAGAATTCTGTAGATTCACTCATTATTGAGGGACATATAACGTACTTCGTTAGCACTCACAACGTTATTCCCGCCGCAAACGATGATATCTTCGATCCTATCGTGAACGTAAACATACCCGTATTCGTCCATTCGTCCCAGGTCACCGGTCATTAACCATCCATCATTAGTAAGGACCTATATCAAAGCTCAGTCAATACCTGCCAAGTATTTGCAAGTACGATATCCATGAATGACCTTATCAGTAGCAGCTGACGCGTCATAGTCGTAAGTCTATCCCCAGCGAAATAAAAACGATCTTGAAACCAACCGCTATCACCATAATAACCTTTCATTACATTCGGACCGCGAACCCAAATCTCTCCCACCACTCCAGGTGCAACTTTGACACCATCTTTCATTATCAGAATCTCATTGACAGGCGATACGAAACCGCTGCAATTGAATCAGTTCAAGAGCAGAAGACATAAAACGATAGATTTACCAACTATCTGGCTTCGCAGCAAAATCCGATCCAGCTAGCAGCCGATCAGATGCTATCGTTCAAGTTGAAGGAATATTCTCACCGAAGCCTACTGCGTTGCCGGCATTCTCAGTAAGACCATACACTTGTATGCTACAAAGAAATCCGTGTCAGTGCCAATTCCTGGACGCTTGGGAGGCATTTCACAATGTGGCAAGGGGAAATGCTTGCTTCAATCTATAGAAGTGAGCCGTTGCCATGGAAGTACCTCCATATGCAATGGTTCTTATCGAGATCTCGGATAATGGGCCATCAACGAGCTCTCTAACGATAGAAGAAGTACTATAGCACGGTTAGCCGAGGCAGACCAAGGATAACAAGCACGGACCTGCTAAGCCGGGTGATGTTTTCTGTTTTGTACAATCTAGAATAGGTCGAACAATCAATAGCGCCGCATCAAATGAAACGAGTTATACTTACTCGACGACTGCAGGGACTGAGTAAGATTGGACATGAAAACGCTAATGAAGCTGATCCTTACCTTCATGGACATTCCACGTCCGCGTTAGAACAAGCTTCAATCCTTGGGAAGTACCGAACATCTGATAACGGGTCAATACAAATTTATCCTAACATTAACTGCAGCCTTACCGCTGTGTTGAATGCAGTGGCATTGCTTAGCGCCCTTGGAATCAGCGTGCCTTCCTGGGGGCCCTCAATAGGTACCGGAGGGAAGGGTTCGCCTCGTCGAAGACAGTCTCTCCCTGCCAGTGAAATAACCTAGTAAGATTCATGATAAACTATGCATCCCATAGAAAGCAAGACCATACGTTGAAAATAGGAGTCAAGAATGCACGTTGTGAGCTCAAAACGCCCTCTTAAACAAGTAAAGAAATTGATTAGTAGTGCGACAAGTCCAATAAAGCCTACGTACTTGGTAAGCCAGTGGTCCCCGACGTAAAGGTAATTGTCGCGTCATCTTCCGGTAAGATTTGAGGATCGTCACCCAACACGTCCCCAGGATCTCCGTTATATCCGGAGAAAACGGTCTTCCAGACATCCATACCCTGCCAATGGCCTTTTCCCTCGTGCTCCTCGAGTACGATATATCCTGACGTCCCAGAGGCGAGCCTTAGCTCAGCGGCAATTGTTTCGATCATGTCCGCTCGCTCAGGGTCGAGGACGATCAGTGTGCATCTTGTGAGCGTGATACAGTATCTTAGCAACTCTGAAGGCTGCGATCTAATGGTAGGATCAAAATGTAACGATGCAAAACATGTGCAAGCGGATCTTACGGGTCCATAAGAGCAGTCACGGCTCCCAGAAGATCTGCTATAGGATCGAGTCCTCGGTTTTGTATGAGTGATGAGATGCAACGCACGGCAAGCCCAAAATACTACAAAGTAGGTGGGACAATTTCGAGAGCAGATGGAAACTCGGTCCCCTGCGCCAAAGGTGAGTAGGTGGACTCGGAGGCACCGGAAAATGACAAGATGCCCTCACCTTTCCTAACGCCGTAAACGTCTCTGAAGATGGCGGCACATGTGACTGCCTTCTCTAATATCTCTCTGAAGGTGTAACGTTCTTTCTCGTATACTACATAGGTTTTATCAGCGTGCTGTTTGGTTGAGTGCAGAAAGAATAGTCGCAGGGATGGCCAGAGATTCTTCCAGACTTTCAGGACCCTCCCGCCAATGTCCTATAACACATTTAGACCTTGTAAGAGTACATAACATGTCCGAGCACCTACACGAGTTTCAATTTCAAGCAAGCTTCCTGTTCGCGTGAGTTTTTTATCGGCTGTATGTTTCTCCTAGATCAGCATGCCGATGTTCTGAAATTTGTAAGTGAGCTCGCCTTCCTCGATAGAACAGCACGGGGTCCATATTTCAGTGTCCGCCATAGATGAGAGACAACCATCTGAGGAGCGCCATCGAATACTTATATGAGACGGGGAATTGAGAAAGGCCGTTTGGGTGGTCAGACGGCGTCGACGTGGCGCGTTTCTAGTGGAACAAATACACCGTACCTTAGCTACAACATGGCCTAGTAATGCTCACGCTTAGCGCATTCACTGCGGCGTGCCCCTCAGTCGTTATGACTTCAGCATAGTTATCCGCCCTGAACACGGTTCAACCAGACCAAACATGGACTGGAGTGTACCTTGATGTTTCCCGTGCTGAAAAAGACTCCTTGGCCTCAGGTCAGTGCACGCATGTTCACGTATTGGGACACTTGCTTTCTGGTATTCTGGACCCTGGAGCTCCCACCAGCCAACCGAGCTCCGGTATTCACCCGTTATACGTCCTGGACTCGGTTAAGCGCCACTAGTCGTTCCATCCACATGAAAGCTCGACGAAGGACCAAATTCTGGGTGCATGCTAAGCAGAAGGATCAGTCCAACGAGTCTGATGAGGTGAATTGAAATACGAAGATAACAGACGTCGCCGCGGCCAAGTCATAGAAGCGAGGTGAGAAGCGGTGGGTGTTGAAACGTTGATCAAGCGAGCGAATGACTGACATGGCAACTATCACATAGCTTGCCCTTAGCTTATACGAATAATCCACCAACTAATCCGATTAGCCTTTGGAGGTCCTTGGTCCAATTTAGGCTCTGAATACTGTGAGGATTAATCTGGATGTTGTCCTGTGCCTCTGCCCCTTATCGTGGCGAGGACGCGTACAAACCTAGAGATCATTTCTGTCATTGGAGCGTGTCGCGGTGTTGGTACCCGGTGAAATTAAGAACAACGTGTAATTCTCACGGTCCCGTCAGTGCTCACGTGTTCGTATGGCGGGCCACCTGGCCCGCAGGTCTACACCATCACCACCAAAATTTTTCTTGGACTCTTTATTCTCAGTACTAAGTGGATGCAGAGGATTCTGATTTCTTCGCTAAATATTGCTACCACCCGGCTACAACTAACGAGATTCATAACCTCTTCTCAGCAAGCGCTAGCTACCGGCTCTGTCATCCCCAAACCTTGAAGAGGAGCCTGAGGCGACAGTCCTTGCACCCAGCTCTCTTGCATGGGCCCTCGAGGAAGAAAATAAGATCAGATATATAACTGGTGGCTGTCATCCCGCCCAGGTAGGCGATAACTATGCGGGCGGACGGTACACCATAACTGGCAAACTAGGATGGGGGGAATACTCAACTGTCTGGCTCGCGCGCGACAAGCAAGCAAACATGTACGAACACTGTATGTGAGCTTACGAGTAATGCCATACGCAGTGATGTGGCCCTCAAGGTCATGACTAGTACTGTCTGAACAATGGCATCCTGTCATTTCTGTGCTGATACCTACTTAGATGAGGCAACACAAGCGCCAGAACTCCGCGAACTCGAGTTTTTTCAGCACTTGCGCCGCCAAAATCCTGGCCACGTTGGATATCCCTACGTCGTTCACCTTACCGACTCGTTCTACATCGACAGGCCTCACGGAAGACACCTATGCGTAGTGACTGAAATGGCGTTATGCAATCTTCTCTCTATCGCCGAGCAGTCATGTTCTGAGTACAGAATACCAGAATACGGTGCGAAACGCGTCATACAGGATGTCCTATCTGCGCTGGACTATGTTCACAACGATTGCAACATCATACATATGGGTGGGCCCTGTGTTCTTCATTCTCGTATTCTTTCCAACATTTGCGTAGACGTCAAATCACCAACGTCGTGATGACAGCCCCGCATGTGGAATGCCCAAAGAAGGTTTGGGTGCTTTAATCCCTGCCCAGCTGCACGCGTTTCCAGCATCCGCAGATAACGATACACCTGTCACAGTAACAAAAAGTATGCAAATTGTACCTGATCTCGATGACCCCGAGGCGTGGCTTTCGTTTAGCTTCAGGCTGATAGACTTTGGTGTTGGTTAGTGGATCAGTTGTCCTGCCATTTTTTGACCGCTCTAACATATACCCGGAAGCTTGTTAAGCAGACAAAACCGACGAACATTTTACCCAAGAGGTTTTTCCCGTCGGCATACGTCCCCCAGAGGTGGCTCTACGTGCTGGCTGGGGTAAGCCGGTTGATATATGGAGCGCCGCTGGCATGGTAGGGCCATTCTTTTGTTCTCCCATTTAAAAAGCTCATGCTTTCTAGTTGTATGGCATGCTTGTTGGGAGGCCTCTGTTTCCCGTTCGGTGTGATCCCCTGTTTCTCCCTGCATACCAGCGCAGGCCCTCGGTGAATTCCCAGCGAGCCTTTGGAATCGCAGCCGAATAAACAAGGCGTGGTTTCATGAGGACGGTGGGTCGAATTTCCGTATTGCGTCTAGTCATGCTCATCTTCTTGTATAGGATCCCTTCGACACAAAGATGTATTCCCCAAGAATCTTTGGAAGCGATGGTGGAGGAGCAAAGCGATGGTGCTCTGACTGTCGCCAGATTGCCTGCATTTTATGCGTAGCATGTTAACTTTTGAGCCGGACGAACGTGCGAGTATTGAGGAGCTGTTGAGCCATTGATGGCTGAATTGAATGTTTGCTGTGCGTGCCACACCCTTCTCCTCAGGAAGCTATACTCAATTAGGGAAGGTAATACACGTGTGATAATACGAACTTCGCCGACGACTACATAATCAAAACTACTTCGGAACGTGCCCGACATCGCTGCTCGTGCAAGAACTGATATATGAGACCCGGTCGAAATAGCACCAAAATTTATGACCAGCCCGATGAGTCCGACGACAATGATGATTTCGCAAGGTAGACGTGGTACCTGTCTATCAAGCGAATGAATATTATCGACTTGGATTTAAATCAAAACAGGACATTCATTCGCTCCACAGGCTGCTGCTGTATGAGACTGTTTCTCGTTTGGTCCCTCTTGATTTCACCCCATCACCACGTAGTCTCGCATTGTTCCATTATGTCTCTGTTAGCATCAGTCTATGAAACTCCTAGTGTACTCCAACAGTCACCAAGACCAGACGGAATCCATGACCAGCGCCAATCTGCTGGCCCGGGAAACTCCTACAGCCCACGCTGCAACAGCCAGTGGACGAACACCCGACAGAACTATTTTTGAAATGCAGCAAGTTCACGTTGCCAAACGACACCAAGCAGCAGTTCAAGGCCTGATAGACTCCGCCTGGAGAGAGGCCAGCATGCGACTCTCACCAAGTACGCCTTACGCCTATCTTGATATACCAACCGGCATCTGTCTGAATACTAGTTGTACAGGTGAACTGGTTAAGACGAAGGCGCTAGTGGACCAAGACGCAGAGCGATGCCAAGCGCGACCGATATTCACCAGAACTCAGTCCAGGAAGGTGAGTAGATTTATCTCCTTGAAGCAACTTTTCTCTCATCTCGCCTAGGCACGGAAATAGAGAAAAGATGAAATATGTAGTGCTTTGGTAGACCCCGCAAAGTATTTGTCTGAGGCTAGGTCGCGTTTTCTTGTATCTTACCCCCCAACCCGAAGCCTTGTTGCATTGTCCCGTTCTCGATCACCGACAAGCCAAACCTACCGATTTTCCGTTGCTGGCGCCGAGATTTAACCAGATGAATCCGACTCGTTTCAGGAAAATACGAGCCCTGCGCACGGCCGCCTACAGGCCGATCATGCCAGTCAACCAAAAATCAACACCATGAAAGGCTGTATCGTGCTAAGAAGTCGTATAGAGACGCGAAGCGCGGACACCCACAACCACGCGTTCTCAGGTTGCTTGAATGACGCGACGCAATTCACCTTTATAATAAATGAATCGAGTACGATTCGAATCTTGACTGCATGGAACAAATTTACAGCTTGGACCTTGCTTCACCTACTTTGCCACCATCCTTCGTCCTCCGTACCCACTCTTCCCTCGCCATTACCCGTAACTGCGCCTTGATAATCTTGCCAGAGGGTGTATGATCTGCCCGGTTTTTAGATTGAGCATTGTTGAATATGTAGAAACTCACCAAACTCCCCATCCTTCAAAACAATCATTACCGGGACGGCGAACCTTGGTAATCTGCTCGTATGCTAAGAAGCGGCAAATCAAACTTGGAGGATACCACTCACAGCTTCCTCGCGATGGCTAAAAGTTTCTTCTCGTTGATACTCCCTCTATATCCCGGCTTGAGGGTGACCAATGCGATCACCAGCTCTCCCAATCGTTTATCAGGTACGCCTACCGCAGCGGCTTCCAGAACGCCTGGTTCGGTGTACAAGGCGTTCTCCACGGAAACAGAGTCCTGCGCACCATTGGCTCGTTACTCTGAGATATAATAAGTTACTCACGACGTTCTCTCCACCGCGAATGATGATATCCTTAATCCGATCCTTAATGTACACATACCCTTCTTCGTCGACGTAGCCAAGATCTCCAGTCATTACCCATCCGTCTTTGGTCAGAACCTGTATTGATGAGCCCTAAAGCACATGCAAGTAAGCTATCCCTAGCCTACCTTGTCAGTAGCCACTGTGGAAACTCGTCGTAAGCTCGCCAATCTAAGGGAACAGAACACGCTGGAACAAACCTTGGTCTCCGTAGTACCCAGACATCATATTCGGTCCACGAAGCCATATCTCACCCACCACACCCGTAGCAGCCCTGATATTATCCTTCATTATCAAAATCTCGTTGACAGGCGTCACGAAACCACTGGACTCATACTTAACCTGATGTAAGCTCCCAAAACACGATGAACTGACCAGCTACCCGGTTTGGCCGTATAATCCGGTCCATCTAGTAGAACAAGTCAGGTTTCTAGAAAGATTATGAGAAGGCGATTCCTCACAAAACCCAACTGATGTCGCATTAGTTTCAGTAAGACCATATGCTTGTCCGCTATATAAAATATTAATAATTATTGAGTATAGGGACGGGGGAGTGAGAGCGCACATTGATGCATGTGGAAAGGCTTCTTTCGACTTGCGAAGGAGAGACGGTGCGACCGGGGCCCCTGCGAATGTGATCATTTCTATAGGAAACCCAGACAATGGGCTATCAGCCAGGTCAGTTATAGTCGATGGAACACTGTGTAATAGTCAGCTGGAACTGCGAGGTAGAGACATTGACGTACCCGGCCAAAGAGACTACATCCTCTTCCTTACACAATCTGCGATCGAGTCGTTTAATACGCTGCCACCTCAAAATACAGAGGATTTACCTTATGGCTGCGAAAACCAAATTTAAAAAGACAGCAAAAACAGCGATGAAACTAGCAATCACCTTCTTCTACGTTCCATTTTCGCATTAAGATAACCTTCACTCCATAAAAGGCGCCGGATAGCTGAGGATAGATCAGCTGCTGTTCACTCGGATGGTGAACTCTGCCTTACAGTCGTGCTGGTTCCAGTGATATGGAACAATGGTGTTGAAAGTAGGACACCAACCTGCGTGCCTGATACGGGCGAAGAAGGGACCGGCACGCCTCGTCGAATGTAGTCTCTTCCGATGACGGAGGCTGACTGGAAAGACGCATATGAGAGCAAGCACGCCATACAGAAGATGCACCACACGTTAAACAGAAACGTCAGGAAGGCACGCTGTGTACTTAGAACGCCCTCTAAAATTCAGAAGTGAATCGATTAACCTTGGGTATATAAATCAAAAAGCCTACTTGGTAGACCAGTGGTTCCCGACGTAAAGATAATCGTCGCGTTATCCTCTGGTATAATGTGAGGATCATCACGTAGTATGTCTCCCGGATCTTTGAGGTAGTTTGGGAATACTTCGCTCCAAACATCCATGCCTTCCCAGTGGCCTTTTCCCTCGTGATCCTGAAGGACGAGGTACCCAAATGCGCCTGACGCGCGCTTAAGATCAGCGGCTATGGGCTCAATCCGCTCAGCTCGCTCAGGGTCGAGAATGATCAAAGAACATTTTGTAAGTGTGATACAATGCCTGAGGGGTTCCGATGGAAGCCACCTATCAGGTGGATCAGGACGCGAAGCACCAGAAGCGAAAGCTAATCTTACGCATTTACAAGGGCAGTCACCGCGCCCAGAAGGTCTGGATTGCGGGGTTCAGTATTTCATTTTTGTCGAGGAATAATCAGGAAACGTACGGCAACCCCAAAACACAATGTAGTAACTAGGAAAGTTTCGAGAGCAAATGACGACGCGATCACCTGTGTTAGAGTTGAATGAAATGGCTGTACAGAAAAGCGATTGGAATTCCTTACCCTTCTTAACACCGTAAACATCCCTAAAGATGGCAGCGCATTTCACAGCCCTCTCTAGCATCTCCTGGAAGGTGTAACGCTCTTTCTCGTATATCACACATGTTTTGTGGGCGTGCTCCTTGGACGAATGCAAGAAGAATGTCCGCAGGGAGGGCCAGAGATTCTTCCAGACTTTCACTACTCTCCCATTGATAACCTGCATCGCATTCAAACCATGCGCAGGTGCACTGAAATGCTGGCGGCTCACCCGAGTTTCAATTTCGAGCGGACTTCCTGGCGCTGTGAGTATTTTATCGGCTAGTAAATATAGTATTCCTTTCAGTATGCAGACACCCTAGCAAGGTGGGCGTACCTTCCTCTACAGAGCAGCGGGGGGTCCAGAGCATTGCGTCTGTCATGGATGCAAGACGAGACCGGTTATCGAGAAGCCGAAATCGACGGATCAGCAGACCAACCTTCTTTTGTGCATTAGTATAGTTATTGGACTACTGAGCACCGTTGGGATTACTGGTTCGATGGCGACGGGTCATCAACGGGCCCCGCAAACTACCTGAAGTACTGTTTTCTCGTCATCCCGCTCTGCTTTGCGGACATACTGATGGATATTATGGGGAGCAAGGGGCATGTCATCGCGTACTACTGTACAGTACACTGTACACCGGGCTCCATTGACTTTTCGATTAGGGCTTCGCACCGTCACCGTATAATACGGTTGTACGGGTACCGTCGTACGGGTGCCGTAACCGTACCGTCAAGAGATTGAGATGCACCGTATTGACGGCCGTCGACGGCCGTATGTACGGTATGCAGCCCTATATCGCACGGAGAGCGAAATTCAGCGATAACTCGGGGTGTAGCAGCCCAATACAGTACCATAACTTTCATTTCCATTCATTTTCGGGTCGTTTGCGACCCATAAGTGTTATTCTTGTGTATTTGGAACCGATGACGCGTTCCTGCAAGTGTTAGGGGTGCCTCTTTGCAGCGAGAATCTCTTCTCTAAAGACGGTAACAATGTCAGATTGTATCAGAAAACGAGCTAGGTGGGCTTTGGTGTCTGTACAGTATGGTTTCATATGGTTCTGACGCACCAAGCCCAGCACCTAGCATACGGCCGTATGCACGGCCGTGACGGACGTACTCATACGGTCCGTACACCGTCGACGGTTTGGAGCTGACGGCCGTATACCGTATACGGTACGGTGCGAAGCCCTATTTTCGATAGTCCAGGTACAAGTTACTGAATTTCCAATTTTACGATCATGCGACGCGAGGTCACGTGAATGCTGATTCCCCACCAGCAAGTCCGACGCGCCCAAGACGCGCCTAACTGCGCGTTAATTTAATAATCAGACGCGCTCACACTTCGGGCTCACGTCGATCTTGTGCTTTGATCCAGTCCATATGTCCCAGAATTCAGTTCTTTGTCCAGGTCTTGACATTCATTCCCATGTCAGACGTGGACGTTTCCGAAACCAAAGAAAATTGCTCTTTGACACCGCTTGTAATTTTCCTTGAACCTGGATTTGTCTCCACTTTGTCTCCGGATTGTTGGAGTTCACAATCCCCATGCATCGAAGTGAGAATTTGAAGTTCAATGCTGATTACACGGGCGAGGACCTTGTGCTTTCCGGGACGATCATCGCGCTAGGAGCAGCAAACTTTAATATTGTAGATGCATACGAACGTCGAGGGGGAAGCTATCTCGAGACGGTAACTATAGCTGATGGCCCACTGATATATAGATCCCGGCATAGGGTCCAGTCTCGTTGAGCGGCAATCAAGGAACAATCTGATGCGGCGGCGAAAGTGAATCCGTTTCATCTGCGGCGAATCTCAAAATCCTCGATCAGAAAAACGTCGTAGCCTCCCTGCCGGCTCCCCAATGGCGCATAACAAAAAGATGGTATGTACAGTACTGTAGGGTAGAAAGTATACATGTGTTTCATGCGCGGTATTTGAGAGGCTCGGTCAAGGTGGGATACAATAGGGACATGAGATATGGGTCACTTGGCATCGAAACTCGCAGTGCTAGCAGCCTCATCATGATGCTGACGATTCTTTGGGAAACCTTAAGCCCCTATTCAGTAGTAAAAAGTCGAAACTCACTAACACCAAGTTCATAATCCGCCAAAACTTCAATCTCGGTTTCTCGCTTAATTACAATGTGTTGTGGTTTCTGAAATGAGGGAGTGAGAAAGAAGTGTAACATATACCGCGTAGGACTTACCGAACTATTTCCAGAAGTGAGACCAGGAAGAGTCCGCCGTTCCACAGATGTTGCGTCCATGCTCACGGCCGCCATGAAAGATTCACCATCCTGCTGCCCTCGTATTTTGAAACGCGCATTTAGGCTGAAAAGAACGGTCAGCTACTTTACCAATGAGATTGGTGAAAATGGCTGACGTTGCCAAAAAAGAGTTCGTGTATACTTTTAAAACTCGTTAGTAGCGAGGGAAAACATAGTAGCAAGAGACATACAGCGGCCCAAAATAATATAGAATGTTATATACAGGAAGGTGTCCGGGCACACCAAGACCTATCGAGGAAGAATTGGTCATTGAACTTGAAAGCTAGAGAACAAGTGCATACCAATATGAGTGACGTTATCGCGCATATGCTACTCGTAATTGAGCGACCGTATAGCATGTCCAATTGATTGAACGACATACCTGGTAAGTAGGCCACTGTTGAGAGAAAAAAGAATAAGTTGGTTCATCATCGCGTCGGTTCTGAAGCGTAACTAAGTAAAATGGAAGTTATACACTCGAAGCGTCCCACCTTCTGAATCCGGACTTCGACCGCTGAAGTAAATAGATAAGTGATATGGTGATACACATATCGCCTGCTGCCCCGACAGCATTCATAGATCGTGAAAGGTCCTGTTCGCTTCTATTCAGTTAATTCAGACGATTCGGGTAATACCACACGGACTGTAAGTTTGGTCGGGATTTCTGCCACGAGCTTGACGGACCACCTGTGAAGCGCTTCAACTACAGGTCATGTTGCGAACGTATTGCACTCACCCTCGAACGAAGTATGCTATGTAGGCAAGGAGTATGAGACGAAGCCTAAGGGTATAAAAAAACTCTGACCGATAGTAACTCCAAATTCTCCCAAAACAAGTGACCCCTAGCGAAATACTAGTCAGCCGGGTGCTGGTCAACGACGAGTTCGAAACACGTACGAGGAATAACGTTATGGGTATATTCTTGCGACTCACTATCGATGTAATCAGGATTGTAAGCGTCAAGAGGAGAGGAAAGGCTTCACAAATGTATACTCGATATGTGAAAAATCTGGAAAGAAAACTCAGAAACAGTAAACGCGGGAAAAGAATGAACACATACGATTGTACTAGTAGCGCAATGAAGCCCTGTAGACATGTTGATATGAGAATGTGGGGTAAGTTTGTAAATTTACATACCGAGGGGGCAACTTGAGCCTGTGATAGAGTATAAATCGATTGCCATGCTAGACATAAGCATACGAGATCGTACCAATAAACTCCTGCGATGTCAATATCAGTACGATACAAACCAGGTTCAGAACCAAGTGCGCTCACCACTCAACAACCCCCAGGTTGGCGGGGTCATAATAATGAACGACTAGGTACTCATATAGAGTATGTGTAACAAACACCTGCTGCACGGTGTCGAGAAGACTGGAAATGCGATTAGAAATGGCGAATGGTCCATACAGAAGTCATCCATACAAGACTATCACGACCTGCGGGGCATGAGTTCTTGCAACGCGTCCGATCACAAACCTGGCGCTCACCATGACTTTCAGCCTCGGGTCATCCGTCTTCCTGTACATCTGCGTGGGGATTGGTAGAGGTGCTGGCTGAGAAGCACGTATACGCACACTGAAGTACTAAGAATGGGACCACCCCGTGAGAAAATGCGGGGAAAATTCGAGCAAACCTCATACCTCGTATGTCTGCATGCAAGATACACCCCATAGCCTAGAAATTGCGATGAGCAAATGAAAGACTGCTCGAATAGCGGATACATACACTCCAGCCAAGCTTCGTCACCATCCAACAGATCAGCATATACTTCCGAAAGAAGTGCCTATGAAGCTCACATGGTGCCAATCATCAATGCGCCCATCTATACATCATCGTTAGCAAGAAGTAGATGTCTGACACGCGAATCCCTGACCGTGGTGTGTAGAGCAGGAACCTCTACTGGGGAGCTCATCGCTGGACTGTAGGCGAGAGGTGAAAGAGCTTGGGAGGCAAAAGGCGATGCGCCACCGCCAGGACCGGTATTTCATTGTTCGTATTACATGACTTTATTCCTCGGGCACGCGTCAGGAAGCTTCGACCGTGGAAAGTTTCGAAATCGTTTCGCTTGGAAATTACGAGCAATCATAACGAAACGAGGCGATTCTTGACAGGATCCAGCGGTATTCGCATTGATCTGTGTTTGCGCTCGTATTGGGTCGGAATCAGTATAATACTGGGGTATAATTTTAATCCCGTGCCCTTTGCCTGTGCCGCCGAGATGCGTTAGCCCCGAATCTCAGTCACCCTGCACTGCGGGCGAGGAGGTGGCGTGGCATCCATATGGATGGGGGAGGACCTTGAACGGGTGCCCATTGAACCCGTCAAATGATTCTAGGAGAAATCAGCAAATCTGCTAGCTTTTTTGCTGGAAAGCAACATACAAAAGATGACAAAAGTACCCAACAACACGGACCCGTCACTGTCACTGTCGGCAAATGGCGAGATAATGATGTCACCATCCTTATGCGGAGATCGGGCGGCTCGGGCCGGCTACCGTGGTGTTGGTGTTGGTGTCGGTGGCCTGGACCTGGCCCTGGTTCCGTTCAACGCACCACTGCTTTCAAAGTTCAAACAGTTCAGCTTCGACATAGTGCCAGTGATTTGTTGGCACGCCACCCCCTTGCAGAGGAACCCGGTAAGCCTACACGTGCGCAGAAGGCACGGTTGCCATGGTCTAACAGTGATCCTCCGTCCTTTTTGGACACGAAGAGTATCTTCGTGCGTATCCAACACAGTGGTCAGGAACAACTTCATTCCACGCTTCATTTTAATGACCGTCTAGATGACTGGATTGCCGACTTCTGTTATCTCCGGTTTACCTCCAAACCGACCCGGCGGGCGAATTTTCTGATCTCCTAATCTAACCTAGTATCGAGGAAAAACGTCTAACGAGACCCTTTCAAGGGGGAAACCATGAGTACGTCTTGCTATCCGGGGACGAAAATTCTATCAGACGGAATTCACTATTTTTCAATTTGATACCGGACTAGAGGTCTCTCGGTCGATAAAGGAGACTTGATAAAACTTTAAGACGTTGGCATCCAGCTTCGGTACCTCTTAGCTGTCCTAACGAAATGGACGCCCCTCTTCTCATTTCACTTGTTCTCTTTGGTTACTTGGTCTATGCCTATTGTCGCAAGCAACGCGCTCTCTTGCCTCCTGGTCCTCCTGGTCTTCCGTTTCTCGGTAATGCTCTCGACATGGCCGTAAAGTACCCTTGGTTAAAATATGCTGAATGGGGTCGCCAGTATGGTAGGTATTCCAGCAAACATATTACTTGGTGCTCATTTCTTCAAGGCGATGTTATCTACCTCAATGCGGTGGGGCAGTCGATTATTGTGCTCAACTCAGCCAAAGCAGTTTTTGCTCTGCTCGATCAACGCGGCGGCATCTACTCAGATCGGCCGCGTCTAGTGATGGGCGGAGAGCTGTAAGCGAATCTTTGAGTGTACGAGACATTTCTGACACCTGTAAACTACGCAGTGCCGGATACGTCCACAGTGTACCCCTCTGCCCTTACGGCACACGCTTACGGGAGTACAGAAAACTTATCCTTGAAGTAGTCGGACCCCGGAAGGTGCAGCAATGGCGGCCCATCGAGGAAGAGAAAACAAGGATATTTCTCGGAGCCCTCCTTGAATCCCCGGAAAAATTCCGCGACCATATCCGACAGTAAGGTTTGGTGGTTAACGCAATGGGTTTAACACTGAAGTCATTTGTAGTCATATCGCCTCCATAACTTTTCTCATATCACATGGGTACGACGTTAGGCCTGAGGATGACCCACTTGTCGAGCTCGCCGACCGTGGTGATCAAGGGTTTTCGGAGTCTACGACTGCGGGCGCTTTTCTAGTGGATTCCTTCCCTATCAGTAAGTCCAGTCAAATTCATGTCTTTGTATGATTCAACGATGACGTCGATTCCTAAGTGCTATATCTTCCGCGATGGTTGGGCTTCAATTGGATGAAGAAGGCTGAAAAGTTCCACAGAGATATGGAGGAACTTCGAGATATACCTTACAACTCTGTCAAGGAGCAAGTGGTTAGTACTGTCGCATATGTTTGTCGTGACGTCAGTGACGGACTGAACGCCATTCAATTAAAGATGAAAGGGACGGCCATACCTTCTTTTACCGCCAATCTCATTCAGCGATATAAAAATCCATCACCGTACCAGGAAGACATTAACAAATGGGTCACGACTGGATTCTATTCTGGTGAGTTCTCCGCGCTGTCCTCGGCGCAGGCGTCACAAACTTACCACATCTCCAATTATAGCCGGTGCCGACACAGTAAGCAGACACTATCCGTCTTTTCAACTGTAACTAATCAGCAAATGGCTGTAGACCGTATCATCCCTATGCTCATTCTTCCTGTATATGACGCTTTTCCCAGACAAGCAGAAGAAAGCACAGGAAGAGATATTACGCGTAGTCGGGTCCGCACGATTTCCTGATTTCAATGATCGCGAAAGCTTGCCTTACGTTGACTCCTTACTGAAGGAAGTTCATCGATTGAATCCGGTTGGACCTCTGGCAGTACCACACAAGTCGACTAAAGACGACTCCTACAACGTACGTTTGAACGGTACATTACCTCCTGTTCATACTCTGACGAACCCTTTTAGGGATACTTGATCCCCTCTGGCTCTGTAGTGCTGCCTAACACATGGTACGTACCTCCAATCAAGAAGTTCTTAATTTCGGCTGACGATTTTTCCATAGGGCCGTAATGCATGATCCAGACACTTATCCGTCTCCCTTTGAATTCATTCCCGAAAGATACTTGGAGCCCCAAAATGAAAGCAAGGGCATCAATCCAGATCCTCGAAAATTCGCTTTCGGATACGGTCGCAGGTCAGTGCTATTCATGGCTCCAGAATACTGGGAGATTTGTTAACAACTCCGTTGATAGAATTTGTCCCGGACAACTTCTCGCAGACGATGAGTTCTATATCACTGTTGCTGCTGTCCTCTCCGTGTTCAATATTCTTCCGGAGTCCGATAAGGAACACGTCAGGCTTCCTGATTGGTCTCGGAGCGAGGGATACCTCTCATCTACCATTTCGTGCGTTTTATATGTCAATCAGCATTCCGCTTTCCTCACGAGTCATGATAGGCATCCTGATCCTTTTAATTGTCGCATTGTACCGCGTTCGCGTGAGACCGAGCTACTGATTCGCGCGAGCGACCCTTCAAGACTGTAAACCATATCGCTTTCTGTATTCTTCCATTATGAACACTGTTGCTTGCTAATATTTCGTTCGTTGTATTGTTAATTAGTTACCCGCCTATACCCGGTCTTAAGACCATATAATTCGACGTTTAATATCTTACTAGTTGTTGGAAGGGAGCAATTGATTATTAGGCTTACCACCTTTTGAACACGTCGTTTTCATTATCAACGGTGATGGACGCGCGGAATTCATGCTGATCAGATGCCCCGCAAGAAACCATTGTCTTATGATCATCGGATCTTGAGTGGTGGCATGAACAGTACCATCTCTCCAGAAGTCCTCGCTCCCTCATTCTATCTCTTCATCACTAAAGCGGACGTCCATCAGGCGAAATAAATAAATCTCCTTAAAGACCGAATGAACACACTGCTAGGAAGCACCGAACATAGAGCACAGTGGCGCATTACCGCGCGTCGTCTTCAGTGTTCCTTTCCCACTGATTCCCGCTAGTTCACACTCCACACTCGATCGCGAATCGAACAAACCTTAAAGGTTTCCGGCATCTAAGTCTCCCTGAATGAGTGAAAGGCCGAGAAGAATCTTCACCGGGCCAATGGCAAGTAAGTGATACTGGAACAAAATTTCCTCATTCACGTGGGAAAGATATTCCAGTCGGACCGAGGGTTAACGTTCATTTTCAAGTGAATGGTGATGGTGGCCACAGATTCTCGAACGTTCAAACAACAGGGAAGAGGCTTCTCTGGACCGCTGTCCGAATCCAATGTTGGGGCGGCATGTTAGTGCCGTTAAGCGCCCTGTCTCATTATGAAGAAGCCATATACCACGGCTCCGAAATGTGCATCAGCCAAGTAAGAGTGTCGCCGCCGGGATACCAAACCCTCAGCAGCTTCCGACGCGCCTATGTGCCTCGACAGTGTTATCGAAGCAACGATGTGAATTTTGGTTTGTGTGGACTCCAGACCGACCGATGAGAATGCCTTGCGTAAAATTTGTTGGCGTCAGAAAGCTTTCCAGAGCTGTATATATAGGACGGACCGGGATAGGCCTAACGTTCTCAAAGAAAAAAGATACAAGGTCCTGGTTGTTAGAAGCATTCAGCGAATTGGAGATTCAATAAGAGTGATTTTGAATCGTGTACTTCGACTCAACCCATAGGGTAAAGGTACCAGTATGAATCATCGACGCTAGGGAGGTGCCAAGGAAGTACTGTCAAAATGAATTTGTAAAAAGATGATGGCTAGAATCTGGATCGACCCATCAAAGAAATGGATTTAAACAGTTCGTAGCGGTGGCGAAAATGCGCCGGAACAAAGAAGAGTCTTCAGTGCAGATTTCGGATCCGCACCTGCCGTTCATCTTAAGAAGCCAATCATGGCATATCTTTCCGCTGAATTTCTCCGAGGGACAATTACACGTCCCACGCTTGGGGGAGCAATATTGAACATCCTGGATATAGGATGTATGGCTAAGCCACGCTGCCCGCCATAATGCTGATACGCGACGGAGGTGCATCGCGTGTATCACTTACCAGTCAAGCACAGGATGTCGACGGCCTCGGTTACCTTTGTGTCTCGGAGACCGCCGCTGCGCATAAAAACGTCGCCGACGTGTTTCTTCATGCCCTCGCTAACGCCTGCGAAACGCAAGAGAATCTTGGACAGTGGGACACAATGTCGTTAGCGTCTCGCGGAACACCACCGATCGTGTCCAACATACGAGGTTGACATCTGAGACACTCGAACAAATTTCTGAAGTGCAGTCGCGGGCCCTTCCCACTCACTCTTTCGACGTCGTTTCCCCGTTACACGTACATTCTCTGGAAAGGCTTCATGTCCGTGCTAGCTGGGTCTCAATCAGTACTCAATATGATGATTTACGCGAATCAAGGATATGCCGACTGCAGGTCTGACAGATGTCACGTCGACTTTGGACATTGTTAGAGATTCTGCAGGGCTACTGAGTACGACAAATTGCTCTGAAGTCAGCGGATGAACCTTTCGCAAAAGTCTATTAATGGGATCGGATATGTCGCACTCATCGAAACCGACAAGGTCGGGTACAGCTTCCAGGGGATGAGGAAGTCAGCAAAATGGAAGGTGATAACGTCGAATCTGACGACCAACGTTAGTGGCCCTTGTGCGGTAGTCAAGCAATCCCAGTGCGTACACGACGTCGATGACCTTGCTCATGTTGGTGCATTCGACTGAGTCCCAGCGGAAAGATATCGCAAGAACACTGCGCACACAAAGACAGTCGAGCGATTTTCTATTAGAGTGCTCTCTCGATCCATTACTCGCGATCCGCGGCATGAACGCGATTATCGTTCCAAAGCGTGCCCACGTTAATGTCGGACAAAGCTCGTCGGGTGGCTGGAGGTGATCCCGTAATACCCTACATCCGTCAATGTCTAAAAAGGCGCAGCTAGTCATAGGCTGCTTCAGTTCCGAGTCCGATTTGCAGTGTCCTGATGACAGTGAATCACCCTTCGTCTGTCAAGGGCTGTCTCCAGTATGGTGACGATGAGCGTTTCCTTCGCTATGAGTGAGCTTGTTTGAAGTTTCGAGAATGGGTGCATAGAAGGCTGGAATCCATCACGAAGAGACGCTTTGAAGATGATGGTGGTCAGGTTACACGCCTGGCCGCCCTCTCGGACGAACCATATTCCAGAGCTTCTATCGTACCACGGAGAGCTGGGCAACGAAGCTTGTCGATGTAGTTAGCGAGCCCCTGATATGTCGAGCGTGCTTGAACTGATATTACTGGCGAACTCCATGAATACTTGGTGGTGTCCGTAAAGACTTGATGGTGTGCTCGACACGGTGATTTGCGTATTTCTTGAGGATGTGGTACGGGCAAATCGCCGAGACATATAATCATTTTGCCTAGAGTTTTCGACCATGATATGAAACCGAAGGAGAGAACAAACTCACCAGTGCTTTCCAGTGTGTTTGTCAGTCGCAGCTTCTGGTGTCTTCCAGCGAAGTGATGCTCGCCAACGCCGCTGACGCGGCCTTTCGCGCATACTTATGAAGGTTTAATGAAAAATGTGATGAAATTGAAAGCGAGCGTTATAAGTAGAAAGCTACTCAAAATCGAATCCCTTAGAGACCAGCTCAAGAAAGAAAATACACGTTGTCGCGACCATCGACGATGAGACCTCTGACCAATCTGACGTCTGTAAATAAGGTCAGAAACTGATTTTGGTACTGCAAAATGGATAAAATGACGTACTCTTGCCTCGACTGCGGTATGCTAATGCTTTTCGTAAGTGTACCTTGAATTAACATCGGTCATCGACATAGAGGCAAAGGGATCCGGGTTGTCGAGATACAACGCACTCGCTGGACGCCAAGCATCTGCACTGAGATCGCAGTATTTCGCGGGCTCGCTGTCGTCATCAACAGCTTGAGCAGACTTTGGAAAATGAAGGCGGTCAGAATCGATTGCACTGCAATTCGATGAGAACATACCACGTCTGGCTTGATCGTACTGGGACCGATCTTCTCGCGGACAAAAGAGAGTGCCTTCTCGGAGAGTGTAGCGTTCGCTGCGCCAAGAGGGTGCGAGTGATAATCGTTATAGTTCCCCAGAACAATTGGAGTGTCCGGGTAGGTCTTGACTGTGACAGAGCAGAAGCAGTTGCCTTTGATGTGCTTAGGAGGACCGACATATCGGGGCGTGCATGGCTTGTGACGGGAGCAGTAAAAGGTATGCTCCGCCAACCACCTACGCTTCTCGAGGGGAGCCACGTTTACGGTACTTGATACCACAAAGAATCTGATGCCATGAACGTGCTGCTCGTTCAAAAGCCAGGCCTGGAAATCCTCGATGGATGCCCATTCTCTTCCGTAGAGGCAGCCATAGTACTTCTTGTCATGGTCGAATCCTCTGCGGCCTTTGTCTAAGGCTTCCTTAACGTGATGCTTCGACATTTTGGGAAGACTAGGGGGACATATCGAACACGGCAGGCTTGCGGAACAGTAAGAAACGGCGGCTCTGAGGACGTCTGCGGGTGGCATTGTATCTGAGCTGAAGGTAGTAAGTCCTGTGTGGGATTGGCAAAGAACGCGGTTGGTCGTGTTGAGCGAGTTATTGAGCGAACTCCAAGCTACACGACGAAGTAGGAGAAAGAGCGACGAGGTGATAAGAAACCGTCTCAACGTCTATCGCTTATATACGCGCATGTAGAGGAGATTACGGCAATCGCGAGGATTTGCTGGTACCCGGAGCTGAATCGAAAATCCATTGTTGACTTGTGCCCATTGCATTTACACACTAAGTACAAGGAAGGGTCAGAGCAAGAATAGAGATGCCATGTGAGATAACGTACGCGGTACAATGACAGAAATCTCACCCACTCGACTGGCGCTACTTACAAGAGGAATCAGAGGAAGAATATAAAGATACCATATGCGGTAACGTGTGCGGTACAATGACAGCAACGGGGCGCAGCCAAACCACTTTTAGCAGCAATTCCAGTCCGGTCATCTAAGCAGTTGCACCAGCACGTAGCGAATCGACGACTACATCGGTCTGTTGGCGCCGCCGATACCTTCACGCAAGACAAGTATACGATCTCTTGCAAAAGATTAGGCGTGAATTTAAGAACCGAAGTTGTTGACAAATGTCAGTGTCAAGTGGGTTCCCCGTAGAGCTTTCGATACAGACTGCAGTTGTAGGGAATCACGAGCATCACTCGTTACGGAGCCGGGAGGGGGAAGGAGAGGTATTGCCTAGTATTGCTGCTAAGGTAGGTGAGTAGTGACAGCGGTAAACTGGAAGGGACCGTGGGAACTTTGATATCGGGTTGATACATCCGTCGATAAGATGTCACGGCCCGGTGATCCGCTGTTATTCCTTCCTTCCAAGTCTTTCCTGCTCTTGCGTGTCCAATACATCCAGCTGAGTGCTAATCCTGGATTATGACATTCATTAGTCTCGTCCTAATAACTCTCAAACATAAAGAAGTCACCGAGCGTAGACAAGAAGTTAATTGACTGTCATCCAGGCGTGGGCACCCTCCCCACAAATTAGACCGTTCAGCTGACCATCAGACGGGTCAGATGTTTTACTGAAACTCCAGTAGCAACTTATCCGCAGCTATCCAGCTGCCACCACGATGAGCGCCAATAGGTGGAATCCATTCTGTTCAGTGGAAGAAGGTTCGCTTACAGATTGACGCATTTCGCGTGCTAACATGAATTTTTTCAGCGGACCGAATACTCACAGCACCGGAAAGTATACTCGAGATTGAAACTCGCGTGAGTATAGCCCAGGTAGCTGCAGAACGACGCCTGAATTCTGGGATCTAGGTAGTTGATGGCAGGGTCTCGAAGGTGTGGAAGAACCTTTGGCCATCGATAAGAGCGTTCTTCTTGCAGTCG
This sequence comes from Armillaria cepistipes, assembly GCA_900157415.1. NCBI lineage: Eukaryota > Fungi > Basidiomycota > Agaricomycetes > Agaricales > Physalacriaceae > Armillaria > Armillaria cepistipes. The sequence goes on from FTRY01000005.1 coordinate 3,011,258, forward strand.
GTGAACGAACACGCCGAAAAGACTTATGTAGTATTTGAGCAAGAACGCTATACCTTCCAGGAGATACTCAACGAGGCAGTTAAATGTGCTGCCATCTTCAGAGATGTTTACAGAGTTAAGAAGGGTGCGTGAACGGGGGGCGTTCGATGAGCTGAACCGAGACTCACTTCGGGCTTATATGCAGGTGACCGGGTAGTCATCTGCTCTCGAAATTTCCCGAGTTACTACATAGTGTTCTGGGCTTGCCGTACGTCAATGTTTTGGATTCTAAGAGGTGTCCTCAAGTCCCGCCCCAGATCTTCTCGGAGCTGTCACTGCGCTTGTGAACGCGTAGGACCTGCTGTTATTGTCCAGATGGTTTCCTTATTCATATGCATAATAGGTGGCTACCACTCGAGACACTTCGACACTGTATCACGCTCACAAATTGCTCGTTGATAATCCTTGACCCTGAGCGAGCTGATAAGATTGGACCAATTGCCACTGATCTTAAGCACACATCGGGTGCGTCAGGATACCTCGTCGTCCAAGACCATGAGGGCAAAGGGTTTTGGGAGGGAATGGACACTTGGCGCACAATGTGTTCCAAGTATGACATGGATCCCAAAGGAATACTGCAAGACGATCCTCAAGTGTCGCCTGACGATGACGCGATGATCATCTTTACGTCGGGAACTACTGGCCTTCCAAGTAGGTCTTATCGAGTTGTCTGTACACGAGCTCGTGAATCTTACCGTTTATCACAGAAGGTGCTCTAAGCACGCAGCGCGCACTCCTGAGCACCCTTTTCAGTGTATGTTTTCAATCTGTGGATTATGGTCTCATCTTCACAAATGTCTGATAGAGAGCAGCTATGGCCGGAAGGGACGTGCTTCGACGAGGCGTATCATATCCTTCTCCACCACCAGTTACAAGTCCGCAGCAGCAGAGTATACTACTTCCCACGCCTCTGTTTCATGTTACCGGAATCAGGACGAGCGTACGTCGATCTTTCGTCTTCGTCCATGAGGTGCCGGTAAGCCAACGCTGATGCTTCTTCAGTTTACTGGGACTTCTCAAGGACTAAAGCTGGTTTTGATGCGGAAATGGAATGTCGAAGAAGGTAGGGATGGGTTATATTACAGTCATATTCGTCATTTCAATGCATCTTTTCCTCAGCTATCAAGTAAATAATTTTTTCTCATTCTCGAAAGCTGTTAACGCAAATTTCTGTCTTAGATTGTGCAGAGCAGAAAACGTAACCTTCTTGGGGGGGTCTGTATCTGTCCATTGATTATGCCATCCTCTAACCAGTCCACAGCGTACCCTCAACTGTAAGTGACCTCGCCGACAGCACCCCGTCCGGGTTATCTATAAAAAATATCACGTTCGGTGGTGCTCCAGTACCACCGTCTCTGGTGAAGAGATCAAAGCAAGCCTTTCCCCATGCAGCGTTGTATGTGGTCAAACGAATTCTTTCTGCATATAGTCTGACCACTTTCGCCATAGCGGACAGGCATACGGTCTCACTGAGACCAACGCCGCTTCTGTAGGAGTCGGTGAGCAAAATATCTCTCAACTTCTATAATCCAAATGCCATTTTTATTGTAGTTGGACCTGACTATGCGGTAAAGCTGGATAGCTGGTGGCCCCTTCTCTCTTATTTTCTTTGTGCGAACTCACCAAGTTTACAGCGGATTCATACTACCTCCCAACGACATTTTAATCATGAAAGATGGTGTCAAGGCTGTCCCAAGAGAGGCAGGTGAGATATGGCTACGTGGCCCGAACATAATGAAAGGGTATTTTGGGGATCCAGGTGGGTTTATCTGTCTGATTTTTGATTCGTCGAATGCACTGGCTTATGATCGAGCTACTGTAGCCGCCACAGACAAGGTAGGCGAGGCAGGTGTTACTCGTGCACCCTCAAAGATCTTATTTCAGATACAGGTTCTCACGAAGGATGGGTGGTTCAAGACTGGTGATCTAGGCTGCATCGACGAAGAAGGTTACGTCTATATCAAAGACAGGATTAAGGACATTATTATTCGTGGTGGAGAGAACGTCGTGAGTGCTATGTGATCGTGGATACCTTTAATCAATGACGATAGATGTGAAGGACTCCACTTCCGTAGAGAATGCCCTGTACACCGAGCCGGGCGTGTTGGAAGCGGCAGCGGTAGGCGTACCCGACGAACGGCTGGGAGAGTTAGTGATTGCGCTGGTTATTATCAAGCCTGGATATCACGGAAAGGTCGACGAGAAGATACTTTCGGCGGTTGCAGAAAAACTGTAAGTGTTTCATTTGTTCCATCTCAGCTCAATACTACGAGGCTAATCTATGAATAGGTTACCAAAGTTTGCGGTTCCGGTGATGATCATTTTGCACGATGGAGACTTTGGTATGCCCTTTTTGATGCTATATCAACATACGTGTAATATTGATGGACTTAATAAGACCATACACCTTCTGGAAAGCTCGTCAAGACACAGCTGCGAAAGATAGCTCAGCGGGAGTGGGCACGGACTCGGAGATCGAGGCGGGATTTCGTTGTCGGGAAATCTAAGCTATAGGTATACTTACTCGTGCCAAGCTTTGGCGTGTCAGAATACTCCATGGGTTTATCATTAATTGACGGTGCGACCAGCAGAGCGAATTCAACATCAACATTGTGTGACAGAATCATTTCAATGTGCGACGAGAACGAGGACGTTGTAAAGGGCGTACGAGCTGATCCAGCCGGCGTTCGAACTTGCATCGGCGCCAAGACTACGGCCATCACGTCTCCAAGCTGCTATATGTACATTTAGGTTTGACATTCATGTTTTGTTCACACCTCGAAGAAGTAATTTTGGGTATGAATTCTTACACATCGCACACCGGCACATTGCAATAAATAAACTAGAGCGGGTTTCCATGCATGGTGTCAGCACAAAGAACGTACTCTATCAGTTACGCAGGGAGGCTCGTACTGTGGTCCGTCCCTGAGGGAAAATTAGCTCTAATAAAGCACCATGACTAACACTCATTCGACCCATTGTTGAATATTTCTTTAGATATCACGACCACTGACACCTGGTCGTGCATCCTGTCCGCAGGGGGTGTACCTTCCGTTGATTCGAAGGTGATATCCCCCATTGTAATGGTCGTGACGCCCACATCAGTGAGAGACGTATAAGTATCCCGTCCACCTATAATTCGGAATCGCGAGTTCAGCACCATGTAAATGGTATTAGCATACAGTTTGGGAATGATGAAGGCTGTTGTCCCGTCTAATGCCTGATGAGGGAATGCAAAAAAGAGGATAAGGTTGATCAGAGCAGCAACAGCTGAATGCATGTGAGTAACGATGCCGGATCATGGTAGGGAGCGAATACCTGTCGCTGTTCCTGTTTCGATAATGAGACGAATAAGCTTGGTGACTAGAATTTGGGTCTGATGGACACCGGTATCGCTGCGCATAAGCTACGAGACGATATGAACATCGTTGGAGATAGCTGAAGGAGGAAGAGCTCACGTAGTAAGTCATGCAGATAGCGATGAGAATATCACACAAGGCTGCGGCTCCACCCCAAAGCTACGCGTGGATTAGCATGATGAACCTTGGCACTCCAAGCGAATTACTACTTACTCCGATGGCAATAGACAACCGCGTGTTATGGGTGTCAGTGATGTTCCCTGTTTGAAAACAGTAGACGCCTGTTATTATAGCTGCCACGGAGCTGGTCAAGGACACCTGTACTAAATATATGAGCTAGACTGCCACAGAGGAAGATCGCGACAACAAACACAGGTGATGAATATTGGCACGGTTCGTGATCTTGACAATATGAGAATTCGGTATGCATAAAAGACCTGTCCGACACCAGCAACTGTGCATATTATAAATAACGGAAAGCAGACAGACGATGGATGTTACACGAACCGACAGCGCCCATGATAGGAACAGTCAGCCAATTAAAATACATTCCAGTCAGGGCATCGATGTCGCCGAAGCCATACCCAAACTCTGCAAAGGCGTCATGGGTAACGAGCATCGTCTGAGAAAACTCGACAACGTAGATTCCATAGACAAGGCATTTTGTAGATTTTCTGTCGTTCGGAAATGCTAGATAGTACAGATCTAACGGGAATGCATCAGGAACGGATGGACTGGAGAGTGACTCGGAGCGACACACAAAGCTGCACAGAAAGTGTCCCAAATAGTCCCCAATGTAAGAGATAGGCAATGATCTAGATTACCGTGTTAGCAACTGAATGGACCAAACGCGCAATTTGGCAAACTAGAGGTCCGGACCTTGAATGAGATGATTCAGTACACATCACTGCTTGATTCCACGGTTATAGCTTACAATTGTTGTATGGGGTAACCTACGGGGACGGGCTGCATGTTGCGTTTGTGGTTGTTCTACAAAACCTGAAGGGAGAGAACCTGTACATATATACTACTAAACAACCACGTGAACGGTGAGAGATTTGAAAGATGTTCATCAGTAGTCGATGCATTCACCCGCCCGGGTTGATTTGGGGTTGATGATTGTGATTCTGTTTCACCAGCTCAGAAGATATCTCTGAACCAAGTTAGAGAGAGGTGGTTTTCACAGCTTTAACGCCACATTCTATTTATATCTATTTACCTTTGTACCTATTTATACTTGACTCCGAACCCCCACTGTCCCTACACTGTACGACGGAATATACTCTCATTTCGAGTCCACTACGCCCTCCTTCCGAACCATCAGCACCTAATCTCCAACAAGGTGCTGGCGCATTATAATAACAACTTGAAACCACCTCGCCATGCTATACAGGTATGGCCGGACATCATCTATTTTCTTCTCTCGTGCTTCGAAAGCGGAGTTTTATGCCGCAGGATCTTCCATCATCATGAATCCTCCTGACCCTTCATAGCGTCCAATAATCTTGCTGTTGCGAAGAAGTCACACGAATGCGTCATCTGATCGCTTAATCGGGTCATGCCTTCCAACGAGCCTCCTCCTCGGTAATCGTACTCAACTGAGAACGATACAAAAGGCATAAGATTGGCCCCTAGAGCGATCCATCGTGAAGGTAATGCGCTGTGTAACGATGAGATGAGATGAAGATTCGACGGACCAAGGGAGGCGTGGGAAAGAAACGTGCCGAAATAAGATCGGACACTCGATTGCAACTCGATTGACACTCGAACCTCAAACTTCAACTCAACTCCAACTGTTACTAAATTTCAGCATTCATGCACATGGTCGCCGTGCGCCGACGATTTTCAGGTCTTGTGAGCCTCGCGCTGGAATGGATGGGATGAGAGACAAAACTCGGGCAACGGCGTCGATGGCTAGGTCTCAGTTGGCTAATCGATGGTACGTCCGATCCTGGGGCGATCCCTTGGATGGTACTGATAGACGTCGCGTAGGTCTTGATCAAGAGTCTCGGGCGAGACGTGGATGACAGGTTCTCGAGGATGGACCAGCCGGTGTTGACAGGCTTCTAGCTTGAGGCGGCGTCGACTTTGAAGATGACGCGCCGACGACAGGCACCAAAACCCTTCATGCAGCTATCACACTGCCATCACATTCGAAAAGAAAGATGGCGATGAAATGGAGGTCGAAGACGGCGCTGAAGATGACTCCGAGTCGGATGATGACGATGAATGGCTCATCCCCGCGAAGAGTCGACCCTCCTCTGGATCTTATCGTGCTCGCTGTCGCTGACGACTAGCAGTACACACTAATACACACCCAGCATCATCCGGGACCTCGTCACCTGAGACGCTCGACGGCATCACACGCATCGGGAGGAAGAAGAGGAGACTTGACTGGGAACTCGGATTGGAGTCGGATTCTGATTGTTGCCTTCCTCGTCCCGTTCACCTCTCGACCCGCCCCAGCGGCCACTGCACCTCCCGCCACCCTGTCTGGCATCTATAACGCTAACGGAACTCGTCGTCCAGTACGGTTTTGCTGAGAGCACACCGCCGCCGACGCCTTCCCAGATCGGGAAAGGCACCCCTACGACCCAGCTCATGTAGGCACCACGAATCATTATTTTCTCTTTTACAGTCACACAATCCTATGTGGTACATCCATCCGACTACTTTGCGGACCGCCTGGTACGTACGGCTCAATCGGGGGCAAAGCAAAGAGTATCGCTCGCATGTGTATGCTTCTTTATTCCCCATCACTATACTTTTGCTGTACGGCGGTGTGCGCTTAGCCTGTGATCCCTGTCTTATTTGCCCTTTTTTTTTACTGCTCTGCGGACACCTTGCGTCAGATTCTGTCTGTTCCACGGCCCCACTTTGCGGAGATTATTGTAATCATGCTTTATCCTTTTACTGTCGTAGTGTCATGCATCCGCTCATCTTTAACAAGCTTCCCTGTATGTTGGATATAGTGGGAAAAATACAATTCTAATAATGCACGTGCGATTCAGGCGACGATGATAAGTAGTACAGGGCAGTTGCCAGAATTTTTATAGCGCACTTCCCTCTTTCGCTAAAACTGATGTTTGAAAAAAGGAAAGAATGGGGGACACAGTTTCTGCCGCTACTGGATAAGGTATCAGTGCTCTCGTTCTCGTGGGATAGTTTTGCATTGCGTGCGCTCCTCATCGCACAATGCCGAAGTTGCCTCGTTCCGCCTGTTGTCGGTGGGCGACAAAATGCGTAGGCAAATACCCAAGACCGCTAGCCTTCCACCACGGCAACTGAGCCGAGTCCCGAACAGTTTCGACCATGAATCATCGACGGTCACATCAATTCAATTACCATGATCCCACACCAAGGTTCAGAAGAAATGTCCGTACAGTTATGAACTCGAACCCGAAACTCAGTCAACGTGGGTGGCACAACAACAGATGTAGCTCGCTATGTACCGGGTGCAGAAAGAACCGTTATCCATCTACCACAGCAGGCCTTCATTTCAACAATTTCTTCTTCCAGACACGCAATGCTATAAAGAAACGAAGCCTTATGAAAAATGTGCGACGGAAGCAGCATATATCAAGCGTCTGAATAAGACTTGGGTTTGCAGGGAAGCGATACAGCTGGCATCATGAAGGTTGGGGCGCCGTATAACGGACCTTGTAGAAGTCGAAAGTCTATCGTAACTGGGCCGCAGAGATGACTGGAATGATGACTATGAGCGAAGACGGAGTGCTATGAAAAGAAATACAGATTTAATCGCGCGTAAAGGGCGTGGGGTAGACAGCAGGAGCACAAACGAGGAGGGTAGGGGGAGGTGAAAGTACAAAAGGGTAACTGAATGAAACGTCGACGTCTTGGATGAAGGGCGTCGACGAAGCAATGTCTCTGAAGCAAAAATGCTAGGCAGAGTCGGATTCCACAGACTTGAAACGCTCGGGGCGGTCAGAGGTGTTGCTCAGAGGCTGAGGCTACGAGCAAGACCACTACCACGACTTGGGCTTCCGGAAAAAATAAGACGTGCTAGGACGCGAATTGGATTGGACAGGGTACTTGGCTATGTGGAAGAGGTGGCGTGTCGAACCCGAACCAAGCAGACAATCTTCTAGGTATGGAATGACTCGGTACGGATGGTGGATGCTAGGACGGAAACAGTAATTCAAAGTCCGGGTGAATTTCTTTGTGGAGACGATGTGGAGTCGTCACACCAAATGTTCTAGCACGCGGAGCCGCAGCAAGTTCCAGCAGAAAGTGTAAAGTGACTGAGATCGTCGATTATTGACGCAAACCAAACACCGTTTCTGCTTCTGTCGTTTAGGTACCGAAGATAACAGAGGCCATTCCATTGCGCTTGTGCACGTAGTCCTCCAGCTGAGATTTCGTGCCCACATCTCCGTATCTTTCTCTCTGCACGACTATTTTGTTCACCAATATAGGAAGCTCATCCCATCCAAGCGTCACCAACGCTGGACCGCCAGTGCCTTCAATATTCGTTACAACAAGTCATCAAGGCTCCAGTTTTTGTGTGAAATGGAGCATTGTGATAAATGGCGACTTGGCAAGCCGATTTGAACTGTGTGTGAGAGTAATGAACGTGATAAGGCTCAGTACTACGGACGAGAGCAAGACTTGGGTTTGCAGGGAAGCGATACAGCTGGCATCACGGAAGTTGTGGCGCCATAATAAAAGAACTGAAAGGGTGTCCTCGTTCGTTCTGAAATGGAGGACAAAGAAAAGTCGAATAGTATTGATGGTGAGTATAGTAATGATGATATCGTGCAAATGTAAGCCTACAAAGCGATCAACTTTCCTAGCATATGTACACCAAGAAGGGACTCACCAGAAGAATCAGGATAAACCATGTTTCCCTACCAGCTGACATGACTTTCAGTTGCTCTGCATACGGGGCGAGCAAAACGGTCATCTGGAATTAGAGGACTAGGGATAAATAAGTATTAGCGCGATGAACCAATGAAAGTAATACATACTTGATTAATATCATCTTCTGAAGAATGGAACACGGCTGGAGGATGACTTTTACGGCTGGCAAGAGGGACAGTCCTGAGTCGAATAAGGACTTAGTACACACTCGCGGGGGGGCTGTCTGTATAGGGTACGTCGTCGCGACTGGCGCAGGAACCTCCAGACCCGAAGGGCCACCAGCGGAGATGATGGCTTGAGTAACATGGCCGGCAGCTGTACTGTAACTCAGCCTCAGTCTGAGTAACTGTTACTTTGCACATCCAGCTCAACGTTTAACATTGAGGCACCATTAGAAGTCTTTCGCAACGTTGAAGCTCGTCGTTGCGGCGAGCGAGGACGTGACCATGATGCAGTTCTTTCGGAGAAGAGATGAGGAGCTAGAGTACGGACTGGACTCGCATCGCGGAAACACAAGAGAATCAACATGGCTAAGTCTTGAATCTGGTAAAGTATGACACCTGTACAATATATATAGCCGAAATGCCATCCACTGAATGACCCCTTAGCTCAGTGGTAGAGCGTGTGATTCCAGCTTGAAGTTGAACAAATGTTTTCGGATCCACAAGGTCAAGCGTTCAACTCGCTTAGGGGTCAATCTTTTGCTGTTTTGGAGGCCTTCGTGTTCTCTTGCTGATTCCGTAGATATAGTAATACAGGAAATGAGTATTTTGAATCATGGAAGAGGGGGATGGAGGTGTATTGATGATTCGATCGGTGATCGGTGATGACCGGAGAGTCCGGCCCCGAGTCGTGCGGCACTCACGTGATCGTTCTGCGGCGACTCCAGCAAACTTGACCATATCGTTCAAGTTAATCCCTTACTTCAAGCTTAGCTTCAAGGGGGTCCATGCTATGTTTACTGTTCCTGGCTATTTTTGTCCATGGCAGCCAGCGTCATGGAAAACATATCATCCATCCTTATACCAGTGACAGCCTGCAAGTTCCAATCCCTTGAATTCGAATTCAACGACTCTGCAGCAAAGTGTTGAAGAATCATTGAATCAACTTGAAGGCTAGACTTGGACTATCACCGGTCACCAATCACTCCCTTATTCTTTGTTGATCTAGGTCCATCACGTTCATTCGTGTGTTTTCCCCACCTCAGGCTCGTGATCATCGCGGCCTTACTTCTCGTGTTTTTCCCAAACTGTGCTGAAGCCGACGCCATATCATTTCTGATATCTGCTTAGTACATATAACCGAAGTCAATGGAGTCAGGTCATGCAGCAGTTTGGCAGCAGTGCGCATATCCTCCGAATAGTCTCCTCAGCCAACACTCCCAACCGTACTGGTACCTTCCGTTCATGCAAAATCTCAGTACAGAATCAGAAATATGCCTCTGTTGACTGTGAACGACAATCTTCTGGGTAGCGAGATGAGGTAGGAAACACCACCACCCATCCGGCTGCAAATAGGCTTCCACGGAGAATCCACGCCACCTTCGAGGGTACTGGCTTTGAACGTAAAGTACTGGCACACCGAGAGGTTTGGGAGGCGGCATCAAATCATTGACTCTAGAATCATTTGGACTTGTCTTTATTTGACTAGCTCTGGCCGCTCCCTTCTCTACCGTGGCTTAGACTTCAAGATATGCTTTTGATAACGGCGCCTAATGCCATCGATACGAATGCCCACCCTGCAGCAACGTGGTTTTCCTCGGAGAAATTTTCCGTATATAAGGTTCGGCTTCCTTCGACAGCACCTCGACCTCTCGTCTTCGCTAGCCAGATGATCTTGGAAAAGACACAACCCGACGAATGGCTCTCATCTCCGTCACTGCAGATCAAGTCCTCCTTCTCAGTTCCGGTTTTCAAAGACGTCGGCCAGTATATACTGAAAAGCGAGCCATTCGGATTAGGATGGATCGCTCAGTGTTCCATTAACGTCGACACCATTGGTGGCAAACGTATTCCACTGCAATCTCGGGCAGCTTTCAACTTCTACATTCTGCCAAGCTCATCTAAACTTGCCTCTCTTGGGGACCTGTCTTTCCGTGCTTCATCTGGGTCCAACTTCAACAAGACTGAAACCGTGAAGGTGATCGAAAGTCTGACTACGGAAGCCTTCCTCATGAGGGTTAACTTAGCAGGTTCAGATTTGATCAACAAATCGAACCTCTCCCTCTCCCTCGAAGTCACATTCCCTTTTCGACAAAATCCCGCTCTTACGTCTTGGGCGAGAGTGTCCAAAGTTATAACGTCCACTCTACAATGCGACGGGAAACTGCCTATCGATCTCAAGTTCATCATATGCACGCGCGTGTCACCTCGTGGACACATTGGCTATCCGAAGGCGATTTTCGCGAGCAGTGCCCTCTTGAAAGGGTACACGCCGTTCGTGGACAAATGTACGCAAACAGTTATTGTGAAGGCGAGGATACTGATACTTCCTGCTGTCAGACATTAATAGTGCAGGCAGTGTGAAGGCGGTTAACCTCGATATGGTTGACTGCGAATCGGCGATATGGAGTGCATATGACTATGACGCGGACAGTGATTTTGATGAGGACGATGGTGATAAGGATACGATGGACATTGATGCTGCACTGGCGCCGCATACGACAGGTAACTCCTCCTTCTTCCCGGTGCGTAATTATTGACTCTCGGAATTGTTACGGTCAGATTTCGATTACCCCAACCGTCAACCAGTATATGATGAGCCTTATTCATCGGTCCATCGTTCACAAGACCCATCTTCATACCCACCGGAGTCACCACCACAAACAGCATCACCATCTCTGTCCAACGATGATACTTTTCACCCGCCACCAGAAGAAGGCATAGCCGAGCCTCTTGATAGGCCGTTATCGCCAGTTTCAACAGACTACGGAGACCAAATCAATGAAGCAGAAGTACAAGGAGCAGAGCGCTTTGAGTCTGTCTGGCATGTCAATGACGCCGCGTATAGGACGTGCGTCGCTTTCATTGGATTCTTGATCCATTCTGATTGCATATGCTAGTTGGAAAGCCCTTCTGGCGTATTTGTACACTCGCGAAATCTCCTTTGCCCCTCTCAAGTCCAATGAAATTCCCCGAATCGCAACAACGGATGCATGCTCGCCCAAATCAATGTATCGCTTGGCTGTGAAGGTGAGCATCCCAAAAACACAAGCTTATTTATCTTTTTGGATTTATCCTACAGGCTAATCTTGACGGCCTTCAAGAGTTGGCGTTCGAAAATCTTCGTTCGCAGTTGACGCCGAGTAACATCGTCGCCGAAGTCTTCTCAAAATTCAGTGGCCAGTACGTACCTGTTCGTTTTGGCCCGTTTCTTGATAATGACTCCCCTTAGGTATCCTAAAATACTTGATATGGAGGTCAAGTACTTGGTCGACAAGTTCACTGACCCTCTTGTATACCCCCAATGGCAAAAGAAAATGGCGGAGATCGGACGTGGCGAGTGTCCTCATGGAACAGAGGTCATGAACCGGGTCATGTTTCTGACTTTATTGAAGGGGCAGAGCACGACGTAGGTCCAATCTTGTAGCACCTCGCCATCTTACCGGTACACCAATTGGTTTTGAGTAATTATTCCTGTACATCTTATACTTGGGATGTTTTGATCTAGTGGTACTTGTGCAGTCGACAGCGAATCGTGGATCGGGGGGGTGGCGTTGGCGACAGTTTTGCGAAAGAATCTGTTGAACATCGCATTCGTACTTGGCTTTTCAGCAGCACGATCTCTTGTGGCTCATCCGTTTTGCATTAGAGTGAATACTAAATACTACCTTGTTCCTAATGCTGACGGGGAGACGCCCGGCCCAAATCACGGCGAAAACTCGCGGTACATGCAGCCAATTGATGTTTCCCTTTCAATTGTTTGCGTGTGACTGGCAAAGAAACATTGATATTGATATAGCTTTCTTCATTGATCTTACACTTATAGTTCTTATTGTTTCCGTCGATCTCCGTTTGAGGTTCAACATGTGGCGCACAGTCGACAATCGATATGCCACCATCATTCTTGCTCCCTTTTAACTCTCAAGTCTCGTACCAAACACCCCACCCACTTTCCCACTCATGTCGACAACACAGCTAGCCGCGTACAACGGCGTTTTCAACGAGGAACTCCGACCCGCCACCCCGGAGCTTATTATCTCTAGCGAGAGCAACTTATGGCGGCGGTTCAACTGTGGAGAACTCTCTAAATTCGACTGTTCTCAGCGGCATGTCAAGCTGAAGGGCATAGAGTTCTCCGGCGTAGACCAGATGGTGTACTTGCTCTCTCGCCTCGAGTCATTCAAGATACTCTCCATCATCCGAGTGAAGTTTGGCACCAATCCTGATTCCAACAGCGTCCGATATCACCGTCGAGGGATTGAGCACCTCTGCGTGGACTCCAGAGACTGTGAAATTGCTCGCCCTACCTTGATCAGAATTCTTCAATGCTTGCCGTCCCTCACTTCACTAGAGTTCTTTAATGTCGTCTTTCCGCCAATCTACACCGTCTTGTACTCGGACGACTGGGACGTACTCCCACTCTCGCGCCGCGCCAAACCAAAGACGCTCAGTATCAGCACTGTCGAACCCATCAATTTCCGGGCCACTCTCACATGTATCCACGACACACTCAACCTCCAGGAGCTTCGCGTGCTCCAACTCAAAGTGAACTCCTCTGCTTCCAGAAATGACTACAACAGTTGTCGGCAGTTATTCGAACTCTCGGAGCTCCTTAAGAAGAGTGAAAACCTTCAGTCATTGGACATTGGGTTCCAGTTGGAAAGTGAGCTGATCCTTCTTCATCATGGCTAGCGAAGTGACCAGGCATAGAATATCTGGACGTATACCTGACCAAGCCCGACAAACTTGGTTTCCTGCGCGTGAGCATCCACTCTAGGGATTCGTGCTCCCAACAGCTCCAATGGCTCTGCAATTCGCTTCATTTCAGCTCCAGAAAAGAGAAGGACGTTAGGATACAGCTTGCACGAAGACAATCTCTCCAGGATTTCGAGGATTTCTATGATGATTGGTATGCCGTGGCCAAGGAAATGACAGCGAGAATAGAGATTCCGTTCCCAGTGCAAGGCGAGGCAAGGGAAGTGATCAAAGGATACCTAGCAAGGGGATCCAAGGAGAGTCGCTACGTGCATGACCAGGACGGCTTGGAGTGGTTCTCGAAGTTTGACATTCAGGTGCTAGCCTAGTGATGTTCGTCATATAAATTCATTGTCGAAATCGATATCATGCAAAACGAGCATGCGGCTTAGTCTCTCCTAGACAGACGACGATATACCTTTTTTGACAGATGAGGACAGTATATCGTTGCAAGCTTATCATGACTATGGAAATCACTAAACAAACATTTAACCTCGACTCCTAGCATTAAAGCTGAACACATCTACAGCATGCTCACTTTGGCTGTACAGCTTTGGGTCTGACACCCATCCCCAAGGTTACCACGAGTCCCTCATCCTACAACCTTTGACCGCGCCACTGGCAGATCCGTATCTCCATCCGCGCAATAGATGACTTCTCGTGGCCTTAATAAATGCAAAGTAGTCGTTATCCGCCCTTGTGGGCGGTAGATCCCAGTGAAGATACGTGAAATTGACTTCGATTCTTTGGCGGTCTTCTTTTGGGAAAAGGAGGTCTCGGAGACGTAGGCACACCTGATGAGCTGGTCGCCGTTGACGGAGAATGGAAAGTCAAATTAGATGGCTCTCCCCTCGGTGCGTCCACGTCAAACTAGGAAATTTCGGTCCTCCTGAGCGTCGGTGGTTCCGACGAAGTCGAAAGTGCATTGTGTAACAGTGCCGAATCTTCCGTCCTAAGAATCGGAGGCTTTATGCGAGGGTGATGACGACAATGACATGCTTGGCCTTGCGTCATCTTCGGCGACACTATCCCTCCTTGTTCGGTCCTGTTCTCGACCAATAAGATCACCTTCGCTTACTTTCAGGAGTGCACAGTTCATCACATCCGTAAAGGCTCTGACGCGGCATTCAGTAGAGTGAGATAGTATCGACCTTTACAACGATGGCTATATGGGCGACCGAAGAATCTAGAGGCAGAATGTAACGCTGCTTTGTCCTTCGATGTATAGCGGCTTGCATCTTTGTGGTTTTCCCACTGTTTCCCATATTCACCGATATCAAAAATGGCGACTATATATATATGCAAGCTCAGCGCCGAGATATCGATGAACGATCTTGACTTACCTTGCAGTGACTATGACTAAGCAAACAATCACTCCAGAGAGCCCAGCACGCCATAGCCTCTACTATCTGGGTCCTTCCCCTACCAGATCCGGACCTCGTTACTGTGCACCTCCGCTGTACAGCCTTTGCATTGGGTCTAGCACCCAGCCTGCCGTAGATCCCAAAGTTTTCAAAAGTCTCTCATTCCGTGAACTTTGAGGCTTGAGCGCGTCGAATCCGTCCTGAAGCGCACGGCCCATTCTATCATCACATAGACATTTGATGGGCGCTTCAATTTCTTAGTATGGCACTAAGTAAAAATGTAAGCCAAGTGCTGATAAAGAGATTCGCCCGTCGTAAGGGTGTTGGATTAGGGTGTCCTGTGTGTAATCAGGCGATTCCTTCGCTCATGGTGGGAGTCCGTTGTCGGCTCCAGGACCCAGGTTGCCAGCCTTCACGCGTACGGCCCATCTACCGTCTTCGTTTTCACGTAGTTCGAAATTCCTGAGTAGATAGTAATCGCTGACGGCTGTCCATAGGAAATGTCTTGAGCATAGGTTCATCCGTGCAATAACGATAACATACAGAGCGAGTCAACGTACTATATGTATGTCCGCCTCGATGTTCAATTTCGTGGCCTTATTTCTAGGCTAAGGTTTCATCGCCTTTGCAGGAGCTGGTGGATGCTGGTGGGGAATCGGCATTACACGTGACGAGTCGCGTCCTATTCATCGGAAATTGAAAATTCGGCGCCTTGAACCTGAACTATCGAAAGGTCCCAGTGTACAGTGTATGTACAGTAGTATGCGATGTCATGTCCATTACTCCTCGCAATCCCCATCAGTATGTCCGCCAGGCTGGCAGAACGGGATGACGAGAAAGCAGGCTTTAGGTAGTTTGGTAAGCCCGTTGACGACCTATCACCATCGAACTAATTCTAATGACACTAGTCCAATAATTATATTAGTCTGCTGATCCTCCGAATTCGGCTTCTCGATAACCGGTCTCGTTTTGCATCCATGTCAGATACATCACCCTGGACCCCGTGCTGCTCTGTAGAGGAAGGTACGTCCACCCTGCCAGGATGTATGCATGCTGATTGGAATACTATATCTCCTAGCCGATAAAATACTCACAGCGCCAGGAAGTCCGCTCGAAATTGAAACTCGGGTGAGCCTCCAGCATTTCAGTGCATCTGCGCATGGTTTGAATGCGATACAGGTTGTCAATGGGAGAGTATTGAAAGTCTGGAAGAATCTCTGGCCCTCCATACGAGCATTCTTCTTGCATTCGTCCAAGGAGCACGCCCACAAAACATGCGTGATATACGAGAATGAGCGTTACACCTTCCAGGAGATGCTACAGATGGCTGTGAAATGCGCGGCCATCTTTAGAGACGTTTACGGTGTTAAGAAGGGTAAAGAAGTCCAATCGCTTTTCGGTACTGCCATTTCATTCAACTCTAATACAGGTGATCGCGTCGTTATCTGCTCTCGAAACTTTCCTAGTTACTACATTGTGTTTTGGGGTTGCCGTACGTTTCCTGATTATTCCTCGACAAAAATGAGATACTGAATCCCGTAATCCAGACCTTCTGGGCGCTGTGACTGCTCTTGTGAATGCGTAAGATCAGCTTTCGGTTCTGGTGCTTCGCGTCCTGATCCACCTGATAGGTGGCTTCCATCGGAACCCCTTAGGCATTGTATCACGCTTACAAAATGCTCTTTGATCATTCTTGACCCAGAGCGAGCGGAGCGGATTGAACCAATAGCCGCTGATCTTAAGCGCACGTCTGGCGCATCTGGGTACCTCGTCCTTCAGGATCACGAGGGAAAGGGCCACTGGGAAGGCATGGATGTTTGGAGCAAAGTATTCCCAAACTACCTCAAAGATCCGGGAGAAATACTGCGTAATGATCCTCACATTATACCAGAGGATAACGCGACGATTATCTTTACGTCGGGAACCACTGGTCTACCAAGTAGGCTTTTTGATTTATATGTCCAGGATTAATCGATTCATATCTGCATTTTAGAGGGCGTTCTGAGTACGCAGCGTGCCTTCCTGACGTATCTGTTTAACGTGTGTTGCATCTTCTTTATGGCGTGCTTGCTCTCATATGCGTCTTTCCAGTCAGCCTCCGTCATCGGAAGAGACTACATTCGACGAGGCGTGCCTGTCCCTTCTTCGCCCGTGTCAGGCAGGCAGGATGGTATCCTACTTTCAGGACCGTTATTCCACGCCACTGGATGCTGTATATCTGTAAGGCAGAGCTCACACCCGAGTAAGCAGGAGCTGATCTATCCTCAGCTTTCCGGCAGCTGTTATGGAGCGAAGGTTATCTTAATGCGAAAATGGAATGTAGCAGAAGGTGATTGCTGGTACCATCACTAGCCTGATCATATTTTTAACATTCCTTTTCGTAGCTGTAAGGTAAATCTGTCCTTGTACTTCGGAGCAAACTCCCAATGAACGAATTGACGGTAGATTGTGCAAGGAAGAGAATGTTATCTCTCTGGGCGGGTAGGTCACTATCTCTTCATCATCGCTCCAGCTGACAATTATACAGTGTTCCATCCACTATAGCGGACCTTATTGATAGCCCGTTATCCGGTTTTCCCATAGAAACGATCACACTCGGAGGGGCTTCAGTCGCGCCATCTCTCCTTCGCAAGTCGAAGGAAGCTTTTCCGCATGCATCAATGTGCGCTCTCACTCCCCCGTCCCTACAGTCAGTAATGATTAGTCTTTTAATATAGTGGACAAGCCTATGGTTTAACTGAGACTAATGCGACATCAGTTGGTTTTTGTGAGGAATTCCCTTCTCATATAATCTTTCTAGAAACCTGACTTGTTCTACTAGATGGACCGGATTATACGGCTAAACCGGGTAGCTGGTCAGTTAATCGTGTTTTGAGAGCTTACATCAGGCTAAATATGAGTCCAGTGGTTTCGTGACGCCTGTCAACGAGATTTTGATAATGAAGGATAATGTCAAGGCTGCCACGGGTGTAGTGGGCGAGATATGGTTTCGTGGACCGAATATGATGTCTGGATACTACGGAGACCAAGGTTTGTTCCAGCGCGTTCTGTTTACTTGGATTGGCGAGCTTACGACGAGTTTCCACAGTGGCTACTGACAAGGTAGGCTAGGGATAGCTTACTTGCATGTGCTTTAGGGCTCATCGATACAGGTTCTGACTAAAGATGGATGGGTAATGACCGGAGATCTTGGCTACGTCGACGAAGAAGGGTATGTATACATTAAAGATCGGATGAAGGATATCATTATTCGCGGTGGAGAAAATGTCGTGAGTAACGAGCTAGATCTCAGAGTAACGAGCTAACGATGCGCAGGACTCTGTTTCCGTGGAGAATGCCCTTTACACCGAACCTGGTGTTCTGGAAGCAGCGGCGGTGGGCGTACCCGATGAGCGCCTGGGCGAGCTGGTGACCGCGCTGGTCACTCTCAAACCAGGATATCGCGGGAGAATAAACGAGAATAAACTATTAGCCACTGCGAGGAAGCTGTGAGTGGTGACCTCCAAGTTTGATTTGCCGCTTCTTAGCATACGAGCAGATTACCAAGGTTCGCCGTCCCGGTTATGATTATTTTGAAGGATGGAGAGTTTGGTGAGTTCCTACATATTCAAAAGTGCTCAATCTAAAAACCGGGCAGATCATACACCCTCTGGCAAGATTATCAAGGCCCAGTTGCGGGTAATGGCGAGGGAAGAGTGGGTACGGAGGACGAAGGATGGCAAAGTAGGTGAAGTAAAGTCCAAGCTGTAATGTCGACCTTGTAGTTGGCAAGGTTCAAATCGTATTTTCCCTATTTTTATATATAAAGGCGAATGCGTCGCCGCGTCATCCAGGAAACAAAATATCTTGTAGGTAGGTAGATGATGTTATGTAGTACGACCCAGTGCGCAGCTTTCTACCAATGTACGCGCACTTTAATTGTGGTCAAATCCCCCCGTGCTTGATAAAAGACGAAGGACCAAACCTGTGAACAACACTAGAATGATATGTCAATATCTGTTCTCTATTTTCCATTGAGAGAATTGAACTTGTATTTCATCCAGAATTTAAAACACACCAGGCCTAAACCCACGCCTTCGAAATCGTACCTCCTCACGAAATGGTGATCTCATCAGCACTGAGCAGAGCGCGCCAGGCGTGGTGAGCATCCAGGGTTCATGGTGACCGAGTTTTGCAAGATGGAGCAGGATGAAGCTAGATGGCGAAAGTACGGGAGATAGCCGTTCGACAGAGAACGATTTAAGATACATCACCCGTGCCAATCCGCCACCCCGGAGCCTCTTATCTCTAGTGAGAGCAACTTCGAATCCTCGCTTGAAGCAACCAAAAGAGAACGGCGAGAACAAGACGCTCTTGCCAACATCGAGCTCATCGATGCACCGAACCAGGCAATGCCCAACTGCGATGACGATCCCACTCTAATCGAGTGCGGAGGATATCAAGAAGTTTGCTCTGTACTTATGTTTTTAGATCGGTCATATTTGGAGAAATCAACAGACTCACCTCGGCAGCGACAATTACTCACGACACTCATCTCGTGCAGGCACAACGACCTAACCCATTCTGGACCTAATTCGACACCCGTAGACGCGGCCATCCCTCCCAACCCTTGAGGAAAGCAGTGATGCCTATCGTCGCACAAGGCCGAATCCCGGATGCACAAGGAGAGCAGATAGGAGCGGACGACGCCAGTGTCCCCTACCGAGGTGACCTTGAGACCGTAGAAGTAGTCGTGTGGGAGAGCTTGAGGGCGTGAGAGCAGACATTGAAGACAAAGAATCCAATTCGAGACTCTCCGACGCGTGTCAGCCCTTGGTTCGGAAAGTGGCATTGAGAGCTACTTTTGCGGCAGCAAAGGGCACCCCGGAGGTGATAAGTTAGTCGCTGTCGATGGAAAATGAACGGACGGACCCTTGAGTCGCTCTGCCCGGCATCAAACTAGGTTGTTGTCGTCTTAGAGCACTGGTCAGTCGACAGTGAATCGTAGGTCAATGAAAAGATCGTTGAATCTTTTGAGAAGCGGAGACGTTAACGATAGCTTTGCAAAAACGTCTGTTAGACTCGATGGCGATGGCGACGTTAGTATCCTTGCTTGGTCTTTCCTCATCTTGGGTGATATTGGCCCTCCTTGCCCTCCTTGTTCCGCCCTTTTCTTCACCTTCGCTTCCTTTCAGTATCGTCACTAAGTGAAAATGTAAGGTTTAGTCGTAAAGTAATGAAAAAGACTGACCCGAAGAATACAGTCAAAACACGTTCCCTCTGTGGTCGGCATGGCTTTCAGCACTAAGTATACGGTGTGAGCCCAGCAGCCGCCGATGGCTATAGAAAGCTGCAGATAAATGAGCACCGACATGGACCAATAAAAACTGCTACGCACGTCCTTCGAATCACTGGACAGCAGGCGACCTTGATAGCAAATAAGTGACGAGTTGCAAGGCTCGCCGTTGCTGTGAGTAAGAATGAGACTGGTAACGTCGTGATAGATGAGGTCGGATGAAAATAGGTGACATCGACGCGTCGAAGTAACCAAACAAACAACTTGACAATAACCGCCATCTTCCTCGATACTCTTACTTCTCACTCGGACCACCATCTCTCTACGATAGTACCAAGAACTATAGAATCAGCTCGCTTTCATTTATTCTTCTTTCGTTTCCGTGCTCGTACTAGACCGAAACCGTTACGATTGCCATAGAAGAATCAAGGTTTCGTTTGAAAATCATCGCAGGCAATATTAGGCGAAAGACGAAGATAAACAGAGTCGGCGTCTTGCCAATGTGGACAACAGATGCGATCCGGTGAGTCGTATACACACCCAGTTCACATCTCACGATTGCAGAGGTGACCCTGATCTACAAAATATGATTTCACGGAACCTTTACGGTCGTCAGAGGCAGCATTTCGAGGTCCTTAGCCGCGTCGAGAAGACACTTGGAGAATCGTATATTATCTCCT
The DNA here is from genome assembly GCA_900157415.1 of Armillaria cepistipes. NCBI lineage: Eukaryota > Fungi > Basidiomycota > Agaricomycetes > Agaricales > Physalacriaceae > Armillaria > Armillaria cepistipes. The sequence goes on from FTRY01000005.1 coordinate 3,031,772, forward strand.
TCTATTAGATTACCAGCCAGTATGAACAGGCCCTGATGCTGTTCAGCTGAACTTTGAAGTAAGCCAATCTTACGTCTCCTTCCCACTCTGAAGCTGATCCCAGTTCTGTCACAGCGCTTCGCTTCTGGGACTCCAAACGTCTGACAACCACATCGAGATTGTCGGTCTGCCAAAGATTGGCTTTTCGTCGACGAGAGAGACGTGATTACAGCCTGGAAAGAAAGGTGTGTTTTCTATTTTGAAATGTCGACCATCCGATATTCAGTGCTGCCACTGTACATTAAGGATTCGAAACCGTCACCCATGAAATCTGAAGCCTGTCATCAACAACAGCGATGCCTTGGGGGCAGGTAGGCCAGTTAGTCTATATGAATAACGAGGGGAACTCGTCGGCGACGCTACACTCAGCCGTCACGTTGGCCGTTTATTCAGGGCGCTGTGGCCTTCCCGCCAGGTGTCAATGCGAGTAGCCATGTGCCTCAACTACTTGTCCGACCTAATGCCAACTTCTAGTAGGCTTCACCTTCTCCTCCGCACGCAGACTCCACATTTACTAAACGCCGATGTTCAATGTTCAAGCTTCAAGGCCAGAGGGCATTTATAGGACCGCTACCGGTGCCGCAGCTTTCCAATCTCACCGATGTGTTGTGTCACTGACATTCCTTCAGGATTTCACAGAAGCACCGATGTTCCCGACGCCAACGAGCTAGGTGCCTGGCGATATGGTTTAGCCCTTCCGAATCTGTATTGGAAGACCGCCAGTAATCAATTATCACCGATTGATGTATCATTTGCTTGAACGTTCGGGTATATGAACAAGTACCGTTTCTGGATGTTGATGTAGAACCATTGTAGGCTCATTAGCAGAGTGACTGGTGTCGACGCTAATTCCTTGTCTTATCAAGCCTCCAAAACATATGCCCTCCCGAGATAATTGTTTATTTCACCATTTGGTCCCTGGTTTCACGGTACGTTCTTCCTCGTCCCCCAATGTATGCGTGTAAAGCCAAATCATTCCTGTAGATACAATGAGCCGTGACGAAAGGGTTGCGGCGGAGAATCGTACTGAGGCGCTCCATTTCGTAACGAATATGCCTTGAAGGGGCGGACACCTAAGTATCATGCGTATCATGACTGCGGCGTTATAGCTACCTGCTATACTGGTCAAAACGTCGGTGGTCTCAATCTCGGGGGTCAATACAGTAGGACTTTTCCTTGAACCCAACGGGGCTCGGGCCTGCCACGCCCTGAGATAGTCCATCACTTCATCATTTACTCACCAAGGGCTTACGGCACTTGTGGAACCATTATTTAGAGCGATGTTGCGGGACTTCCATACGTGTTCACCTTGTTTGCCCCTCGTACTACCGTTTCTGCGGTAGTCACCAAGAAAAGTACCAATGGCTAATGAGAGAGGGTTAGTTTCGTTTCACTGTTTATTTCTTTATTTTTGTGCTCATGTCCTCCCCGTAGTCACCGGATGATTTTCATCCGCCGTTCGTGTCGTCGTCATTCGAATACTTGGACCAGCGTTAATGTGTTGCATAGAAGCCGAAATTGTTACGATCGCGCCTACGGAAAAGTCGAAGTTTTGCTTGAAGATCGCTGCTGGCAGCAAGAAGCAAAAAACAGACGAAATCAAGATTGATGAAGGAAGCACCATGCCAAAGTGGACCATAAACATGGACCTGTAAGTCGCATACCCGTCCAGTACCTCTTAGTAGATGTCTTATCATTGCAGAGGTGACCTTGACCCGCAAATCGTGGTTTCATGGAAGCTTTACGGTCGTCGGCGGTTACGTCTCAAGGTCCTTGGCAGCGTTGAGAAGACACTTGGAGAATTGTTTGAAGGGAGCAGCCCGAGTGCGTGTATTTATTCCCTTGCTCTAATAAATATTGATTCTTTCTGTAGGTGCCGATATACACCTATCTGACGGAACTTCCGAGATCGCAGTGCTCAAAATATCTGGCTCAAACAGCGCGAAGACACTCATGGACGAACTCGTACCGAGCACTAAGAAACCTTCAGAAAACTCCAAGTTTCTAGAGAGCAGCGAAACCCTGGGGACCGTGTTTGAAGCTGCGAAGGGAATGGTCGATACCCTCGCGGGGGTAGGTAATATTTTACAAGTTGATTTATACTGCTTGACAACAGCGTCTTCCCAAGGTGCACCCCGCGGCTACCGTCGCTTGGGGATTTTTGTCTATTGGATTTAAGGTGGGTGTCAACGGCGTTCCCAATGCACGATATCTTCATGCGTAGATGCAGGTCCTAAAGAATCAGCGCGATGCGAATCAAGCTGTACGTGATCTTTACTCGGAGATGATATCGGTGTACGAAGAGGCCAGCAAGAAGGATATCTTACAGCAGCGTGATGGTCTACATGGAACCTATAGTTCCTTGTTCAAGCAGACCATTGAGTGCGCCATGTTCATTGAAGGATATGCAAAGAAAAGTGGGATAGGTAGGTATCTTTTTGAATCAAAACCATCTTATGATATCTCACGACTTTATTAGGGCGTCTTTTCAAGATAGACATTTCGGGTCAAGCTGAAAAATTCCATCGGGCGTTCGCCGACCTGAAGGACCAGCTGACAAGGGGATTTGCAAGGGAATCAGCCATCGTTACTCTCGGTGTCCAGGAGCTTGTGAATATTCAAAGTGCGCCATTCTTCAGCTGCAGTCCGTTGTAAGCGCTGACCTGAAGTCTTTAGTCATGATGTTGCGTTTACAAAATCTTGAACCACCTCAAGAGCTCCGTCCAAAATCGAGGTGTATGCAAGGAACACGTGTGGCGACAATCAACACCATGGTGTCGTGGATTGCCCAGTGTGACGGCGGGATGATGTGGTGCAAAGGATTGGCAGGGACGGGGAAGAGTTCATTGATGGGAACCCTCCACGATTTACTCACTGCAGACATCGGGGGACGTAGTCGTCTTGCGGCGTTCATTCGTTACGACCACATCCAGCATTCGAATGCCAGCAAGCTAATCACCAGCATTGCATATTCCTTGGGCATGTTTGACGACCGCATCGGGATGGCCATCTCCAGAGTTATCCAGACATCGAGATCGGTGGCGACTATGTCAGACCCATCCGCCCAGTTTCGGCTTCTACTTCGTGGTCCACTTGAATCCCTCCCTAACCTTGTTGATGAAGGACCCCTGGTAGTCATCATCGATGGATTGGATGAGTGCGACGCGTCCGATGACCTGTTGGCTGTACTCGCTGAGGGTTTTGGTCCGAAGCTTCCGTTTATGCGCCTTTTATGCGCCTCATTATTTCTAGCCGACCGGTTCATCACATAGCCACAGCGTTCAAGGAGCGAGACGGCATATGTACACTCCATTTGAATACATCCTCGAAGGATGTAGACCGTGACATTCAGTTTTACTTGGAGCGACAGTTTGCAACTGTCGGTAATCCAGCGTTTCAAGCAAAGTGTAAAGAGCTGGACGCTATCGGAAGGCTGGCAGCGCGGGCAAGTGGTTTGTTCATTTGGGCAGCAACCGTTGCGAAATTTGTCCATGCATTCCCAGCGATATCGAGGCTGCAGTCTCTCCTAGCCACGGATATCCCCGGTGATGCCACGGAGGCTCTGGCAACCCTATATCGCACTGCTCTAAACACCCTCGTGTCTGAACTTCCGGGTGCGAATGCGGACGTTAAGAAGTATGTACGCAATGTTCTAGGTGCTGTGTTGGTGGCCGAGATGCCTCTGGGGATGACAGAGGATATCCTTGATAACCTTGTCCTAGACGAAGGCAGCCCTCCTTCACATCACATCGTGTCGATGTTAGGCAGCGTACTCAGTCCTGAAACTGAAGACTTCCCCATCCGACCCATACACAAATCCCTCAACGACTTCTTGCAGGATCGAAGTCGGTGCGGAGACGAGTGGTTTGTCGATGTCCCTCTCCACCGCAGGGCAATAGCCAAGCGGTGTCTGGATGCATCGCAGTTGTTTCTTCAGAAATGGTCTCCCAAAATTGATATGGACGTCGCTGCCATCCCGGTGTATATATCTGGATATGCATTATTTGGAGCGTTTTGGTATCTCAATGCTTTCGACGAGAGCGGCTTAGAACTATTTGATTCCTTTTTCCGCTGCTACTTTCTTCCATGGTTGGACGTGCATCTATGTATCAGATCCGATGATGTCCTTCTGCATTTGTCAATGGTGCTGAATTGGTCCAATGTACGTGGTTTGAAAGTGAGCTTTACTGTGCCCAAATTAATCTTTTGGCCCTAGCAATTTGGTAGCACCGAGTCTCGTACTTTGTTCTACCATGCTTATCTGTTTGCGTACAGAGCATTACAGGACGGAGGGCAGTCCCGTTCAGGACCATCGCATATTTCTACTAGCATGGTGTCTCTTTCACCATCCAGTAATATCATTCGCAAGGCCTGGGAGCGGTTGAACGTTTCGGATCCTCTTCCCATATCCCCCGACAAAGAACGGCTTGTTTCCCGCATAGGATTAGGCTCGCAATTCCTCAATCCAGACTCTGACAGTCTCATAACCTTAGAACCCACACCAAAGCTCATGACAACTCAGTGGGAGATTAATACAGGACGACAGAAGTTATCGCCAGAGATACCACATACTTCATCCTTTGATCGCCGGAATTTTATTTCTACCCTATGGGGACTTTCAATAGTTGTGTTTAAACGTGAACTTGCGACACGTCCACCACCAACATCAGACTGGATAATGCTACCCCTCCCCGACCATATTTCACAGGGTACTATTCACAACCCGTTGTGGCTTTATATGGCTGTCTTCGACTCCCGAACTCGAACTCTCGGGGTGTACACGTTATTCTTGTCTCATTTTTCGCCCCGTGATTTCTCGATTGCTCTATATGAAAATGGCTTTGTCCTTGTGCACAATGTCGGGTCTTTCATGAGGGTTGCTATCGGCCAAGAGGACAACTTTGCGTGGATATCGATTCCGACTAGCAACTGTCATGGCCCGGCTCCAAGCACCAAGCTGGGCAGTAGAGGGCAACGGCTCAGGCCCAGGGTGTATCCTGACTTTCAGGCAAATCGAGACCTACGTATTTGTCGCGATGGATCAAAAGTTATATTCACCCATTACGACAACACTATACAACTATATGATACACGGACAGGCACTGCTCTCTTTGACCCTCTTCACATCGATGGGTGCGTTATCGGCGTCTCTGGTGATGGATCAAAAATCGTGTTTCGTAACCGGAATCCTAAAGCGATCAGGATATGTGACATGAACTTGGGTGGTAAGGTCATCGCTGTAATAGACTGCAGTGCAGGGGAGTTCGTACCTATCTCGTTTCTTGGAAGGTCGAAGATTGCCTATATAATCCACCAATGCTTGTTCATCCAAAGTTTGGTGACAGGTGACATTCTCTTTCGCCACGGTATTCCCGAGCCTCCCGAGCGGGGAAGGTATTGGATACAGGCTACTCCAGATGGAGCGAGAATTATCACTCATGATGATGGGAAATGTATGGTATGGGATGTTGGAGACTTATAGTCATAAGTACATCAGTACAGTACCGTCACCTACTCAGTCGAAATACAGTACACAGCGGAAAGCCGCAATTGACTTGCGACGCACATCAGCGACACAGCCAACCTGCACTACTCCAACTTAAGATCGGCATGTCCAGTTTTGGGGAATAATACAGCAGCTTGTGGTTATTCCAAGTCTTGGGAATTCTAAATAGGTGATTACAAACATACACGCGGGGGTACATACCAGTACAACAACATAAATTATCCGAATACGAGAGCTTTTCAGAGCGAATCGTAAATCGTAACATTCCCTCCGGCTCATCATCGCTCGTGCGCCTAGAACTTGGTGCCCTCGGAATGGGTATGGGGTATGGTATCGGTATAGACATCGTCCTCAATGACGGTTCCTCTTCCTCTCGCCTAGTTATCGGCCCCCATCCCTACACTCTTCTTCTCGCGCTCCTTCCAATCATACAGCGTCATCTTGCGGTGTTTTTGTGGCGAGTTGGGGTTTGGCTCCGATTTCATCCCGGGGAGTACTTTTGATATGTGCGGTGGAGGTGATGGAGGAGAATGAGAATTGGAGGAGAACGGTTATTTAAGACGCGTTGGAGGCACTGTACCCGGTTCATTCCTCTTCTTTCCTGGACCCATCACAGACGACGAGATATCAGGCATTAGCGGCGGCAAATCGACTAGTATCCCATCGGGAGGTTCCAAAGGCGATGTGCCCCGCGTGGAATCGGGTGATTCTTTCGCTCGTGGCCTTCGTTTGAGTAGTGAAGGTCGCCGAGGAGCTTCTAGATGTGTAGGGCGCACCAGCCTTCCAATCACAGTCCATCCTACCGTCGCATGCGAATCCACGTCGACATCTTCAAACTTCGGGATGGGCGTCGTCCCATTTCCCTCCTACTACTATCTCGTCTAGCTCTTGGTATAACACCATTCACTGTCTTCGTTTGTATGTAGTCCGGCATCCCTGAGCGAGCAGCATTTCCCGCAAGCCATGCATCGAGAGCCACACCGCAATCGTCGTCATCGTGTGAAAAAACGAGAGGGACAAATACCCTCGTGCATATGCGTACCCATGCAAAAGGGAGGGTCCGACGCCGCTGCCAGTGGGGAGCCGGAATTCGTAGGCGAATTGCTGGGGGAATGCAATCGGGGGATACCTCGATCAATGAACGTAGGTCAGAGTCAGTCGTTTTTCTTCGTCCACTTCGTCGCCTGCTCCGTCCCTTCTCCCTTGCATACCGACTGTCTGAATCGTTGACTCCGGCCTAAATCCCAGAGTATACCGCATGAGAGCATCTTAGCAAGGCAGGCATGTTGGTAAGCTAAACGACTTGTGAGTGCAGGCAAGAAGAAAAATGTGGGTAATGCTCACCTCAGTCCTCCCGCTATGCTTAACCCGAACCCATCATAATGAGGCAGCTCACATGTGCACCAGAGTGTAGGATCGCCGGGAAGAGTATTTGCTTCGTCGTCATCGAGGTAGAATAACGGAGCGATGGACTTGGCGAGCTCCTTGACTAGTCATCGATCATTGGCAAGACCTCCTTCGCTCAACCATTCTACCGTCACACGTGCATGTCATGAGCACTCCCTCCGAGACGTCGACACTTTCCAAGTTTTGTAGTTTTGGTAGCATGTATGGTACTAAGAGAAAATATAAGTCTAGTCGCACAAGTAACAAAAAAACCTCTACCTGAAGAAATCAAGCTCCTGCTGCAGTTCCTCCGGCAGGATTTTCGTTTTCTCGGTATACGTATGGTTCGCCTGAGCCCCGCAGCAACCGATGGCCATAAAAAGCTGGACATAAATGAGTACTGGCCAGGACCAATGACAACCACTACGTACATCTTCCCTCTCGCATAACCGGATACTGGCTGATGGATTTATCGCAATGCAAACTGAGGAGATGTGTTGCACTGCGCAGAGTCGATATCTAACTGTGATTTGCCACAGATTACACTTGATGAACGACGCGTAGAATCGACCGTGCTCGAAATGGAAGCTTAAATAACAAGAGAAGAGGTGAGGTGCTGCGGTTCATTGGACCTCTTTTACTCTCTTACCTCCCGTCTCTTGCCCTCGTCCATCCTGGGATGTTTGGTGCGTGTGTGTTACTCGTCGCGGGATGGGCGTTGATGACCCAAAAAGCATATTTGGCTTACCAGCATTGAGTCAAACAAAATAAAGTCTCCCTTCACCGTCATGCTCGTACTTTCCATCTCCCTTTTTCTGTCCGGCAATACCATTCAAGGCTCTTCAAGACTCGTGCTGCAGGGTGATGTCAAAGCATCCTGTGAGTAGAAGTCGATAGTGATCCTAGAGAATAATTAAGCCTGATTTTAGCCAGCTTTTTTGATTACCCAAATGCTCGACGTGAACTCCGACAATTTTGTTTTCGGCTAGCGAATCCCTACCGACGAGGACGACTTGAGCGTTGGCACAGACTAGGCGTGGAGTGTGGGCGAGGGCCGTTTTAACCATCCACCTTTCTCTGGACGTCTTACCAGAACTCTGTCTCGACGACTGGATTCAGGACGACCAATGCAAGGACCTGATTTTGGGCTCAAACGATATGTCGCCGTCGGCAAGTGGCGCGTCCCCGTCGTAGAGGGAAGGACCTGTTCGTAGCCCTCGACAATGATGGGAGTGCACGGGGAGGCGGCAGGAGGCGGCGGAGGGACTGAGAGATGTGCCATCATAACGACAGCGCCGTCGGATGAGGCGGGAGGTAGAATGGACTGGAGTTGGTAAGTCTCTCCGATTACTTGCATACATTGACACTCACGTCTCTGTAGCTCGATTTTACCCACGCGACTCTCTCTTTCGCGTGAGATACCAAGTCTCGACCACCAACGATGTGTCGAGGGCAGGGCTACTGAAGTTGACACAACTTATCATTTCCCCGGCGAGCATACAACGGTACTGGGGTAGATGATGTAGGGGGAATAGCTGCAGGCACGCACGGGGAGTTCAGAACATGTCGAGCCCACAAATACGACGTCGTTTGGGACGCGTTTTGCGTGCGAGTCGTGGCATCTGGCGCGCTTGGGAGCAAGAGTTTGGCACTATGCAGCGAAAGCAAATGAGGACTACGGATTTGTGTCTGATCAAAGGGTGGCGTAAGCTTCTCTCCCACAATTCTATAACTTTGGCTAAATTACACTATCCACCAGTATGGCGTTCCTGCCAGTTACTGTCTGCAAAGTCCCGTTCGTGCTATTTGACGACCAGCAACAAGCGTACTCAGGACCATGGCTACGTGGTCATGCCTGCCGCCGCCAACTCTCCCGCCGTCCAACATGAGACTCCCCCGTGCCTTTGCCGTAAGATTCGGAGACGTCAACGGGGATGGGGACACTGGGATCCTTGCCTTTGCTCATCTGCGACAGTATCCCTCCTTGTTCCGTCCCGTTTTCGGCCGACAAGGCTTCCTTGAGGATCGCCCTTGAGCTTGAGCCCACGGCCCTTGCTCTGACGTGACTTTCGGTGGGTAGTGACCACTGACTGGGGCGCAATAGCCGGTAAATTTGCCCCGGTAAAGAGCTGGGGATAATGAGCACTGGCACCAACCAATGAAAACTACGACGCACCTGATTCCGAGTTACTGCGAGCAAGAATGTGACCGCTATCGTCGTGACATTGTTTCGTTTTGTTGGCCAGGCCAGGCCCCGTTTTGTTGGATGTGCGTGCCTGGATGAGGTCGACATGCTCGAACTAAACAAACAAGTCCGGGCCTGACTTCCACAACAACGGTCAACCTCTCATCAAGGGTTACCGTCTGTGTTCGACCGAGGAAGGGTAAGCTCGCTGCATTCATATTTTCTTTCTGTGCTTATACATCCTCGTAGTGGTCCGAGTCGAACCTTAGACCAGGGAATATTATCAAGCGAACAACCAAAATAATCGTCGGCGTCGTGCCAAAGTGGACAATAAACATGATCCTGTAAGTCGCATACATGCCTAGTTCATCTTGGTAGATTTCTCATGATTGCAGAGGCGACTTTGACTACGGCTTCATGGAAACATTACAGTCGTCTGAGGCTGCTTTTAAAGGTCCTAGGGGGCGCTGACATGACGCTTGAAGAACTAAACGTCGACTCCTCCCTTTGGATTATCGCTGACGGCCAGTATGAAGGAGACCTTGACGCTGTGACCTTCAAAGTAAGCTTACATCTCGTTCGTCTAATTTGAGGCTCAGTGCTGTCACAGTGCTTCGCCTCTTGAGCTTCGACCCTCTGATAGCGTCGAGGTTGACCGTGTGCAAAGTAATGGATCTCTTCGACGACAGAGGGAAAGAAACGCACTCTGAAACGTCGATCAATCGATATTTAGGACCTCCACCGCACATTAGGGATTCAAACAAAGAGCGGATGAAATCCCAAGGCCATCGCCAATAACAACAATAGCTATGGACTGCAAGCGCCCAATCACGACCGCGACGTACATGCTGGGGAAGCAGGCCGGGCTCATGCTTGTCGAGGTATCAGGCCCTTCCAAACACAAAAATCGCGTCGTTTGGAACGCGTTTCTATCTTGATGCAACATGTGAGCATCTGGCGTGCTCGTGAGCGTGAATTTGACACTGTGCAGCGCATGGAGGTATAGCGAACTAAGACGAGGACCGCATATTTATGTCTAAATGGTGTAAGTTGCTCTCCGACAATTCTGTATCTTTGGCTGAATTGCATCATCCACTAGCACGTTCGATGCCGGTATCTTTTCCGATTACTGTCCACGCTATTTGGCGATCAGAGGGAAATGCGCGAAAAACCATGACTTGCCGCTGCCGTCCCTCTCCCTGTCGAACATGAGGCTCTCCTGTGCCATATAACAAGTTACCGGGTAAACAAGTCACAGGTATGTCCTTTCTGCCGCAATCTCGTGAGTCGAAGGCTTATTCTTTCCTACTAGCTCTCTGCTATGGACGTCAACATATCCTTTTGATAACGGTCATCGATACGGACGATGATGCAGCAACGTGGTTTCCCATGGATAAATCGTTTTGACTTCCTTCGGCAGTACTTTGAACTCCCGATCTTCGCTAGTCAGACGATCTTGGAGAAGAGACGACCAGACGAATGATTCTCGTCTACGGGAGGGCTTGAGAGGAAGGTTGAAGGCGGCAAGTATGAGAAGTACATTGATGAGATGTCCTTGCTGGACTTATGGGGCCCGGAAGGTAGGATTCTGAGCGTGCCTATGATTCTGCTTTGCTGATTTTGGCCTACTCCCAATTCTCGAATTTGACCCGGATCGATTTCTTAATAGTCGCCTGCACAAAGATGTGACTCCGAATTTGTTCGGGTATATGAACGAGTGCCGTTTCTGGACGTCGATGTAGAACTACCGCAGGTCTGTGAGCAGGGTGGCTCGTTCGCTTGTTTACCGACGCTAACTCTTAGTCTTATTAGGCCTCGAGAATACTATAGCTGACTAATCGTGAGGGCGATAAGTGTCCATTTCACCTTTTGGTCCCTAGTTTCATGGGTACGTTCTACCTCTCCCTCCAATGTGTGTGAAACCAATACGTTCCCGCAGATACGAACTGGTGACGAAAGGATGCGGTGGAAGATTGTACTGAATGCTCCGTTTCGGAAGGGGATAGAAGCATAAACATCATGGCGGCGTTGTAGCTACTGGTGAAAATGCCTGTAGTTTTAATCCTGGAGGTTGAAAGGTCAATATATGAGAGGTTTTCCCTAAGCTTAGTAGGATTCGGACCCACCGCTTCATCATTTTCTCACCAAGGGCTTACGGCAGACGTGGAGTGATCATTTATCTAAATTCGGACGGTGGCACATAAAAGCGCCTTCTGCGCTCCCTTTGGTGACTAGTGTGTGGGAGAGAAAATGACGGCAAGATGTATTCAAACGCATCTTCGGAGGCACATTTTTTATTTTCGCCTTGTGTGTCTCTGCAGAGCTTGAAAGATAGCGACTCTGGTTCCGGAGCATTGTTTAAGCGTCATTCATTTGATGGTTCTACTTTACACGTGCCAGCTTCGTTTTTCCCTCGGACCACCATGGCACCGACAATCATGGCCAATGAAAGAGGGTGAGCTTCACTTTCACTGTTTCTTCTTTTATGTCTGTGCTCATGTGTCCTCGCCGTAGTCACCAGATCGTTTTCATCCGCGGTTCGTCCCATCATCATTTGATTCTTTGGCCCAACGTAAACGTACTGCGTAGAGGTCGAAATCGTTATGATCGTGCCCTCAGAAAAGTCCAAGTTTTGCTTGAAGATCACTGCCGGCAACAAGAAGCAAAAAACAGAAGAAATCAAGATCGATAGGACCAGCCCCATGCCCAAATGGACTATAAACATGGACCTGTGAGTCGCATACGCGTCCAGTTCATCTTGGTAGATGTCTTATCATTGCAGAGGTGACCTCGACCCGCAAACGGTGGTTTCGTGGAAACTTTACGGTCGTCGGAGGCTGCGTCTCAAGGTCCTTGGCAGTGTTGAAAACACACTCGGAGAATTGTTTGAAGGGGGCAGCACGAGTGCGTGTGTTTATTTCCCTGCTCTAATACATACTGATTTTGTCGGTAGGTACTGATATACATCTATTCAACGGAACTTCCGAGATCGCAGTCCTCAAAATATCTGGCTCAAGCAGCTCCAAGGCGCTTATGGATGAACTCGTACCGAGCATTAAGAAACCTTCAGAAAAGTATAAGTTTCTAGATAGCACCGAAACCCTGGGGACGGTGTTTGATGCTGTGAAGGGGATGATCGATACCCTCGCGGGGGTAGGTAATATTTTACAAGTTGATTTATACTGCTTGACGGGAGTCTCTTCCCAAGGTGCACCCCGCGGCTACCGTCGCTTGGGGATTTCTGTCTATTGGATTTAAGGTGGGTGTGAACGGTGGTCCCAATGCACGATATCATCATGCATAGATACAGGTCCTCAAGAATCAGCACGACGTGAATCAAGCGATATGTGACCTTTACAAGGATATGATATCGGTGTATGAAGTGTTCAGCAAGGACGATATCTTGGCGCAGCGTGATCGGTTACAGGAAATCTATAGTTCCTTGTTCAAGCAGACCATTGAGTGCGCCATGTTCATCGAAGGTTATGCAAATAAGAGCGAGATAGGTATGACTTTGAGTCACACCCGTCCCATGATATCTAATGGCTCTTTCAGAGCGTCTCTTCAAGATAGATGTATCGGGCCAAGCCGAACAGTTTCGCCAGGCGTTCATCGACCTGAAGAGCCAGCTGAGCATGGGATTCGCAAAGGAGTCGGTCATTGTTACTCTCGGCGTCCAGGAGCTTGTGATTGGTGTCCAGGAACGTGTGGATCTTCAGAGTGCGTCGGACTCGTGCATTCTGTTGTAAGCACTAACCGTTGACGTTGAGGCCTTTAGCCATGAGAGATCAATTAAAACAGCACCTCAAACCACCTCAAGAGCTGGACCCAAAGTCAAAGTGTACGCAAGGAACTCGAGTCGAGACAATCAACACGATGATGTCATGGATTTCTCGGTGTAACGGCGGGACAATGTGGTGCAAAGGATTGGCGGGGACGGGGAAGAGTTCTTTGGTGGGAACTCTCCATGATTTACTCATTGCGGACATCGGAGGACGCAGTCGGCTTGCAGCGTTCATTCGCTACGACCGTATCGAGTATTCAAAAGCTAGCAAGTTAATTGCCAGTATCGCATACGCCTTAGGAATGTTCGACGAACGGATCGGGATGGCCATCTCTAAAGCTGTCCAGACGCGGTGGCCAGTAGACCCATCTGCTCAGTTTCAACGGCTACTTCGTGGTCCGCTTGAATCCCTCCCTAGGCTTCTTGATGGAGGTCCTCTGGTTGTCATTGTCGATGGATTGGATGAGTCCGACGTGTCTGATGACATGTTGGCCGTACTAGCTGAGGGATTCGGCCCGAAACTTCCGTTTATGCGCCTCATTGTTTCCAGCCGACCGGTTCATCGCATAGCTGCGGCGTTCGAGGGACGGGAATGCATATATCCACTTCATTTGGATACCTCCTCGGAGAGTGTAAACCGTGATATCCACTTCTACTTGAAGCGAGAGCTTGCAACGATACGTAACGATGCGTTCCAAGAGAAGTGTAAAGAGCTAGATGCTGTGAATGAATTGACAGCACGGGCGAGTGGTCTATTCATTTGGGCAGCAACTGTTGCGAGATTTGTCCATGCATTTCCGGGGATATCGAGGCTACAGGCTCTCCTGGACACAAATATCCCTAGTGATGCCACCGAGGCTCTTACAACCCTATACCGCACCGCTCTCGATACTCTCGTTTCTGAACCAGGTGTCAACGCAGATATTAAGAAGTATGTGCGAACCGTTCTAGGTGCTGTGTTGGTTACCCAGACACCTCCAGGGATGACAGAGGATGTCCTTGATAATGTTGTCCTAGTAGGCGAAGACAGCCCTCCCTCGCATCACATCGTGTCGATGCTTGGAAGTGTACTCAGTCCTGAAACTAAAGACTCGCCAATCCGACTCATACACAAATCCCTTGATGATTTCTTGCAGGATCAGAGTCGATGTGGGGATGAGTGGTTTGTCGATGTCACTGTGCACTGCAAGGGAATAGCCGAACAGTGTTGGCTTGCATCAAAATCATTGCTGAAGATATGGTCTCCCAAAAGTGACATGGACATCGGAGCTGTACCAGCATATATATCCAAATATGCATTGTTTGGAGTCTTCTGGTATTCCACTTTTGACAAGAGTGACATAGAACTGTTCACTTCCTTTTTCCACCACTACTTTCATCCATGGCTGGATATTGTTGTCACGGATGACAACTTTCTCCAATTTGAAATCACTAACACAATTTGTCGACAACATGGGATGACACGCTTACCATTGGAAGTCGATATCCGTGATTCGGTCACTATCCATCGAGTTCTTCAATGTTCTGCTCTTTTTTACTCTCACCTTCACCATTCTGGCAAAGAGAGCTCTCTTGCTGGAAAGATCACACTTGAGTGTATGAAACTCAAACATACAGAATTGTCCTTGGAGCCTACTGGCGATAACCTGAACATTGATGGTGTAATTTTTGTTGATGCTGATATAGAGGCACTATATGGATTCAAAATTGCCAATACCACATTGGTGCCTCTTTATGTTTCAATGTTCTATTTTTCTACTAATGATTTGAGCATTTGTATGTGGTCCTGTTGATCTTCACTCCTTGCTCCATTGACCAGATCATACCTTTTTTAGATTCAAAGTCAATCTATCAACCGGGAAGTGAGAAAGGTGTTGATGCCCCCTCCACCCTGGAGAATCATGGACCCTTGGGTACCGCACCAAGCAAGTGAAGGCCATTTCAGAGCAACGATGGGGTTTTGGTGTACACAAGGGACAAGATGTTGTTGTTAACTTCTTAATGCTTTTCCTCTCAACAGAGTATCTAGACTTGTCGGCCATCATCCAAGAATCACCTTTTGAAGGCAATGGCCAGTATGTTCCACCTTCAGTGGGGGAGATACCTTCCTCATGTCACACAATGTGTGTTCCAATTGTTGGGAAATGGGTAGGGAGTGGGTGGCGATACTCCACAGATAGGGTACCGTTCTGAGTTGCAAGGGTGGCTAGTATGATTTCTGTTTTGTTGATTTGACATTGTTCCAAAGTTCATCCCACAGTAGTATGTATTGTACCTTGTGCCTGTAGTCCATCAATCTTATAAAAGGTCAGCTTCTTTCGATACAAACTCAACCTTTGTCTTTGGCACCAGCCAAAATCTGAGCATACCTCTCTTGAGGACCTCTCTTTCCATACTTCATTTGCATCCAAGCCCAAAACCATGAAAGTAGTCAAGTCTCATTGAGAGTTTACTTTAGCAGAATCTTATTTGATCTATCAGTCAAACCTCACCCTTGAAAAACAGTGGTTACGCTTCTGTATCAACCAAATTCGACTCTTACATCTTGGTTGAGGGTGTCTAAAGCTGTAACATCCACCCTACATCACGGATAAAAAGACATATCGAGTCCATCGTATGTACACATGGGTTACCTCATGGACACACCGGTTATCCAAGGGTAAATTTTGCGAGCAGCACATCTAGGAGGGGTATATACATGCCATTCGTAGATGTATGCATGCTATTCTTGAAGGTAAGCCAATACTTGCTGCTGTCAGACATTAATATGGGTGTGAATTGTGAGTCAGTGGTATGACAATGATGCAGATAGTGATTTTGGCGAGGACAATGGTGATTAGGATACAATGGACGTTGATGCTACACTGGCGCCGCCGATGACATATAGATTCACCTTCCGCCCGGTGCATAATTACTGACCATCAGAACCACCAGGGAAATGCTCAATGAGGACGTTCAAAGGGAAAAGAGCACATAATTTGCTTGCGCATTTGGGAGGACAGTGGGGCACGCCATTCAGGTTGTCACTCCGAGGTTGTTGTATCCTTCCCGGTTGTGATGATGGATCCAGGAATGCTGCACCAGTCATAGTCGACGACCTGCCTGTCTCTCCAACAATCCCCTCACAATGATGTCTTCATGTGTCTGCGCTACTTCCCTCTCGTGCATCGTTTTCTTTTCTAGAGCAATGTCTTCCTCTCTTCCCGTATGTGTCATCACACAGCTCTCCGCGAATGTGCCCCATCATTCTCATATGTACGTCCATCCCGACTGCGCACCCGGTTAGACTACAGCTGACCTTGTTAGTATCAAGACACTTGGAACAGTAAGACAATTACCTTTGCCAATCTCTCTATTCAGTACCACATTGACTGGTGCACATCACGTTAACTATAGACCATCAAACGTGTATTCATATCATATAATTACTATCCTTACCATTGGATATTAATCGTTGCTTAAAGTCCGTCTCAAGACAAACAGTAACACCTTGCAGGATGTATGGAGAGTATAGCCCTGGATGAGACAACTAGCAAGTCCCGACATGACATGGCGAAGGTGGTTCAACCAAAAAAGGGGGAGGACTGGCCATCGCCGACGAGAGCCAAACACTGAGAACAAGATGCTCTTGCCAACATTGAACACACCGAGCCAGGGAGTGCCCAACTGCGATGACTATCCAGATGCGAAGCACATGCTCTATGCCCACTAGTCTGAGTGCTAATAAGAGCAAGTGCCGGGTGCCAAAGATATCAATGAGACGGGCCTGTCTTGATATTTTTAGATCAATCGTTGTAAGGCTAGCAAACTCTCTGGTAAGAGAAAGTCGCGTCTGCGTCTGCAAGATCTTTTGTATACGCAAGGAGGGTTACCACCCGCTCTGAAGGGATCCGATAGAATCCGCTCCGTCTGCGGATACGATAGAAAGAAGTAGTCCAAGTGTCTCCTTAGGATGCTGAACTGAGAGCGGTTGTGTGAAGATAGCAAGAGAAAGGAGAATTCCTTGCAATCCGCTCGCAATGCTAGGCTCAAAGGCGGCTAGATATGCTTAGGAGAGTAGCAGAAATTATTCCTTTAGTGCACTATAAGCAAGTGAGATTCACTCATTTCTAAGTACATTGTACGCGCTTATATAGTAGCGGATCCAAGCCAGCTCCCTGCTCCTGCGCCTGCCCGTTCCGATATTCCTGAATGTATCCTTTAGAGGCGATATCCGACATGAGCTGACACGCTGAAATCCGCTAGTGAACTGCTTCAAAGCCGTTGAGCGGATTCTACAACACCTTCTGCATCCGGCTTGGTTTGAGAATAGCCATATATGGCTATCCGCCATCAGCCCATTTGTCCGCTTCTCAAGGATAAATCCTCCGCCATCCGCTGGCGTGGATGTTTCAGGTTGATAGCTGTCAGCTCCTGGAGCCTAGGCTAGTCAAACACCCGTGAAACGGGGCGGATTCGTAGCGGGTAGCATATGGCGAGGCGGATAGCGCAATGCTTGGCAGACGCGTAGTGGATGGGCGGCTGCCCAAGCGGATTCCGCAGGAATTCCGTCTTTGAACAGTAGAGACGCTGAGACTGGAGGAGCAGCGAGTGAAAGTGGTTGTAGCGTTAGCACCTTGTTGCTGTATCAAGGTGAAAGCCAAAATTTGGTGCACACACAGATGTGGTGCAGCACAACCGGGGGAAAGAAAACATTGTGAGTGTCCCCGCTCACACTGTCAATGGATAATCAAATCGAAGAAAAAGCAGGGCCCAAATAAAAGCCAATCACGGTCATGGTGCAGGTCCAATGGACCACCCAGTGCAGCCCGCTCCCGCTCAGACAGCCAACCTGGCCAGTGTGCAATCCGTGCTCGCGTGCCTACGCGAGATAACGGATGCCGGTGATGGGCGACAAGCCAACGCATTTATGTGGGCGGTTATAAACAACTTGTGGACCTCCATCGGGTCCGCTCCCAATCCCATCCTATCAGCTCGTTACCCCACCAAGCTTGTAGGGCAGCACCTACTGCGCTGGATCAAGGAGTTCCTCGCATATAACGTGAGTTTCCACCCGTCTTCCCACCGCACAGAGCTGCACCCGCTCATGAAGTCCCAGTGGGTTTACGAAGCCTGCCGTTCTCATATGAGGCGCATGGATATCGTGATATATGAATCGTACAGCGTGGAGACCGCCAACAATGCTTTAATCAAACAAGTCGTTTTGTTCTTGGACCCCAACTGGTTTGGGCGGATGACGCCATTTATGTGCACCGAGTACGCGAGGATCCGTGACATCAACAACTACAGGAAGATGAGGGCGTTCGAGCGGGCGTATGAGGCGGAGGCGGGTCAGCTTGGGCCAGAGGGCGTGTACAGTGCAGTGCTCATGCCTGTACTGAAGGTCACCTCCAACGGATCTATCGTATCCAATTGGGAGGCGCGTCCTAACAGTGGGATGGTGGACGAGTGGGAGAGCGACAATGAAGGAGAGGAAGAAGGCGTATCCGCAGCGGATTTGCAAGCGGGGCACAATTTTTATAGTCCGGAGCTAGGGGAGTTAGGATATCCCCAGGAATAGCCAATTGTAGACACATAGGGTCTGTATTGGAAGTAAAGCAATAGCGAGCTAAGCAATTTTAGCAAAGTTCAAGTTGCAAGCAGAGTTGAAGCGCGTGCCCGTCTTGTTGGGGCTTGTAACGACTTACGCGTAGCGGCTGGTAGCCTTTGTTCAGCGGATCTGCCACACGCTATGGCGGATCCTAGCAGCTTTAGAATCGGGGACCGGTCCGCATGTAGCCGCATGAATATATGTCATGCGCGGTTATCGGATCCAAATGAGGGAACCCCATCGGGGATTAGTCGGCAAGAAGATAGTGGCGGGCTCGGTCTTCAAGGTGGGCCCGATACACTTGGGAAGATGTTTTGTGAGTCACCTAATTCAGTGAAGTATGATTGGCCAGTGAAACCAGAACACTCAGGGCTGGGTGCATCGGTGTTCTAGAAGATCAAGAAGCAATGCATATTTCAACTCGCAGAATGGAAAATCAGCACGGCGGAATGTTGCGAGAAGCGAAGAGTCAATTCTGCTCAGCAGGGAAGTAGCAGATGATGACATCGGCATGTTCCAAGAACATTTCGAGGAAAATTTAAGGTGGAAGCATAGGAATTTTTCAAGTGACACCTGTGAAGGGATAGTGCGGGCACGCCTGTATAAAATTTCAGTGGCATAGGCTGCACATCCGCACCTCTCAGCTTTCTAACTCGTCCTCTCCTCACATGTCCGCCCCGCCAAACTTCACTGACTTTGCATTTCGGTGTGGGCAGGGCGTGCCGTCCGACTGGACTGAAGTCCACGCCCGCTCTTTGTACGAATCTATTCTCGCTGACCCTATTCAGCGCACCAAAAACGCGTGGACCCCCGCTCATGTCCGATGGATGATGAAGTCTATCTGGTTCTGCATAAGTCCCACCCGCTCAGCGCGTGCTTCGTATCTAACACTTTATGCAGGATAAAACAGCTCGGCTATCCAGGGTGACAGGCATGGATGCCTCCATTCTACGAAGACAGCGGACAACCGTCTTCAGGTGGATCCGCCCCTTCGTTCGGCGGTACTGCCACCGCAGTATTTGAGAAAACGCAGTCCGCAGTCCCAGTTTCCGCCGGGACTTATCAAATATTGTAGGTGAATGTGAGTTTTTATTTTTTTCTGAACCTTTGAGAAAACTGAACTCAGATGTCCGCATCCAGTTTGGTTAGCCACTAGTGACCCTGTGTCTTCAGACGCGGATACTGGTCCAAGCGACGGGGAAGGCAACAACGAGGATGTGGGCTACAGAGCGGCTCAGCCACCCCCCTCCCCAATGGAGGTAGATCCGCCTGCTCCAGAGGGCGAGCCCAGTGGGAACGAGACAGGCGAGGAGTGGCGGGTCGCGTCAGAGACGCGAGTGGATTTGGCGGCTGCAACCTTAGCGGGTTTAGTCGCGTACGGCGCTAGTTCTGACGACGGTTCTGGGGAGGAAGAAGGAGAAGTTGAGGAGGAGGTAGAACAAAAGAGAAAGAGTTCGGCAGAGAGAAAGGAGGAAGAAAAAGATCGCAACGTGGACGATGAGAGGGAGGAGGATGAAGAGGTGGATGAGCTTGACGGTGGAGGGGTGTCGGACACTGCTCCCGCCCCGAAAACAAAAGGTAACATTTTTGCATCTCCTTTGAGTTCGTACTGACAGTGGGTCGCATCCGTAGGCTACACACGCACTGGCTGGCTGGCAGACCTCAACCAGCATCTGCGACAGGGTAAGACTCAACCAGCCATGCGTGCCTATATGGTTGAAATGGAGGAGGAGGGTCTCCTTGAGGTACGTGTCTTCATTTTCTTTTTGCGCTCCAACTGACTAACTTTCATTAATACAGCCAGCAGACGGGAAGTGCAGCTGATGCCATGGCGGGCGTCGTTGCCTCTTGCCCGTAGATTCTGACAATGGCCACCCTGCCTGCGCCGAGTGTCTAATCAGCAGCCACGGGTGTCCCAACCATGTTGCTCATAGCACTCCCGCCCAGCGGAAGCCGACCCACTCCAACAAGGGAAAGGAGAAAGCGGGTCCAGCACCTGCCAAGCGACTGCAGGCGTTCGTTCTCCTGCCCCGCTTGCGTCGTGGTAGTCCCGCGTCCGCTGGCCCTTCTGGTCAGAATGAGGCCAATCCTTCGTCTGCGCCTTCAGCAGCGGATCTGCTCGCGGAGTACAGCGCGTTCAGCTCGCGTCCAATGCAAGAGAGACCACCTCCCAGTCATAGTAAGCCCGTTACCTTTCAGCCGGTGCCTATGCTGAATACTTCTTCCAGATCCCGTCACTGATTTCGCCTTCAACCTGGCAGACCGCTGCACTGGTGGGATGACCCACCCCAGGGAGGTTGCCTGGGATCGGATTCTCACCCTCACTCATCAGCTGGTGGCGGCTCACCGCGCGCTCGAGTACGAGTTGAGGAGATCCGGTCCCTTCTCCGCTGAGGAAGTGGAATATTTGCTGCAGACGCGATATCCTGACAGCATGCTTCCACCCGACGAGGAGCAGCCTGAGGGAAGCGGGCAGGGAAACGGGGGCACCTGAGAGTGCCCCTCGGGTGGCCGGACTTCTTGGGCGAGCGGATCGACGATCTTGCCATGTCGGATTTGCAGCGGGCGCTCCTGGCCATCCTCCTTCAGCGGCGCGGCGGGAATCCTAGCTGGGTGGATGTTCTTGGTGGGCATAGCGCTCTTGGAACTTTGAGAATTTTTGACACAGATAATGGTGTAGCATTGAAGGAAGAAGAGGTCGATTTTTTGATAGATAGGCAGTACCTCCATAGAATAAAGAAACCTTGAATATTTGTACATATAAAATGAAGAGTTGTATTTCTTGATGTTGCCTTTGTAGGACCTAAGACCTAAAGTTAGCTGAGGGGTTAGAACTGAAGTGATAATGAAGTAATTGGGAGATAGGATCAGGATAAGAAAGTCACGAGCTAGCGGAGCGAACAACTCCCCCCAGCAATTTTTCTGACTCCCGGCAGAAATGATGTAGAACAGTGAACAAGTGATATTGCCTCAGTAAGTCATCACAGGCGTACGCGTTGAATACATGTCGTGATTTGTAGAGAGTAAAAAAAAGCGGCTCGGCGAGCAGATTTTCATCCGCCCGCTCACAGTCGTAGGTATCATGAATGCGCGGTGAAAGTAAGTGATAAAAATTTAAAACAATCGAATTGAAGTGTAGGTAGAAATTGTGTCCGTCGAGAAACAAGGAAAAGTACTTAGCCATACTCAACACCATCGTCATAAGAGTCAGTCGTCTTTTCCAAGGCTTCAACCTGCGCAAGCGGCTGGTCTATGAAATCCGCTAAATCCGGTATAGGAATCGAGTCTCGAGGGTAGTAAGGAATGCAGCGGAATGCAGCTATCGGATCGGCTAGCACCATGCCATCTAGATCGCATAGGATGAGGGTGCCTCCCCTGTTCTTTGAGATGTACACCAGCGGGCCTAGATATCTTGGCTTGAATTTGTGGCTGAGCTCGTATTCCACCCTTGTATTCCGTACAAGGACTAATGCGCCAGGCTGGAAATTCCAGTCAACTATCCTGTTTGCATGTTCCTTTTCCCATCGTTGAATGGTTTTGACTCTCGAGTCATATACCTTCGCGCGGATCCGCTCCAGGTCAGCGGGTCTCTTTTGCAATGTAACCGCTCGTCTTGCTATGAGATCCGATGTGGAAATTGCTGTCATTGGTGGTTCAACCAGGTATGAAGCCTCCACTATGTCCAACGGCAGGATTGGTTCTACACCTGTTGCAACTTCGTAAGGGCTTTTCCCGATTGTCCGTAGCGGAGTGACTCTTTCCACCCAGATAACAGCGTGCGCTACTTGACTCCACTTGTTTTCCACCCCTCCGCAAGCTTTGAAGAGAGATTCTCTAAACCCACGGTGTCTCCACTCAATAACCCCTTGTGCTTGTGAGTTATAGGCGGATATGGTGATATGATGGATGTCATATTGAGCGGCTAGTATTTCCAGAGCAGCTAGAAAGGCGGGTCCATTATCCGTTACGATTTCTCGGAGGCTACCCCAACGGCAGATGATGTGCTCAAAGATGAAGCGCGCGATTCCCTCCGCGTTCTCATGCCTAAGCATTTTGAACTCCGGGTATGTGCTCATAGAGCAGCGGGCGTGTACGATGTACTTGAATCCATTGGATTTTGGAAGGTGGAAAGTGTCGATATAGACTTTGGAGAATAGCGGAGCAGGATATGCAACAACAGGTGGAATATGCCACTTGTCTGTCTGGTGGATTTGACACATATGGCATGTCTTCATGAACCATTTGACGTCGTCAAGCAGCTGAGGCCACCAGTACCTTTTCAGGAGATGGGTTCTGACTGAGTAGATGCCTTTGTGTCCTAGCTCATCATGTGCGATCTGTAGCAGCCTGTATCGTCTATCCGCTGGCACAACCAGTTTGTGTTCTCCCCCGCTATCGCGTTTCCAGAGGTTATTGTCTAGTAGGAAGAAACCTGAAGCATAGTTAATAAAAGTTCTCTTCTGGTCTTCAGTCATTGAGGCTGGTACATGGAAATCCGAAAGGTAGTCTTGAACTAGCAGCACCCTCGCATCGTTGGATTTAGCTTTAGCACTCCGGGGAATCTCTATGTCCGCATCCGCTGGAATAGGATCCACTGCTTGCGGGTGGATTTGGCGATTAGCCAAAATCCGCATTGGAGAGAGAATTTTCCGTCCGGATGCTCACTCTTCTACGAGCGGGTTGATGATGTGCACAAAACCGTACATCTTGTCGACCCAGTCAGGATCGTCTCCTTGAGTGGGTTTGTCGCCTGGCTGCGGATGCCTCCTCGACAATCCGTCCACACCGTGTTTGACTCCTGGAATGTGAACCAGCTTGAAGTCAAACAGAAGAATCCCTGCTACCCATCGATTGATTACTGCACTCGGGTTCATGTCTGGGTTGTTGATCATCCCTTTGATGGCGGTGGCATCTACTTCCACCACAAAGTTCTTGACTCCGATGATCCAGATAGCAGCCTCTTTTAATGCCCTATATAGGCCATAGAGTTCGAGCTTTGGCTGACTATACTTTGATTCGACAGAGTTGAGTGGAATAGAACCAAAGCGGGAAGGGTATCTTCGTTTCGGATTAGCAGGATCTTCTTGAAAAATGGCGTATCCGACAGCTTGTGCACTTGTGTCGACCGCTAGGATGACGGGTGTGTCCGACTTATAGTCGATCGGGCAGAGAGCGGGTGAGTTGATGATTTCTTGCTTCAGTGCTTCTTGAGCGGCTTCTTGATCCGGTCCCCAGAAAAACTCAACACCTTTGCGGTTGAGATTTACTAGAGGCCTCACCAGCAGGCTGTAGTTGCAGACATATATCCGTAGGATTCCAGCGGTTCCTAAGAATGAGCGGATGTCTGTAAGGTCTAGGCACGGTCCCCAATTCTTGATCTTGTCGACTTTTCCATCTTCGGGTATTCTGCCTTCATATGTGCACTTGTGTCCAACAATAATTGCTTCTGGTACACAGAGGTACGCCTTCTTCCCTGACCAAGTACAACCAGCATACTTCATCCGTTGCACTACCTGATTGAGATTCTGGAAGTGTTCCCATATGAAGTGGCGGATTCCTGAATTTTCGGGTATCATTTCGTATCCGCCGTCTGCTGTCTCGTAGCGGGTGATGGGTCCTTCACGCCCACATCATCGACGAATGGAATAGTTACATCCGGTATCTTGTCTTGGAGCGTGTAGGTTATGTCGCCTTGTAGGACTTGCATTGAGTTAGTCCATCCCATAGGTAGCATGCTGAGGCGGAAGGTGCCTAGAGGTGTTTGGAAGGTCGTGAGGTCTCTACTCTTTACTGAGAGTAACCTCTGGTCGAAGGCTACAAAGAGGTCAAATACGCCGTAACAAGCGCACACGCCAAAGGTCTCCGCTAGCTGTTCTATGAGCAGAGGCACCCCTGAGTTGCGGATGGTAACAGCGTTGAGTGGCTGTAAGTCGTGTACGATTTGAAGCGAACGTCCATCTTTCTTGAAGACTGTGAACCATTTGGAATGGTAAGAAGAACTAGAAGGCTCATATATTCCAGAAGCTATCTTGTCTTTGACAATGTCTATAACTTCATGGTATAGGCCTGGGGGAATAGGAATATTTTTGTGTACCCAAGGAATATGTTCTATGACAGGGATGGTGACCGGGGGAAAGAAATCTTCTCTGAATTTCCCCTTCTGCAACTCATCCCAAGCGAATCCGCTCTCTTGCAGCATCATGAAGTGATGCATGAGCTTCCGCTCGTCCAGCCATAGGAAATCCCCTGGGTGATTTTCTTCTATAATATCGTGGTTTTCTTGAGTATAGCGTCCAGTCGGATGGAAATCCGGCGGATGAGTTGAAAGAATAGGTATATCCGCTAGCGGGTCACCAGTAATCTCTCGGATAATCCAAAACTCTTCAGGTAGCGTCATGGGTACAGGTTTGACACGCTGGTCGACCTTTTTGTACTTCTTTTTCTTCGGCTTGGGGCGTGTGACCTCAAAGATGCCAGTTGGTTGGAAGTAAGCGGGTCCGCTGTCTACGCTGTCCACTTCGAACAGTTCCATGAATAAGAGTTCGTGAGGCTGGTCGACATACTGTAGGATTGAGAAAGAGGGAAGAGAGGTAGGAATTGATGAAACATTAGACCCGTTTGTGGGTTGGGAGAAATCCGCAGGTGCGGATGCGAAGGAAGAGAGAGTGCATAGAGGAGCGTCATATTGGTTGTTTGCTATTTCCCTAGCGTTTCTAATGTAAGGCTGGGATAGATCCAGGCCATCCGTATGCTTGACCTGGTTTTCTGTTATAGCGTTGACGGAAATGGCGTATCCAGGTATAGATGTTACATCTATATGAGCGGTTGAGCCATCCACGGCGGGTGTGAGCGAGTGTGTCCGTAAAGAGAAATCCGATGGTAGTTTTTCGACCGATATTGAGAGTCCCAATTCGCCTTGAGCGGAAAATAGGTCCTCACTTAAGGAAAATTTGTGTGTGGGTCATAGGGCGGATGCGGCTCATGAATATGTGGGTCTGAGCTCGTGTGTCCGTGTGGCCAAGAGAAGAGCAGCTTGCCTCTTTCATGAGTAGGAATTACTGTCTCCATTCCCGTATTAGGATCGCGAATGGTGAGAATTTGTTCTCCATTGGATCAGTTGTCAATCTTGGTTTCGCAGAGCATAGAGAATGGTTGTCCTAGTAGAACATCATACGCGGCATGTTCTACCACATGTACTTGAAGAAGCACTTCTAACCCCTTAAAATTAAAGGGTACGTTCCTGCAGAGGCCAAGGGACCATCCAGTCTCTCCGTTCATGCTTGTGAGCGCTATTTTAACAGAGGGATCCAGAGGCAGCCTGCACTGCCGCCATACAGCAGCGGACATCGCTACGACTTGTGAACCTTCATCCAGTACTGACTCTACTTCGTGTAGACCATCAATAACTGGTGTTAAAGCTCTTAAGCCTCCTGCTTCATCCGCTACCACTATATGCGTGTGGCGCCCGGTATGGAGATGCATGATGAGCAGTTGGTCGTGTCCGACAGCGGCTGCTCCTGACTTTCCGCCTTCTACAGGTACTTTCCTGTTGGTCAAAGCTTCTTTAAGCTTGTTGCGGATTCCTGGGCTTTCTCCACATAATTCCTTGATGGAGACTTCGACTTTGGAATCCAGCACACGGTTGTAGAGATCTTCTGTGGTTTCAGATTTGATGATTGGAGCGGTATGCTTGTACTGTCGCTGATGATCCTTCTTTGCGTCAGCGGATTGTGTCCCTGCTTTAGTGGACGTGTCGGGTGCTGGAGCGGGTTCCTTGATAGGTGGTTCAGTCGAGGCGGGTATCGTGGTGGATGGCTGGTTGGCCCCAGCGGATGGTATTACTACCTCTACTTTCTTGAAAGGCTTTCCCGGCCTTCTCCCTGGCGGTCTACCATCTTTCTTGGCTTTGACCCATTCCTGTAGGATCTGCTCGAGGACCTTGATAGTTGGGTCCTCTTCTTCCTCTTCGTCGTCTGACTGTTCTTCTAAACACGCCATCAGCTGGGTGGCTTGCACCTCAGCGTGCTTCTCATACAGGCTTGTGAGCTGCGATGGTGTAACCGTGGCGAAGGTGCTGGTATTTCCCGCCTTGGGACCGAAGCCCTGCGGATACACAACACCTGCTGGCATACCATACCCATGCTGGGTAGCTATCATGTTGATCGAGGTGGATGTGCTTCTACGCTCTTCATGCCATTTCTCTACTCGTGGCCTGAGGTATCCAGATCCCTTGGGTAGCTCGGACCCATCTGGCATTACCAGCTTCCGCTTAATGTGGTCGAACTTGATGAGACCTTTGTCCATGTCTGCTTTCTTAGCTATGCATTCCTTGTATCCGATCTCGCAACCATCGTATCTGCATCTCTTGTTGGTTCTGCCCTTATCAACCAGCTTCTGAATCGCAGCCAGGAGCCATTCTTCCATTGAAGACTCCATTTTCACGGTGGCTTCTGCTGGTTGCACTATCGTCTGCTGCTGAACAGCTTGCAGAGCCGCTGCTTGCGGCTGAGGAGAGTACGAGGGGAAGCTGTAAGGGTTGTAATATGCGAGAGGCGGGCCCGCTGCAGTTGCCTTGGATAGTTGGTCTATCATGTCTGATATGCTTCCCCCTGGCATCATCATGTGTTGTTGCCCGTATGGCAGAAGCGGAGCTACTGCTGGCGGCTGAGCGTATTGCGGAGCGGGTGCTGGAGCTTGCTGCTTGACACCTGTGTATGGCGAGAATGCTGGTGCAGGATTCACGTACGGAGACCTATAGCTTTCCAGCGTGTACTTGGCTGCTTTCCTAACCTCTTCCACTGGGAACGGTTCCGCTGGGTTTTGGTTTGGAAACAGAACCGTGAGCCATTGGTCTATCATCATCCGCAGCATAGGATGGATAGCGGATATGTACATTTGTGCGTACTCGTGTTTCAACATGAGCAGGCTTGTTCCCGCTGTGACATCCAATCCGATATTCTGAATGTATCTGTCGAAGCGGCCGAACTTGTCCAATGTCGAGATCGGAGAGGCTCTAAGGATTCTAGCTGCTTCTTCTAGATGAGCAGGCGTGTATCGGCGGGTCTCGTTGGATTTCGGGTAGAACCCATAGCATTCCTCTTTGAATGCATCCCATGTTGCTGTCGCTTGATTGGCTGGGTTGGCTTGTGATAGCCTTCGCCACAGATCAGCAGCTGTCGGGTCTGCATATAGGATAGCGGCTTGTATGTATTGCCAATCCGTCTGTTGTCCTATGCTCTCGCACATCCGCTCTACTTCGTCAAAGAAGACTGGCAGGGTTATCGAGTCTTCAGGTCCTTTCCAGCCCCAGCTAGGCGCTTTCCCAGATCCTCTGATAGGTAACTGCTGGTTCTGCGTTGGTGCTTGTTGTTGACCTGCCATGTTGAAATGAAAATGAATCCATCTGTTTCTTGACCAACAAAAGGTCTTGTCAATAGGGAAAAGTGTTGGTGTTGGTGGTGGACTTGGATCTTCTTGCTCGTCCGACCAGGTTCAAAATAAATCTGGATCAGGTGGATCCGATGCGTCTGCCTGCGGGTCTGAGTTAGACCTTGGGCGGGTTGATGGTC
Source organism: Armillaria cepistipes (assembly GCA_900157415.1). Lineage (NCBI taxonomy): Eukaryota > Fungi > Basidiomycota > Agaricomycetes > Agaricales > Physalacriaceae > Armillaria > Armillaria cepistipes. The sequence continues at coordinate 3,059,831 of FTRY01000005.1, forward strand.
CCGGTAGCGGACTGGCTACGGGTGAAGGTGCTAAGGATGATAGTGATGATTCAAGGATGGCCCTTAACTCCTGCTCATAAGCTGAGGTAAAGGATGAATCCAAGTGGAAGTGATGTGATTCGTTGTCAGGAACAAGGTCGAAGAGGTCTTCTTCGTCTGAAATCCTGTCACCTGTAGCGGCTCGAGCGACTGTCCGTAGTGCTTCCGCTTCTAGACGTCGCGCAGTGGGACGAAGGGTACTTCTTCTACCAGCAATTGTGGTTTAACCTCCCTCACGGTGGGCTCCACTTGTAAGGCTAGCAAACTCTCTGGTAAGAGAAAGTTGCGTCTGCGTCTGCAAGATCTTTTGTATACGCAAGGAGGGTTACCACCCGCTCTGAAGGGATCCGATAGAATCCGCTCCGTCTGCGGATACGATAGAAAGAAGTAGTCCAAGTGTCTCCTTAGGATGCTGAACTGAGAGCGGTTGTGTGAAGATAGTGAGAGAAAGGAGAATTCCTTGCAATCCGCTCGCAATGCTAGGCTCAAAGGCAGCTAGATATGCTTAGGAGAGTAGCGGAAATTATTCCTTTAGTGCACTATAAGCAAGTGAGATTCACTCATTTCTAAGTACATTGTACGCGCTTATATAGTAGCGGATCCAAGCCAGCTCCCTGCTCCTGCGCCTGCCCGTTCCGATATTCCTGAATGTATCCTTTAGAGGCGATATCCGACATGAGCTGACACGCTGAAATCCGCTAGTGAACTGCTTCAAAGCCGTTGAGCGGATTCTACAACACCTTCTGCATCTGGCTTGGTTTGAGAATAGCCATATATGGCTATCCGCCATCAGCCCATTTGTCCGCTTCTCAAGGATAAATCCTCCGCCATCCGCTGGCGTGGATGTTTCAGGTTGATAGCTGTCAGCTCCTGGAGCCTAGGCTAGTCAAACACCCATGAAACAGGGCAGATTCGTAGCGGGTAGCATATGGCGAGGCGGATAGCGCAATGCTTGGCGGACGCGTAGTGGATGGGCAGCTGCCCGAGCAGATTCCGCAGGAATTCCGTCTTTGAACAGTAGAGACGCTGAGACTGGAGGAGCAGCGAGTGAAAGTGGTTGTAGCATTAGCACCTTGTTGCTGTATCAAGGTGAAAGCCAAAATTTGGTGCACACACAGATGTGGTGCAGCACATCGTATTGGAAGGAATAGCAACAGACTCACCTGGGCAGTGGTAGTTACTAGCGCGTGCACCACAGTCATCCGAATTTGACATCCCTCCCAATCCTCGATGAAAGCATTCTCGCCAATCGTCGCACAAGTCCGAATCCTCAATGCAAAAGGTGAGCAGATGGGAATGGAGCACGACGGTGTCCCTGGCAATCCTAGTGAGGTGACCTTGACATCATAGAAGTGGACGTGTACTGTCTTGGCAGCGAGCTTGAAGGGGCGAGAGACGACATTAGAAACAGGGAGAAGAGAAACAACAGCCAACTCACTACGCTCGATCCTTGATGAGTACCAATCCGACACTCCTGGAATACTACCCAACGATGATTACTTTGTGAAAACATCAAAAAATAGGCGACATACCTTGGAAACAGAGTGCACAGAAGGGCTGTAATGGTGATATTCATTTGAGACATCCTGCCCGGAGGGATTTCCAGCATTAATCCCGTTTGATCATTCCCTAGACTGATTCAACTCCCCGAAGCATGTTGGGCCCTAGTGGCGGACGTCCCTCGCTAGTTTGAGTAAGGCGGCAAAGGAGGTTGCGGAGGTGACAAGGTGACAAGCTGGTTCCCATTGAGGGTGATTCCAATTAATCAACAGAAGCTCTGCACTCATGATGTCTGGCATCGAACCAGGTCGGTTTCGTCTCCTCCTCCAGAGCGTGGGTGATACTGGTGAAGTCGGGTCAACGGTGACATTGTCGAATCCGCCATCCTGAGAATCGGAGACTAACGATAGTTGTGTGAATGTATCTGATAGGTTCAAGGGCGACGGCAAAACTGGTAGGCTTGCTTGGCCATTCTTCATCTCGGGACCCCTTGCCCTCCTTGTTCTGCTCTTTCCAATTGTAAGACTTCCTTCCCTTCCCTTCCCCGAGTGCACGGCCCATCATACCATCGCATGCATAAGTCATGAACGCTTCCACGAAGGCATCAACAACTTCGAGACAATTCGTAGTGGAAATGATACTAGGTGAAATGTTGTGAGCCTTAGCCATAAAAGTACTGAGAAAGAAACTCACCCGAAGAATACAGTCAAAGTGTGCTCCATCTGTGGTTGGCATGGCTTTCAGATACAGTGATAGCAGAGAAAGCTGTACCTCCCGTCTTTTGCCTCGTCCATACTGGGACATTTGGTGCATGTGTGTTATGCGTCGCGTCTTGCGAGATGAGTGTTGTGACTGGAATGGCATATTTGGCTCAGTCAAACAAAGCAGTCTCCTTTCACCACCATGCTCATATTTTTTAATCTCCCTTTTGTACATCACTCAAGGCCCTTCAAGACTCTCTCGTGCCCTACTGATGGGCATGACTACACTAGGCATGGAATACAGGTGAGGGCATCAATCACGGAGTTCATTCACGCGATGGATGATAATTTCACTTGATGACTAGATTCTAACCTGAAGGCGATCAAGCCAAGGATGTGATCATGGACTGAAACAGTGTGTCGCCATCTCGCAAATGGTACGTCCACACTGCAGAGGGAAGGATCTGTTTGTCACACTTGACGATGATGGGAAGAGCATGTGGGTTTGGGGAGGGGGCAGAGGGTCTGGGAGACATTCCATCTTCTCCATGAAGATAGTGCACCATCAGGAGATGCTGAATGGTAAGTCTCTCCGATTACTTGCATTTATTGGCACTCATGTCTCTGTAGCTCGACCTTACCTGCATGATTCTTCTTTGTGTGAAGCACCAAGTCTTGGCCGCCAATAACATGTCGAGGGCAGAGCTACTGAAGGGAGGTTTTCAATCCCTATCGATGAGGAGGACTTGAATGTTCACTGAACGTTCAGTATCGAGATCCTTATCACAGCTGGTCATTGTCCAGCTCCGCTCGCTTTTGAAGCGTGCAATGTTGATGAGAGCTCCTCATCATCTTCTCATCGCTAGCAATAGCCAGTCTCGCTTTCTTTTTTGACTTGAACTGCCTTTCCCAGCATCATTTACTTGTTCATGACGACTTTGGCAGTCATCCCTTACCATGAAGTTCAGGTTCATCTCTGGTAGGTTGTTCTACATTATTCTGTAATTCTTTTCCTTACCTTCTGAGTTCCAGGGTCATGGCAGATGGGACAGTGGAGATGCATGGCTTAGCGTTTACTTAAGGTACGGATTTCAACAAACCTTCTCTGAATCACAAACTAATAGATTGTTGCATAAGCTTTGATGCCAACATTGCCATCACTTTCGCAAAATTGTGCTTTGACCCACGACTCGCTGTTGATTTCACAAGTACCACCAGCATGAGACGCTCGCATCAAGTGTACCTCCGCAACCCCCTTTTGCCACACAAGGACCGTCCAAGATACTTCCTTTGGACATCGTGGGCCTGAGGTACCAGACTCAAAATAGCTTGGGCATCGGTTGTAATCCTTTCAATTTACATTGCCAACTGAAGAGATAAGTACAAGACATTCATTTCTGATAATTGTACGTAAATTAGAGTGTATAACAAATGAAAACCAATGCTGGGAAGGCACTTGCCACACCCAACCTCCGCCGCTTTCCGTTGAGGTATGTAGAAGGGTCTATGATGTAGTCGACCAACAAATTGGGGTTCCTAAGCAGGTTCATTATCAGAACCAAGCTGTAAGGCTAACAAGAACATACTGACCACTGAAGCTTCGTGGATAATGCTACCAGATACGAACATCCAGCCTGGTAGGAAAATCAGAAGAGATAAAATAAGATTGTACATGTAATCTCTCGCCTTCACAGCAAAGCAATACATCAACTTGGGCAAATACACATCCCGATTCCACTGGGCTTGAGAGACGCCAGAAGGGCTTTCCAACTAGTAGATGTAATCAGAACGGATTGCGAATTCAATGAAAGCGACGCACATCTTATACATGGCATTGTGCAAGATTCAAATACCAGATAGACCTGAAGTGCTCTGCCCCTTGGACCTATAGATTCGCTCTCTGGATGGAACTAGCGAGAACGGTCTCTCAAGAGACTCCACTATGGTTTCTTCTGCTGACCAGTCAATGTTATCGATAGACAGAGATGCTGATGCCGTTCCGTTTGTGACGATGATCCCAGTGAGGAAGACACTACCGAGGGGTCCTGTGAAGGATGGGCTGATGAGTACGGCTCCTCATGTGCCCATTGAGGATTTTCACCATCAAAATCCGGCCATATTGGTTCTAATAGTTATCAGTCGATGTTTATGCACATGTCAGAAGGATGAATTACCTGTTGTATGCAGCACCGGTGCAGCATCGATGTCCTTGTATCCTGATCAACATCATACTCGTCGAAATCACTGTGCGGCATCCATATCGCCGACTGGCAGCCGTCCAAATCAAGGTCAACCGCTTTCATGCCCGTCTTCATGTCTGTCAGTAGAGTGTCAGTAAGCTTGTTTGCATAAGGATGGCATGCATATATTTATTCTCAAACGGCGTGTACACTTCCAAGAGCGGACTGCTACATGAATCGCCTCTGGTCCCTTGAGCCCACGAGGCAATGATAAGGTATGCGCATACATATGATGAACCCGAGATGGATAGGCAGGTCCTGTCATGATGTAGACACACCAAGACATGAGAGCGGAATTAGTCGAAAAGGATGTGTCCTCGATTTTGAGAGAGGCTTGACTCGTAAATCAAATCAGATTCTGCTAAGGTAACCGTCACAAGGCAGGCCCGGACTCTCGACTACTTTCGCAGCTGTAGTCTTGGACGTGAAGGACCATGGGAGGACAGGTCCCCATGAAAGGGATGAGCGCGTTTGCCACTGAAGGTGTCTGTTTTGACAGAGTATTTGCAGTCCGGATTGCTCAGTGTACAATGTATGCTGCTGACTTGATTGATGAACGGAACGGAGAGGATGATGGAGACAAGGAACATCCGGCTATAGCGATCAAAGTGTTGTCGAAAGGACAGTTCCTCCGTGAAAATTTGCATTGCTGTATCGTATCGATGACATGAAGCACCAATATCAGAAGTGTATCTTGACGTCTATGAGCAGCTAGAGCTAGTAAGAAAGAGTAAGCATTCACACCACCAGAGATTGTCGCAAAGAAGACAGACTTATGAGACATTCACCAGTATACTTTCCCGTAGCGAAATCTGCACGATGATATCCGGTCATTTTGACAGCAGCGAGGGGAAAATATGGGGTAGGAATCCCGAAAAGGAGACAGTGGTATAAAGAGTGGGCACACAACGGCAACGATGTCAGAGGGACAAGTGGGCTGTATGGCACAGGAAATCCTCGCTTTGGACAAGGTGAGGGTGGACAGCAGCACGCGCCACCCTGTTTGTGTAGCCATGGTGCTGGACGCATTTGTCGCTGGTCGCCAAATATCGTGGACAACATTTTGCGGCCTATGTATTTGGAAAGGCTTGATATGTTCTATGAGTGAATGCTTCATTGCTCTTGGGGCCCTCGGAAATGATATCAGTATCGGTATAGATGACATCCTCAATGATGGCTTCTCTTCCTCTCGCTTAACCACAAAAGGGGCCGGCCCATCCCTCTTATCCTCCCCCTTCCTCAGCCCGCACTCCTTCCATTCGTCCAGCATCATCCCACATTGTTCTTGTGGTTTGGCTCTGAGTTCATCTCGGGGGGTGATTTTGAATGGGATGGAGGAGAATGAGAATGCGAGGAAAATGATTGGGATCTGGTTGGAGAAGCCAGGGATGGGAACGAAGCAGGAGAGTTGAGCAATGGCGGCGTCTTGGGCAATACAAGGAGCAGGCTGGAGGGTCCCCATCACAGTTGACAGCGATGTAGTGGCTCTGCAGGCATCGGCAGTGGTGAATGGAATATCAGGGTGTCTGATGTTGAATTGGGCGATTCTTCCACTCGTGGCCGTCGTTTGGGTAGTGAAGGTTGTAGAGGAGCTTCTACAAGCGTAGAGTGGTCATTGTTGACAGAGCGGTGGCAAACTGTCTTCAGTATGAACAGGTGATGCTGGTTGCGACTGTTTTTGCTGGTTTTCATGGTCGGGGAGGCGTGTCAGACATGAGCACATCTGATGAGCTGGCTGCCGCCGACGGAGAATCAACAGCCATGACCTCAAATGCAGTGCTTCTGGCATTGAACAAGGTGATTTGTGCCTTCAGTAGGACATCGTGGGTCATCCATCCTAAGAATTGGAGCCGTTAATGATAACTTTGCGAATGCGCTCGACGGCAATGGTGACTTCGGCATCTGTGCTTGATCTTTCCTCATCTTCAGTGGCACTATGCGGGCTTGTTCCGTTGGCTTCTTCACCAGCAAGATTTCCTTCTATGCTTCCTTTCACTTCTGCTTTCCCTTTCCTGCAGCCCCGTTCCCTGGGAAGCAGAGAGGGTTCAAGACTAACGGACCTAGGTTGCCGGCCTTCCAATCTCTTCCGTGCATTACCTCGAACAGCCCATCCTACCATTGCATGCATATTCCGTCGACAACTTCGAGCTTCCCTTCCTCTCCATCGTGTATGGGATGGGTGTTGTCCCATCCCCACCATAGCAATATCCTATCTCTGTTCAGCTCTTGTATCGCATACACGTCCCATCCACCGACTTTGTTTGCATGTATCTCAGCATCCTTCCCTGAGCAAATCTACCGAGTAGCATCGAGAGCCATACTACAATCGTCAGGCTCATCGTGCGGAGGAGTGGGATAGAAAAATACAGTATCCTGGTATACATTTAGCGGATCCTCGGCGCTTGTGGCCACAGAGAGACAAGTCCCTGGACCGACGCGCTGGGCGATATGCAAGATATATGTTGGTGGAAAGGTGGAGAACAGCAAGTGCAATAGTCGGAGCTGGAATGTGGCGTAGGCAAATGGTTGGGGGAATGCAACCAGAGGATATCCTGGTGAATGCGAATGTTATAAATCCGTTGTTCTTCTTGTCGATGCCTGCTCCCACCTCCCTAGCAGCGCCACTTGTCAGGCTCGTTGATTCCGGCGCAAATCCTCAAACATGCCGCATGGCTTCATCTTAGAGAGGGATAGACCAAAAGAAAGGTAATCTAAAAGACTTGTCAGCGAAAGCTGAGAGAAAATGTGGGTGCTGCTCACCTCAAGCAGTCCTTGCAGCCGATACTGAATTCGAACCCGTCATCATGCACCTGAGCGTAGGATCATCGTCTTCATCGAAGTAGAAGCATGAGGCAAAGAGGCGAAGTACAGGCCAAGCATAATGGGATGTAATTGTGGTGCTGTTATCATTGCTGCCGACCGAGTTTGAAGCTGGAAAGCTTGACACGTGATGAGCCTTCCTAGTCATGGCCATTCCACCGGTAAGCACTCCTTTACCATTTGGCATCGCCTTGAGTACACAGCCATCCTTATCGAATGAGAGCCTCCTCCAAGGTGTCGACAGCTTCGAGCTTCAGGCCTCAGGATTTGGGGCAGGTATAGTACTAAGCAAAAATATAAGTCTTAGTCACACAGGTCTCAAGAAAAAAAGACTCACCTGAGAAGATCAAGTAAAATGTGCTCCTTCTGCAATTTCGATTGCTTAGTACACGGAGTGAGCCCAGCAGCGATCGATGGGCGTAGAAAACTGGAGATAAATGAGTACCCGCATGGACGAATGAAAACTAAAAAGTACGTACCTGGTTCATCTTCCTTCCCGGATAATTGAACACCAGTGGATGGTTTTTAGAGCGATAAGAGACGAGGATTGTGCTAAGAAGAGGCAACGTCTAGCTGGTAAGTTGCCATTCGACGGCAAGGGGGTGCCGGGATGTCAGCCCGGTATATGGGGTCACCCCGGTTACCATTTTATTGACCAGACAGATACTCTACTCTGAGAGCCTGAAGGGAGGGAAATTTTTCAAACAGGGTCAGGGCACATCCTTGAGCATCCAATAGACCCCACAAAAATTCTCATGCTCCAACTCCGAGTCCCTGGAGTAGTAGTAGTAGTAGTCGCACTGGCAAGCGGTCCCTAAAAAGGAAACAGCCAATGTTTTCTGCGCCGTTGCTACCAAGCCATCAAAATACTTAATAGTAGCATCGCAGACCACATAGGACCCCTGCCGCTGTGACTGACATCATAGTGGCGGAAACTATGAAGCGTCTCACGGGTTTGGATCCATACGAAGGGACTAGGATGTATAGAAAGAAGTATGTGTAAATAGACATTCAAAGAGGTTAATGTCTGTACAATGTTCCCTCGAAGCGGGAGGTACATAACCAGGGACCATCACAAATATACCAAGAATGTGATGCACATATTTAGGCAAGCGAAGTGCTCAGAGCAATCTTGCATTTCAAGATGTACATCTCCGAAAAAGGTTGAAAAAAGCGATCTCGGCGGTGCAAGGTCAACGTGACCCATATACATAAGGTACTACCTCAATGAATGTCATCATGCCAGCATCATGATACCGATGCAACTGAAACTATATGAAAAATCCATGTGAGACAACGTCTCCTCAGTGCAGGACAGAGCCTGAGGTTCGGTGTACATGAAGGAAATGCAGTGTCAAGGCGCAATGCAGGAAATCCAAGGCGCCGATGACACATGTAGCTCACAAACTAGAATCACTGCAGGGCAGCGAAGCTGGATAGCATGTTCAAATGTCACAGACATCCTGTGCCAGTTTGACATAGCACGAGCAACGGAGGGTCCGCAACTGAACCACAACTGACAGCAGTCGTTGTATAGTGTATTAATGCAACAAGAGCGAATACGTGGGGGCAAAGTGTGATCCAGGTGCAGGGCAGCAAACGAACATTCTGAGACCTTTTCAGCAAGAGCAAAAAGGGGGAGTAAAATGTTGCGCCAGCCGAAAATGCACCCTTCCAGTGATCAACAAAAGGTGCCAGCCAAGTATCGTGTACGTATTGCGAGTATAAGTGTGAGAGGGAGATGAATAGGGGAGAAACAGTAAATCGATGGTGGTAAGAGAGTGTGGAGAGTTCGAAGATTTTAGGTACACAGCCACACTGAGTCATCATCCTTACATCATGAACTTTCGAGCTCAAAAGTAATACTAAGATGGTCGTTTACTTGGTCAATTTGATTTTTAAGATGTAATAAATAACTATAAAAAGGACCTCTGACAGGTTCCGGGGCGGTGCGAGGCCTGCAGCGCTGGGAATGGTCACGTGACAGGGAGGGAGGGTCACCGGCCATGGGCGAAATTTTTTATTCGACCCACTGTAATTTATATTATTTTTGGTACCCCCTTGTTCGACGGGCGAATTGTACTTCGTGGTGGAGACAACGCGTCGAATCGCCCTCAAGTCTGGGCCTATGACGTGTACAATCACACGATCGATGCCTTGTCAAAAGTTATCTAATTTATTAATTAAATAAATCTCTTCTCTATTCACCTCCACAGCCGTCTCACCAGCAGCAGCGTTACTTAACGGTGTCCCAAATCATTGAAGAGAAACAACCCGACGCATCGTCTCCTTTCTTACCCTCCATCGTTATCTCAAGATTTCTCCTTTCGCAAGCCCGAGGTCCAGCGACATCTCTCCGACAATTCCGGATGCCTATGGTGGAACGACGAGAGGCGCGCGCGGCTTGTCGCGTTACCTCAGCGAGATCTCTGGGGAACTTGGTGAGTGCATCTTTGAGTATGCTGCCGCATTGTGTCTCATCCGCGTAATAGTTTCGCGCTCTTATATGGCTCTGTTCATCGTCTTTCGATGGATGATACATTTCATGTAAACAATTTCCTCCTCCGACTAGATTCAAACCGAAGACGCCGAATCCAAGGACGTGTTCGTGGGCTGAAACTGTGTGTTGCCATCCGGAAAGTGGCGCGTCCATGTCGTGGAGGGAAGGACCTGTTCTTCAGACTCGACGATGATGGAAAGCTAGCATAGTGTGGGCTGGGGGCGGCGGCGGAAGGACTAGGAGCCATGCCATCATAACGACAGCGTCGTCGGATGGAGCGGGAGGTAGGATGTGCTGAGAATGGTAGGTCTCTTCGATGACTTGCATTCTTTGACACTTACATCTCTGTAGCTCGATCTTACCCGCACGATTCTCTCCTTCGCATGAAGTGCCAAGTCTTGGACGCCAATAGTACATTGAGGGGAGAGCTACTGAAGGGAGGTTCGCGCGCGGGAACGGTAGGTGCCTTCTGTTCGTCCACATACCCTAATCTCACTCTTGATTGAAGCATACGCTCAAAAAACATGTCAAGCCCTTCCAAACACGAACACGGCGTCGTTTACTCTGCCACTTCTATAAGTATGGCTACATTGCATCATCCACCAGTACGGCGTCCCTGCCAATTACTGTCCGCAATATTCCGTCCACAATATATGGTGACCAGCGACAAACGCGCGCAGAGCCATGGCCATGCGATCGGGGTGACGCGTGCTGTTATGAGGCTTTCCAGTGCCGTACAACTCGCTTATCTCTCTGACACCGTTGCTGTTGTGTGCCCACTCTTCCCACCGTTGTCTGCTTTCGGAATCATACCCCATATCTCCACCTTGCCGCTCTCAAAATGATCATGCTGATTTTCGCTGTGGGCAAGTATACTGGTGAATGACTCACAGGTCTGTCCTCTTTGTGACAATCTCTCATGACTCGAAGGCTTACTCTTCCTTACTAGCTCTGGCTGCTCATGGACGTCAAGATACCTTTTTGATAATGGCGCTCAATGCCATCGATACGATACGGTAACGCGGTTTCCACGGAGGAATCGTTCCTTCGACAAGCCTTTCATCGCTAGCCAGATGATCTTAGAAACCAGACGACCCGACGAATCATCCTCGTCTCCACCACCGCAGGCCAAGTTCTCTCCATTTCATTGATCAATGAATTCGATGGCATACACCGAACGCCGAGCCATTCGGATTGAATTTGGACTGCAGTTTCTCTGTCAAAATCGACACCCTCGGTGACAAACGCCCTCATCCCTCTCACGGGGACCCGTCCTTCCATGTTTCCTTTGCGTCCAAGACTAAAGTCGGGAAGGGAGTCGAGATTCAAGGCCTGCCTCGTGAAGGATACCGTAACAGAATCAGAATTGATCTACGGGTCGAACCTCACCCTCGAAATCGAGGACACACACCCGTTTCCACCAAAAACCGCTCTCACGTCTTGTTCAATCTACATCACGACGGGAAGCTGCCTGTCGATCTCAAGTTCATCATAGGCGCACACTATATCAGTGTCATGTGCACCGGGGACTGGAGACGATTTTTGCGAGCGGCGCATTCTTGGAAGGGTACACCGTACACGACGTTCGTGGACAAATGTAGGCGTGTCATCCTTGTGCAGGGAAATTTACTGACGCTCTGCTGTCAGATACGATGACGGGTGTGAAAACGGGGCACCTCGATTCGGACGATTTCAAATCGATATGGACGACGCAGATAGCGATTTCGACGAAGATTATGGTGATCAAGATACGATAGCCATCGATGCTGCACCGGCGCCGCCTACGACAGGTAATTCCTCCTTCTATCCGGTGATTAATTATAGACCAAGAACTATCAGAACCGACATGGCCAGATTATGAGTGCCAAAAGCTTCAACCAGCATATGAGGACCCGTATTCAGCCGGCCATCTTTCGCAAAACCTCTCGATAGTGTCTTCCCCGCCGGGTTCGTCGCCACGAACGGCATCCGCTGTTGACAACACTAACCCGCCAGCAGAAGAAACCGCGGCCGATCCTCTTGATGGACTGTTATCGTCAGTTTCATACAGAGAGCGGATCCATGAAACGGAGGTACAGGGGGCAGAGCGCTTTGAGACTCTGAGTCATGAATGTCTTCACGTATAAGACGTGTCGCTTTCGTTGAACCCATGATCCGCTCTGATTGTATGCTAGTTGGAAGCGTATTCATACACTCGCGAACTCTCTTTTGCGTCTCTCATGCGCGATGGGATCGCAACAACAGATGTATTACTTCGCTGTGAAGGTGAGCGAATACATTTACAGGCTCATTTTATCTCTTCTCATTTAACTACAAGGTTAGGCGTTCATTCGCAGTAACAGCAGTGCTGAAGCTTCAGTGGTCAGTTGGTTTTGGTTAGCTTTATGACCTGGCTCTGATATTGATCCTCCTTAGGTACTCCGAAATACTTGATATCGAGGTTAAGTACTTGGTCGACAACTTCTCCGACTGTCTTGCATGCTCCCAATGGCAAAGGTCCGGCGTGCTGAGCATCCTCGTAGAACGGAGGTCATAAACTGGGTCATATTTTTGACTTTTTCGGGCTCTTGCGACACTTTCATGTGTGGTGGACCAGTATTGGTTTTCATTCGTTACACATATTAGGTAATGAACGTCTTGTACAATCCCTTCAGGAGGCGATGTGAATTCAAGGTTACAACCGCTTTTTACCGATGCCCAACCCGTTTTGAGTCTGCTATCTTACGACGTCGAATGAGGCTTTGTTGACGACCCTTATTTGGCAAAAGTAGGTTGCTGAGGTGGGCGTATCGCACTGGTAGTACGCGTGAATCCGACAAGGAATGATGGGTCCAAGGGTAGTGTGAGTGAGAGTTTTGTGAAAGGCGTTTGTGCTCGGCCTTTCCTCGTCTTCGGCAGCACTGATGATCCTCCTTGGTCCGTCCCCTCCCTCGCTTCCTTTCAGTGTCGTTCTCGCGTGCACAGCCTATCCTATTGCCGTCGCATGGGAAAGCGCTCTGACGGGACTTCCAGCTCCTCGATATATGGAGTGAACCTGGACAGCGATGAATGAGCGCGGGCACAGACGAATGATCATTACACGTACCTGTTTTGTCTTCCCTCCTGCATAAGCGAACGCTGGCTGATGACCTTTGTAGCAAACGCAGAACGAGGAAAGTTGGGCTGATCGGGCTCGACGTCGCGATGTGAGGTGAGTGGGGAATAAAACTGGCGAGCAAGAATTAGACCGCTACTGTGACTTGGTTTTATTGGATATCGACGCGTCAAACTCCCCATGGTCGAAGCAGTTCAAGGGCAATCGACATTCCAAAACTCTGCCGGTTTCAAACTTGGGGCCGAGCTGACCTCTCCTTGATTTCACATCTCTCAAGGATCTCGCTCGCCAACCATCACCTCACAGGAAAGTGGCAAAGAAGACAAGGAAACTGCTCGACGAGGGCGTTCGCTGGGAAAAGAACGGGACCCGATTTCTCACTGGGGAGTTCGCTTCCTAGATAGTCGGCCTCGTCATTGAAGCCGTCACTTGTATCCTTTCCTGGAGACCCGAGGAAGCCGTACCGGTCATCGTCGACGACTAGGAATCTAGTAACCCCTTGTCTCTCCGAGCTCCAACATCCAACGTCCAACGTCCAACTCCATTCCCTGGTACACCACAGAACGTCTCCCTCCGAAATGACGTTTGCGTCCTTTCGCTTTTCCGGAGCGACGTCTTCTTCTCTTTCCGCACAGCTCGAACATATTCTCTCCACATGTCGGCACACCGCTCTCCGGCATACGGGCTCTGTCCTCCCTGCATATCCCTCGCGTACATCCATCCATCCTGACTGCGGGCCCGCGTACACTAGAACCGCGAATGTTATTATTAAGACCCTTGCAATGGTAGGCGATTACATACTGGCATCTTGCGGGATTTACTACATTTGTGTATGTGGGGGAGGAGATGAATCATCTGGCACAGCTGGAAATTTTGAGATAATAATTAGAAAATTAAATTAAAGAACACACTTGAGTTACCACTGTCCCTTCCAAACACTGCGGAATGCAACCAGCAGGTAGCCGGCTATCAACACCTACGCAGAAGTCCGTTAGCTCGCAATTCAGAAATGATTTATCAAAATCTTTACCTCAAGTAAATGCTGAGCTATGTGTCCCCGCCGTCGCATCCGCAGTTCACCTAGAGACTCGGAAAATAAGGAAATGAACACAAGATACACTGGGGCAACCAGAGAGACGGCTAGTATAACAAGTAAATCCCGGGAAAGAGGGTCAAGTCAAAAAAGGGCGAGGACGGGCCATCGCTGACCACAGCGACAAGAAGAAGATGGCGAGAACTGGCAGACGCTCTCGCCAATATCGAGCACAGCGAGAATGCATCGAGCTGGACAAAACCCGACTTCGATAATGATCTCGACGCGGGCTCGGTATTCAATATTCATCAGCCCGAATGCTGAGAGAGTGAGTGCCGAATTCCGTAGATTTCAATGAAACGACCTGTATTTGTGGTTTTAGATCAATCAAATCCGGAGGGATCAAAAGACCTACCTCGACAGCGATAATTACTAGCGCATGCACCTTGCTCATCCCGTGTGTGCGTGGCAACCTAAACCCAGTCTTGTTCCAATCTGATATCCTCCCAGACTCTAAAATATACCTTCCATTCCTCGAGGAAAGCATTTACGCCTATCGTCGCGCAAGTTCCATCCTGGACGCCGGATTCCCGACCTTGATCGCAAGGAGGATAGACGAGAAAGGAGGCTAGAGGTTTCGCCGGAATCCTATTGAGGCGGTCTTGAATCCGTAGAAGTGGTCGCGTGGGGTTTTGGTGGCGAGCTTAAGGGTGTGAGGCATTAGATACAAGGAGAAGAGAGACAGCAACGGACCAACTCACCGTGTTCGGCCGTTTATCAACATTTACTGCATATTAGCGACCTTCGACCAGTCCTGTAACACAGAAAGATGTGTTAATCTGAGAAAACAAAATAAACATAGGCGACATACCTTGGCAAAAGAGAATCGGACTGCACAAAAGGGAGCTGTAACGGTGAGTCGTTTGGTGCATCCTGCCAAACGAGGGGTTTTCCTGTCTATTCCCGTTTGATTACTCCCTCGATAATCACCTTCGACACACGACAACTTGCGTCCCATCTCAAGATTGCCCGACGCGTGTCAGCCCTTGGCGGCGGCAGACTCTCGCCAGTTTGAACAAGTGGCGTTGAAAACGATTTTTGTAGCGGCAAAGAATGCCACGGAGGTGCATCACATGGCCGCATCTGATGAGCTAGTCGCCTTAGATGGTGAATCATTAATCAACGTTCAACACCCATACCTTCGAATGACTCTACACTCAGCGTGTTCGGCGTCGAACCAGAGGGTTTTCGTCTCCTCCTCGAAATACTGGCAAAGTCCGTGAGGAATCCTGAATCACAGGTGATATTGTCGAATCCTTCGTCCTGAGATTCGGAGATGCTAACGACAGTTTTTGAATGTGTCTTTGGTCACCGGTCACTGGTCAAGGGCGATGGCTGGTCTTTCCTCATCTTTGGCGGCACTCCCCTTCCTTGTTTCGTCCTTTTCTCCACAGGCAGACCTCCTTGGCTTCCGTTTGGCGTCATCTCGAGTACACGGCCGCCATCGCATACGCAAGACATAGGATGTCCTCCAAGGCGTTGACGGTTTCAAGCCTGGTAGCTGGTATGGTACTAAGTGAAAATGTAAGCCTTTAGTCGTAAAAGTGCCAAAAAAGAAGATTCACCCAAAGAATAAAGTCAAAGCGTCTTTCCTCTACGGTCGACATGGATTTCATGAACATCGGCAAGCGACCTTGATAGTGAATAAGAGACGTGTTGCAAGGTTCGCCGTTGATACGAGCAGGAATGAGATCGAGACCGCTAACGTCGAGTCTCATAGAGTCTGATGACGGAGGGACACAGGTGACATCGACGCGTCGAAGTAACCAAACAAACAACCTGACGTCAGTCCACGGCCATCATTCTCGACAACGACGATACCTTTGCGTCGGCATTTTGCCAAAATGCATCATAAACCTGAACGTTGAACGTTTGATTACAGGGAAAGAAAGGTGCGTTTTCTACTCGGAAATGTTGATCATCCGGTATTTAGTGCTGCCACTGTACATTAGGGAATCAAAACTGCCATCCAAGAACTGACGAGACTCGAAGCCTATCGTCAATAAACACAGACGGACTGGGCACGACCGCGGAGGGCACGCTGAAGGAACAGATGGAGCTCATGCGTAGAAGGCCGACTGGGGTATATGGACAAAGAGAACTCTAGGGGCCGACACCATACTCAGTCATTGCGTTGAACGCCGAACGAGCAACTGTGCCCCGGGG
Organism: Armillaria cepistipes; assembly: GCA_900157415.1. Taxonomy (NCBI): domain Eukaryota; kingdom Fungi; phylum Basidiomycota; class Agaricomycetes; order Agaricales; family Physalacriaceae; genus Armillaria; species Armillaria cepistipes. Next base: position 3,075,984 of record FTRY01000005.1, read on the forward strand.
CTAGGTGTGCATGTGAGTAGCAATATGCCTACAGTTACATGTCCGACTTAACGCCGACTTCCAGCAGGCCTTCCTCCGCGTGCGCTTGTCCCAGTCTCCATACTAACGCTGGTATTCAAGACCACAGAGCATTTATGGGGAGGAGCGCTATGTCCTTTCACCGTCGAAGTCTCCTCATAATTGAACATTTCTCTTCTTGCTTTGACGGTCCTTACGAAATTTTACGGTGTGGCTGGATCGGTCATATCTATAATCTTCGCTTTTTGCTTCAATCGATGCTTTACCGGTGTTTTGCTCTTGATCTGGTTCTCAGGAGATTTCATGGTTATAACACCTCGTACCCTTGCACTTTTTCTGCTATTATTGCACTGATCAATACGCATGGTTCTTTTATGAAGTCTGTGTCTGCTTGTTTTTAACTTGAGCTGCCCGGATTGGCAGAAAGGAAGAGACTGGTACTACAAGAACAACTTCCGCTACCGGTGCCCCTGCTACTTAATCTCGTCGCTGACATTCCTTCAAGATTTCACGGCAGCACAAATGTTCCTGACGCCAACAAGCTAGGCGCTTGATTGTCCCAAATCTGCATTGGAAGGCCCCCAGCCGTCTCCGGTTGATATACGACTTGAACGTTCGGGTATATGACGGGTGATGTAGAATCATTGTAGGTTCATGAGCAGAGCGGCTCGTTCGTTTGTATGCCAATGCTAACGCTTTGTCTGATTAGGCCTCGCGAGATAGTTGTCTATTTCACCATTTGGTCCCTAGTTTCACAGTACGTTCTTCTTCGTCCTCCGAAGTATGTGAAGCCAAAGGATTCCTGCAGATGCAAACTGGTGACGAAAAGGTTCCTGCAGGGAAACGTACTGCCCCATTTCGTAAAGAATATGATTTGAAGGAACAGAAACAATAAGTATCATGGCAGCGGCGTTATAGCTATCAGCTATACTTGTGCAAAGCGAGCGATCTCAATCTCGGGGGTAAATAAGATCAATACAGTAGGGTTTTTCCCTGAACCCAACAGAACTCGGACCTGCCACGCTTGCGATGATCCATCGCTTCATCGTTTTTTTCACCAAGGGCTTACGGCATTTGTAGAATGATTATTTAGAGTGATCTTGGGGAACTTCCATACACGTGTCAGCCTTGCTTTTCCTTCGTACCACCATCTCTGCGGTAGTTAGCACCAAGGAAACCATGGCTAACGAAGAAAGGTCAGTCTCGCTTTCATTCATTCTATATATTTACGCTCATACGACCTTGTAGTATTAGTAGTGACCGGATGCTTTTGATCCATGGTTCGTGGCATGGTCATTCAAACCTTTGGTCTTGCATTAATATGCTGTATAGAGGTCGAAATCGTCAAGATCGATCCTACAAAAAAGTCGAGGTTTCGCGTGAAAATCACTGCTGGCAACGAGAAGCCAACAGAAACGGAAGAAATCATAATCGATAGACTCGGGGTCACTCCGAAGTGGGCCATGACGAAGAGTCTGTAAGTTGCATGTCATGTACCCATTTCGTCTCGGTGGTCTCATGATCGCGGCAGTGGCCTCGACCCGCTAACCAAGATTTTATGGGAACTTCACGGTCGTCGGTGGCTGGTCTCGCGTTTCAAGGTCGTTGGCAGCGTCGAGAAGACACTTGGAGAGCTGTTTGAGCTGTTTGAAGGGAACAACACGAGTGCGTGCTAGGCTTCTTGCTGTATCCTATAATATCCTGATTTTTTCTGTAGGTGCTGATATACATCTATCCGACGGATCTTCCGATGTCGTAGTCCTCAAAATATCTGGCCAGTTGGATACCCCCAAGAACGTCATGACCCATCTCGTCCCGAGCGTCAAGAAACCCTCAGAGAGCTCCGAGTTACTGGATAGTGAGACTCTGCAGAAAGTATTTGAGGTTGTGAAGCAGATGATCGATACTCTTGCGGAGGTAGGCGATATTCGCAAGTCAACCTATATTGCTTGACAAGCCTCTTCCCAAGGTGCACCCTGCAGCTACCATCGCTTGGGGATTTCTGTCTATCGGATTTGAGGTGGGTTGTCAACGGTGTTCCAGTGCACATCTTCACATCATGAATGCAGGTAGTGAAGAAACAGCGCGATACGAAAGACGCAATATGTGAACTTTACAAGGTCATGATATCGGTGTATCAAGAGTTCAGCAAGGACGATATTTTACAGCAGCGTAATTGGTTACAGGGACTCCATAGTTCCTTGTTCAAGCAGACCATCGAGTGCGCCATGTTTATTGAAGGCTATGCAAAGAAGAGCGCGATAGGTATGCATTTGAGCCCCAATCATCTTATGATCTTTTACAATGTTCCTAGGGCGTCTTGTTACGATGGATATATTGGAAAAAGCCAAAAACTTTCATCAGGCCTTCACCGACTTGAAGGGGCAGCTGAGCATGGGACTTGCAAAGGAAGCAGTCATTGTCACTCTCGGTGTCCAGGAAAGTATGGATGTTATGCGTGCGTTGTTTTTCCGTTGCAATCTGTTGTAGGCACTGATTGTCGAGTCCTCTAGTCATGAGAGATCGGCTACGAGATCTCCAACCGCCTCAAGAGCTCGGTCCAAAATCTAAATGTATGCAAGGAACACGTGTGGCGACAATCAACACCATGGTGTCATGGATAGCCCAGTGTGACGGCAAGACGATGTGGTGCAGAGGATTGGCAGGGACGGGAAAGAGTTCCCTGATGGGCACTCTCCACGACTTACTCACAACGGATATCGGGGGACGCAGTCGGCTGGCAGCATTCGTTCGCTATGACCGCATCGAGTATTCGAATGCCAACAAGTTGATCACCAGCATTGCATATGCCTTGGGAACATTCGACATGCGCATCGGAATGACTATTTCCAAAGTTATCGAGACATCGCGATCAGTGATGACCATGACAAACTTGTCGAGACAGTTTCAGCTTCTACTTCGTGGTCCGCTTGAATGTGTCCCTGATCTTGTTGATGAAGGTCCTCTGGTGGTCATTATTGATGGACTGGACGAGTGTGATGCATCTGGTGAATTGTTGGCTGTACTTGCTGAAGGATTTGGCCCAAAACTTCCATTTATGCACCTCATTGTTTCCAGCCGACCAGTTCGTCACATAGCCAGGGCATTTGAGGGACGAGACTGCGTATATCCACTCCATTTGGATACTTCCTCGGAGAGTGTCAACCTTGATATCCAGTTCTATTTGGAGCGAGAGTTTGCAACTATATGTGACGATGATCATGCCTTCCAGGAGAAGTGTAAAGAGTGGGATGCTATCAACCAACTAGTGTCACGGGCGAGTGGCTTATTCATTTGGGCAGCGACTGCTGCAAAATTTGTCCATGCATTTCCGGGGATATCGAGGCTACGCGCTCTACTAGGCACCAAAATCCCTAGTGATGCCACCGAGGCTCTTACAACCCTATACCGCACCGCTCTGGATACTCTCGTTTCTGAACCAGGTGTCAACGCAGATATTAAGAAGTATGTGCGAAGTGTTCTAGGTGCTGTGTTGGTTACCCAGACACCTCCGGGGATGACAGAGGATGTCCTTGATAATGTTGTCCTAGTAGGCGAAGACAGCCCTCCCTCATGTCACATCGTGTCGATGCTTGGAAGTGTACTCAGTCCTGAAACTAAAGACTTGCCAATCCGACTCATACACAAATCCCTCGATGATTTCTTGCATGATCAGAGCCGATGTGGGGATGTATGGTTCATTGATGTCACTCTGCACCGCAAGGCAATAGCTGAACAGTGTCGGCTTGCATCGAAATCATTTATGGAGACATGGTCTCCCACAAGTGATATGGACATTGGAGCTGTACCGGCATATATATCCAAATATGCATTGTTTGGAGTCTTCTGGTATTCTGCTTTTGACAAGAGTGACATAGAACTGTTCACTTCCTTTTTCCACCACTACTTTCATCCATGGCTGGATATTGTTGTCACAGATGACAACTTTCTCCAATTTGAAATCACTAACACAATCTGTCGACAACATGGGATGACATGCATACCATTCAAAGTCAATATCCGTGATTCGGTCACTATCTATCGAGTTCTTCAATGTTCTGGTGCTTTTTACTCTCACCTTCACCATTCTGGCAAAGAGAGCTCCCTTGCTGGAAAGGTCACACTTGAGTGTATGAAAACCAACTTTGACAGAGAGCTTACTGGCGATAACCTGAACATTGACGGCATAATTTTTGTTGATGTTGATATGAAGACACAATATGGATACAAAATTGCCAATACCACATCAGTGCCTCTTTATGTTTCAATGTTCTATTTTAATCCTGGTGCTTTGGACATTTGTATGTGGTCCTGTTAATCTTCACTCCTTGCTCCATTGACCAGATCATACCTTTTTTAGATGCAATCTATCAACCGGGAAGTAAGAAAGGTGTTGATGCCCCCTCCACCCTGGAGAATCATGGACCATTGGGTACAACACCAAGCAAGTGAAGGTCATTTCACATCTACCATCAGCTTTTGGTGTACGAGAGGGACAAGATGTTGCTGTTGGCTTCTTGATGCTTTTCCTCTCAACAGAGTATCTAGACTTGTCAGTCATCATCCAAGAATCACCTTTTGTAGGCCGTGACCAGAGTGTTCCACCTTCAGCAGGGGAGATACCTTCCTCATGTCACACAATGTGTGTTCCAATTGTTGGGAAATGGGTAGAGGGTGGGTGGCGACTCCCCAGGGGCAGGGTACCGTTCTGAGTTGCAAGTGTGGCTAGTATGATTTCTGTTTTGTTGATTTGACATTGTTCCAAAGTTCATCCTGCAGTAGTATGTATTGTACCTTGTGCCTGTAGTCCATCAATCTTATAAAAGGTTGGCTTCTTTCAATACAAACTCAACCTTTGTCCAAAATCCAAGCATACCTCTCTTTCCATACTTCATTTGCATCCAAGCCCAAAACCATGAAAGTAGTCAAGTCTCCATTGAGAATTTACTTTAGCAGAATCTTATTTGATCTATCAGTCGAACCTCACCCTTGAAAAACAGTGGTTATGCTTCTGTATCAAACAAATTCGACTCTTACATCTTGGTTGAGCATGTCTAAAGCTGTAACGTCCACCCTACATCACGGACAGAAACACATATCGAGTTCATCGTATGTACACATGGGTTACCTCATGGACACACCAGTTATCCAAGGGTAAATTTTGCGAGCAGCACATCTAGGAGGGGTACATACATGCCGTTCATAGATATACACATGCTATTCTTGAAGGTAAGCCAATAGCTGCTGCTGTCAGACATTAATATGGGTGTGAATTGTGAGTCAGTGGTATGACAATGGTGCAGATAGTGATTTTGGCGAGGACAATGGTGATTAGGATACAATGGACGTTGATGCTACACTGGCACCGCCGATGACATACAGATCCATCTTCTGCCCGGTGCATAATTACTGACTATCAGAACCACAAGGGAAACGCTCGATGAGGACGTTCAGAGGGAAAAGAGCACATGATTTGCTTGTGCATTTGGGAGGACAGTGGGGCGCGCCATTCAAGTCGTCACTCCGAGGTTGTTGTATCCTTCCCGGTTGTAACGATGGATCCGGGAAAGCTGCACCAGTCATAGTCGACAACCTGCCTATCTCTCCAACAACCCCCTCACAATGATGTCTTCGTGTGTCTGCGCTACTTCCCTCTCGTGCATCGTTTTCTTTTCTAGAGCGATGTCTTCCTCTCTTCCCGCACGTGTTGTCACGCAGCTCTCCGCGAATGTGCCCCATCCTTCTCGTATGTACGTCCATCCCGACTGCGCACCCGGTTAGACTACAGCTGACCTTGTTAGTATCAAGACCCTCGGAATAGTAAGACGATTACCTTTGCCAATCTCTCTATTCAGTACCACATTGACTGGTGCACATCACGTTAACTATAGACCATCAAACGTGTATTCATATCATATAATTATTATCCTTACCATTGGATATTAATCCTTGCTTAAAGTCCGTCTCAAGACAAACAGCAACACCTTGCAGGATGTACGGAGAGTATAGCCCTGGATGAGACGACTAGCAAATCCCGACATGACATGGCGAAGGTGGTTCAACCGAAAAAGGGCGAGGACTGGCCATCGCTGACGAGAGCCAAACACTGAGAACAAGATCCTCTCGCTAACATTGAGTGCACCGAACCACGGAGTGCCCAACTGCGATGACTATCCAGATGCGAAGCACATGCTCTATGTCCACTAGTCTGAGTGCTGATGAGAGTGAGCGCCGGGTGCCAAAGATATCAATGAGATGGGCCTGTCTTGATATTTTTAGATCAATCGTATTGGAAGGAATAGCAATGGACTCACTTGGACAGTGGTAGTTACTAGCGCATGCACTATGGTCCACAGTCATCCGATGACTTGAACCCATTCTGGATCTAATTTGACATCCCTCCCAATCCTCGACGAAAGCATTTCCGCCAGTTGTCGCACTCGTCCAAATCCTCAATGCAAAAGGCGAGCAGATGGGAACGGAGCACGACGGTGTCCCTGGAAATCTTAGCGAGGCGACTTTGAGATCGTAGAAGTGGACGTGTACTGTCTTGGCAGCGAGCTTGAAGGGGCGAGAGATGACATTAGAAACAGGGAGAAGAGAGACAACAGCCAACTCACTACGCTCGATCCTCGACAAGTACCAAATCCGAGACTCCTGGAATACTACCCAACGATGATTACTTCGTGAAAACATCAAAAAATAGGCGACGTACCTTGGAAACGGAGTGCACAGAAGGGCTGTAATGGTGATATTCGTTTGAGACATCCTGCCTGGAGGGATTTCCAGCATTAATCCCGTTTGATCATTCCCTAGACTGATTCAACTCCCCGAAGCGTGTCGGGCCCTAGCGGCTGACAACCCTCGCTAGTTTGAGTAAGGCGGCAAAGGAGGTCGCGGAGGTGACAAGGTGACAAGCTGGTTCCCGTCGAGGGTGATTCCGATTAATCAACAGCAGCGCTGCACTCATGATGTCCGGCATCGAACCAGACGGGTTTCGTCTCCTCCTCCAGAGCGTGGGTGATACTGGTGAAGTCGGGTCAACGGTGACATTGTCGAATCCTCCATCCTGAGAATCGGAGACTCTAACGATAGTTGTGCGAATGCATCTGTTAGGTTCAAGGGCGACGGCGAAACTGGTAGGCTTGCTTGGCCTTTCTTCATCTCGGGACCCCTTGCCCTCCTTGTTCCGCACGTTCCAGTTGTAAGACTTCCTTCCCTTCCCTTCCCCAAGTGCACGGCCCATCATACCATCGCATGCATAAGTCATGAACGCTTCCGCGAAGGCGTCAACAGCTTCGAGACGATTCGTAGCGGAAATGATACTAGGTGAAATGTTGTGAGCCTTAGCCGTAAAGGTACTGAAAAAGAAACTCACCTGAAGAATACAGTCAAAGTGTGCTCCGTCTGTGGTCAGCATGGCTTTCAGATACAGTGATAGCAGAGAAATCTGTACCTCCCGTCTCTTGCCTCGTCCATACTGGGACGTTTGGTGCGTGTGTTACGCGTCGGGTCTTGCGAGATGAGTGTTGTGACTGGAATGGCATGTTTGGCTCGGTCAACTAAAGCAGTCTCCTTTCACCGCCATGCTCATATTTTTTAATCTCCCTTTTGTACATCGCTCAAGGCCCTTCAAGACTCTCTCGTGCCCTACTGACGGGCATGACTACACTAGGCATGGAATACGGGCAAGGACATCAATCACGGAGTTCATTCACGCAATGGATGATGCATTTTAACCGATTTCCCTCGACGACTAGATTCTAAACCGAAGGCGACCAATCCAAGGACGTGATCATGGGCTGAAACGGTGTGTCGCCATCCGGCAAGTGGTACGTCCACGCCGCGGAGGGAAGGGTCTGTGTGTCGCACTCGCAATGATAATGGGAAGAGCGTGCGGGTTTGGGGAGGGGGCAGAGGGTCTGGGAGATGTGCCATCTTCTCCATGAAGACAGTGCACCGTCAGGAGATGCTGAATGGTAAGTCTCTCCGATTACTTGCATTTATTGGCACTCACGTCTCTGTAGCTCGACCTTACCCGCACGATTCTTCAAGCTTCACCAATCTTCGTTGTTCTCTGGTGCTGCCTTCGTGTCGAAAGCTACGGCTAAAACCACGACATCTTCACTGCATTAAATCTCAAAGGTGCAAATGTCCGAGTCTGATCTGTCGTCTGCTGATCGCTTTCCCTTTACATGCATAATAGGTCCGCACTAAAAGTTCGCTCTATACTCTGTCGTATCAACCATACGGTCCTATGTACGACAGAATGTAAACTCTGCTACTCGTTCCAGGGTATTTATTGCGACTTTCGGCCACACAAAAAAGCTCACTTTCGCCCCTTCAGATGGGTACCACTGAAAAGTGTCGAGTCGCGCATAATGTTAGTAGCCGTCGCAGCTATACAAAGTAGGGTTCTTTTGCATGTATCGTCGCCTGGCTTATGCTTTTATCTGCATAGGCACCGCGACTCGATTAACAAAAAACGACGAGACGCCTATAGGCAGAAAAAGGGTCAAAGAAATGGGAGCAGGTGTGTGTAGACCCTCCTGTCTATGAGGACACCATCTCTTAGTCCCAAGTACCTAGACTTGAGCCGCCGATTCCACTGCAAGCAGTGCCTTTTGTTGAAATTGAAGCGAACGGCGGTCATTCATACACCAAGTACGTGATTCCTTCTCCAGAGTTTCGTCTATAAACGCATTGCGCACCTCACAGGCACTGTCTATCACTTGCCGAAGCGATAGACGAAATTAACAGCATCTCCGCAAGTTTCATCATACTCACAATGGGCTCCCCCAAACACTACGCCGACACCATATATCAGCAATTCGTCATCCTCGATTGCCCCCTCAACATTGCACTTCTGCACGTATCTTCCTTTGAACAGTCCCTTCTGGAGCAAGAGCGCGTTATTTTGAATTCGCCGAGTACTACCGGTGGGAGCGAGATGGGGAGACTTCGTGCGGTACTGGATCCAGTCCGCTTGTTGGCGGGCTGGTTGGAAGAGATGCTTTACGAGGCTATGGTCAGTCCGGCCTGCTTGAGGGAAAAGTATCTTCGTAAGGAGCTCGGTTTCCTCAGTCCTGAAAGACGATTGAGGAGGTAGCGTGTATTTCTTGAATTGCAATAGAAACCTTCGCGTCTGTTTCCGTCGTATACGACGCGTGTCAACCATAAGGGTCACTAAATTTCACTTCACCATATGCCTTCCGTGAGACAAGTTGACCAGCTTGCTCAACCTGCCGAAGGCATTCTTCCCAACGGTTGGGCCAAGACCCCTGGAATGACTAAAGTAAGAGATAAGATTATGTTCGGGTTACATTTGGCGATGTATGTATGCTAAGGTTGGGCGTTGGCGTTCAAATTTTGATGGATTTCCCGTTTTCAGGAACAAAGCGGTGCACTTTGTCCCAGTCGACGCTGTATGCTGGGATAAAAATGGGCAAAAAACGAGTCATGGAACAAACGAACGAACCTAAATTTTGGCATAGGTGAATGGCTGATCAATGAAACGATTTGACGATCATCACGGGTATGTATTCATGGGCAGAGCAGACATTCGGCCGGTGGTAAACCTTGGCAACTCATTCCGCTTGCTGGTCCGTGCGTTCTGCGGTGTTACCTCATATTCGCCAATAACGACAACCACTACGACTACCCAAAGGGCTTGTTGAGCTCGAGAAGTAGCAGGAATGATAACGGTGCCATGTACCTTGAACTCGCCGCCTTGTTTCAGCTCCGTCTCGATTCTTGGTGAGCCCTGTGAGACGAGAGCGAATGTGCTGAGCCGTCAGCGAAACCGAAACAAATGAAAGCTGTAGCTTACCGACTATCTAAAGACGAATGCCGAGATGAAGCCGCCTGGCGAGAGTGCGGAAGATCCGTAGGGTTTGGATAGAGAACGACTGTAGTGGATTCAAGATGTTGAGCGAGCAAAATAAAGGGGAGAAAGTGCACCTTCAGAACAAGAAGCTCCTGCCGACATCGAGAGGACACCAAGCAAAGCAAAGTCCGACCGTTATGCTGCTATAGCGTGGAGCACACGCCCTGCACTCATCTGCCCAAGTGTTGAGGCGGCCGAGGGCGGAGCGCTGAAGACTTTGAGGATAACGCAAGCTGTATTTCTCTGTCTTTAGATGAGTTGTATCTGGAAGAGTAAACAGACTTACGTTGGCAATGGAGTTTTAGCAGCAGGCGCGCTGCGAAAGTAGAAATTATTCCTTCCCGTCTGCATTCCTGCCAGCCTCCCAAATTCGTCCTTCCTGATTCTCGAGGGAAGCATCGAGGGCGACCGATGCCTCAAACGAAAGGAGGATGGGAGCGTGAGTGGCCTTGATTTCGAGAAGTGGCCGTGTGCTGTGAGCTTGAGGGCGTGTTAGAAACAAGGAGAAGATAAATTACGACAAACTCACCATGCTCAACTATATACAGTGGTCATCGACGAGCACCAAATACTGGACTACCGTTAGCTCGCGAAACCACAGTGAAAATAGGCGACGTACCTTGGGAAAAGAGACTTGGACGGCCGCGATGGTAAGCCCCCCGCCGGGCGAAGAATTTCTTGTTCTCGTTTGATTACTCTCTGCCATAATCACTTCCTCCCGTCCACGACTCCCCGGCGCGTGTTGACTCTTGCAGCGGGCCAGGACTCTCGTCAGTTTGAATAAGCGGCGTTGAGGGCGATTTTGTGACAGGAACGGAGGTGTACCACATAGGCACGTAGACATGCTCCTGAGTTCTGAATGGCTTTGTACTCGGTGTGTCTGTAATGCAAGATGAGGAGACATGCTGTGCTGAGCAGAGTCGATATCCGGGAGACGGCACTACGAAATCCCTCTTAACTAAAAGTCAACAGGAACAGTCAACGGGAACTTGATAAGAAGGGTGAGTTTATGCCGTTCATCCGCTTTATTCTCCTACCTTCCGTCTCTCGCCTTCGCAGCCTCGTCCATACTGGGACATTTGGTGCGTGTGTATTACGCGTCGCAGAGCACGCGCTTTGCGAGATGAGCGTTGTGACCGAAATGGCATGTTTGGCTTGGTCAAACAGAGCAAACTCTTCTTTCATCACCATACTCATATTCTTTTATCTCCCTTTTTTTTTGCTTCAGTCAAGTTCCTTCAAGACTCTCGCATGCCTTGCTGACGGCATGACCCCAAAGCTCGCACACTAAGCGTGGAATACGGGCGAGGGGATCAATTATGGAGTTCATTCACGCGGTGGATGATACGATTTCCCTCGACGACTAGGTTCGAACTGAAGACGACGAATCCAAGGACGTGATTATGGACTGAAACTGTATGTCGCCATTCGGAAAGTGGTGCGTCCATGTCGCGGAGGGAAGCGTCGCACTCGACGATGATGGGAAGAGCATAGTGTGGGCTGGGAGAGGCGGCGGAGGAACCGGGAGACGTGTCATCCTCTCCATGAAGATAGCGCAAGAGGTAGGATGTACTGGGGATGGTACGTTTCTCTGATGACTTGCATTCATTGGCACTCACGTCTCTGTAGCTCATTCTTACCCGCACGATTCTCTGCTTCGCGCGAAGCACCAAGTCTTGGCCGCCAATACCACTTCGAGGGAGGCGTACTTAAGGGAGGTTTGCGCGCGGGGATGGTTGGTGCCTTCTGTTCGCCCACCTAGCGTGATCTCACTCTTAATTGAAGCATTCGCTCAAAGAATATATCAAGCTCTTATAAACACAAACACGGCGTCGTTTGAGATGCCACGCGAGGACTACGGATTCGTGTTTGAAGGGTAGCCTAGGCTGCAAACTCTCGTCTATGATATTTGGCGACCAGCGACCAACGCGCCCAGAACCATGGCTACGCGAACAGGGTGGCGTGCGCTGCTGTCCACCCTCACCCTGTCCAAAGCGAGGCTTTCCCATGCCGTACAGCCCGCTTGTCCCTCTGACATCGTAGCCGTTGTGTGCCCACTCTTTATGCCACTGTCTCCTTTTCGGGATTCCTGTCCCATATCTCCCCCTCGCCGCTCTCAAAACGACCAGATCTCATCGTGCAGATTTCGCTACGGGAAAGTATACTGGGGAATGTCTCATTGGTCTGTCCTCTTTGCGACAATCTCTCGTGGCTTGAACGTTGAACGTTCTGAACGCTTACTCTTTCTTACTAGCTCTCGCTGCACATGGACATCAAGATACACTTCTCATAGTGGCGCTTCATGTCATCGACACGATACGGCAACGCGATTTCCACGGAGGAATCATTCCTTCGACGCCACTTTGATTGCTAGCTAGGACATCTTGGAAAAGAGACAACCCGACGAATGTTCCTCATCTCCACCACCGCAGTTCTCTCCGTTCCGTTCATCAATGAATTTGACAGCATACACCGACCACCGAGTCATTCAGACTAGAATGGACTGCAAACACTGTACCAAAGTCGACACCTTCTATGGCAAACGCACTCATACGTCTCACGGGGAGCGGTCCTTCCGTGTTTCCTTCCCGTCCAAGACTAAAGCCGCAAAGGTAGTCGAGAGTCTGGGCCTGCCTCGTGAAGGCTATTATAGCAGAATCGAAACTCATTTACGTTGATTTACTGGTCGAACGTCACCCTCAAAATCGAAGTTACGCTCCCGTTTCGACCAAAACCCACTCTCACGCCTTGGCATGGGACGTCCAACCTACCTCACGACGGACAACTTCCTATTGATCTCGAGTTCATCATATGCGCTCGTGCGCATATCACCTCGTGGGGAGGCGACTTTTGCGAGCGGTCCGCTCTCGCAAACACGCCGTTCGTGGATAAATGTAAGCACATCATTCTTGCAAAGGGATGTTTGCTGATACTTGCTGCTGTCAGATACCAAGATGGGTGTGGAAGCGGTTAACCTCGATTTGGACGATTACGAGTCGGCGATACGGATGACGCAGCTAGTGATTTCCACGAGGATGATGGTACGATGGACATCGATGCTGCACCCAGTGACAGGTAATTCTTCCTTCCACTTGGTGCGTGATTATTGACTGAACCGACGTGGCCAGATTTGGAGTGCGAAAACAACCAGCATATGAGGAGTCGTATTCGACCGGCCATCTATTGCAAAACCCCTCGATAGTGTCTTCCCCACCGGGATCACCACCACGAACGGCATCAGCTGCAGATAACACTGACCTGCCAGCAGAAGAAACCAAAGCCAACCCTCTTGATAGATCTTCATTGCCAGTTTCGTACGGAGACCAAACCCATGAAACGGCGGTACACGGGACGGAGTGCTTTGGCCCATGAATGCCGCCACGTATAAGACGTGTGTCACTTTCACCGAATTTGCGACCGATCCTGATTATATGCCAGTTGGAAAGTCCTTTCGGCGTCTCTCAAGCCCAGTGGAATCGGGATGTGTAATCGCCCAAGTCGATGTATCGCTTCGCTGTGAAAGTGAGCGATTACATTTACAAGCTTGTTTCTTCTGATATTCCTACCAGGCTGGATGTTCGTACGTAGTTGATGCCGGGTAACATCATCGGCGAAGCTTCAGCGGCTGGTATGTTCTCGTTAGCTTTACGGCGTGGTTCTGATGAGGATCCTCCCTAGGTACCCCGAAATACTTGATATAGAGGTCAAGTACTTGGTCGACAACTTCTTAGACCGTCTTGTATATCCCCAATGACAACGGTCAGGCATGCCGAGTTTCCTGGTAGAACCGAGTTCATGAACTAGGTCATGTTTTTGACTTTTTTGGGCAAGGCTCCTGCGACATGTGGCGGACCAGTGTTGGTTTTCATTTGTTACACATATTAGGTAACATACATGTAACGAACGTCTTGTACTATCCTTTCAGTCGGCGATGTAAATTCAAGGTTACAATCGCTTCGTACCGATGCCCAACCCGTTTTGAGTCTGCTATCTTACCATGTCGAATGAGGCTCTTTTGATGACCCTTATTTGACAAAAGTAGGTTGCTGAGGTGGGCGCATCGCACTGGTAGTACGCGTGAATCCGACAAGGAATGATGGGTCAAAGGGTAGTATCAGCGAGAGTTTTGTGAACGGCGTTTGTGCTCGTCCTTTCCTCGTCTTCGGCAGCGCTGATGATCTTCCTTGGTCCGCCCCCTTCTTCGCTTCCTTTCAGTGTCGTTCTCGCGTGCACAGCCTATCCTATTGCCGTCGCATGGGAAAGCGCTCTGACGGGACTTCGAGCTCCTCGATATATGGAGTGAACCTGGACAGCGATGAATGAGCGTGGGCACAGACGAATGAACATTACACGTACTTGTTTCGTCTTCGCTCCTGCATAAGCGAACACTGGCTAATGACCTTCGTAGCAAACGCAGAACGAGGAAAGTTGGGCTGATCGGGCTCGACGTCGCGATAAGAGGTGATTGGGGAATAAAGCTGGTGAGCAAGAATCAGACCGTTACTATGGCGTCGTTTTGTTGGACATCGATGCGTCAAACTCCCCAAGCTCGAAGCAGTTCAAGGGCAATCGACATTCCAAAACTCTGCCGGTTTCGAACTTGGGGCCGAGCTGACCTCTCCTTGATTCACATCTCCCAAGGATCTTGCTCGCCAACCATCACCTCACAGGAAAGAGGCGAGGAAGACAAGGAAACTGCTCGACGAGGGCGGTCGGTGGGAAAAGAACGTGATTCGATTTCCCACCGGGGAGTTCGCTTCCTAGATAGTCGCCCTTGCCATTGAAGCCGTCACTTGTATCCTTTCCTGGAAACCCGGGGAAGCCGCACAGGTCATCGTCGACGACGACCGGGAATCTAGTAACCAAATGTCTCTCCAAGCTCCAAGCTCCAACGTCCAACACCATTCCCTGGTACAGCCAAGGAACATCTCCCTCCGCAATGACGTCTTCATCTTTTCACTTTCCCGGAGACGTGTTCTCCTGTTTCCGCACAGCCCGAGCATGTTCTCTCCGCATGTCGGCACACCGCTCTCTACCTCTTGTCGGTATACGGGCTCTGTCATCCCCGCACACTCCTTGCGTACATCCATCCATCCCGACTGCGCGCCCGCGTAAACTAGAACCGCGAACGTTATTATTATTAAGACCCTTGCAATGGAAGGTGATTACATACCGGCTTCTTGCGGGATTTACTACGTTTGCGTATGTGGGGGAGGAGATGCATCATTCGGCACAGCAGAGAGTGGCTGGAAATGTTGAGATAATAATTAGAAAAGTAAATCAAAGAACGCACCTTAGTTACCACTGTCCCTTCCGAACGCTGTGGAATGCAACCAGCAGGTGGCAGGCTATTAACACCTACGCAGTAATCCGTTAGCTCGCGATTCAGAAAAGATTTATCAAAAATTTTACCTCAAGTAAATGCTAAGCTATATGTCCCCGCGGTCGCATCCGCAGTCCACCTAGAGACTCGGAAAATAAGGAAATGAATCGCTAAATAAACTGGAGCAACCTACCAGAGAGACGACTAGTATAGTAGCCATCAACAAGTAAATCCCGGGAAAGAGGGTCAAGTCCAAAAAGGGCGAGGACTGGCCATCGTGGACTGAAGAGGATGGCGAGAACCAGACGCTCTCGCTAATATCGAGCACAGCGTGAATGCATCGAGCTGGACAAAATTCAACTTCGATAATGATCTCGACGGGGAGCACATGCTCGATATTCATCAGCCCGAGTGCTGAGAGAGTTTGAGCGCCGAGTTCCGTAGATCTCAATGAGACGACCTGTATCTGTGTTTCTAGATCAATCGTATCTGGAGGGATCAAAAGACTCACCTCGACAGCGGTATTTACTAGCGCATGCACCATGCTCATCCCGTGCATGCGCGGTAACCTGAACCCAGTCTTGTTCCAATCCGATATCCTCCCTGCAGACTCTAAGATATATCCTTCCATTCCTCGAGGAAAGCATCTACGCCTATCGTTGCGCAAGTTCCATCCTGGACGCGGATTCCCGACCTTGATCGCAGATTCGCAAGGAGTGTATTTATAGAGGTGGTCGCGTGGGGTTTTAGTAGCGAGCTTAAGGGTGTGAGGCAGTAGATACAAAGAGAAGAGAAACAGCAACGGACCAACTCACCGTGTTCGGCCGTTTAACCACATTTGACGTATTAGCGAACTTTGACCAGTCCTGTAATACCGAAAGATGTGTTAATCCGAGGAAACAAAATAAACATAGGCGACATACCTTGGCAAAAGAGAATCGGACTGGACCAAAGGGGGACTCGTTGGGTGCATCCTGCCAAGTGAGGGTTTTCCATAGCTATCCCCGTTTGATTACTCCCTCGATAATCACCTCCGACACACGACGACTTGCATCCTATCTCAGTCCAATTCGAGATTCCCCGACGCGTGTCGGCCCTTGGCGCCGGCGGACTCTCGCCAGTTTGAATAAATGGCATTGAAAATGATTTTTGTAGCGGCAAAGGATGCCATGGAGATGCATCACATGGCCGCCTTAGATGGTGAATTTAATCAACAGCCATGCCTTCGAGTGACTCTACATTCAGCATGTCCAGTGTCAAACCAGAGGGTTTTCGTCTCCTCCTCGAAATCGCCGGTGGTATTGCCCAAGTCCATGGGGAATCCTGGATCAAAGGTGACATTGTCGAATCCTCCGTCCTGAGAATCGGAGACGTTAATGATAGTTTTTTGAATGTGTCTGTTGGTCAACCGGTCACCGGTCAAGGACGATGGCTGGGCTTTCCTCATCTTTTGCGGCACTCCTCCTCCTTGTTTCGTCCTTTTCTCCGCAGGCAGACCTCCTTCGCTTCCGTTTGGCGTCATCTCGAGTACACGGCCGCTATCGCATGCGCAAGACATAGCATGTCCTCCAAGGCGTTGACAGTTTCAAGCTTGGTAGCTGGTATGGTACTAAGTGAAAATGTAAGCCTTAGTCGTAAAAGTGCCAAAAAAGAGATTCACCCAAAGAATCAAGTCAAAGCGTCTTTCCTCTGCGGTCGACATGGATTTCGTGAACATCGGCAAGCGACCTTGATAGTGAATAAGAGACGCGCTGCAAGGTTCGCCGTTGATACGAGCAGGAATGAGATCGAGACCGCTAACGTCGAGTCTCATAGAGTCTGATGACGGAGGGAAACAGGTGACATCGACGCGTCGAAGTAACCAAACAAACAACTTGACGTCAGTCCCCGGCCATCATTCTCGACAACGACGATACCTTTGCTTCGGCATTTTGCCAAAATGCATCATAAACCTGAACGTTGAACGTTTGATTACAGGGAAAGAAAGGTGCGTTTTCCACTTTGAAATGTTGACCATTCGGTATTCAGTGCTGCCACTGTACATTTGGGATTCAAAACTGCCATTCAAGAACTGACGAGACCCGAAGCCTATCGTCGATAAAAAGACGGACTGGGCACGACCGCAGAGGGCATGCTGGAAGAACATGTGGAGCTCATGCGTAGAAGGCCGGTTGGGATATATGGACAAAGAGAACTCTAGGGGCCGACACCATACTCAGTCATTGCGTTGAACGCCGAGCGAGCAACTGTGTCCCGGGCCTGCTAGGTGTGCATGTGAGTAGCAATATGCCTCCAGTTACATGTCCGACTTAACGCCGACTTCCAGCAGGCCTTCCTCCGCGTGCGCTTGTCCCAGTGTCCATACTAACGCCGGTATTCAAGACCACAGAGCATTTATGGGGAGGAGCGCTATATCCTTCCACCGTCGAGGTCTACTCATAATTGAACACTTCTCATCTTGCTTTGACGGTCCTTACGAAATTTTACGGTGTGGCTGGATCGGTCATATCTATAATCTTCGCTTTTTGCTTCAGTCGATGCTTTACCGGTGTTTTGCTCTTGACCTGGTTCTCAGGAGATTTCATGGTTATAACACCTCGTACCCTTGCACTTTTTCTGCTATTATTGCACTGATCAATACGCATGGTTTTTTTATGAAGTCTGTGTCTGCTTGTTTTTAACTTGAGCTGTCCGGATTGGCAGAAAGGAAGAGACTGGTACTACTAGAACAACTTCCACTACCGGTGCTCCTGCTACTTAATCTCGTCGCTGACATTCCTTCAAGATTTCACGGCAGCACAAAAGTTCCTGACGCCTGACCGTTCCAAATCTGCATTGGAAGGCTGCCAGCCGTCTTCGATTGGTGTACGAATTGAACGTTCAGGTATATGACGGGTGATGTAGAATCATTGTAGGTTCGTGAGCAGAGCGGCTCGTTCGCTTGTATGCCAATGCTAACACTTTGTCTTATTAGGCCTCGCCAGATCATTGTCTATTGAGTCCCTGGTTTCGCGGTACGTTCTTCCTCGTCCTCCATTGTATGTCAAGCCAAAGCTTTCGCAGATAATAACTGTGACAAAAGGTTCCTAGCGGGAAACGTACTGGGGTGCCCCGTTTCGTAAAGAATATGACTTGAAACATAAGTATCATGTCAGCGGCGTTATAGCTACCGGCTATACTTGTGTAAAGCGAGCGATCTCAATCTCGGGGGTTAACAAGATCAATTCAGTAGGGATTTTCCCTGAACCCAGCAGAACTCGGATCTACTCGGATCTTCCACGCATGCAATGATCCATCGCTTCATCGTTTCTCACCAAGGGCTTACGGCAATTGTGAAATGATTGTTTAGAGTAACCCTGTCCAGCGAGACTTCCATACACGTGTCAGCCTTGCTTTCCCTTCGTACCACCATGTCTGCGGAAGTTAGCACCAAGAAAACCGTGGCCAATGAAGAAAGGTCAGCCTCGCTTTCATTGTTTCTTCCTTAATTTCTGTGCTTACATGTCCTCGCTCTAGTCGGATCCTTTTCATTCATGGTTCGTGTCGTCGACATTTGAATATTTGGTCCATCTTTAATGTGCTATATCATAGAGGCCGAAATCGTTAAGATCGCGCCGACAAACGAGTCGAGGTTCCGCTTGAAAATTGTTGCTGGCAACAAGAAGCAAAAAACAGCAGTAATCAAGATTGATAAAGTCGGTGTCTTGCCGAAGTGGTCCGTAAATATCAGCTTGTGAGTAGCATATGCGCCCGTTTCATCTTGGTGGCTATCTCATAATCACACAAGGGACGTCAACCCACAAACCCGGGTTTTATGGGAGCTTTACGGTCGTCGATGGTCAGTGATGTCGCGTTTCAAGGCCCTTGGCAGCGTTGAGAAGACACTCGGAGACTTCTTTGAAGAGGGTATTGCGAGTGCGTGCTGTATTTCATGCTTTGCTCTAAGGTATGCTCATTTTTTCTGTAGGCGCTGATATACATCTATCCAACGGATCTTCTGACGTCGCAGTTCTCAAAGTCTCTGTCCAGTTGGATACCCCCATGAAAGTCGCGACAAAGGTCGTCCAGAGCGGCGCGGAACCTTCACAAACCCTCAAATTGTTAGATAACGGTAAAACCTTTAAGCAGGTGTTCGAAGCCGTTAAACAGACGATTGATACTCTCGCAGGGGTAGGTGACATTCCACAAGTCAATTTATATTGCTTGACGACTCTCCAAAGGCGCACCCCGCGGCTACCATTGCTTGGGGATTTTTATCTATTGGATTTGAGGTGGGTATCGACGGCATTCCCAGTGCACGGATATCTTCACATTATAGATGCAGGTACTACAGAATCAGCACGATGCGGAGCAAACTGTACTTGATCTTTACGCGGACATGATATCGGTGTACGAAGAAGCCAGCAAAGATCATATCTTACAGCAACGTGATGATTTACGTGGAACCTATAGTTCTTTGTTCAAGCAGACCATTGAGTGTGCCATTTTCATTGAAGGCTACGCAAAGAAGAGTGGGATAGGTAGGTATCCTTTTTGAACCACAACCATCTTATGATATCTCACGATTTTTCCAGGGCGTCTTTTCACGATGGACATATCGGGCCAAGCTGAAAAATTCCGTCAGGCCTTCGCTGACTTGAAGGACCAGCTGACCAGGGGATTCGCAAGGGAATCAGCCATCGTCACCCTCGGTGTCCAGGAACTCGTAAATGTTCAGAGTGCGTCGTTCTTTAGCTGCAATTCCTTGTGAGAGCTAACCGAGGTTGACACTTAGTCATGAGAGATCGACTACGAGATCTCCAACCACCCGAAGAATTGGGCCCAAAGTCGAGTTGTACACAAGGGACACGTGTCGAGACAATCAACACGATGGTCTCGTGGATTGCCAAGCGTAACGGCGAGATGATGTGGTGCAAAGGATTGGCGGGGACAGGAAAGAGTTCCTTGATGGGAACTCTCCACGACTTACTCACTGCGGATATCGGAGGACGCAGTCGGCTTGCGGGATTTGTTCGCTATGACCACATCCAGTATTCGAATGCTAGCAAGCTAATCACCAGCATCGCATATGCCTTGGGAACGTTCGACGTGCGCATCGGAATGACTATCTCCAAAGTTATCGAGACATCGCGATCGGTGATGACCATGACAGACCTGTCGGCTCAGTTTCGGCTTCTACTTCGTGGCCCGCTTGAACGTGTCCCTGATCTTGTTGATGAAGGTCCCCTGGTAGTCATCATTGATGGGCTGGATGAGTGTAACCCATCCAGTGAATTGTTGGCTGTACTTGCTGAGGGATTTGGTCCAAAACTTCCGTTTATACGCCTCATTGTTTCCAGCCGACCGGTTCATCGCATAGCTACGGCGTTCGAGGGACACGACCGCATATACCCACTCCATTTGGATACTTCCTCGAAGAGTGTCAACCGTGATATTCAGTTCTACTTGGAGCGACAGTTTGCCACTATACGTGATGTTGCATTTCAGGAGAGGTGTAAAGAGCTGGATGCCGTCAATGAACTTTCTGCACGTGCGAGTGGTTTATTCATTTGGGCAGCGACTGCTGCAAAATTTGTCCATGCATTTCCAGGGATATCGAGGCTGCATGCTCTCCTAGACACCGAAATCCCTAGTGACGCTGCCGAGGCTCTAACAACCTTATACCGCACCGCTCTGGATACTCTCGTGTCTGAGCCAGGTGTCAATGCAGATATTAGGAAGTATGTGCGAACTGTTCTAGGCGCTGTGTTGGTGACCCAGACACCTCCGGGGATGACAGAGGATGTCCTTGATAATGTTGTCCTACTAGGCGAAGGCAGCCCTCTTTCACGTCACATTGTGTCGATGTTAGGAAGTGTACTCAGTCCCGAAACTAAAGACTCGCCCATCCGACTCATACACAAATCCCTTGACGATTTCTTGCATGATCAGAGCCGATGTGGGGATGAATGGTTCATTGATGTCGCTCTGCACCGCAAGGCAATAACTGAGCAGTGTCGGGTTGCATCGAAATTATTTCTGAAGACATGGTCTTCCAAAAGTGATACGGACTTTGGAGCAGTACCGGCATACATTTCCAAATATGCATTGTTTGGAGTGTTCTGGTATTCCGCTTTTGACAAGAGTGACTTTGAACTATTCACTTCGTTTTTCCACCGCTACTTTCATCCATGGTTGGATGTTATTGTCATGGATGACAACTTTCTCTATTTTGAAATTACGAACACGATCTGTCGACAACATGGGCTAACACGCATGCGATTCCAAGTTGACATCCGTGATTCGGACACTATCCACCGCGTCCTTCAATGTTCTACTACTTTTTACTCTCACCTTCATTCTCAAAAAGAGAGCCCCCTTGCTGGAAAGGTTGTGCTTGAGTGTATGAAACTCAAAAGTACAGGATTTTTCTCTTGGGAGCCTACTGGCGATAACCTGAACATCGATGGTGTAATTTTGGTTGATGCTGATAGGGTGACAGAATATGGATTCAAATTTGTCAATACCACACCGGTGCCTCTTTATATTTCAATGTTCATTTTTAATGTTAGTACTTTGAACATTGGTACGTAGTCCTGTCCATCTTCACTCCTTGCTCTACTGACCAGAGCCTGCCTTTTTTAGATGAAGTCTATCAACCGAGTGAGGAAGGTGCCCCCCTCCCCTCTGGAGAATCATTGACCATTGGGTACGGCATCAAGCGGTTGGCCATTCCATTGAGTTTCAATGTAACAGAGGAAGAAGTTGTCGATGTTGGCTTCTTGAAGCTTTTCTTCTCAACAGAATATCTAGACCTGTCGGCGATCCCCCAAGAGTCACCTTTCAAAGGCTATCGCCAGAGTGCTCCACCTTCAGTGTGGAAGATACCTTCCTCATATCATACAACATGTGTTCCAATTGTTCAGAAATGGGTAGTTGGTGCCTCGCGAGCTGTCGGAGGCAGGTTACCGTTCTGAGTTGCCAGGGCGGCTAGTATGATTTCCGTTTTGTTGATTTGACATTGTTACCAAGTTCACTCAGCAGTAGTATGTACTATACCTGGTGTATCCCGTAGTCCATTATTCTTATCAAAGGTCGGCTTCCTTCGATAGGAACTCGACCTTTGTCTTTGGCACTAGCCAAAATCCGAACATAGCTCTCTCGAGGACCTGTCTTTCTGTACTTCGTTTGCATCCGAGCCTGCAACTATGAAAGTAGTCGAGTCTCGTCGAGGGTCTACTTTAACAGAATCTTATTTGATTTATCAGTCGAACCCCACCCTCGAAAATAAGAGGTTACGCTCCCGTTTCAACCATATCCGGCTCTTACATCTTGGTCGAGGATGTCTAGAGCTATAACGTCCACCCTACATCACGACGGAAAGAGATCTCAAGTTCATCGTATGTACACGCGGGTTACTTCATGGACACATCAGTTATCCATAGATGATTTATGCGAGCAGCGCACTCTTGGAGGGGTACATACGTGCCGTTCATGGATAAATGTACACACATCATTCTGGTGAAGGGAAGACTGCTGACGCTTACTGCTGTCAGACAATAATGAGGGTGTGAAGGCATTAACCAGTGATGACGCGGATAGTGATTTTGACGAGGACGATGGCGATCAGGATACGATGGACGTCAACGCTACACTGATGACAGATAAATCCACCTTCTGCTTGATGCGTAATTATTGACTAAGTATCAGAACCATTGTGGTCAGATTTTGATCGCCAAGACCTTGACAAGGAGGAACCATATTCATCAAACCCCTCGGCTATATGGAGTGAGCGTAGTAGCGACGTAGACAATGATGGCCGGTAGAGCTACGTCCCCGGCTCGTCTTCCCTCCTGCATAACCAAACATTTGTAGTA
Source organism: Armillaria cepistipes (assembly GCA_900157415.1). Lineage (NCBI taxonomy): Eukaryota > Fungi > Basidiomycota > Agaricomycetes > Agaricales > Physalacriaceae > Armillaria > Armillaria cepistipes. The sequence goes on from FTRY01000005.1 coordinate 3,099,067, forward strand.
AACCCAAAAGTTAAAACGAGGAAATTTGTGCTGAGCGCAATAACAGCTTGCCATTCGAGGTGATTCTAAAATAAGGCTTGCGAGCAAGAATGAGACCGCTACCGTAACTTTGTTTTATTGGAGTAGGCTGGCCATCGACGCGTCAAACTGTCCGTGCTTGAAGCAAACAGGCAATCGTCATTCCACATATCTGCCAGTTCGACCGAGCTGACCTCTCCTTGATTTCGCGGCATCTCACTGGCCATCACCTCGCAGGAAAATGACAAGCGTTGAGCATTTGACAATCGAAAAAAAGCTGGTGAAGATCAAGGTTAATTATCGTTCAAACATCAATGTTGACCTCTACTCACAGGATGCTCTGACATCGCCCTGAGGCATGAGAGAGTCTTGAAGATGTCGCTGAACGAATAAAGGGAGATAGAATATACGAGTATGACCGTGGAACAGGAGTCCTTCAAGTCGCTTTATTTGACTCGATGCCAACTCGATGCGGGTGAGCCAAGCCTAACATACGATTTTGGTCATCAACGCTCACCTATCTCGCGACCCATCATCTCAACATCATCTGCACCAGATGTCGACTACATACCCTTGTCAGGATAATTCCTATGCTGGAGTTCGATCTTCCTCCGAAAAAAAGGACGCGTATTATATGGATCCGGGCTATACGAAGACCGTAGAGTGCCAGCATGAACTGTGGAGGTTCTACAGTTGAAGAGTGTTGTAAAACGGGGGATCAGTTCATTCCCAGTAATATTAGTGTTGTGAAAGGCCAGGCTGGGCCGGGCTTTTGAGGCTCAGGCCGGGCTTGAGCAGGCTCAGGCTCAGTACATTGGTGAGCCTGAACCTTGAGCCTAAGCCTTACAAGGCTCAGGCCGGGCTCAGGCTCAAGCCCGGGCTTCTGACTCAAAATATATATCGGCTCATTGGAGTCATTATATGTTAGTATCCATTCAGATATCACTTTGTGAGTCTAATATACTATGTATTGAATCACACTGAGCATCTACGAAGCCATTTTCGTTTAATTGGACTTGTCACTGTGAAGAAAACATGTCGCAATGACATCATAACCACTCTTGATCAACAACATCTTGCCTTTAGATAAGTTCTATTGTGAAAGCATGGTAAATGAAACTATCAGATAATATTGAAGTGTGTTACATTCATGAGAATTGACTTTAAGAATGAATATTAACCACCTCTCAAGCCCAAGGTGAAAGGTGCTGAACGCCTATATGAATGCAAAGTGCTACACACTAAACACCACACAAACACTCAGTAATTGCAGTTTGAAGGGAGGTATGTTATACCTAGTTACGAAGCTTTGTACTGTAGGATACAAGTTCTGGGTGCAAATAATATGATTTGTATAAAGAATATATTGTGATGTCCACTCTAAGTTCGACGTGTTACTGAACACGAACTCAAACTGATACAGAATAACTGCCTGGTGCAGGTTCTGAACTCGTGCTGGCTGCCTGGTGCAGTTTCAATACTGATACGTTGCGCCTGGTTGTGACTTAAAACGCACTGACTGGTTCTGAACTGTTTCTCGGGTCTGACTTTCTGTTTCTAGCTTAATTCTATTCACTTGCTTGTCTGTTCTTGCACACACAATGTGACCAGGTCACAATCTTTCTATTCCAGGTGAGTCTATGACTCGAAGCTCTTAACCAATAAACCTGTACTATTTGCCTGATAGCGTTCCGGGGGTCAGAAAACCTGCCTCCCTACTAGATACATGACTTGTATTTATACTATCCTACTGGTACACTATTACCAATCCTTTTTACTTACTGACTAATATGCTTGCTGACCCAGCCGGGTGAGGATAAACGCTCTACCTGGCAGACATTACCTCATCCATGGCTGCCAGGTCAATCGATCGTACTAGATCATCACCAGGTGATCAGATAACTTCCGCCGGAATGCCGGGTGATTACACTATACGAGTCACAAATCTGGAACCTCGGTCTACCGGGTAGAATATCGATCTTCTATTCAAGTGTTGGATCAGCCTGTTTTGAAGTTACCAGGTGGATGTCTTTCTTTACAATGTGCTACTTTCTTGCTGTGTCTTACTGATTGGTACAATGCAATACTGTTGTATTACCAGGAAATGTTAAATTACACACATTTTTAAAGGGTGTATGCCCGGCAGGCGTATCATCTCCCCTCAACTAAAGATCGACTGTCCCAGTCGCTTGTAAACGTGTTCTTTTTCCAGGTTGCCAGGTACACTGATTACCAGGTAGTGACTTTGCTATTTTGAGATTGTTTTCCCACCGGCACGATGGCGGCATGCATCATGGATTTCGATTGAAGTGATTCTGCTATTCTTTCAACATTCCAAAGGCACACTTCCTTGCTTCTGGTGCACGGACCCAGGGACCTTTAAATTTTGCATTGTTGAGTCTCGGTGACCATTTCTTGCTTTGCTTTCTTTCTTTCCATGTCGAGCCTCCCCGCTCCGCATTCTTACTCGTTCTCATGTCTGACCCTCATTATTTACTTCATGCTATACTCAAGAAAACACCAGCGTTATGGGATACAGAGGCCCTTGACTTGCTAAACAATCACCAGATCGCATCGCAGGTTGAAGGGGCGCATACTCTTTTGGTGAGTGACTATTTTCTTCCTGGTTTCCCTGATTTCCATAGTGACACATTCCTCAGATGACATATCGGAGTGTCTTTGCTCGTCCATATCCCGACTTCATTGAACGTTTCTTCACCACCACTTCTCGAACCATCCATGAGCTCCCGGACTGACTGGTGAAAGGCAAATGGAAGGTTTGGTTGTATGGGCCAGACATGGTCAAAGAAATTCTCAAGGTAATTATCTTTCATGGGGTTTCTTGCTTATTTTTCTAACTCATTGCTCATTCAGAACGGCTCTTTCTCCGCTAGTGACGCCAAACTTCTGAAAACGTCGCTGACTGGCCCTTCTGAACCTGAACCCCCAAAGAAACGCAAGACCCGCAATCCTTCTTTGCCAGCGCTGTCTAGCCAGGCTGGAACTTCAACGGTTAAGACCGAAAAACCCGTCCGCAAGCGTCCCAAGCAAGACCCGGCATCGTCCGCTGCCCCTTCTAAAGCTGGCTCGTCCTCTGTGCCTGTTAAAAAGTCATCTACGAAGGACCAGAAGGATATCTCTGCCACTCCTAGCAAGACTTTGGTTAAACCTCGTGGTCATAAACCTGTCAAGCCTCCCTTTGTCAAAGTTCCTACGAAGCCTCACCAGAAGGCAGTTACTCCTCCTCCCGCAATTCTCGCCGAAGATACCCATGTGGATGTGCAGGGCCAGTCACCTACTCCGGTCACAGCAGAGTATATGTTGGACCGCATCTTTACTGACTATCCGACGTTGTCAGCCTTACGTATTCCCCACAGGGTAAAGTGCTTTTCTTTGTTCTCTTTCTTCCAAGTTCTAAACCGTTATTTCTGTCTAGGACGCTGCGGGATGTACTATGTGTGCCGGGCGCCATATGCTTTGCCAGCATAAAGAGCCTTTGGCTGCATGCTCTAACTGTCGCAGTTGGGGTCACTGCTCCTGTCGGTTGTCCGCTGATGACTTGCAGGAGGTTCGTGATAACTTGCTGCCACTTGTGCAAGCCGCGCATCCCCATAAGTCTTGGTTAATTACTTGGTTTTGCTCTTTTGCTAACTCTTTTCTAGTCATTGAAATGCATGATCGCAACTTTATGGCTGCAGACCGTCAGATTTGTCTCCTCCTCGATGCCTTGCATGAGGCATACAAGATGCGCTCCACTGTGCTGTGCAATCTTCTGCAGGCGTTTTCTTCTGTCGAAGGCGGGCATGACACCGATGCCATGCTCAAGTTCGCTCATGAGTACCCTGTCGGTCATAGGCTTATGATCAACATGGGGCTCATTACGGATGAGGATGGGCTTCTTCAGAGGGTTTTCGATCCCCAGTTCCGTCACTACTATCCTCGCCCTCTCCAGTTGCATAGTGAGAAGTCGCCTGAGCCGTCGCTTCCTGCCTTCATGGTTCTCAAGGACAAGAAGAAGAAGAGGAAACACCGGAGGTCCGAGGCGCCCGAGACGGAAGTCGATCATGGCGACGAGGAAGAGCAAGCTGATGATGACAAGGTAGCGGGCGATCTAATTGATCAGCTAGTGCCTTCGCCCATTCATCCTTCCAAGGTAGCTTCCTCTGTAAGTTATCTTCCTTTTCTTAGTTTCTTGTCTCTTTGTTACTCACGCTCTCAGTCTCGCAGGGTGTAAGTTCGGTCTCAACGGATGGGCAGGGGTACGCGAGGAGCGCGTGACTCTTCGAGATATCTCAGCAGCATCGTTTGGCGCTGGGAGATGCTCGTTGGTCGCCCCTTAGCCACCAAGCCTATTTGTTGCATGATCTTCAGATGCTTGTCCTGGATTCCGAGTCGGAGTGAACAATTTTTCTTTTGATATGTTGTTACTGATGGACATCGTGAGCCGCGCAACATTTATATAAAACACTGTCTTTACAAAATGTACTTCGCATATGTTGAATGCCACACCCAAAACAGGGCCTTCTTACTTGTCGCTTTACCAAGATCCCGGTGTAAATCTCAAGTTATAGAGTCCACCTGGTACGTGCTACCAGTCATGGTTGCCTTCCAACTTTTTTGAGTCTGAGAGGACTGGGATCCCTCCTTGTAAAGTTGTTATGCCATACTAGGGTGAGGGATGTCGGTGACGATTCTTTGTGATCTGGTATCTTGATCGCGATCGAGTCAGACTGTCCCAAAATAGCTGAATTTGAAGTTTCTTGCGTTGCAGGGCTGGCCAGGCGTGGTAGAGCAAGTTGGATATAAAACCCTCTCCTTGAGATTTTGCTCTGTGTTCTACTTGTCCTCCTGAATGGTTCGCAAAGCATACTCGGAGCCTCTCGCCCTTGATACCGGGATTCCCTCAGAGCAGTTTAAGTCTCTCCTTGTTGCGGACCATTATATTCTATTTCGCCAGGCTCGCAATTGACACCCCGCCATAGTAGATATGAACACCCTGGCAACCTACTTGCAACCCGAAATCAAGTCTATCCTGGATTCCGTTCATCCTTTCCTGGTACATCCGTTCTCTTGATTTACTCTTACTTTGTCTCATTTACTTTCCAGGCAGCGCATGAATCCTACTTTCCCAAAGACAGTGATCCAACTGTTATTCGTTTCCTGGCGACGGCTACTGCGCTAGCTAACAACCTTAGCCCAGCATTTCAATCCTCTCAGTGGGATGCCTGGAAAATCAAGGATCCCACTAGGATGTTCAAGTTACTTGGGGTGCATTGTTATTTTCTCTCTGCTACCTTGTATCTAACATTCTTGGTAGCTTTTGAAGCCTAGATTTGATCCTTCGGATACTTTTCCTGGTGAAACTCATGCTCCTTCTTTACTGAGCCTTCCGCTTAAGCAAAACCGCTTCCAGGTAGCTTCTGAGCACGTCTTTCGTCAAGGTCTCTTGTTGGAATATGCGAGAGAATTCGAGCAATCCGGCATTCCAGCATGCTGAGTAAGAAATTGATTTAATAGAAATTACTAGAATAAGCGTAGTTTAGTATAAATATAGGAGGTCAATGGGCAAACTCCTCAGGAGTTTGTAACTCAAAGACTACAGGTCTAAAGCATTGTACTGAGGTATAGCCTTATTTACAACACAAACTCCTAGTACACTGCTTATCTTCTTTATCGCTCTCTACTTCTTACCACTATGGCGTCGCAGAATATCAATTCGCTACTCGGATCTGTCACGAAATTGAATGGATCAAATTACCATGATTGGAAGTTTGATCTCGGCATGATCTTACGGCATGCAGGCACATGGAAGGTCGTTTCTGAAATAACAGAGAAACCCAAGGCTTCGCAACGGAAGGAATTGGAAGAATGGGAAGCAGCAGCAGAGGATGGATTTTCGGCTATTGGTCTCACCATAGAACAGTCTCAAAAGCCATATATTAGAGATTGTACTGATGGGCCATCAGCTTGGAAAGCATTGAAGGACATTTATGAGAAGAACAGCACATCTAATAGGATCTCATTGAAGAGGAGATTCTATTCCTACCACCATGACACTACACTACCAATTACCGACTATATTAACGATATCACCTCACTTGCAACACAGCTCCGCGCTATCGGGCTCAAATTGGAAGATCAAGAGATAACTGATGTATTGATCTATTCCTTATCACCTGAATATGGAACGATCGCAACGGCATTGATGACTCGGTCTGATGCCGACTTTCTCACAGTGGCTGAAATTTCGGCAGCATTAATGGAAGAGGAAGCACGACGGAAAGATGTGGGAGATGATCGTGCAATGATGGCTCAAGGGGAAGGATCCATGGAGGAATGTTCAGGGTGCCATAAGAGAGGGCACAATATTGCTAACTGTTGGTTCAAGCAGAAGACTTGCTTCATTTGTGACAGGAGAGGTCACATAGCAATGGCTTGTCCTAAGCTCAAGGATATCAAGGCTAAAGCAGCACTAACCAAGGCCGAGCCTGAGCAGACCAATTATGGCGTTGCCGATTACAGCTTGGACTTGCCCAGCTATTAAACGACAGTTATGCATACCAAATTTAGAGAAGGAGATATATTAGGACTCGGGGTTCGGACAATGGGGCCGGAATTCGAGGGAAGTCTAGAGGACTTACATAAGGACACTAAAGGCGGAATACCGGCTTGAAGGGAAGTGTTGGAATATGCGAGAGAATTCGAGCAATCCGGCATTCCGGCATGCTGAGTAAGAAATTGATTCAATAGAAATTACTAGAATAAGCGTAGTTTAGTATAAATATAGGAGGTCAATGGGCAAACTCCTCAGGAGTTTGTAACTCAAAGACTACAGGTCTAAAGCATTGTACTGAGGTATAGCCTTATTTACAACATCTCTGTTGGGAACATTTCCAAGGTGCAGCCTCTGACGCTTGGTTTGCAAACCTCGTGCGTCAAATTCCTTTCTTTCAGATCTATGAGCTTATCTCCCAATCCAGTTGTCTTCTTCCAATACTGTAGCTCCTTCTGAAGCCAACAGCTATTTTTAGAGTACATGTACTTAGAATTTGCGCTCGCCTCCTAATTGGCTTGATGCACACCTGAATGCAAATTTGTTTACTAAGTCCAGGTGTATCTTCAAATTTAGATGCCAAGAGGTTTTCCATATATCGGCTGACTTAGCCAGATAATTGACTAAGCAGGTTGCTCCGACTTTAGGATTTATTCAGTGCCAAGCTACCTTCCTCTATCAATGGTTTCCTCCACATTTTGGCCTGAAGATTTGCCTCTTCCTTTCGCCTGGAAGGATCTTCCTTCCTTGTTACAGGTGGATCACTACCTCTTCTTGCGTTTGGCACGTACCCAGTATCCTCAAGTACTCAATTTCGACATCCTGGTTAATTGGTGTCAGCTGGACGTGGCGAATTTAATTAACCATGTGCACCCTTTCCTGGTGAGTGTTCCTGGGTACGATGTCTTTTTCTTACTAAGTCTCCAGGTAGGTTGCTCATGTCGAGTGTTTCCTGGATGACAAAGATCCCTTGGTCTTACGATTCCTTATGACAGTCACTGCGGTTGCAAGTAACTTAGGACCCTGCTTCTTTGACCAAGATTGGACTCTGTGGTTGGAGCAGGATCGTCGCCATCTGGTTATCAGTTTCCAGGTATCCGATCTCTGTCTAACCTGGTATGAGAGTCTAATTCTTCTTAGAACTTCAAAACCCCGTTTCCTGGTGACTTGCATTTTCCAGGTAGTCAGCATTTGGTAATGCAGTTAGATTCTTTGCCAAGTTCAAAGGCTATCCCGTATACCAGTGACTTGCTGTTTTTCCAGGTAGGTCTCGGCTGTTATCCGCAGGACCTGGACAAACTGCCAAGTGCGATTGCGGATGCACTTCGACTTGTAAGCTTCTTTCCTTCTACTGGGTACCTGTAACTGACTTGAAATCCTTGTTTCAGCTGTCTCGGGCGGGGGTTTATCCTATCCATCTGCCTGCGCAGTTATTCTCTAATTTCTACATCTGGCCAGACATGGATATCCCTGCTACCTAGTAGTTTCCTTGAGTTTTTCCTTGTTTCCTGGTTCTTGCGAACATTCTTCTTACTTTTTGAACTCCTTATTCTTTTCCCTTTTTCTGTTGGTACTTGGAATCAGCTGTTTCATGTCGCAGGTTGCCTGATCGTGACTTCTTTTCTGCATGCTCGGTTCATTATTACTACTGTACTGGCGTACTTTATTCAGCTTTTTATTCAGTATCAGGGTGAAATTAAATCAAAATTTTAATTTCTAAGGCCTTCACCTCTCTCCCCCCAACTAAATAAAAGCCTGTCCCAGGCTGTCCTTGATCATCCGATCACTTCCGATCAGAGTGATCGAAGCCATCAATCTTGACATGGGTATAGTAATCATGACCTCAGCCATCATGCTGTGTGAGCTTACATCTGCTTGTGTCATACACCAGTCGGTACTAGGAAAATAATAGAGATCTTTTATCTTCTATAAAAACCTGTCGCCTGGTGGATGCAGCAAATTAATACTCATTTTACATGGCGCCCGAGTCTATGCAAGTTGCTAGATTCAAGGCCGCTCTTGCTCTTCTCTGTTCACACTGCAAGAATGGAGTTTATCTTCCCACCATTCCCTCTGTTCTGCCAACTCTCAAAGATGGCACTCCAGATTTCGATGCGGTCCTGGTTATTGACAAGGAGAACCTTCGGTTCCTAGAAGGAGTTGTGCGTGTTCGAAGGATTTTAGCCCTTTCTATACTAAATAATATCCTAGATGCCTCTTTTTGATAACAAGGAGCACTTCATGCAGGCGTACCAGGAAGAACCATCGCTTCTCCGTGAAGGAGCTTTCGGTGCCCAGCGGGATTGTCAAAACAGGAAGCTCCTGCTTGAAATCCTTCATGGCTCTAAAGCTCCCGAGAACTCGACGTTTCCTGGTCGCGCTACTGGGTGGATCCATTCTGACCGGGAAGAGAAGCAGGCTGCAGCGAATGCCCAAGCTATTGCTGTTTCTCCTGCTTCTAAACCAGCTGCGCCAACTCCAGTGTGTCGCTTATTTCTATTGTCTTTTCCTGGCTAAACTCGTGTATTCTTTCTGTAGCTTCCCAAGATCAAGAAGATGCCGAAGACCGTCAAATCCAAAGCTACGGTTGGCCTTGATACTGACCCGGAGACTATCCTTATTGACAAGGATGTCAAGATGAAAGCCACAGAGGAAAGTATGGTTGTTGACTTGGATAGTGACAAATCTGACAGTGTATGTAGCCTGAACTTAGTACAGACCGTATTGTTCAACTTGCTTTTGGTATTTCACAGATGAGCGTCAAAAAGGATGCACCTGGTGAGTCTCTTGGTTATTCTATAGCACCCGGCTAGACTCTCAAATCTTTCTTTCCATAGCTAAAGGTGCTACTTGAGGCCGGACTACTCGCAAACGTCATGGTCGGGTCTCTAAGCGCACTGCCACTCATTCTCCCACTCCTGTCGCAGTAAGCCTTCCTTTCTTATTTTCCAGGAAGTTGTGCTGAATACTTGGTAGCGAACTACCGATCCTGCACAATGCGATTCTTGTGGGAAGGAGTCTCATGGTCTTTCCTTGTGTACTACGGTAATTGTACTTCCTTATTGCGACATACCAGGGCTTACCAAAAGTGACCCTATGTATCACAAGGCAATCGATGTATTGGAGAAACAAGACAGGATCCTTGCGGAAAGAAGTAACAAGTGTATCCGTGCTGATATTGCTCTTATGGCTCGTGGTGGAGACCTTGGAGACAATCAACTTGTGTTTCCTATCGCTGGTGAGTCTTCCAGGTATCAAACCTTGTTCCGGGTTGCTGACTTCTGTTGGTACAGCCTGGGCAAATCAATTCCAACTTCAGTCGAAGTACGAGTCCATTCAGGATGCTCTTAAACTTCTTTCTGTGGAGCACGTTCAAGATGGAACTCTTGCGAGTTTCCAGCTTCATAAACGCTGACTCGACGCCGAGTTAGAGTTGCTTGTTCACTGCCTGGAAGCTACTGTCGTAGCTTACAAGTTTTGTGATCAACAGCTGAATCTAGTTATGGCTGAGATAGACCACCTCTGTCCTGATATGTAGGGAGAAATTAGAATCTAATTTCTACTTGCCTTCATACTGTTCTTACTATATGCTTTTCTTTCTTAGTAGACACCATCCGGACGACTTCAATCGTGCCGTAGATAGCTTTCGATCGAGTGCCTTTGCATTCTCGGCTCGCACGTAGACTTATGAATATATGCTTAAACCCTGTTATGCTCCCTTTACTTCGAGAAGGGGATCCAAAGACTCATAGTCGTCATATTCTGGGTGAGAATAAGTGAAGTCGTCTGGTACCTCCTCCACTGGTTCTGGAGAGTTCTCTAACCAGTCTAAACTTTCTTTCGACATGTCTAGGAGAGCTTCAAGCTTATCTGGCAGGTCGATCTTTTTCCTGGCCATGTAAGGAATGACCCAGAAAGCAGCCACCTTGAATCCCCAGGTGCTACCGTTCATTTCGGCTACAATGTACGATCCTCCTTTTGTGCGTCTCACAACCATGACTGGCCCCAAATATCTGGGCCGCATTTTTCCTCCAATGGCCTTCTCAATGGCAGTGTTTCGTACTAATATGAGGCTGCCAGGTTTGAAGTTCAATTGCTTAATGGTTGCAGCGTGCATGCGAGCGTACTTCAGTGTTTCTCAGACCTTTATTTCGTGTAACTTGCTGCGTAACTGGGCGACATCTGACGAGTGCTTTGCCAAAGCGTGAGCCCGGTAACCAATCACTTCTTCAGTAGTGAGCATGCGACCAGGGTATTTTACTAACCAGGTCGCTTCTACAATATCCAAAGGAAGTACCGGGTGCATGCCTGTTACTGCAAAGAAGGGTGAGCAACCCATTCTTCGTCTCGTTGTTACTCTATCTGACCACATTATGTGTGGAAAATACAAGGCCCACTTAGAGGCGACACCATTGCATGCCTTATACAGTGCCTGGCGAACGTCTAAGTGCAGTCTCTCGATTTTTCCATTTGCCTGGGAATTGTATCCAGAGATTTGAATACCTCAGATGCCATAGGTGGCTTCCAGGTAGGCTATTGCTTTGAGGAAGGGAGGTCCATTGTCAGTTATGATTAATGACACGCATCCCCATCGACAGAACACTTCATGGAATAGCCAATCTCCGATTGCTTTTCCTGTCTCAGTTCAACATTTTTCCTTCCATCCAACTGGTCAACACACACCTCCCATGTACAATGTACCAATATCCCGATGATACAGGCATGTGCATTGTATCTACATGGATTACTTGGAATATTGATGGAGTGTGGGTTACCATGGGTGGGATCTGAACTTTCAACATTTGACGTTTCTGGCAAATCTCACAAGTTTTCACGTACCAGGCTACATCTCGTTCTAACTCAGGCCACCAGAACCTTTGCTTAATTAGTTCTGTGGTCGCATAGACTCCTTGATGACCCAGGTAATCGTGGCTCAATTTCATGATATGCACCCGTCTCGACTTCTCGATTACTAACTTGTGTTCTCCTTCCAAGCTCTTGCGATATACCCACCCGTTTTCTTTGAAGAAGTGCATTGCAAATCTTACAAAGTTGTGGACTTGCGCATCTGCCAGGTTGGTCGGTTTCTCAAGTGGATTGTCGAGCCAGGCTGATACCAGAGCTAGCCATTCGTCCATTTCTTTGCCAATCTTTCCTCTATGTTCCTCGGAATACTCTTCAGTCTCAGTGAATTCCTCTGCCTCTGGTAGTATAGGTGCGCCATATAAAACGCTCGCTACTTGTCCTTTGTTCTCAGCTAGGAAACTTCGATCTGTCTCGAGATCTACCAGCGCCTTGGTTATGGTAACATAACCATGCCTGGTATCAATTCAGTCAGAGAATTCTTCGAACTCTAATGGTACTGGTTCTTGACTAGCGTCATACTCCAGTGGGTCGTGCTCTACTTCCAGGTCTTCCTCAAGCTGTCCATATTCGTCGTCCCCTGGTTGAAAATCCCTCCGGGAAAGTCCATCTGGTCCATGGACTTTACCAGGTACGTGTACTAACTTGAAATGAAACAGAAGTATAGCCTCTATCCATCTGTTTATTGCTGCATTAGGCACACTATCTGGGTTTCTCAACATGCCTAAGATGTACTTAGCATCGGTTTCTACTATCAAGTTTCTTGATCCCCATACCCAATTCTTGCAAGCTATCAAGGCCAGGTGTAGCCCGTACAATTCTCTCTTTGGTTGAGAGAAGTTTGCTTCGTGTTCATTTAAGGTGATGGAGCCAAACCGACAGTAATACCTTGTCTTAGGATTCTCAGGGTCAGATTGACATATGTAGAATCCTACTGCTCGCCAGGAAGTGTCGACGCACAAGATGATCGGCCAATCATAATTTACTGATCGTAGGGCCAGACTCTTGGCTAAAGTATCTTTCAAGGCTTGCATTGATTCTTCTTGGTCTAGTCCCCATTGGAATGGTACTTTCAACCTGGTAAGATTAGTTAACGGCTCAGCGAGCTTAGAGTAATCTTTAATAAACATGCGGCATGTTCCACATGTTCCCAAGAAGGCTCGTACGTCTCCAAGTTCTTTACAGGGTCCCCAGTTGAGGATGACTTTCATGCGTTCTGTTTCTGGTTTCCTTCCTTCGTAAGTACATTGATGTCCTACTACAATAATTTCCGAGGCACAGAGAACCGCTTTCAGCCCAGAGAAGGTTCCTCCACTATACTTCATCCTTTGAACGATGCGGTTGAGAACTTGGAAATGCTCCCAGACAAATCTGTGGATCCCCTGGTTCTCAGGTATAGTTTCATATCCTCCTCCTGGTAACTCGTACCTGGTCTCTGGTCCTCTTACTGGAACATCATCAATGTATGGCCTGGTGAAATGTGGAATCTCATCTTGCAAAATGTAAGTTACATTGTCGTGGAATATGGGTACTGAGTTGGTCCAGCCCATTGGCAAAGTAACCAGGCGCAGTGCTCCAAACGGTGTTTGGAAAGTGGTAAGGTCTCAGGATGATTCTGCTAAGGATCTTTCATCATATCCTACGGATAAATCCAGGATTCCCCCACAAGCTCTGCCTGAAAAATGCACTGCTAATTCTTCCATTGCCAGGGGAAGGCCAGAATGTGCAATTGTAACCGCATTCAACAGTTCCAGGCTATGCACTAGCCACAAACTCTTCCCATCTTTCTTCAATACACAAAACCACCTAGAACGGTATGATGAATTAGAAGGTTCGTATACTCCCGTGTCTATCTTGGTTTTGATTATCTTGCATACATCTTGGTATATCGGAGCTGGGATTGGAATATTCTTAAGTACCCAGGGCATATGCGGAATCACTGGGATGTCTACTGGCAGAAAGAAGTCTTCCCGGAAATGTCCTTGTTCCGAGTCATCCCAGGCGAACCCTTCATTCTGTAGCATCATAAAATGGTGTATCAACTTACATTCCTCAGCCCATAAGAAATCTTCCCCATGTATCTCATCAATCTTAAGCTTTCGACCAAGAGAATACCTTCCAGTTGGTTCAAAATCTTCTGGGTAAGGTGATAATTCAGGTATCCCTTCTAGCGGATCTCCTTTAATATCATGGACGATTCTAAAGTTGGAAGGTAGTGTTGTCAGCACTGGCTTGGTTTTCAAGGCCACCGGTTTATATTCCTTGGTTACAAGAACCACCTCTCATTGCCAGGTATCGTTACCAACATTCGAGGGTGTGTCATACAACTCTTCCAGGTCAAACTCAGTTTTACCTGGTTGCCTTCCATGGTTTTCTCTTTGATTCGTCGCTTCAATGTCAAAGATGGGCAAGGTTTCCCTTACTTCTTGTACTAGGATGCCCGTTCTTCCGCTTGGCTTATTACCAAGGTACTTCTGGGTGTAAAATGTGCTAATAAGTGACCCGGCCAGCGGATCTTCTGTTACTTGCTGACTTGCGCTGAGATAGAAATCTCTGATATTCATCCTGGTGAATGAGCCCTGTTTGCCTGGAGGCCCAGCGTAACTTTCAATAACGAAGTTACCCTCCTTATTCTGTGTGAGAATGACTGCTAGCTCTCCTTGATCTGGGATCAGATCTTCAAGCTCTGAAAACCCATCGCAGGCTCTCTCTGGAGTACCGCTGGAGCTTGTCCTCTTGGATAAGTATGTACCAGGGTCCGTTTCTTGGTATTGGGATCCGTAAGAATCATTGTTTGGTCACCGTCTGATGAGTTCTTTACTTCGCTCGAAGTTAAAGTATCAAATGGTCTTCCAAGCAATAAGTCATATGCCGGATTGGCTAATACATGGACTTGCAGGTACATGGTGACTTCTCCGAACAAGAAAGCCACATTCTTCACTAGTCCCAGGGACTTCTCAACTCCTCTGTTCGCACTTTCCATTAAAATATAGATATCTGGGTCATATTCCCATCCCATCTGCTTAGCCAGGTTAGCTGAACATGATATGATTTGTGACCCAGAGTTGCAAAGACACTCTAATTTCTTCCTTCCCGAGACCAACGGGTAGACTGATCTCAAAGACTGCGATGATGATGCTACTACTACTACCGTTCTGGCCTTCTCACCTTCTGGGATAGATTCCAAGTATTGGACAATCGGATCACTGATAATAGTTGACCCTTCTGGGACAAGACCTTGTCGCATTGTAGTTACATAGAAGCTGCATTTGACTGGTAAGTCTTCAATTCTGATACAGTTTTCTAGACCAGGTTCCAATATATTGGCAACCGATCCCAGAGGTACTCGAGGTTCTTCTGTTTCCTTATTATCTTCAGCGTCCGTGACATCCTCCAGAAGTACTTTACTGGTAGGAATCCATTTAGGTGTGACATAGGTCTTCATCTTTTGCCTGGCACCGGGTGACAATGCCAACCAATGTTCAGCAGTAAGGGTAACGGGAGCCTTCATCATTTGGTCCCAGACTTCCTTCTCTAAGTCGCCTGATTGCGCTTCTACTTTCTTTCTGTAAGCTGGTTCTTTCTTAACTTCACCTGGTAAGACAGAGAATTTCTCAACTCGTCCCAGAGAGGGGAGTAATGTCACGTCAGGTACTGCAGCGTATGGATTTTCAGGTTCAAGGTAACCATCATTCCCGGTGGTCGAGATTACTGGGGGACGTGATCGAGACCGATCACCCATGTCTTGATCGCCAGGTACAAGGTTTTCATCATTATCACTACTATTACTAGGGGTATATTTGCTTTGCAATTTTGGGTGTGATCGCCAGTTCTCCGCTTCTGCTCCTCGCTTTTGGTTTTGGTTTACGTCCTCTGGTGAAGAGTCACCTAGCCCGGTCACCACCGCAGCCTTTTTATGGTGCTCTCCTGCCTTCATTGAATGTTTACGAAAATCCTGGGTATCTTGCAAAGATTCATTAGCCTGGCTAGCCTCTTGCCGTCATTGGCCTCTGGTTTTCACAACAGATTCCCATTGTGGTCCTTCCAGGTACTGATCAACTTTCTCCAGTGCCATGTGCGAGGTCTGTTGTACCAACTTCTCGAGCATGTTCTTCAAGTAGCTGATATCCTCTTTCTCTTCTGCTATTTGGTGAGACATAATGTACTGAGGCACTGGGCCCGACAATTGCGGGGCCATGATATAGGTCTGTCCAACAGTGTTAGATCCAGAAGCCTTGCGCGTTTCGTAATAATGCTGAATCCTTGCTCTTGGGCTCATCCTGGCAGGTTCTTTCGGTGGAGGATTTCCATCCCATAACCTGTACATATTCTGTGTTCCCAGTACATGAACTAGTTCCCCAGTAGTAATCATCTCTAGTTTGTAGGGACAATCTACCTGGAAGTGTCCAAGCGTCTCACAAAAATGACAGTTACCAGGTGCGTTACTGCCATACTGCCTATGAGTACTTTGGACGGGCGCAGATTGAGTCACCTGTGGTTGGGTCTTAATCTGTGCCAACATCTTGTGTAACTCCTCATCTCTCTTGCTTTGTGACGAAACACTCGTCTCTAGTAACTTCACAATGAGCCTGTTACTATCAGCCATCGTTGCCAGGAAGCTATTCACTTCGTCTGGTAATTCAGCTGTAGCAGGTTCCTTCTTGTAAGTTACCATGCCTCTGTTTGATGGAATGCTTGGAGCTTCAGCCTTGGAGGTACTATCCATAGCTGGCAACGAACTATCAAATAATTCATTGTAGACTGCGCCAGGTCCCTTCAATACCCATGTTCCAGCATTGAACATGTCTTCTAAGTCCCAGGGATCATGTGCATTTCTCGCCGGGTTAGTCGCAGTTGCCGCAGCCACTGGTTGACTACTCAGACAATCCTTCATACGCTTCCACAAGATTTCCTTTTCGAAAGGCGAGATAAACAATTTTACCAGGTCCAAGTTCGACATTAATTTTTCTTTAATGACTGGCTTACTTTTGGCCTGGAACTCTCGATGATAATTCAGGTAATCGGCAGAGTCCATGATACCTTCTCTCTTGTACTTGTTGGCTACTTTAAGAAGCCCTTTATGTGCATCTTCGTCATCTTCTGCGGCACCATCATAGCTGTGCATGACTTCGTCCTTAAATTCTTTCCAGGTTTTCCCAGCGTCAAATGTAGGGAAAGCTCTCCACTGATCTTCGATGTCCATATCGGTGTAGCGTACAGCCCAGTCTTTCTTCTCATCATCCGTGGATGCTCCTTCATGGGTCTTAAACATTCCTTCTAAGATTCTGAAATGTTTTTGGATTGCCCGGGGATTCGAAGTTTCTAGCTTGGGTGCATCTCTCGATGACTCCATCAGCATCTGTCGCTTTGCAGCCATGGTTAATGTCTGCGGGGGTGTGTGATTCTGTTGAGGTTGCGAGTTCGAGTTTGAACTAAAGTTGGATACTGGCCTAGCGCTACCAGGAAAAGTTGAACTCGATGGGGTAGGTTCCGGGGAGGCGTTGTGCAATTCTCTTTCGATCCTTGCGCATTCCAAAGCTGCTTCAGCAATGTTCGCTTCAATCTCAGCTTCTATGTCCCAAGGTTCCGTTCTTATTCTTTTCCGTGTTACAAGTGGGACTATACCAGCTGCTACTTCAGTTTCATGGAGTGCTCTACACTCAGCTGCCTCTTGTTCTGCTCTATGCTTTCATGCTTCTCGTGCAGCTCGCCGCAATGATTGGGCACTATTCGGATCGGGTTGAAGACGGGAATCGTCTTCCAGGTTGTAGAACTGTTACGTTCAATACAAAGTTTCAAATCTAGATGTAAACCCCCCCTCGCAGTGGGCTCCAGATGAAAGGTGCTGAGTGCCTATATGAATGCAAAGTGCTACACACTAAACACCACACAAACACTCAGTAATTGCGGTTCAAAGGGAGGTATGTTATACCTAGTTATGAAGCTTTGTACTGTAGGATACAAGTTCCGGGTGCAAATAATATGATTTGCATAAAGAATATATTGCAATGTCCACTCTAAGTTCGATGTGTTACTGAACACGAACTCAAACTGATACAGAATAACTGCCTGGTGCAGGTTCTGAACTCGTGCTGGCTGCCTGGTGCAGTTTCAATACTGATATGTTGCGCCTGGTTGCGACTTAAAATGCACTGACTGGTTCTGAACTGTTTCTCGGGTCTGACTTTCTGTTTCTAGCTTAATTCTGTTCGCTTGCTTGTCTGTTCTTGCACACATGACATGACCAGGTCACAATCTTTCTATTCCAGGTGAGTCTATGACTCGAAGCTCTTAACCAATAAACCTGTACTATTTGCCTGGTAGTGTTCCGGGGGTCAGAAAACCTGCCTCCCTACTAGATACATGACCTGTATTTATACTATCCTACTGGTACACTATTACCAATCCTTTTTACTTACTGACTAATATGCTTGCTGACCCAGCCGGGTGAGGATAAACGCTCTACCTGGCAGACATTACCTCATCCACGGCTGCCAGGTCAATCGATCGTACTAGATCATCACCAGGTGATCAGATAACTTCCACCGGAATGCCGGGTGATTACACTATACAAG
Source organism: Armillaria cepistipes (assembly GCA_900157415.1). Lineage (NCBI taxonomy): Eukaryota > Fungi > Basidiomycota > Agaricomycetes > Agaricales > Physalacriaceae > Armillaria > Armillaria cepistipes. Next base: position 3,117,076 of record FTRY01000005.1, read on the forward strand.
TCACAAATCTGGAACCTCGGTCTACCGGGTAGAATACCGATCTTCTATTCAAGTGTTGGATCAGCCTGTTTTGAAGTTACCAGGTGGATGTCTTTCTTTACAATGTGCTACTTTCTTGCTGTGTCTTACTGATTGGTACAATGCAATACTGTTGTATTGCCAGGAAATGTTAAATTACACACATTTTTAAAGGGTGTATGCCCGGCAGGCGTATGAAAGGCTTCGGCCTAGGGCTTAAGGCTTTCCTTAAGCAAAGCCTCAGCCTGAGCCTTGAGCAAGCCTTACTAGCAGGCCGGGCTTTTCAGGGCTGGGTCAGGCTGAGCTGGGTCGGGCTTAAGGCTTGAAGCCTGGCCTTTCACAACACTACAGGCCAGTATGTACATGCATGGTGTCGAGCCAATAGTATTGCGCTTGGCTGAGCTTTGCAAATGCATGAGGATGTACGCTACAGTACCTACTTTTATACTAAATGCTATTTTACTAGAACTTTCTATACTTTTCCTACTTCTTCTTCCTTAATAAGCAAGATCGGCATGATGCCGGATTGCCATATTCCAACAAAGAGGGTTGAATATTGGAGCATGATGGGGCTGAATTCTGAACTTTTTGGTGACTTTGAGCTTCAAAGGTTATATATGGCATACTCACTCCTTTTGACATAGCAAACCACCATTTCTCGCAGAGTAAATATCTGCATCGAGTCATTGACACCTAGTGGTCCTAACGGAATCAAATTAGACTGTCATGGTGCCTCAAGAAGTTTCTTGAAAGGGTCGCTCTTGAACAAGATGGCAATGCAAGACTGCCGATACTACATTGTTGGTAACAGGAAACAGAAGTATAAGCTTAGTTTCTCTTGATGAAATGGTCACTGACATGACAGCGTTGATAGTTCTATGTGTTGCTCTGTGGGCAGTCCTTTGCCAAGGGGGTGCCAGAATGTTGGCCCGGAACACTGGGTAGGGAGGGAGGGTCAAATGCTGGTCATGAAAAATTTTATATAACCCCTCAAATTTTCGATATTTTCCTGTACAAGTTGACATAAAATGGCCTGTGGATGTTTACTTTATTAAATTCTTTGTTGTCTCAAGCAATTTAGCCTTAGAACAGTGATAACCAACCAATATTACGAGTCCGAGTGAAACGAGGATTCGTCCTTATGCGCTGCATTTTGATCTAGGACCCTTACTTTTAAGTTTTACATTAGAATTAAATAGGACCAAACAAAGGCCTTTTATAGACAGTTACCATTCAGAATATTCATTGTGCTGAATAAACTAGAAGACAGCCATTTTGTTCATGTGTATGGTATATAGAATGTATCAAAGGACATATCTCACTAAATACTTGGGCTTCGGAATGGGAGAATAGAGTTGGGGATGCATGTCGAGGGTACATTACGCTAGCCACGGTCCGATGTACTGAGTACCGGTTGAGTGGCTGTGCCGCTCTTTCTTACCTTTGACCACCTTCAATGGTGCATGGTGTGCTCCCCAATACCGGTTTTGTGGACATGAAAAGGTGTGTATTTTATTATTCTGTTACTTAGTTTTCTTTTTAGGTCCATTTTACGCATCTGGTGGCCCCAAGAGCCCTGGAATGCATGTGTCCTGCCCACACCACCCGCATAAACCCTCACTTGAGGCAGTGTTACAATCCATGTATCCATGGTGATGGCGACAATGCCAGTAAGTCCAGCTCTGATGATGACCCCCGATGGCCACTGCCATGGCCACAAATATGACCCCATCCCCAGACAGACAGACCAAGCACCCCCCCTCATCGACATCGGTGCGAATCGCCACCGCACACAAACTCCATACACTCTGACAGTGTAGAATACGTCCCGAGATGTGACATCGACCACCATCTCCACGCAAGAGGCACCACCAAATGAACAAGTGACCACCAGGACACCCACACTGAGCAGGACAATGACAATGACAATGGTGGTGGGGGGGTTTCTGCTGTGAGGTAGGGCTATGGTGTGGTCTTGTGGATGCCCAATACCGAAGGAGAGCAAACACAAATGAGGTAGGAGGGTGGGAGAGGACAAATGGGATGGCGGCATCAAGATCAGGATGCCAAGCACAAATGACAATGACTACAACTATGCCCTTCTGGGCATCTCAGGAGGACCCTCGGGCATTACAAATGACGCAAAAATTGTCGCTGTATGACCATTCACTCGCCCACCGCCGCCCACCCCACCAATGTCCAACATCGGCCTCCCCCACTCCACCCACGCCTCCCAGCCACCCCAGAACCGTGCATCCCTCATTATTTAGGTGGAAGAACACGATTCTGCTGTGTGCCTGTACCCCTGATGTCCCTATCGCCAAGCGTCGCTACCTCATCCCTATGCCCGCCTCTTTCACCCTATAAATACCCCTACAGACTAGCCACCACCATCTGTATTGCGCTACCCCCGTTTTTGACATTGGTGAATCCATAGTGAGGGCCATTTTTACCTCCGACCTCCTTGCCCATCACAGCGATGAACTGGAGGACATGATGTGTAACCGGAGGAAAGGTACAAGTAGTTTCAAATATGGGAATGGGAATGTCAATAGAAACAGGGTTGTTGGAAGCCCTGGCAGCATGGATGTCGACATGCTCACATCAATCTAGGCGCTCAAGAATCCTGAATGGTGACAGGGAATGTTAATGCCTTGGGTATGTTTCATCTCTGTTTAATTAGATCTGGCATTGACAACTCTTCATAGTTTCACTTAGCCGCATTGTGTACTTCTCTCTGTTTCTGGGACTCCTACAACACGCTGTTAGCTTTCTGGTTACGAGTGAGTGCAGTGCCGAGATTGTTGAACAATGTGTAGACATGGTTTATAGTCACCTCCATTCAATGTATGGGTACAATGTCTAGTGCATGCACAACTCTCCGCTGGAAGCTGTCTTATTGGGAATGGGTTTCAGGGATGAGTTAAACATTGACATTGAGACCTGAAGCCTTGAGGTCCCATCATTTGATGTTGAGTACAGAAGATAGATGATACAGTGCTGTAAATATTGCATTCTATGTGATATATAAGTTGCCAGCACAATGACGACAATGAAAACAAGATGCACCTTATTTAACATTGTAACTCGACTGGCCCGCCCACACTCTGTTCTGTCTGCTATTCAATCCAGACCCATCTGGCAAGCATTAGTCAGTTCCTGCCCACCTATGCTGACAGGAAAGCCCAGTTGCTGTGAGCTCGGCAAATCACTGCTATCGTACATGTCGGGCTTGCAAGCCTTTTCTTGAGGTGGGGATGGCCTGTGAGCGAGATCGATGTGAGAATCAGTGTGATGGCCAACACCTTCCTCTTTACCACAAACCATGACCATGGTTTGTCTTTCTCGTCTAGTTTCTTGCACTTTTTTTTCTCCCACATACGTCTCCTCAAGGATCTTGTTGTTGATTATTAGAAGGATAAAGCTTGATAGGGGTGCTCTCTCGCATGGTAAGTTCCAGAACTTTTTCTGTTCAGTTTAAATGTGACTCATTGATTTTCAGTGTTCAAATCTACTTCAAATCCAATGATAATTGGCTCGATTTATTTTCCAGATTAAAGTCCTATGGCAAGCGACACCTCTCTGTCAACTCAACATTGAGCTTGGTTGTTGTCATTAGCTTCATTGGGAGGTGTGGTTACATCAGGAAAAACTGAGAAGCCTAAATGTCCTCCATAGTCCTCTATAGGCTACGGTAGCACTATGTAGGTCATTTAGGCTTCTCGGTGTTTCCTGATGTAATCCATAGGCATAAGAGATACTAGGTACGAAGTCCTCCATTTTCTTTGAACATTAACAAGTCATTCTGACATTTTGCATAGGCATCATTTCACTCATTTTCAAGCCCTGGAGTGTCGAAATTCAAGCCTGCAAGGAACCACCATTGAGGGTGCCGTCTCGACTCTCATTTCATGTAAGTACCATTTTTCAACCATTTTTTTTCGTTCCAACACCAACCTTTTCTTAGTCTCAGAATTACTTAAGATCAAGCCCTAATTTTTCGAAATCGGCACATTGTGGGAAGCTACACCGACATCCAAGCAAAGATCTTAGCTTGATGTGGGGTGTTTGGTAAACTATGCAAAGGTTCTTTCGCCCACATATCTCGATCCTGAGACCAACCATGTGTGCCTTTTGCTTGGATCTTATTGGTCTGACTAATATTTTGTAGATATAAACCATGGGCCTTCATGTCATCATCCAGCAAGAACAAAGGGCCCACATACTTTATGCTGATGTTCCTGCTGCATACTGAGGCGAGTCCACAGCAATCAAGCATCATGTCCAAGGGTACAGCTCCCTATGTGCCATCTTTGTTCCTTGTATGCTTATCATCTCATCTCCATCATTTCCATACTCAATGGCTGACTGTTTAGGACCTGGGATCCTTTGAGTGTATGTATTGATGTCCCATGACTAGGGTATTTTTCCCCTCCATTTTGATGAAATTTTAGGCTGAAAGTTTCGATGTTGACACCTTGCAGCAAGCAAAACCCAGGATGGAGGGACCAACTGTTTGCATGACAGTAAGCCCGAGTTGTTTAAACTCTTGTTGGTGTACTTACGACGTGTCTTCTACAGTCTTACATGACTTTGAGTGTACAGATCAACATCTGGTAGGCAAGGTAGTTCAACTTAGCCGTCGAGTTTGAGTATTTTTGACTTGTTTTTAGCTTCAAATTTCTAAGGTCAATGCCTTGCAGTGAGCAAATGTTAGGCAAAGGGGCCACTTCGTTGGCATGGCTACACTGGATCATTTAAGGATGTGCATGCATTTGAGTATATGTATCGCTGTCTGGCAAGCAAGGTATGTTTGTCTTTAGCATCTCAGTTGGAGTCAGGGCTGTCTATTATGAGCTATTTTAATGTGTGTTTTAGCTTGAAATGTCTGAGGTCGACACCTTGCAATGAGCAACACATCAGTGCCCAACCAGAACTTCAAAACCATGGCAAAGCCCACTTCCAAAGCTTCTGGAGACAAATCGGTTAGTAGTGATTTGCATAACTCTGCTGATCTTCTACTGATTTCATGCCCATTTAGAGGCATGTTTCTGGTGCTAAAATGATGCCATTTCAAGTCTTAAAATCGCAAAATTGAAGCTGGTGTGTGGCGAGCCCACACATCGTAAAGAAGGATTCTGCCATAAGTACATACCAGTCAGATTTGTCCAAAATCAGCATACTGACTTTGCTCAGATTCCAGAACTTTGAATCCGCCAAAATACAAATGACAAGGTAATTTGATTGTATCATGGATATCCGTTCACTCACAAACATCAATTTAGGGTTCATTTTTGTCTGAACATACATCAAAATCAAAGATCAAAATTCAGAGATGGACACTGTGCGGTGAGCCCAGGTTTGTTGACTCACACACATCAATTTAGGTCAAAACGCATGAAATTCAAGGCAAAAAATCCTGAAATCAACGATGTGTGTCAAGCGAAGAAGTCTGCCATAAGCTAGCCTCAAAATCGTAAAAATCACAACAAAAATGACTCAGAGGACGCTAGGCATGAGAGAATATGAGTCAGCAGATGCAGTAGAACAGTACATAATCGATTATAGTCATAAATACACAAATTTGACATGATATGCAGTCCTAATGTGTGCTACAGCAAAGTGATGGACTCAATATACCGAGAAGACAGACTCAGGAATTACCAGAAGTGAGAGGATATTCAGGGAGTGGAATACAGAGGACAACAGGGTAAGATTCGGGGTCCTAGGATGGCATTACCTGATTCGCTGATACCTTTAATTCAGGTTCAATTCTAACAAGTTCTGGACTTGTTATAACACCTCGTTTCTCTGCAAAGTGATACCAGCACCTGTGTATACTTGGGAAATATGTACATCAGCATGAAGGTTTGTATTTGCATTCTCTTCTCAATTAGCATTGTTTTATTAGTGGATATGAATAATACTCTTGTTCTAATCTCATTCATTCATGGAGATTAAGTGATAAAATTGAACCCAAGGCAACATATCTTCATCAGGTGAGCAGCATGTGAGAGGATGGCTGGTTTCAGACTCATACCTGCCATGCTTGCAGCGGCCCACTTCGGCTAAGTTACACTTAGCTGGGTTGGAGCTAGCCTGGAGCTGATTGTTAGGCATATATTGTGATTGGTTGTCACATTACTTTAGATAGAGTGATATCTGATTATTATAGAGGTCCTCATCAATGTACAAGCCCAATGAGTGCCAAACTGGCATTAAAGCACAATGTGTCAAATCCTCAGCTAATTCTGATTCTGGCAGCCCAGCAAGGGGTTGGTGGACTGTTGTTCTGGCACATCGGGTCGGTCGGTTGGTCGACCTCATGATGCCTAAAAATTTTTTTGGACCTCACCCAAGGGAGGGTTGGAAATAAAATCCCTGACATGACCTACATTTTCATGTTTAAGGCTGAGGGGACCCCCCTCTCCCTCCCCCTCCTACCATATAGGGTAATAATATATCCATAATAGGTATGATTTGTAATGCTATTGTAATCATTTTGACCATGTGAATCTCTCAGGGACTTAGGTGGTGACACATTGTAACTTTTTTAAGGTGAAAAACAGACTATAAATGTATGTGTGATGCTAAATATCTTCATTTTGAACATAGATACTATTGTTTCATGACAATGGCACCCATAAGACCCCTCAAAATGCCTATATATGGTAGGTGAGGTTTCGTGTTTAAGGCTGCTACCCCTCCCCCCCTACTCTACATCTGGGAATTTATTTCCAACCCCCCCTTGTCCTCACCTGCTCCAACTGAAAAATATAACCATTCAAGCATTATGACATGTTGTTTCATAGCATATATTCAAGCTATTTACTATCTTTTTAACAAGAATTCACCAGAAATTTTGGTGAACAAGGACAGAACTTCAAGAAAGAAACATTTGCCAGTGTTGCCACTTGCCCTGGCATAGATCAAACATGGTCCATGGTGCTCCAGTGAGCAGTCTAAATCAAGAAAGATAATATAATGCATTAAAGTATCATCAGGTCATGCCAAACCCACAACTTACAAGCTCAAGAACGGTCAGGGGTCTTGCAAGAATCAAAGTGTACGATGTCATCATTTAGATCATGTGACATGTGTAACTTTGGGATATTATTCTCATGGGGGTCAGTCAGTTGAGCCAGTGAGGGCTAAAATATCCTTTGGACCCGATATTATGTATTTAAAATGCACAAACCCCTTGAGCCCTGGCATACCCAATATGGTACAGATGATGTCATAATGGTCATGTGACAGGGAGGGAGGCTCCAGCAAAAGCCTGAAATAATTTAATTGACCCTATGTCTTTAGTAACTTTTTGGAACCCCCTTGTCCTTTGTGGCAACCTAGAAGAATAATAGGTCAAGGGACACATTCAGCACCAATGACAACCTTTGTAATTCATTCAAGATCTCATCCATGCAGTACAAATCACAAGCTATGGAAATTCCCTGTTGGAATACAAGCTGAAAGTCAGCGTGAAGCCAACTTGACGGAATGATCGATTGCTGTCCTGATATGGTAACTAGGTTCAACTGGCATCATACTCACTCATACTCTTGAGTACAGCTCTGTTTGCTCCTATGGTAATTATTCCTTGAATACTTATGTTTCTATGATACTTAGCTATGCTATGGACTATGTGTTTTTATTTAAATAGGATTGTAATTTGGTACATTCAATAACAACTTCATTCATCATACTTGTGCTCAAGTGCCTGCTATACTAAGGATTTCAATATTCCCCTCTCCACAACATCTTTACCATCAATCAGCATTTCCACTATCCATGATCCTGTTGTCACTTCTGTTCACATTACCCTTTTCAGGAGTGACGAATTTACTTCCTAGAGATGGCCCATACTTTGGCAGCAGGCCCACCCGCAGATGTGACATTTCCAGCCCCATCTCTACTCCTGAATTAGATACAGCAAATCTTAGTACTACAGCATCAGGATGCTTGCACTACCGTCTAGCAAGTTAGAAAAGGAACTCCTGCATTTGATTCATGCTCTCTCTTCCTGTCAGACATTGTCGTTTGACGCTCTCAGTCCCTAGCTTGGTGCTCACTCCTCATTTATTCTCAAGCAATTCCTTGTCATTAGAAGGAATGAGGGGATGGCTGGTTCTTGGCCGGGGACAGTGTTGATTTGCAAGGGAAGGCTCAACTTTTAAGTTGTCAGATGACAATTATCCATGGACAGATAATGAACGAATCCAGAACCAATTGATTCCGACTAGGAAGATGACCTAAGTACCTCTGCTGAGCCATCGACCCAATGTTGTGGTATGCCTCATGCCCATCGTACTTCTGCACTTCACTATGGCTACACGTTCCCTTTTCAGATGCAGTCCATACCATTCTGTTCAGCACAAAGAATTAACATATGTAGGCTACCTGTTGTGACATTACTTACACTGAGCTTCAGTAACTAAAGGAGCAAACATACAAATGATTGCAGTGAGATCCTGTAATGGGAGTGTCTCCAGCAGTAATCAAACATAAGCCCTTGGGCTTACAAGACTTTGGGTGACATGTGTACTGGTGTTTGCATCCAACTTTGCCAATAGGATATGGTTCAGTAGCCCCACCTGGACATGGTACATCCAGATCAACCAGAGCTGTGATCGAAAAACTTGGGCTTAACATGGTGATACTAGCATCAGCAGATTGGGAAAATTTTTTCTAGGGCTTGTGGCAACCACGGTCTGGCAGAATTCTTATTCACCTTGTCAAGGCCTTACAGAGTCCATATAACTGGGGCACGATGTTCCACCCTTTTCATATGCTATTAGAACCTTGCAGAATAATAACTTAGCCTTCAATATTCCATAGAATTATTTCCAGCTCATATATCACTACTATAAGCTCAATAAAATGTAGTTATGTTTCTGCAGACTGATTTTCTTTGACTCTGCCCAAAATGATGACATATTTAAATGTACTGTGAGCTGGCAAACCCTATATCTATGACATTGAGATGGTAGCTCAATCTCTGCCACTCCATCAGATTTGGCATCTTCTTCAGGAAGCCCTTCACCATTGTCTCTGTTGCCTTCCTCTGAGCATTCTTCCTTGGTGGCTTCATTGTCTGGTCTGGTGGTCCTTGTTCTGCATGTGGAAGCCTGCCTAGATTTACTTCGATCCCGTATTTGGATACTGGCTGCACAGCAGTTCTTGCGAAGTTGGAAGTGAGTCCTTCAGATGTAGTACTCTACAACTGTATTTTCAGCCATGCCCTCGGCCCATCTCAGTGGGAATGCTGTAGCAAGGGAGAGGAAGTTTGGTCATCAAGAGAACCAAGCAAGACATGTTGGAAATCAGGCAGATGGGCATAAGGGAGCACAGTGAGCAGTTGTCGTGGTGGTCAAAAGGATGGATTGTTAAGGTACCAAACATCACATAAATGAGTAGTAAGTGGGCTAAATATAGTATAGGTATATACCAAGTTCGATCTCCAACAGTCCCCCTTGAACAAGGAGTCGGTCACCAACTAGAAATAGGTAGGGTATAAGTAAAATCAAGTCAGAAAATAATAGGTTCTTCGTAGAAACCAAGAATCAAAACACAAGAATCAATAGTAAAGTATAAAGAGATATCAATGCGTACTAAAACTTGTCAAGACCATCAGATAACAAAAGAGTGGGCAACTGCCAGACCAGCAATAGGCACATCACACCTCCCCTTCCACCATTCTGGATACTGTCCCTCAATATCACCACCCTTGTGCCAGCATCTTGCCCTTGAGTGTCCTTCACCACCACAATTGTCACAGACATCCACAATAACACTTCCATTCCCAGTCTGGGCAGCAAGGGCCAACGAATTCTGAGTCTCTGTCTTCTCCTTCATCAAGTTTGTCTCCTCGTTCAAAATCTTCTGTTCCACCAGTTCAACAGTCAAGAGAGAGCTATCAGTCGCATCCAAGATGCTAATGACATTATTGTAGGAAGTAGAGATGGAAGAAAGCATTCAGGCCATGATTTGATGGTCGGAGGGACAATTGTTGTAAACATGACCAAGGCGCTCTGCGACAGCATGAATGGCACCAAGGTGAGCCTGCATTGAAGTCGACCCATCATAAACCAGCTTGTAAAACAGCTTCCACTCACCAATAATCCCCCCAAAGCCTCGGCTCACATGCACAGCAGCCAAGCGTGCCCACATACCAGCTGGATCTTCTTCATATCCATGAACATGCATCAGCTGCAAGTTGTCCAAATTCTTCACAATCATGTCAACAGTGGCATCATGCTGTGCACGCCATGCCTTCCATGCCTTGCTGTTAGGACCAGTCATAGGCTCGGTATCATTGCCAAGGACAGTATTCAGCAATGACTTCTGGCTTGCCAAGATATGCATGTGGAACTCCCACACATCGTAAGCACCAGCGGCATCAGTCAAGAGGTGTTTTGTATTAGTAGAATCAGTGGAGGTCAAGGTGTCGGTCATGGTCAATCAAGTCAGGGGTTGGGGTGAGGGTCAGATCAGGATCAGTGGTCAAGATCAAGAGTTGAGCAAGAGTTGAGGTCAAAGGAGTGTATGAAGTGGTGTAGTGATGTCAAAATAGATTAAGGAAGGGTGGAATGGAGGAAGCAAGGTAAGGAATCAGGATTGTTGGAAAAGGGGTCAAATAGGGCAAGGAAAGGGTTCAGTTGGATGGTCAACCAGTAGTTCAGTGGTCAGAATGAATAACGGGGCCTCATAACCTGTTGGAAATCAGGCAGATGGGCATAAGGGAGCACAGCGAGCGGTTGTCATGGTGGTCAAAAGGATGGATTGTTAAGGTACCAAATGTCACGTAAATGAGTAGTAAGTGGGCTAAATATAGTACGGGTATATACCAAGTTCGATCTCCAACAAGACAGGGTTCATGCCATGACAAAACAAGCATCCGAGTTGGAGATCTTGCGATCACCAGATCAATGCTGGGGCACTTGTCATCCTATGTGATGCACCTTGACATGACATTGCATGTAATCAATGGGTCTTTATTAACTCTGTTTCCTTCTTGTCACAGAGCATAGGCTACATGTCCATTCATCCCATATAGTTTTCTCTGCATGGTCCATGCATCGGACACTGACCCTATAAGACTTTGCCTCTAGACCCCATCTTCTCCAATGTGGACTTCTTCTTCTGAGCCAGAACTGGCATGTAGTCAGCTTTTTCAACATAAGTACAGTCTGAAGTAGCCAACAAAGTTGAAAGCCCCAACATCTCGGGCAAGATATCATTGCCTCTCTAACCATCGCAAATTCCTTGCCTATGCGACTCTTCTCAGGTATTGGTATGCCCATTTCAAACATTCAAGGTCTTTTGAAGTGACATATCAGTGCAGGGTCAGAGGAGGAAGTGGTCATGTTGAAAGGTACTCAGGTCAAGTGAGTCAACAGTTACAATCAGTGAGTTAAATCTCTTGGAATCAGCTCCGTATAGCATCTTAGGGAAAAATTTAAGCTGTTAGGGTGAAACCTGTTACCTTCACCTACAATGTCACCCTTTGGTTAATGGTCTGGATCTCCATGGAATTGGATGAGTATGTCCGGCACCAACAAGTGAAGTAATTCTTTCATATGTTGCAGGGATATGCGCTAATATCCTTTCTTCTAGCCATGTTTCCAAGTCCTGATGATAGCTCTGGAAAGCCATTGGAAACAAAGAGGTTGAGATGAGGACCTGGGCAACCGGACAACAGGTCATTATTATAAACTGCATCATCTAGATATACTTGTATTCTGTTTATGGTGATAATAATACAATAATAATAAATCTACTATTTCAAGTTTCTTCATCTCCAAGCATGAAAATATTCATAGTATATGTAGTGGACCCTAGCCACCTGAGAAGGTATAGCTCGTTTAATGATGGTGATCATGTTATACCTGCATATGGTGCCAAAGAAGCATTACCGGTATCAGAAATACTCATAATGATACATGCAGATTTTTATTCCTCCAATGTTCATATGGGCGTATAAGGCTGCTGCAATTATTTCGGATGTTGTCATGCATTTTGAGCCTTGCCAAGGGCTTATACGGCCATATATATTTCTGTCCAATTCGCTGATGAGGTGATGTATGGCTGGAGAAATTTCCGTTGTTCCCTGGTTCTGCCAATGTGTAGAGAGCTAGACCACGTTAGCACAGAACCTCGTCATCTTTGCTGCGTTGAATTTCAAAGGTGCAAAGGCCCAAGTCTAATCTGGCGTCTGCTGATTGTTTTCCTTTTCCGCAATAAAGTAGACTTTGTACTTTGTCGTATCCAAAAATACATACAACACTTTACAAAGTGTACATTCCGCCACTCGTTCCAGGGGGGTATTTATTGTGACTTTCGGCCACATAAAAGAGCATACTTTCGCCCCTTCAGATGGGTACCACTGAAGAGCATCGAGTCGCGCATAACGCTAGTAGCCTTCGCAGCTATGCAAAGTAGGATAATTTACATGCACCGTCGCCTTGCTGATGCTTTTGTCTGCATAGGCACTGCGATTTGATTAACAAAAGACGACGAGACACCTATAGGCAGAAAAATGGCCAAAGAAATGGGAGCAGGTGCGTAAACGGTAAAACCCTCTCTCTATGGAAACACCATCTCTTACTCCCAAGTACCTAGACTTGAGTTGCCAATTCCACCGCAAGCGGTGCCCTCTATTGAAATTGAAGTGAACAGCGGTCGTTCATATACCGAGTACGTGATTCTCACTCCAGATTGTCGTCTATACTTCACAGGCACTTCCCATCACTTGCCGAAGCGATGGACCAAATTAACAGCATCTCCGCAAGTTTCATCATACTTACAATGGGCTCCCCCAAACATTACGCCGACAACGTATATCAGTGATTCGTCGCCCTGGATTGCCCCCTCGACAGTGCAGTTCTGCAATTGTCTTCCTTTGAACAGTCCCTTCTGGAGCAAGAACGCGTTATTTTGAACTCGCAGAGTACTACCGGTGGGAGCGAGATGGGGAGACTTCGTACGGTACTGGATCCAGTCCACATGTTGGCGGGCTGGTTGGAAGAGATGATTTACGATGCCCGGCCTGTTTGAGGGGAAAGTATCTTCAAAGGGAGCTTTTCTGAAAGACGATTGAAGAAGTAACGTGCATTTCTTGAATTGCCAATAGACACTTTCCCCTCTCTTTGTTACGCGTCTGTTCCGTCATGTGCGACGCGTCAATTATATGGGCCATCGCCTTATTTCCACCAACCATAGTCCATGAGACAAGTTTGCTCAACCTGCAGCTTTCCTCAAGACTCCCGGAACGACTAAGGAAAAGATAAGATTACGTTCGGGTTACATTGAACGATGTATACTAGTGTTAGTCGTATGACATCTGGCGTTCAGTCTTGGTTTCAGCAACAAAATTGCACAAGCTGTCCCAGTCTGCGCTGTAAGCTGAGATAAGAACGGGCAAAACACGAGTCACGAAACGAACAATGAACCTGAATCCCGACATATACCCAAGTGCTGAGCGGCTGATCAATAAAGATGATCTGACCATCACCACGCTTTCCTGTGGAACACGATTCACGGTGCCTTCAAAATCGGGAGAGTAAACATTCAGCTGGCGGTAACCTCTGCAGCTCATTCGGCTTGTTGGAGAACCTCTGATAATACCTTTATATACTAGTTGAGAAAACGGACATCAATCGTACTTTTTGACCCCGAAACCCAGGTCGGATTCGTGGATGGACATGAGGACTTCTCGTGCGAGGGACGCACTGCAAGCTCTCACATATGAGTGAGGTATGGAAAAGTGAGAGGAAGAAACTCACAATTCCATTCCCATGTCCAGGTCGAACGAGGTTCCTTGACGAGGTGCGAGTAGGACTAGAAATGTGGCTCAGTATGATGCCCAGCGACGGCAAAGAGATATATGTACCTCTGTTATCCCGCCCGGAGACAGCTCAACATCTTCGTTCTATTCCCACTCTGGGCCATTACGACGCTGGCGGGACAGGTCGGTCAAGATACAGCCATTGATGATTGCCTACCACACACGGTCAGTACCCAGCGATAGGAACGCGCTCACATGCGATACATGTATTCTTTGCTTTCCAAAACTCTTCGGCAAGACTCTGCAACAGTGTCCTGAAAGCGGGCTTCCCAACCGAGAACGCGCTGGTAGTGACATTTCCTCGAACACTCTCCGTGGCTCCCGTGAAGATCAGCGACCCTCTCTTCCCCTTCTCTTTGACTTCGTTGGCTTGGAATGCCTGGATAATGCTCTTCGAGAAAGCGAATACGCCTTTGTTTGCGTCACGGCTTCGGCGTCTTCTGGGATGGTATCGAGGAAAGGCTTCCAGACGCCCTGTGCGGCATTGTAGAGGGCAACGCGGATGGGCTGGCCTCGGTAGTGGGCTCGGAGATGATTGAAGACGGTAATATCCGTCGTGCCGTAGGACGATATAGGAATGAGGCGGCAGTCTCACCGACAGTGTTGATCTCGTCCGAGAGAGCCTTGAAAGTGTCGGCACCGCAAGCTATGAGAGCAGCGGCAATATAGCCTTCTTTACTAAAGAGACAACTGGGAATTGTCAGACAATCATAACGGAAGCAGGAGACGAGGAAGCGTACGCTGCTGCCGCTAATCCTTATCATCCTTCCTCTGCAACATGGCAGTACACTCGTGGCTGTTATCGCAGGTGAATCACCCTTGTAGTCCGTTCTAACAGCCAACATTGCTTGGGTCTGGTACAGGAAAGACGGAGGAAAGGCTATTTATTTGTGAGCGAGATGGCAAATTTATTAGGTGATAGTAACGTTACCAAGCTATCTCTAATGCTCAGTCCGCGACCTGATGACCAAAACTGACACCATACTGTAATGATAAATTGATAGAGTCGCGTGGCTGGCGCTGGAGTGAGAGAAATATGGGGCGTAAAGGGACTAGCTTGGTTGCGAGAGAGAGAACCAAAGGAAGACATTTGAAGATCGGAAAGGTTGTCTTTGTTTGGTGGCGCCATGTCCGGCATTCAAGTCACTTCCTTTGAGCTGCATCCACTCTATATCTTTTACCCCCTTTTCCGTCTGGCAACATCAGTCAAGGCCCTCCAAGACACTCTTTTACCCTACTGACGAAAATGACTACAACGCTCGTACGCTGGGCGAGGAATATGGGAGGGTATCAATCACGGAGTTCATTCACGCGACGGATGTCTAATTGGTCGACGAGTGTCCGACCGATCGCATGAGTTTACTGAAAAAATGCCCCTAAGGGCATTAGTGAATTGAACTACCCATGCGCCACGTGTATGAGCACTATTGGGTAATAGAACTGGAAGGACGTTGGGAAATGGACGCGGAGGATGGTTATAAAGAGGGAGCTCGTGTATCAATCATCGCCTGAAGGAGAACGGGGTTCTTTCGAATATATATCTTGAAGGCCTTTGATGACCATCGACCTCTTGCTTGAATCAGGTAGGGTAGCACACCCTGCTCGGCAAGATCAGTTGCACCACCTGCTCGCATAGATTGACCTGCGATCTTCTTGCTTGGGAAGATTTGACGAAGTCTCTTCATGAACCAAGACCGGGTGGGGACGGATCCAGAAGCGGTGACCCAAAGTGCAGGGTGTACGAGGTGTCGATGGTCACGGAGGGTGAGGTAATGGCGGAATACGGGGAGGGGACTGAAAGCGGGGTCCTTGTCATTAGGAATGATGACCTTATTGCCTTCGAATGCGGTGTCGGCCTTGTGAGCTGGGAGGAAAAATGCGTAGCCTTCTGGGAGCCACTCCACAGTCGTCCTGCGCACGATCTTCCTCCAATTTCTGGCCTTCTTGGCGTCAGGCATGCTCAGTTCCGCTAGACGGAGTAAGCCATTAAAACCAGTCACTAGGAGAGCGAGGAAGAGGCAATCATCATAGTCTGAAGACGGTGCAAGAGTCTTGATTGCGTGGCGGATGTCGTCGCGAGAGAGTGGGGACTTGCGTCTGACCTCGGATCCTTTGAGTCTCTTGCATCCTTTCAGAGTGCGGCTGACGATAGGTGAGTTTCTGATTTCGCGTACATCCAGGAAGAAGTTTTCTAGGCGGTTGCATATTCCAGATAGATAGGTAGACACAGAATCTGGTTTGATGTGAGCACACATGAAGACGATGTAGTAGCTCATGCTGTCGACGGTGGGTTGGACGGGGAAGTTGTGGATTTTGCAAAACGTGATGTATGAATTTAGAGTGGAATTATATGGGCCGAGAGTGGACGTGTCGATTGCGGAGCCTAAGGCGAGGCACCGCTCGTGATACAGCTTCTCCAGGGTCCAAGGTTCACGCACCTTCTGTCTGGACCCTGGAGTGACGTCGATTAACATTTCGATGCCCCCAACACGGTGTGAGGGGGTGTGAAAGGCAGAATCAAAAGGCGAGGGACCAATTCCCGGGCTTTTGAGAACTGTGAACGCGACAAAGTGTCCGCGACATCGTTCTCAGAGCCTGGGATATGGAGCACGCGGAGGTCGATCTTGTGACTGATTAGGACATCGACGGCGGATTTTAAGATGGGGTTGTAGAACGGCATTGCCCTGAGCAAGTTGAAGATGTCGACGGTGTTAGTGTTATCCATGAATATGGTCACTCTTCTCCTCAATTCCGGAGATAGAGTATTCGCTACCCAGTGAACCGCAGCACAAACGCATAGAGCCTCGAAGAAGAATATGATTTCCTCGCCATCTGGTAGCTCAGGTGTAGGACATACGAACCCGCAGGCTATCCTTGGGATCCAAAATCCCATTCCATCAAGGCACGCGTCACACAGAATCGTGATAGTGGCGTCTAGGATCGGATCCCAGTCCATGGAATCGAAGCAACAAATCCCGTTCGAGTTTTCGATGTGATCCGCCAACCAGCGTAGGTCTTCTTTCAACGCATTACTGAGGGCGATTCCAGCGAATAGGTTGGTCTTGCCTTGCATCTTTGCATACAAGTTGCACAACCCCGGTTTCAGAAGAGGGAAAACGTTGAACGACCAATTTGACCACCCTGCAATCTGCTGATACTCCTGCAAGTTACGCCGATTTGACGAGGCAAAGTGCCGAATAGCGAGGACCAACTCCGCCTTCGAATCTTGTGGCATGGTGGCCGTCATCGTGTTCGGGTCGATGTCGAATCCGATGATAACTAGCTGCAAACCGAACAACTGTTTGGACTTGCTGTGAGGTATGCCAAGCTTGTCCCATAGCTCGAGTAGCCTAGTTTGCTTGGAGGGATAGAATGTCTTGTACGGGGCATAGTATTCCAGATCTCCCCACTCGTCAAAGCTGAAATCGTCGTCCACGTAACATCCCAAGTCTTCAATGTTCTCGACGTTGATCGCTACCCAGGTGATGAGACCATTAACGCTATACCAGACCCGGCCTGAGCCTCTTCCACCAAAATTGTTATTGCAGTCGACATTCCTGACCAATACCTCGACCCCTCCAGCAGCTTTCTGCTCGCTGGTGAGGTACCCGGTGGTCACCACTTGTTTCAGTTGCCACAATGGATGCATTGGGCAGAGTCGGTACGCCTTCGACACGTCTGCTTTGAAAACGACCAGGATTTTCTGCGTGTTGCCAGGGGTGCTCTTGCGGTAACGAAATATTGCCGAGAATAGAGTGTGGAGACTGTCAAGATGTGACCCAGCTATATCAGAGTGGTGTATCATTCGATTTGGTGCGTACAATCCAGCTGACATGTTGGAGACCATTCGAAAATCGTCCGAGCGAGGCTTGGGGACCGCATGCACTGGCGTGCTGTACATTCCAGGCAGCATATCAGGTCCAAATGATTCCGAGAAGCGTCCGGCGGCGATTTCCTCGTCTCGATATCTGCTGATGAACTTCTGTTCCATTGCGGACCTCGGACTCATTCTCGCGTTATCCCAAGTATCTGGAAACTCTCCTCCTTCTGGCTGGGTTTCTGCCCAGGGCCAGAATCCTTCTCTGAGCGCGGTAATCACGGAAGCAACAAACTCTTGATTTGGATGGGTTTCGAGATATTTTTCGAAGACGTCCACCTTGATAGGCATTGTGATTTTGAACAATTGGGGGTACCTCGTGATCGTGCTGACTGCCTCCGAGTTTTCAAGTTCTTTGGGCGGTGGTCACGGCACCGGCAATTCGAATTCCGTGCAACCGGCAGCCCGGCTACCGGGATTGTTGGTCGCCGAGAATACGAATCCTCGTTTGTACTTGGGTGCGAACCCCTCATCTCCTTCTTCCCAATCTGCTCCCTTGCTCTTCCTCTCAAACCTCCCCCTCCCCTCAAAAACTCCTTCCGGTCGTTCAAACTCTCCCAGGGCAAGTGGAGACTCGGTGTCCTCCCTTGCAACTCAAGCACACATGTTTGTAGCGACATTTACCATCTGACGAAGGGCAAACTCCTGCGTTCCACCGCCTGCAGGCGTCAAAGCTTTGTGCACGGTCACCAACTCTTCTCTTAGGCTTGGACTCAGAGCGCCCCTCCTCGAATTCTTGGTATGCCATGCCAACGGGGGAGATGTGCGAGCGTTTGAGATCTCGGAACTTGTCTGTTTCCGAGAGGAGGATGTTTCGACACCTGCCAACTCTATTTCGGATGGCTCGGTCAAGGATGAAGACGCGACCATGGAGGGGGAGTGCAGTTGTCCGGAAGAGAGAGGACATGTATTGTTGATAGAGGGCGAGCTCCCTGTATCTATGCGGGAAAGCAATGATGACCGCTTGGGTGTAGGTGTACCAGGTTGTGGTCCATTCATCCACGTTGCTAATGACTCTCTTTGATTCGGAGGGGTTGGACATGTTTTCGGTGAGTCGGAGAGCAATCCCTTCAGATATTTCGTGAGTCTGAATTTCGTTGATTGAAGTGGAATGCTCGGCAGCAAACACAGAATCGAGGTTGACTGCCTTCCCTGCCAAGAGAGCAAGCCATTGCTCCTCAGGGAACTCTGGACATTCGGGCGAATTTGTGAGGCTTCGACGGGATGCTTTGAGATCGAGAGTGTAGTTCTCGACGAGTTCAAGGGTGCGCTGCAACTCGGGATGGAGGAGGGCTCGGCTGATCTCCCTAACGGGCTGCCATGGAAATTGGGACTCATCGATTCATGGACGTTTCGCTGGGCTTGGTCCCTCGTCAGCGTTTTCTCCTCCGTTGGACTCTCCGTCGTGCTCGGATTCCTCTCCCCTTTCATCTCCTCCGTCACCTTCTTCCTCATAGAAATCGGCAGCTCGAGGTCGAGCTGGTCTCCCCTCTTCCGCTTCATTCCTGGCTCTGGCACGTACTTGATTTTCTCCTTCCTGATGGAGGACTCGCTGCTCGTCCTCGTAATTGTCGAGCATTTCGACATAGATTCGGAGGGCATTATTGAAGTCCTCATCGTGTCCTGGTCTGGCATGGAAGAAGTCGGCGAGCACGCGGATGATCTGGGCGAGGACATCCGGCTTCGAAGTGTTGACGCCTGTGCGGTAAGTCTCGACAATAGCATCGCACTGGATCGTGATTTGGGCTTGGGGCGCATCTGGTGGAGCAGGCGATCCTGCAGGGCTGTGGGAACGTCTGGCATCTCCTGCAGTGGCTGACTGCTGAGTCGAGTTTCCAGTGGCAGGCGTGTTGTTTGTGGGTTGAGTAGAGGCATTGGAAGCTGAGGACATAGTTCGATAGCTGGTCTATTGAGTCTCAGAGACGATGAATAAACTGGTTTATTAAACTGTACGAAGACACGGCGCTCTGGTGGTTCAGCGAGAGCGACCTTGTGTAAATACATTTCTTTAAACCCGATACAATTTCACCAATTTCCCTCGACGACTAGATTCGAACCGAAGGCGACGAATCCAAGGATCTGTTTATGGGCTGAAAGGATATGTCGCCATCCGGAAGATAGCGCGTCCATGCGGAGGGAAGGGTCGCACCCGACGATGATGTGAAAAGCATAGTGTGGGCTGGGGGAGGCGGCAGAGGAACCGGGAGACGTGTTATCCTCAGACAGCGCACCATCGGGTGAGGCGGGAGGTAGGATGTACTGGGGATGGTAAGTCTCTCCGATTACTTGCATTCATTGGCGCTCACGTCTCTGTAGCTCATTCTTACCCGCACGATTCTCTTCATTGCGTGAAGTACCAAGTCTTGGCCGCCAATAGCACTTCGAGGGTGGCCTACTTAAGGGAGGTTTGCACGCGACGATGGTTAGTGCCTTCTGTTCGCCCACATACCCTAATCTCACCCTTGATTAAAGCATACGCTCAAAGAACATATCAAGCCCTTCCAAACACAAACATGGCGTCCTTTGGCACGCCGCGCGAGGACTACGTATTCGTGTTTGGATGGTAGCTTGGTCTGCAAACACTCGTCCACGATATTTGGCGACCAGCGACAAACGCGCCTAGAAGGATGGCTACGCGAACAGGGTGATGCGCGCTACTGTCCATCCTCACCCTATCCAAAATGAAACTTTGCTGTGCCGTACAACCCGCTTATCCCTCTGACATCGTTTTCGTTATATGCCCACTCTTTATGCCGCTGTCTGCTTTTCGGATTCCTGTCCCATATCTCCCCTTCGCCGCTCTCAAAACGACCAGATCTCATCGTGCAGATTTCGCTCCGGGAAAGCATACTGGGGAATGTATCATAGGTCTGTCCTCTTTGCAACAATCTCTCGTGGCTCGAACGCTTACACTTTCTTACTAGATCTAGCTGCTCATGGACGTCAAGATACACTTCTGATAATAGCGCTTCATGTCATCGACACGATACGGCAACGCAATTTTTCGCGGCGGAATTGTTCCTTCGACGACACTTTGATCACTATAGCCGGATGATCTTGTCAAAGAGACGACCTGGCGGATGTTCCTCGTCTCCACCATCCTCTCCGTCCCGTTCCGTTCATCAATGAAGTCGGCAGCATACATCGTACACTGAGCAATCCGGACTGCAAATACTCTGTCAAAATTGACTCCGATGACAAACGCGCTCATCCCTTTCATGGGGACCTGTCCTCCCGTGTTCCTTCACGTCCAAGACTACAGCTGCGAAGGTAGTCGAGAGTCCGGGCCTGCCTTGTGACGGTTACCCTTGCAGACTCTGAATTGATTTACGAGTCGAACCTCACTCTCGAAATCGAGGTCACGCTCTCTTTTCGACTGATTCCGCTCTCATGTCTTGGCGTGCCTACATTACTTCGGGAAACCGCCTATCCATCCCGGGTTCATAATATGTACGCGCATACCTTATCATTGCCTCTTGGGACCGGAGGCGATTCATGGAGCACTCCGCTCTTGGAAGTGTACACGCCGTTTGAGGATAAATGTACGCACACCACCCTTATGCAAACAAGCTTACTGACACTCTACTGATAGATATGAAAACCGGCGCGAAAGCGATTGACCTCGATTTGGACGGCTGTCAGTCGGCGATATGGATGCCGCACATAGTGATTTCGACGAGTATGATGTTGATCAGGATACAAGGACATCGATGCTGCACCAGTGCCGCATACAACAGGTAATTCCTCCTTCTGACTGGTGCATAAACATCGACTGATAACTATTAGAACCGATATGGCCAGATTTTGATGGCGAAACTCTCAACGAGCATATGAGGAGCCGTATTCATCAGCCCATCCTCCACAAGACCCCTCGGTAGTGTCTTCTCCACCGGGATCGCCACCACCAACGGCATTAGCTGTCGATAACACTGGTCCAAGCAGACGAAACCACAGCGGAGCCTCTTGATAGACCGTTATCGACAGTTTCATACGGAGAGAAAATCCATAAAACGGAGGTCCAAGGGTCTATCTAGTGTTTGAATCTTGAATGCCCTCGCGTACAAGATGTGCGTTACTTTCATCGAATTCGCCACCCATTCTGATTATATGCTAGTTGGAAGGCCCTTTCGGCGTCTCTCAAGCGCAGTGGAATCGAGATGTGTAATTGCCCAAGTTGATGTATCGCTTCGTCATGAAGGTGAGTGATTACAGGTACAAGCTTATTTTATTCCTTCTGATTTTCCTACCAGGTTACGCGTTCGTTCGTAGTTGATGCCAGGTAATATCATCGGCGAAGCTTCAGCGACTGGTATGTTCCAAGGGGCTACCAATATGAAAAAAAATGACATGGGGTCGATTAAATAATTTCGGGCTCTAGCGCTGGACCTACCTACCTCCACGTGACCATTATGATGTCATACTATCCAAATTGAGTATATTTCCAAGCGAAAATGAGAAATTGCATCGTATTTATGTACTATTATTCAACCAAATATTATTTTGAGTACAATCTGCGACATTTCTAATCAAATAAAGAAACCACATAAGTATGGACACATGATGTCATATGCTGACTCATGATGGCAGTGCCGCTAACTGTCTACTCCCAATGTTGCGTTGCATAGACATTATAAAGATTGAAAGTCTATTGATCAGACATATTGGAACTCAAATACATCACCTTTCTACATTCGGAAGGCATGTTTTGGGCCATTTGAGGAGGGTCAACTTTTTTTTTTCAGGCCTGCCGGTTCAACCTACCTACCTGCCCGGTGTACCGGGCCGACGTTCCGGTAGCCCCTTGGTATGTTCTCGTTGGCTTTACGGTGTGGTTCTGGTAATGATCCTCCTTGCTAGGTACCCTAAAATGCTTCATATAGAGGTCTAGTATTTGGTTGACATGTTCGCTGACCCTCTTGTATGCCCCCAATGGCAAAAGAAAATGGCGGAGGTCGATCGGGGCGAGTGTCCTCATGGAACAGAGGTCATGAACCGGGTCATGTTTTTAACTTTGTTTGGCATCTTTACTGCGACACTTTCAAGCGTACAAATGTTGGCTTTTGAATTTCGTTTGTTACACATAAGTAATATACAGGTATCAGAAATGAATGTCTTGTATCCCTAGTCGGCGATGTAAATTAAACAGATTACAACCGGTGCCCAAGCTATTTTGAGTCTGCTTTTCTCAGGCTTGTGAAGTCGACTGAAGCTTTTTTCCTCGCGTTGGTAGTACTCGTGAAGTCGACAGCGAATCGTGGGCCAAAGGTGGTGTTAGCGATAGTTTTGCGAAAGTGCTGCCTATGCAGCAACCTGTTAGCTCGCGATTGAGAAAAAGTCTACCAAAAAGTCTACCTCAAGCAAAGGCCCCCGCTGTCGCATCCGCCATGACCCTGGGATTCGGAAGGTAAGAAAATGAATCACAGAATAATGTAGAGCAACATACCAGAGATACACTTGAACTTCAAGATAAGAGCCAACTGCTAAAGTCGTCATGAACAAGTAAATGCCGGCACTGACGCTGGGAAAGGCGATTTAAAATCCAAAAAACACCTAGACTGGCCATCGCCAGCGATGAGAAGATGATGACGAGCTCTCGTCAACATTGAACGCGTCGAAAACGAGCAGAGCCGGACAAAGTCCAGCCGTGATAATGATCCCCAATACTGGGTACATCTTCGACATTCGTGCGGAGTGTGCGCGAGGGAGAATAGGTGCTGAGTGTCGAGGATTTCAGAGACGGTCTCTATTTATGTTTTTAGATCACTGATATGTCGGGAGGAATCAAAAGACTCACCTCAGCAGGAGTAATTGCTAGTAGCGCGTGCACCACAAATATCCCGTGCATACGTGACAGCCCGAATCCAATTTGACACGCCCCCGACCCTCCGCCATCCCTCTCGGCCTGCAAAATCCATCCTTTCCGATCCTCAGGGAAAGCATCTATGCCTATCGTCGCACAAGGCCCGGACACACGTTGGGTTCCCGACCTCGATTGCAAAGAGGACGGATAGGAAGTGTTGCCAGTCACCCTACCGAGATGGCCTCAACTTCGTACAAATGTCTGTGTGTTGTCTCGGCGGCGAGCTTGAGGGAGGACCTTAGATACGAAGAGAAGAGAGACAGCAACAGACCAGCTCAGTGTTCAACCATTTATCGATATCTACGATAGTAGCGATCCTCGACGAGTTCTATAAACCCAAGGATGTGTTAATTCGAGAAAATAAACTAATTGGAAAAAGAGACTTGCACTACACAAAGGGGCTGTTAGGTCCATCCTGCCAAACAGAATTTCCATGGCTCTTCCCGTTCGATTACTCTCTTCCAAATCACTTCCCACACGATGACTTCCATCTCATCTCTGTCTGATTCGAGACTCTCCAACGCGTGTCAGCCCTTCGCAACGGCGGGTGACGCCGAGGACGGCAAAGGGTGGCAAAGGTCGTGGAGGTGACGAGGTGACGAGTCACGACTCAGAGATGGTCGTCGTCGATGGTGAATCCGCCCTCGAATGGACTTGCACTCTGCGTTTCTGGCGTCGAACGAGGCGGATTTTATCTCAAGAGCGCTGGTGGTATGGTGAAGTCGGCAGCGAACCGTTGATCAAGAGTAATATTATCGTTCTCCTGAGAATTGGAGACTCGACGGCGATGGCGACCTTGACATCCGGCTGAGTCGTTCCTCATTTGCCCTCTTTGTTCCATCCTCTTCTCCACCGGCGCTAGAAATAAATGAACACGGGCATGGACCCAAGATCACTATAACGTACCTCGCTCGTCTTCCCCCCGGTTTAACCGACCAGGTGAGGAGCCGCGTTGTGCCGAGTCGCTGCGAGTAGCCATCGGACGTGGCTTAGTGAAGTCCAAGTCGGCCAAGTCGGTGTTGGTGTCACGAATAGGCTTTCCCACGGTATTTGCGCGGCTTCATAATAGCCGATCTATTAAGTCTATACTTTCGCAGCATCATTTTCTCACCAACTTGGGCTTCGCAATGATCGAATCGTCATTGCTAGGCTTTTCTCTCGTTCCACCATGTCTGCGGTAATTAGCACCAAGAAAACCATGGCCAACGAAGGAAGGTCAGCCTCGCTTTCATTATTTCTTCCTTTATATCCGCGCTCATACGACTTTGTAGTACGAGTAGTCACCGGATGCTTTTGATCCATGGTTCGTGGCATGGTCATTCAAATATTTGGTCTAGCATTAATATGCTGTTTAGAGGTCGAAATCGTCAAGATCGATCCTACAAAAAAGTCGAGGTTTCGCGTGAAAATCACTGCTGGCAACGAGAAGCCAACAGAAACGGAAGAAATCATAATCGATAGAGTCGGGGTCACTCTGAAGTGGGCCATGACGAAGAACCTGTAAGTCGCATGCTATGTACCAATTTCGTCTCGGTGGTCTCATGATCGTGGCAGTGGCCTTGACCCGCTAACCAAAATCTCATGGGAGCTTCACGGTCGTCGGTGGCCGGTCTCGCATTTCAAGGTCGTTGGCAGCGTCGAGAAAACACTTGGAGAATTATTTGTGTTGTTTGAAGGGAACAATACGTGTCCGTGCAGTTTTTCTTTATTCTAATAAATGCTGATTGTTTCTGCAGACGCTGATATACATCTATTCAGCGGATCTTCCGATGTCGCAGTCCTCAAAATATCCGGCCAGTTGGATACCCCCAAGAATGTCATGACCCATCTCGTCCCGAGCGTCAAGAAACCCTCAGAGGGCTCCGAGCTGCTAGATAGTGAAACTCTGCAGAAAGTATTTGAGGTTGTGAAACAGATGATCGATACTCTTGCGGAGGTAGGCGATATTCGCAAGTCAATCTGTTTTGCTTGACGAGCCTCTTCCCAAGGTGCACCCCGCAGCTACCATCGCTTGGGGATTTCTGTCTATCGGATTTGAGGTGGGTTGTCAATGGCGTTCCCAGTGCACGTACGCCTTCACATCATAGATGCAGGTAGTAAAGAAACAGCGCGATACGAAAGACGCAATACGTGAACTTTACATGGACATGATATCAGTGTATGAAGCATTCAGCAAGGATGATATCTTACAGCAGCGTGATCGGTTACAGGGAATCTATAACTCCTTGTTCAAGCAGACCATCGAGTGCGCTATGTTTATTGAAGGCTATGCAAAGAAGAGCGGGATAGGTATGCATTTGAGTCTTAATCATCTTATGATATCTCACAACGTTCCCAGGGCGCCTTGTTACGATGGACATATCGGAAAAAGCTGAAAAACAGCGTCAGGCTTTCATCGATCTGAAGAGCCGGCTGAGTATGGGATATGCAGAGGAAGCAGTCATTGTCACTCTTGGTGTCCAGGAAAGTGTGAATGTTATGCGTACGCTGTTTTTCAGCCGCAATCCGTTGTAAACACTGACCGTTGAGGCCTCTAGTCATGAGAGATCAGCTACGAGATCTCCAACCGCCTCAAGAGCTCGGTCCAAAATCTAAATGTATGCAAGGAACACGTGTGGCGACAATCAACACCATGGTGTCATGGATAGCCCAGTGTGACGGCAAGACGATGTGGTGTAAAGGATTGGCAGGGACGGGAAAGAGTTCCTTGATGGGAACTCTTCACGACTTACTCACGGCGGATATCGGGGGACGCAGTCAGCTTGCAGCATTTGTTCGCTATGACCGCATCGAGTATTCGAATGCCAGCAAGCTAATCACTAGCATCGCATATGCCTTGGGAACGTTCGACGTGCGCATCGGAATGGCTATCTCCAAAGTTACTGAGACATCGCGATCAGTGATGACCATGACAGACTTGTCAAGACAGTTTCAGCTTCTACTTCGTGGTCCGCTTGAACGTGTCCCTGATCTTGTCGATGAAGGACCGCTGGTAGTCGTCATTGATGGACTGGACGAGTGTGACCCATCTAGTGAATTGTTGGGTGTACTTGCTGAGGGATTTGGTCCAAAACTTCCGTTTATGCGCCTCATTGTTTCCAGTCGACCGGTTCATCGCATAGCCACGGCATTCGAGGGACAAGACTGCGTATATCCACTCCATTTGGATACTTCCTCGGAGAGTGTCAACCGTGATATCCAGTTCTATTTGGAGCGAGAGCTTGCAATGATACACGACAATGCGTTCCAGGAGAAGTGTAAAGACCTAGATGCTGTCAATGAACTCACAGCACGGGCGAGTGGTTTATTCATTTGGGCAGCAACTGCTGCAAAATTTGTCCATGCATTTCCGGGGATATCAAGGCTGTGGGCTCTCCTAGACACCGAAATCCCTAGTGATGCTGCTGAGGCTCTAACAACCTTATACCGCACCGCTCTGGATACTCTCGTGTCTGAACCGGGTGCCAATGCAGATATTAAGAAGCATGTGCGAAGTGTTCTAGGTGCTGTGTTGGTGACCCAGACACCTCCAGGGATGACAGTGGATGTCCTTGATAACCTTATTCTAGACAAAGGCAGCCCTCCTTCGCATCACATTGTGTCTATGCTAGGAAGTGTGCTTAGCCCTGAAACTGAGGACTCGCCCATCCGGCTCATACACAAATCCCTTGATGATTTCTTGCAGGATCAGAGTCGATGTGGGGATGAGTGGTTTGTTGATGTCACTCTGCACCGCAAGGCAATAGCCGAACAGTGTCAGGTTGCATCACAATCATTTCTGAAGACATGGTCCCCCACAAGTGATATGGACATTGGAGCTATACCGGCATATATATCCAAATATGCATTGTTTGGAGTGTTCTGGTATTCCACTTTTGATGGGAGCGACTTGGAGCAATTCATTTCCTTTTTCCGCCCCTACTTTCTTCCATGGTTGGACATTGCTGCCACAGATGGCTACATTCTCCGTTTTGAAATCATAGACACATTCTGTCAACAGCATGGGCTAACACACATGCCAGTCACAGTCAATATCTGTGATTCAGCCACTATACATCGTGTTCTTGAAAGTTCCACTCATCTTTACCATTACCTCCATCATTCTAGCAAAGAGAGTCCCCTTGCTGGAAAGGTCACACTTGAGTGTATGGAACTCAAAGAAACAGAAGAGTGGTCACCATTCTTGGAGCCTACTGGTGATAACCTGAACATTGATGGTGTGATTTTTGTTGATGCCGATGGCATGGAAAAATATGGATTCAAAATTGTAAATACCACATTGGTGCCTCTTTATGTTTCGTTGTTCTTTTTTGATGTCAGTATTTTGGAAGTTGGTATGTAGTCCTGTTGATTTTCACTTCCTGCCTTACTGACTAGATTCTACCCTTTTCAGTTTCATACTATCAACCAGGAAGTGTGACAGAAGCCCTCCCCCCTGGAGAATCATTGACCATTGGGTATGGCATGAGTGGGAATCCACATTCCTATGGTGTATCAGAGGGACAAGAAGTTGATGTCAGCTTCTTGAAGCTTTTCTTCTCGACAGAGTATCTGGACCTGTCAGCCATCATCCAAAAGTCACTTTTGAAAGGCTATCACCAGAGTGTTCCACCTCCAATGAGGAAGCTACCTGCCCTAAGGCAGCATCATACAATGTCTGTTCCAATTGTTCAGAAATGGGTAGTGGGTGCCCCACAACTCTTCAAAGGTGGCTTTCAGTTCTGAGTTGCCAGGACTGCCCGCATGATATCCATTTTGTTGATTTGAGATTGTTACCAAGTTCACCTGGCAGTAGTACGTACTGTACCTGGTGTGTTGCATAGTCCATTATTCTTATAAAAGGTCGGCTTCCTTTGATACGAACTCGACCTTTGTCGTTGGCAGTGCTTGGCACTAGCCAAAATCCGAATATTCCTCTCTTGAGGACCTGCCTTTCCGTACTCCGTTTGTGTCCAAGCCCGAAACCATGAAAGTAGTTGAGTCTCATCGAGACTCTACTTTAGCAGATTCTTATTTGGTCTATCCAGTCGAACCTCACCCTCAAAAAACAGAGGTTACGCCCCTGTTTCAACCAAATTCGGCTCTTACATCTCGGTCGAGGGTGCCAAAAGCTAGCTATAACGTCCATCCTACATCACGACGCAAAGATATCTCAAGTTCATCGTATGTACGCGCATGTCACCTCGTGGACACATCGATGATCAGTTATCCAAAGGCGATTTTTGCGAGCAGCGCACTCTTAAGGGGGTATATTCACACCGTTCATAGATAAATGCACACACCATTCTTGTGAAGGGAAGACCACCGATACTTGTTGCTGTCAGACATTGATACAGGTGTGAACTTGAAGGCAGTTGGCCTTGATTTGGATGATTGTGAGTTAGCGATATGGAGTGTTTATGACAATGACGCGAACAGTGATTTTGACAAGGACAATGGTGCGTTGACACTACACTGGCGCCACATACTGTCTGGTGCATAATTGACTATCAGAACCGCAAGGAAATCGCTCGACGAGGTCGTTCGATGGAAAGAAGCCATAATTTGACTGCGCATTTGGGAAGACAGCTGTACGCGCCATTGAGGCTGTCACTCCGAGGCTGTTGTATCCTTCCCGGTCGTACCGATGGATCGGGGAAGCTGCACCCATCATCGTCGACGACGACCAGGAAGCTACTTGTCCCT
This sequence comes from Armillaria cepistipes, assembly GCA_900157415.1. Taxonomy (NCBI): domain Eukaryota; kingdom Fungi; phylum Basidiomycota; class Agaricomycetes; order Agaricales; family Physalacriaceae; genus Armillaria; species Armillaria cepistipes. Next base: position 3,146,359 of record FTRY01000005.1, read on the forward strand.
CCATCTCCCCCCCTCCGCAATGATGTCTTCGTGTGTCTGCGCCACTTCCCTCCCGCGCATCCTTCTCTTTTCCGGAGCGATGTCTTCCTCTCTTTGCACACATGCCCTCATTCCGCTCTCTACCTCTCATCCGCATATGTGCCCCGTCCTTCCCGCATGTGCATCCATCCCGGCTGCTCACCCGCGTAGACTACAGCCGTCTTTGTTAGTATCAAGACCCTTGGAACGGTAAAACGATTACCTTTGTCAATCTCTCTATTCAGTGCCGCCTTAACTGGTGCACATCGCGTTAACTATAGACCATCAGACTTGTGTTCGTACGGTAGAATGATTATCCCTACTTTTTGAATATTAATCCTCGCTTAAAGTCCGTCTCAAGACGAATAGCAACACCTTGCGGAGGGTATAGACCTGGACGAGACAACTAGTAAATCCCGACGTGACAGTATTGACATTGGAGAAGGTGGTTCAACCAAAAAAAGGCGAGGATTGGCCATCGCAGACTACAGCAACGAGAACCAAACACCGAGAACAAGATGCTCTCGCGAACATCGAGCTCATCAATGCACCGAAACAGACAACGCCCAGCTGTGATGACGATCCCGACACGAAGCCCATGCTCTAAACTCGCCAGCCCGAGTGCCGAGGATATCAATGAAACGGGCCTGTATTTATGTTTTTAAATTGATCATATCTGGAGCAATCAACGGACTCACCTTGGCAGCAGTAATTACTAGCGCGTGCACCACTCATCCTGTGCGCGCGCGACGACCTAAACCCAATCTGGATCTAATTCAATAGCCGTCGATGTGCTGCCATCCCTCCCAATCCTTGAGGAAACTATTGTCGCCTATGTAACGCGAGTCCGAATCTTGAATGCAGAAGGAGAGCAGATAAGAACGGAGCACGACGGTGTCCCTAGCGAGGCGACCTTGAGATCGTAGAAGTAGCCGTGTGCTGTCTTGGTGGCGAGCTTGAGGGCGAGAGAGACAATGTTAGAAACAAGAAGAAAGGAAATCACAACCAACTCACCACCGTGACGCTCGACTGTATTCAATGGCCCTCGACGACTATCGAATCCTGGAGTCCTGGAATATCGCCTATGGGTTACTTCGTGAACACACAATGAAAATAGGCGACGTACCTTGGAAAAAGGAGATTTGGGCCACACAAAGGTAACGGCCATGATGGCAGCATTGACAGTCAACGTTTGGTGCATCCTGCCAAGCGAGGAATCTCCAATGCCATACCCGTTTGATTATCCCCTCCCGATAATCACCCCCTCGTCCCGTCCACACACGAAAAGTCACATCCCATCTCAATCCAATTCGAGACTCCCCGACAGCTGTCGGCCCTTGGCAACGACGGACTCTTTCCAAGCCATGACTGCGAGTGACTGCACTCAGCGTGTCCGGCGTCGAACCAGGCAGTTTTCGTCTCCTTCTCGAGATCGTCAGTGGTACTGGCGAAGTCCGCGGGGAATCATGGGTCAGAGGTGACATTATCGAATCCTCCGCTCTGAGAATCGGAGACGGTAATGATAGTTTTTTGAATGCGTCTGTTGGCCAAGGCCAACGGCGACGATGGCATCCGAGGTTGGTTTTTCCTCATCTTTGCCTTCCTTGTTCCGTCCTTTTCTCCATCGACAGGCCTCCTTCGCTTCTTTTTGGCGTCACCTCGAGTACACATCCCGTCCTGTCATCGCATGCGCAAGACATAGCGCTTCCTCCACGATGTCGACAGTTTCAAACTTGGTAGCGGGTATGGTGCTAAGTGAAAATGTAAGCCTTAGTCGCAAAAGTTCCAAAAAAGCGATTCACCCGAAGAATCAAGTCAAAACGTGTTCCCTCTGCAGTCGACATGACTTTCAGTTGCTCAGTATACGGGATGAGCCCAGCAGCAACCGATGACTGTAAGCTAGAGATAGATGAGCACCGGCACGGACCAATAAAAACTGCTACGCACATCCCTCGTGTAACTGAATATCAGCAGGCGACCTTGAAGAGACATTTTGCAAGGCTCGCCATTACCACGAGTAACAATGAGACCAGTGACCTCATGAATCGGTTTTGCTGGTTCGTATAATGGCAGATGACAGTGCTCAGGCTATTATGAGTCTGGTATCTCAGGCTTACATTGTGGACTGAAGCTCTTTGGACGTTCCTTGTGGAGGTTGACGCGGGTGCCTTGCGCTGGTAGTACTTGTGAAGTCGATAGCGAATCATGGGTCAAAGGTGTGTTAGGGACAGTTTGGCTGGCGTCAAGGCCTATGCAGCAATCTGTTAGCTCGCGATTCAGAAAAGGATTGTCAAAATCTCTACCTCAAGCAAAGGCCTCCGCTGTCGTATCCGCCATGACTCCAAGATTCGAGGAGTGGAGGTAAGGAAATGAATCACTGAATGATGTAGAGCAACATACCAGAGATAGACCTGAATTTCATGGTAAGAGACAACTGGTAAAGTCGTCGTGAACAAGCAAGTGCCGGGAAAGGCAGTTCAAGTCAAACAAGACAGCGAGACTGAGCGACGAGAAGATGATGACGAGCTCTGGCGAGCGGAGCTGGACAAAGTCCAACGATCCCGATACTGGGGACATCCTCGACATGGCTACTCAGGAAACTTCGAGCAGCAGCATGAATGGTAACGGCGCCAAGTACAGTACAATTGCACCCGCTTGCTGTTGGTACAATCCACGAAGAGCGTTTACCTGCCGTAGCGTCTGTTCCTCGATTTTTGGAGAGCCTTTTGATATAATGTGAGGCGAGTCTGAGCAGAGCGAGCGCACTGCTAACGACTGAGCTGTTGAGATTATATGAAAGAGCAGTAGCTTACCGCATTAGTCTATCAGAAGACGAGTGGTATGCTTTGTGAGATGGGGCTGGATGGCAGAGTACGGGAGATAGCTGTTCGACAGAGAACGATATAAGGTAATGAGAAATTAAGAGAGAAGGTAGAAACCGCACCTCCAGAACAAGAAGACGTCGAGAACACACCGAGTCAGACGAGGTCCGGCTGCTATAATGACCCCGACGCGAGTACATACCCTACGCCCGAGTAGAGAGAGGACCAAACGGTGCTGAGGGCTGAAGCGCTGAAGCTCTGAAGACTTTGATGATAATGCAAGCTGAAGTGCATCTGCTTTTAGATCAGCTATATTTCAAGGAGTAACTGACTCGCGTTGGTAATATACGCACTGCCAACGCTGTGTCTATCCAATTCCTTCCCGTCGACATTCCTGCCAGCTCCGAAAGTCATCCCTCCCAATTCTCGAGGGAAGCATCGACGGAGACGGTGACCCCAATCGCAAGGAGGATGCGAGCCTAAGTGGTACGGAAACTTCGAATTCCAGAAGTGGCCATCTTGAGGGCGTGTTGAAAACAAGGAGAAGATTAATTACGACGAACTTACCATGCTCGACTTGTATACGGTGGTCTTCGACGAGCGGACTACGGACGATGTGTTACCTTGCGAAAACACAGTGGAAATAAGTGATGTACCTTGGGAAAAGAGACTTTCACGGCGTGACGGTAAGCCTCCTGCAGGGCGAGAAGTTTCTTGTTCTCGTTTGATTACTCTCTGCCATAAACACATCATCCTGTCCACGACTCCCCGACGCGTGTTGACCCTTATAGCGGGGGACTCTCGTCAGTTTGAATAAGCGGCGTTGAGGGAGATTTTGTGACGGGAACGGAGGTGTACTACATAGGCACGTAGACAATGCAGTGCTGAGCAGAGTCGATATCCAGGAGACGGCACTACGAAACGGGATCTTGATAAAGAAGGGTGAGTTTATGCAGTTCATTCGCTTTATTCTCCTGCCTTCGGTCTCTTGCCTTCGCAGCCTCGTCCATACTGGGACATTTGGTGCGTGTGTATTACGCGTCGCAGAGCACGCGCTTTGCGAGATGAGTGTTGTGACTGAAATGGCATGTTTGGCTTGGGCAAACAAAGCAAACTCTACTTTCACCGCCATGCTCATATTTTTTTATCTCCCTTTTTTTGCTTCAGTCAAGGTCCTTCAAGACTCTCGCGTACCTTGCTGACGAGCATGACCGCAACGTTCGCACACTAGGCATGAAATATGGGCGAGGGCATCAATTACGGAGTTCATTCATGCGGTGGATGATACAATTTCCCTCGACGACTAGGTTCGAACCGAAGACGACGAATCCAAGGATGTGATTATGGACTGAAACTGTGTGTGGGCCTCTGTGTGTCGCCATTCGGAAAGTGGCGCGTCCACGTCACGGAGGGAAGGGTTGCACTCGGCGATGATGAGAAGAGCATAGCGTGGGCTTGGGGAGGCGACAGAGGGACTGGGAGACGTGCCATCCTATCCATGAAGACAGCGCACCGGTGAGTGAGGCAGGAGGTAAGATGTTGTGCCGAGAATGGCAAGTCTCTCTGATTACTTGCATTTATGGCACTCACGTCTCTGTAGCTCAGTCTTACTTGCACGGTTCTCTCCATTGCGTGAAGTACCAAGTCTCGGCCGCCAATAGCACTTCGAAGGAGGCCTACTGAAAGGAGGTTTCCGCGCGGGGATGGTTGGTACCTTCTGTTCGCCCACTTGGCGTGATCTCACTCTTGATTGAAGTATACCCTCAAAGAACAGATCAAGTTCTTCCAAACACAAACACGGCGTCGTTGGGACGCGGCGCGAGAACTTCGGATTCGTGTCTGAAGGTGGTGTAGTCTGCAGAATTTCGTCCACGATATCGGCGACCAGCGACAAACGCGCGAAGAGCCACGGGTACGCGAACAGGGTGGCGCGCGCTGCTGTCCACCCTCACCCTGTCCAAAGCGAGGCTTTCCTGTGCCGTACAGCCCGCTTGTCCCTCTGACATCGTTGCCGTCGTGTGCCCACTCTTTATGCCACTGTCTCCTTTTCGGGATTCCTGCCCCATATTTTCCCCTCGCTGCTGTCAAAATGACCAGATCTCATCGTGCAGATTTCGCTACGGTAAAGTATACTGGGGAATGTCTCATAGGTCTGTCCTCTTTACGACAATCTCTGGTGGCTTGAACGCTTACTCTTTCTCACTAGCTCTAGCTGTTCATGGTCGTCAAGATACACTTCTGATAATGGCGCTTCATGTCATCGACACGACACGGCAACGTAATTTTTCGCGGAGGAACTGTTCCTTCGACGACACTTTTATCGCTATAGCCGAACGATCTTGTCAAAGAGACGACCTGATGAATATTCCTCGTCTCCGCCATCCTCTCCGTTCCATTCATCAATGAAGTCGGCAGCATACATCGTACACTGAGCAATCCGGACGCGAATACTCTGTCAAAACCGATACCTTCGGCGGCAAACGCGCTCATACCTCTCACGGGGACCAGTCCTTTCGTGTTTCCTTCACGTTCAAGACTAAAGCCGCGAAGGTAGTCGAGAATCTGGGTCTACATCGTGAACGCTACCCTAGCAGGATCAGAATTAATTCATGGGTCGAACCTCACTCTCGAAATTGAGGTCACACGGCCGTTTCGACCAAAATCCACTTTTACGTCTTGGCGCGTCTACACCACCACAGGAAACTGTCTTTCGATCTCAAGCTTATCATATGGGTACGCATATGGTGTCGTGGTGAGGCGACTTTTGCGAGCAGTCCGCTCTCGCAAACACGCCGTTCGTGGATGAATGTACGCACGTCATCCTTGCAAAGGGAAGATTACTGACACTCTGCTGTCAGATATTAAGACGGGCGTGGAAGCAGTTAACCTCGCTTTGGACGGCTGCGAGTCGGCGATATGGATGAAGCAGATAGTAATTTCGACAGGGATGATGGTACGATGGACACGGCGATAGGTAACTTCTCCTTCTGACTGGTGCATAAACATTGACTGATAACTATTAGAACCGATATGGTTAGACTTTGATGGCGAAAACCCTCAACGAGCGCATGAGGAGCCGTATTCATCGGCCCATCCTTCACAAGACCCCTCGGTAGTGTCTTCCTTACCGGGATCGTCGTCACAAACGGAACGACGTCAGCATCTCTGTCTGTCGATAACATTGACTGGCCAGCAGGAGAAACCATAGCAGAGCCTCTTGAGAGACCGTTCTCGCTAGTTCCATACGGAGAGCGAATGTATAGGTCCAAGCGGCAGAGCACTTGAGGTCTATCTGGTATTTGAATCTTGCACGACGCCGCGTATAAGATGTGCGTCGCTTTCATTGAATTCGCGATTCATTCTGATTACATCTACTAGTTGGAAAGCCCTTTTGGCGTCTCTCAAGCCCTGTGGAATCGGGATATGTAATCGCCCAAGTCGATGTATCGTTCCCCGCGAAGGTGAGCGATTACATGTACAATCTTATTTTATCTCTTCTTATTTTCCTACTAGGCTGGACGTTCGTACATAGTCACATCATCCGCGAAGCTTCAGCGGTCAGTATGTTCTCGTTAGCCTTACGGCTTATAATGAACCTGCCTAGGAACCCCGATTTGTTGGTCGACCACATCGTAGACCCTCCTACATACCTCGACGGAAAGCGGCGGAGGTCGGGCGTGGCGAGTGTCCTCGTGGGATGAAGGTCATGTTTTTGGCAAGGCTCCCGCCTCTTTACTCTTTTATTGCGACATTTTCAAGTGTAGCGTACCAGCATTGGTTTTCATTTGTTACACACTCTAATTAACGTACAATTATCAGAAATGAATGTCTTGTATCTCTTTAGTTGGCGATGTAAATTGAAAGGATTACAACCGATGCCCAAGCTATTTTGAGTCTGGTACCTCAGGCCCACGATGTCCAAAGGAAGCATCTTGGACGGTCCTTGCGTAGCAAAGGGGGTTGCGGAGGTACACTTGACGTGGGCGTCTCGCGCTGGTAGTACTCGTGAAATCAACAGCGAGTCTTGGGTCAAAGCACAATTTTGCGAAAGTGATGGCAACGTTGGCGTCAAAGCTTATGCAACAATCTATTAGTTTGTGATTCAGAGAAGGTTTGTCGAAATCTGTACCTCAAGTAAACGCTAAGCCATGCATCTCCGCTGTCCCATCCGCCATGACCCTGGGACTCAGAAGGTAAGGAGATGAATCACAGAACATTGTAGAACAACCTACCAGAGATAGACCTGAACTTCAAGGTAGGGGACGACTGCTAAAGTCGTCATGAAAAAGCAAATGCCAGAACTCATGTTGAAGAAGGGCAATTCAAGTCAAAAAAGAAAGCGAGACTGGCCATCGCCAGCGACGAGAAGATGATGAGGAGCTCTCGTCAACATTGGACGCGCCAAAAACGAGCGGAGCCGGACAAAGTCCAGCCGTGATAATAATCCCGATACTGAGCATATCCTTGAAATTCGTGCTGAGTGCGCGCGAGGGAGAATGGGGGCCGAGTGTCGAGGATTTCAGAGACGGCCTGTATTTATGTTTTTAGATCAAATCTCCGGAGGCATCAAAAGACTCGCCTCGGCAGGAGTAATCGCTAGTATCCCGTGCGTACGTGACACCCTGAATCCAATTTGACACGCCCCGGATTCACCACCATCCCTCTCGGCCTGCAAAATATATCTTTTCCAATCCTCAGGGAAAGCATCTACGCCTTTCGTCGCGCAAGTCCCGGATGTTGGATTCCCGACCTCGATTGCAATTTGGAGGATAGATGAGAAGAATATTGCTGGCAATCCTACCGAGACGGCCTTGAATTCGTTCGAGTGCCCATGTGCTGTCTCGGTGGTCAGCTTGATGGAAGACATTAAACACAAAGAGAAGAGAGAAAACAACAAGCCAACTCACCGTGTTTGGCCGTTTATCGATGTCTACCATTTTAGCGATCCTTGACCAGTCCTGTAACACCGAAAGCTGTGTTAGCTCGCGAAGACGCAGTAGGTTCAGGCGACGTACCTTAGAAAAAGAGACTTGGACTGCACAAAGGGGTTGTGATGATGACAGTCGTTTGGGTCGTTTAGTGTATCCTGTCAAGCGAGAGATTTTCAACGCTATTTTCGTTTCATTACTCCGTCCCATTATCACCTCCTCATCCCGTTCACACACCCAGTCCAATTCGAGACTCCCCGACGCGTGTCAGCCCTTGGAGGCGGCGGACTCTCATTAGTCTGAATGAGTGGTGCTGAGGGCGGCAGAAGTCGTGGAGGTGACGAGGTGACGAGCTGGTCGCCGTCGACAATGAATCAACGGACACGTCCTTGAATGGCTCTGCGCCCAGCGTGTCCGGCGTCGAACTAGGTCGTCATCGTCTCCTCGAGAGCGTTGGCAGTACTGGCGAAGTCGGCATCAAATTGTTAGTCAAGGGTAACGTTGTCGTTATCCTGAAAATCGGAGACGGTGACGATAGCTTTGCGAATGCGTCTGTTAGACTCGACGGCGATGGCGACCTTGGCATCCGAGCTGAGTCTTTCCTCATTTTGGCGGCACTGCCCTTCCATGCTCCCTCCTTTTCTCCACAAGACTTCCGTTGCTTCCATTCTATCATCGCCTGCATGTGCAAGACATGACCGCCCTCCCCAAGGCATGGAACGCATTACACCATTGGTAGCGGGTATGATACTGGGTGAAAAATTTGGCCTCGGTCGTAAAAGCACCAAAAAAAAAGGATGCTCACCCGGGGAATCAGGTCAAAGCATACTCCATCTGCGGTTGCTCTAGTATATGAGCATCGACATCATGACCAATGACTACTATTATGTCCCTGGTTCGTCTTCCCTCCAGAGCAACCGAACACTAGCAGATGAATTTTATTGCGATGCAAGATGTCGATGAGGAGCCGTGTTGTGCAGAGCAGATTCGCTGCGAGTGGCCATCGGAAGGCTTGGTGATTCTGAGTGGAGGAGGACGAGATGACATCACAAATAGGTTTCCCACGGTATTTCGCAACTTTATAAAGTGTATATTTAGTACGCAGCATCATTATCTCACCAGCCGCTTGTGGATTGAATGCTCATTGTGGATTGAATGAGCATTCAAACTCAGACTGATGTTGCAGGACTTGCGTAAACCGTGACGTGTCAACTTCGCTCTCCCTTGTACCACCATGTCTGCGGTAGCTGGCACCAAAAAAGTCATGGCCAACAAAGAAAGGTCAGCCTGACTTTCATTGTTTCTTCCTTTGGATCCATGCTTATATGTCCACCCCGTAGTCGGACCCTTTTCATTCGTGGTTCGTGTCATTGTTATTCGAATATTTGGCTTCCCTTTAATGCGCTGTGACATAGAGGCTGAACTTGTTACGATCGCGCCAACAGAAAAGTCCAAGCTTTTCTTGAAGATCACTGCCGGTGAAAAGAAGAAAAAGACGGAAGAAATGAAGTTCGATGGGTGATGGGGGAGGCGCCATGCCAAAGTGGACCATAAGCATGGACCTGTAAGTCGCATACACTGCGCCCATTTCATCTTGGCAGATGTCTTATGGTTGCAGAGGTGATCTTGACCCGCAAACCGTGGTTTCATGGAAACTTTATCGTCGTCGAAGGCTGCGTCTCAAGGAAGTCCTTGGCAGCGTCAAGAAGACACTTGAAGAATTGTTTGAAGGGAGCAGTACGAGTGCGTGTGTTTATTTCTTTGCTCTGATAAATATTGATTTTCCTGTAGGTGCCGAGATACAGCTATCTGACGGAACGTCCGAGATCGCAGTGCTCAAAATATCTGGCTCAAACAACGCCAAGGCACTCATAGATGAACTCGTACCGAGCACTAAGAAACCTTCGGCAAACTCCAAGTTTCTCGATAGCAGTGGAACCCTGGGGACGGTGGTCGAAGCTGTGGAGGGGATGATTGGTACCCTCGCGGAGGTAGGGAATATTTTACTACGTGATTTATACTGCTTGACGAGAGCCTCGTCCCAAGGTGCATCCCGCGGCTACTGTCGCTTGGGGACTTCTGTCTGCTGGATTGAAGGCGGGTGTCAACGGCGTTCCCAATGCACGATATCTTCACGCATAAATGCAGGTCCTAAAGAGTCAGCGTGACACGAATCAAGCTGTACTCAATCTTTACGCGGAGATGCTATCGATGTACGAAGAGGCCAGCAAGAACGATATCTTACAGCAGCGTGATGGTTTACATGGAACCTATAGTTCCTTGTTCAAGCAGACTATTGAGTGCGCTATGTTTATTGAAGGATATGCAAAGAAAAGCGGGATAGGTACACTTTTGAACCGCGATCATCTTATGAGATCTCACGATTTTCCCAGAGAATCTTTCCACGATGGACACTGTATCAGTCCAAGCTGAAAAATTCCATCAGGCCTTCGCCGACCTGAAGGACCAGCTAACCAGGGGATTTGCAAGGGAATCAGCCATCATCACCCTCGGTGTCCAGGAACTCGTGAACATTCAGAGTGCGTCGTTCTTTAGCTAAAACTCTTTGTGAGAGCTTACCAATGTTGATGCCTTTAGTCATGAGAGATCGGCTACGAGATCTCGAACCGCCTCATGAGCTAGGCCCAAAATCGAAGTGTATGCAAGGAACACGCGTGGCGACAATCAACACTATGGTGTCGTGGATTGCCCAGTGTGACGGCAAGACAATGTGGTGCAGAGGATTGGCAGGGACGGGAAAGAGTTCCTTGATGGGAACTCTTCACGATTTACTCACTGCGGATATCGGGGGACGCAGTCGCCTTGCAGCATTCATTCGCTATGACCGCATCGAGTATCCGAACGCCAACAAGTTAATCACCAGCATTGCGTATGCCTTGGGAACATTCGACGTGCGCATCGGAATGACTATCTCCAAAGTTATTGAGAGATCACGAACAGTGATGACCATGTTAGACCTGTCAGCGCAGTTTCGGCTTCTACTTCGTGGTCCGCTTGAACGTGTCCCTGATCTTATTGATGAAGGGCCCTTGGTAGTCATCATCGATGGGCTGGATGAGTGTGATGCATCTCCTGAATTGTTGGCTGTCCTTGCTGATGGATTTGGTCCAAAAATTCCATTTATGCGCCTCATCCTTTCCAGTCGACCGGTTTTTCGCATGACTGCGGCATTCAAGGGACGAGACTGCATATATCCACTCCATTTGGATACCTCCTTGGACAGTGTAAACCGTGACATCCAGTTCTATTTCGAACGAGAGTTTGCAACCATACATGACAATGTGTTTCAGGAGAAGTGTGAAGAGCTAGATGCTGTGAATGAACTCACGGCACGGGCAAGCGGGTTGTTCATTTGGGCAGCAACTGTTGTCAAAATTGTTGTTGAATTTCCGGGGATATCAATACTGCAGGATGTCCTGGCCACGGATATCCCTGCAAGTGCCACCGAGGCTCTAACAACCTTATACCTCACCTGTCTGAAGGCTCTGGTCTCTGAAATTCCAGGTGTCAAGTCACTCAATGCAAAGATCCAGAATTGTGTGCGGAGTGTTCTAGGTGCTGTGTTGGTGACCCAGACACCTCCAGGGATGTCAGAGGACATCCTTGATAAGATTGTCCTATTAAACACAGGCAGTCCTCCTTCACGCCACATTATGTCTATGCTAGGAAGTATACTTAGCCCTGAAACTGAGGACTCACCCATTCGACTCATACACAAATCCCTCGATGATTTCTTGCAAGATCAAAATCGATGTGGGGACGAATGGTTTATCAATGTTTCTCTGCACCGCAAAGCAATAGCCAAACAGTGTCGGGTTGTGTTGAAATCATTTATAAAGACATGGTCTCCTACAAATGATATGGACATTGAAGCCATACCAGCATATATATCCAAATATGCATTGTTTGGAGTGTTCTGGTATACTGAATCCACTTTTGACAAGAGTGACATAGAACTGTTCACTTCCTTCTTCCGCCACTACTTTCTTCCATGGTTGGATGTCATTGTCACAGATGGTGGCATTCTCCATTTTGAAGTCAAGGACATGTTCTGTCAACAACATGGTCTAACACACTTGTCAATCAAAGTTGATATCTGTGACTCAGTCAAATTCCATGATGTTCTCAAACAATCCACTCATTTTTACTATCACCTGCATCAGTCTAGCAAGGAGAGCTCTCTTGCTGGAAAGGTCACACTTGAGTGTATGAAACTCAAAAAAACAAGAGGGGGGTCCTGGGAGTCTACTGGGGATAATCTGAACATTGATGGTGTGATTTTTGTTAATGCTGATGGGACAGAATATGGATTCAAAGTTGTCAATACCACAATGGTGCCTCTTTATGTTTCAATGTTCTGTTTTGATGTACCTGATTTGGAAGTCCGTATGTAGTCTTGTTGATCTTCACCTCCTGCTTTACTGACTAGATCTTGCCTTTTTCAGAGTTAAATTATCAGTCATCTGTTAATGCCCCTCTCTCCCCTGGAGAATCATTGACCATTGGGTATGGCATGAGTGACCCTGACTCACTGCTATCTAGTAGCTACTATGTGCCAGAGGGACAAGAAGTTGATGTTGGCTTTTTGAAGCTTTTCTTCTCAACAGAGTATCTAGACCTGTCAGTCATCCTCAGAACAGGTTCTCAGAGTGTTCCACCTTCAGTGCAGAAGATGCCTTTTCTATGTCATACAATGTGTGTTCCACTTGTTCAGAAAAAGGGAGGGGGTGCTGCAGCTGATTTAGATGATTGTGAGTCAGTGATTGTGAATTGGTGATAGGGAGTGCATATGATGATGGCATGGATAGCAACTTTGATGAGGACAACAGTGATTAGGATATAACAGACATTGACACTACACCAGCCCTATATGATAGCATAAGGCTAGGATTGGAGCAGCTAATGAAATATATGACAGTTTGAAAGATCTCTAGACAGAATCATCAAGTGTGTTGAAAGGTGCTGAGTGTCTATATAAATGCTAAGTATACACAAAAAACACCACAAACACTCAGTCAATTGTAGTTCGAAGGGAGATAAGATACACCTAGTTCCAACACTTTGTACTGTGGTTTACAAGTTTCAGGTAGCAATAGATATGGTTTTGAATTGAAGATATATTGTGATTTTACTCTATGTTTGGTGTGCTACTGAACACAAACTCAAATTAATACAGAATAACTGCATGATGCAGGTTCTGAACTTGTGCTGGCTGCCTGGTGCAGTTTCAAGACTGATACTATACACCTGGTTGTGACTTTAAAACACACTGACTGTGCTAAACTGTTTCTGGGGACTGTCTTTCTGATCTGGCTTGTACTACTTGCTTGCTTTACTATTCTTTCACACACAGAGTGATCAAGTCACAACAATTCTATTCCAGGTGAGTCTATGACTTGAAGCTCTTAGCCAAATAAAACTCATACTATTTGCCTAGTAGCGTTCTGGTGATGTGCTTGGTAATGGGCAGCACTGTCATGCCTGCAGCATGGCTAAGAGTGTAATTTTACAAAAATATCATACCTTACATGTTAGAGATCTTCATGATTGCAGAGGCATTGTGAGCAGGCTGACAGTGGCATGTGAAGAAGCAAAGTCACTGAGGTAGAGAGCTCTATAATAAAAAAAGAAGCAGCAGAATTAAAACATAAGGACTTTGTCATTGCACTGTACCTTATAGGCATGCATGACAACAAGGCTGAAGAGCGAGCTGGCTTGCTAAACCATCTGTTGGTAGTAGAGAATTCAACCTCAGTGGAATGCACTTGTACATAAGCCAAGACTAATTTAGATAACTATGCATCTGTAATCTATGATGTGTGGTCCCCAGAGATCCAGAGAAACAATATCATGCATGGGGTAATCAAGAAAACCCTGGGCATAGCCTAGAAACAGGCTTTGGCCAATGGAAATAGTAAGTGGGCTTGAAGTCTGAAGTGTTCCTTGATTACTGAGTCTAGAATATGATGCTGTCACCTTCAGAGCAGACCCAAAAGCCAAATATGAAGTATGATTGGTGATCAAGGATTAAACAGCTATTGAGTGCACACTCGTAGGCTACTTTGTTGCTTGAGTGAGTGATGTAGATGTTGCTTAGCTCTTTCAGGCCATGCTGTAGGATTTGACACATTTCCTAGGCTGATGAGCATTTGAATGGATGCTATATAAAGGCTGATTAGGAGCACAGCCACCTCCATAGCTTTGGGACCTTTTCCTTGAGATTGAACTGGCAGTCTGGCCATATTGGGTCACATTTTTTGACTGGAAATTCTTTTCGTACTAGTATTGAATTTTAGCCAATTTGAGTCCATAATGACATTTATTCCAGGATTTTGAGTGTCACTTATGTCTGTCCTCAATATATTTTTGTTACAATTTTTCCTTATCTAATCTTCAGTGCCTATCTTATCTTCGGTGCTTTGCTTATCTGATCCTATCTACCACGGTCGCTTTCACCATATCATATGACTCCACTGTGACCACATGGTTACTGACAGACTTACACATGATTGACACGATGACATGTTTATATATAGAAACAGATGAATAGTATATAAGTAGCTAGTCTTACATCCTGTAACCCTAGCTTCGAGCTAAGTTTATACATACCAGACTTATCCTCTCTCACTCACTGAGCTCAACCTAAGTGTTTACCATTCGTTACTTGGATATCAGGCACTGCTGCACTTTGGGTAATTGTCTGAATGCGAGACAGCCCTTGGTTTGCACTTGCTTGTTATTCCCGAGTCCGGGCCTAACAATTAGCTCGAAGCTTCTCTACTACCCTCCTTGCATGCTAGCCATCAAGGAGACCATCTCTTACTCGCTCTCACAAAATGAAATCATCGCAGTCATCATGGCCCTGATCAGCTCGATCCTGATATTTCTTCTCCTTACCCTCATCTGTTTGGGATACGGAGAACAAACTGAACATGAAGAACGAACCACTGAACAATCAGTGCTCCCCAGCCACTACATCCCATCACACCTCATACATGATTCAGACCCTGCCACCAACTCCGATCACTGAGGAAATAAACCCCGACAACCTTGCCACCCTCCTCATCAAACTACTCCTCTGTTTGTACAGAGAAAACCTCTGATACTTCCCCAGACGATAAATGAATGACCCCTCCCCACCATACGCCATGGCCGAACAACTTCATCTATCAGGAATACGTCCCGGGATATTACATCCCCATACAACCAGGATACTCCACTTCGGAGCCTTTCCCAGTGAGTCAGACACCGAGGACAGCAACGACAACTCCGATTCCTCACTCCCCCTTGCCCCAGAACCAACCATTCCTCACACCTTCAACCATCATGGAAGACCAAGGAGTCCTAGTGACCCCCTTAACCCCCATGGACCAGACTATGACTGGCCCAACCTCACTGAGATTGACCGAAGGATATTTGGACCCGAACGATCCACAGCCTGGCGGATCCGACAACAAGACACCAATGACAGAGTCATCGGTAGACAATGGAGCCCCAACTTCAGGGAATCCATGGATTTCTTCCTTGCAACGCAGCGAGGAGACCCAATCAAGGGGGGGCACATCGACACCCAGATCACTGCTCGGATTTTCGCCAACAGCGATAGGTCCATATTCGCCCCCACCTTTGGAGGGAATCGACTTGATGTCCTTCGACCAAGGACCATGGAGGAGCAGCAGCGATTGGAGGCCGCCCTCCTCGTTCTATCCAATCAACTTGAGGAACGACTATGAACAGAGGGGCCGGAGCAAAACGGTCTTTGACCAGTTTGCCTACAACAACGACACTTTTGGGGAAGGGTTCGTCCCCTCCCAGAATGCGGAGGATTTTCCCGGGTCTCGCTTGGGATACCCTCTTCCACTCCCTGACTCACCACCAAACCCTCGCCTCCTGGGATTCTACTTGGGGCCAAGCACAAGTCAGCTAGTAGCAGAAGCTGGAGATGAACAGATGGATGCAGGAGGATTGGGGGAAGCCCCGGCACCTACCATAGAGCAGCGCCTACAACAAGCACATGACCAGATCATGCAGATGCATGCGCAGCACCTGCAGCTCCAACAGGAACTAGCAGACATGAAAAGAGCAGAGAGACCAGACAGGGGGAGACGCCCACTGCCGGGACCATGACGAGACATGTTCTCGGTCCCTCACCCGCCAAACTATGGAGGACCTCCTGAGTATGGACCAACAGGCACCTGGAATGCTGACCAACCACTGCCCCTAGCAGGAGTAAAACCAATTCTGCTGAAAACCCCGACTTCCTTTAAGGGGGAGCACGATGACATAGACCAATTCCTTGGGGACTGCCAAACATACTTTGAGGTGTTCCAACAGTATTTTCCCCTTCACTCCCTCATGGTGGTATTCACTGCCTCACACCTCGAAGGAACCACCCAGGATTGGTGGGTACACCTGCGCAAAGAGTACTGGTATGTACCACCCGACGACAATGACACCGATGAGGGCGGGCCTCAATATCGCTATCCCAGCTGGAATGAGTTCATCGATACCTTCCATGAACAATTCTGGGATCCCACCATCAAAGAAGTCCATGAGAAAAGGATGGGCGAGATGTGCATGGGGAATGACCCAGCACACATCTACTTCTGGAAGCTGGAGAGGGAGGCCAAGTTGGCCAACTGATGAACAGACGAATCAGACCGGGGCGCCTTAGTACACGCCATCCGCCAAGGGGTGCCCCCTGGCTACACCTCTATCATTGCCAACATCAGCGTTGGGGTCCCACGCACCTATCCAGAATGGAAAGACCGTGTCCTGCACATGTACAAGAAATGGCAGAAGAAGCTGGTTTATGACCAGATGCATGGGACAGACCAACGCAGTGACAAGAAGTACCAGGGGAATCAGAAGCAACTTACCACCACCAGTAGTAACAAGAACACTACAGGTGGCGCAACAAGTTCCTCGATGGGCAAGATGGCTGGAGATGGCAAAGGGCACGAAGAAGGGGGACAATGGGTGACAACGAAGGGGACGACATATGGCGGTGCAGGAGAACCAATGCAAATCGACTGTGCCAAGAAGATGAAGGAGGGAAGGTGTTAGGCCCAGACTCAGGAATAACAAGCAAGTGCAGACTAAGAGCTGTCTTGTGTTCGGACAATCACTCTAAGTGTGGCAGAGCCTGATATCCAAGTGTCAAATGGTTAACGTTTAGGTTGAGCTCAGTGAGTAAGAGAGGATAAGTCTGGTATATATAAACTTAGCTTGAAGCTAAGGGTATCTAGGTACAAGGAGTCGCTACTTATATATGATATGTGGAAACTAATAATAGTGAGTCTGAATGCATGTCTGTCGTGCATGAAGCATGTGTTGCAGCGTAAATACTGAAGTTGTACAATATGGTCGAGGTAGCCGGTCCGGATACCAAGAGATAAGATCAAGATTAGCGAGGTGCCAAAGATAAGATAGGCACTGAAGATAAGATAAGGAAAAATTGTAACATTACCCCCTCGTTAAGGCAGGCGTCCCGACTGCCACTAAGGCTCATCGTCTTCCGAGTTGCTTTGGGAGCTATTCCAATATTCTTCAATGAGAGGGCCCCATATGTCCATATCTGGGTCCCATACCCACTTCTGTTTTCCGTTGAGTCGCTGTGCGAGGTAATGGCAAGTGCGATCTTCGTACTTGAAGTTGAGGCTCATGGTAACGTGCTTGTTTTCATCTGGAGTTACGATTTTGGCGATGTCTATTCTTCTGGCATTGTGTGTCCTCTGTTTGTATTCTTCAATCGCCTCCTGGGCATTGCCCATCTTGGAATCGTGAACCCATGAATTATGCTTGCGTATCCATCCTTTCCACTTGACGAAGTAGTTGATGACTTTGTAAGACTTCTTGCTTCGGCCTTCGCAGATCGTGTGAGGTTGAGAGTCTAAGACTTCTTCGATTTCATAATATTCTTCATCATCAATCAAGTCTGGAGGCGGGGATTCCTGATTAGGGAATGCTGGCAGGATGTACGGGGTCAGTAGCTTCTCGTTGAAGCATGGGTGAATCTTCCAGTGAGGCGGGAGCTTGAGCTTGTAGGCAGCAGCTTCGGCCTTGTCAAGAATCGTGAAGGGGCCGACACGCTTGTCGTCAAGCTTCTTCTTGGATCGAGGGAGGTGGAGGTTGGTAGCGTCCAACCAGACCTTGTCGCTGACACGGTAGTTGCGGGTGGCGCGTTTCTTCTTATTGTACTGCATCTTCATGTTGTCGGCAGCCTTCTCAAGGGCATCATGCGTTTCCTTGTGAATCTGAGACATAGTCGTTGTGAATTCTGCGGCGGCGGGGTTCGTGAATGGAGAAGATTGGGGAGAGTTGGGAAGGACTCAGGGATTCCATCCGTAAAGCACCATGAAGGGGCTCTTGCCTGTCGCGCTGTGAACCCAATTGTTATGGGTGAACTCAGCAAGGGGGAGCCAGTCGCTCCAATTGGTCTGTCGGTAGTTAACGAAGATTCTGAGGTACTTCTCGATTTCTTGGTTAACATGCTCAGTCTGTCCGTTGGTCTGCAGGTGGAATGCGGTAGATGCATTAGGCATGATGTTGAGCATCTGATAAAGTTCCTTCATAAACTGCAAGACAAACTGGGGACCCTGATCAGAGATCATTGTTGTTGGCATTCCATGACGAGCATAGATGTGGTTGTGGAGAATTCGGGCCCATCCCTTGGCTGAGAGTTCAATGTTGCAAGTGACAGGAATGATGGCTTTCGAGAATCAGTCTACAATCATGAGGAGGCATTGTGCTCGTTTGAGTTTGGTAATCCGGTGACCATGTCTACAGAAATGTGGGTCCATGGGCCTTTGGGGATTGCATTTGGGTTGAGCGGCGCTGCCTTGGCCTGCGTGCTTGACTTTGTGCATTGACAAACCTCACATCCCTTGACATAGGCATCGACTGTCTTCTTCATCTTCAGCCACCAGTACTCTCTGAGGACCAACTCCTTCATCTTTTCGATGCCAGAATGTCTGGCTAGGATGTGGTCATGGCATTGAGCAATGATCTCACCTTGAAGCAAGGCTTTGCATGGAACATAGATGTGCCCATCGTAGTGTAAGAGCCCTCCTTGTTGAGAGACTCCTCATTCATGGGCAAGGGAAGTCTTGATTCCCTCATCCCAGAGCTCCTCCTGTTGAGTAGCATCTTTGATCTTTGTGTGAACCTCGGAAGCCGTGGGCATGATGAGCCCCTGGAAGTGAGTGAGTTGAAGGACGACGTTGTTGTCGTTATCCTCCTTTCCTTGGTTGTAATCATTGCAGCGAGACAATAGGTCAGCTTTCTTGTTGAGCACACCTGGCTTGTGTCGAAGAATGAAGTGGTACTCAGCCAACTCTGTCACCCATCGCACTTGTCATCGGTTCAGTTTCTGCGGTTTCCAGAAGTACTGGAGGTTTTGGTGATCTGTCCAGATTTCCACGTCTTTGGTGGTGCCCATCAGGTAGTGGCACCATTTGTTGAGAGCAAGCATGATTGTGAGCAACTCTCTGTCATAGATCTCGTAGTTTTGTTCAGTGGCAGATAGGGACTTCGACATGAAGGCCACTGGGTGCCATACCCCGTTCTGCTTCTGACTAAGTACTGCACCGACGGTGCCTTCACTGGCATCGGCTTCGACCATGAAGGGGTCAGTCTCATTCGGGATGGTGAGGATGATGTCCTCTGCTATGCGCTTCTTCAGTTCTGTGAAAGCTTGATCCTGCATGGACCCCCACTTCCATTCTGTGTTCCCAGTAAGGGCGGTGAGCACCTTTATGACCTTCAAGTAGTTCTTGATGAACTTCCAATAGAAGTTTGTGAAGCCTAAGAACAACTGTAGTTCCTGCTTCTTTGTTGGAGTCGGCCATTCGGCTATTCCTGCGATCTTGATCAGATCCATGCGAATTGAGTTCTCGGAAATGATAACACCTTGAATTTGCATTTCTCCACTTTGAGGAACAGCTTGTTCTCGCATAGATGCTGGAGAACATGTTTCACGATCTGTTGGTGCTCCCCCAAGTCCTTGGAGAAGATCAGAATGTCGTCAAGGTAGATGGTCACCTTGCCTTCAGCAATGAGGTCACGGAAGATGTCATTCATCATCCATTGGAATGTGGCAGGTGAATTCATGAGCCCAAAGAACATGATGGTGGGCTCGAACAGTCCTCGGTTTGTATGGAAGGTGGCTTTTTCTTTGTCACCCTCCTTGATCCGGATGTTGTTGTATCCCCAATGAACGTTGAGCTTCGTGAAGTACTTGGTGCCACAAAGCTTGTCAATGAGCTCCGAGATGAGAGGGAGCGGATATTGGTTCTTGATGGTCATCTCATTCAGCTTGCAATAGTCCTGAACTGGGTGCAAGCTGCCATCTTTTTTCTTGACAAAGAAGAAGGGCAACGCAAAGGGTGACTTGGAGGGACAGATACGTTCTGATTCCAGGTTTTCATTGAGGAACTTGTTGAGCTGTTCCTGTTCACTTTGGTTCAAAGGGTAGACCTTGCAGTCAAGGGTTGATTTTGCATTGGGGATGAGCTCAATGGCATGGTCCCAGGGCTTCCTTTCAGGTAGTTCATTGAAGTTCTCCTTGGAGAACAGGTCACGGAAGGATTGGTAATGCTCTGGCACCAACTCTTCGAACATCTTTTTTGGCTTTTCCACATTGGCAGCAGCGGCCAGTTCATTCGCATGATGCATTGCATGGATCACAAGTTCTTCTTCTATATGGACGGCGAGAATGGTGTCTCCATCCTCGAGTTCTTCATCCCATCAATCGTCGGGATCAGCGTTGGGCAAGTCAAAGCAATTGCCGGCGCATTGGCAGTGACCAAAGATGATCGACTGCATCTTCCAGTTGACCAAAGGGTTATGGCGCTTCAGCCAGTCACGTCCTAGATAGATGTCCTTCTTGCCTAGGTTCATGACTGTGAGGTCGATGCATTCAGCATGTCCTCCAATCATCATTCGGAGTTCTACAAACTTGGTGATGTCCCCGCCTGCATTGTGGGTGCCATCAGCATTATACACTGGGATAGAAATGGCGGTCTTCCAGGTTTCGAGTTGGTGCTTCTCGATGAAGCTTCGGTTGATGGCACTGCTAGTACAGCCGCTATCCAGGAGTCCTTTTGTGGTCAATGTCTGGGTCCCTGTAACGGGGTTTAGAATGACCTTGATGAGGAAGTCGCTCTTCGTGCTTTCTTGTCGATGAATGACGTGAGGCAGTTCACAGAGTTTGTAGAGGCATTCCTAAGCAGGTTCTCCTCCAAGTCGGAGCTCACTTAAGAGCTCATTGGTCATCTCGTTGCCCTTATCCTTGTGTATCCATACTGCAAGGGCGGCGCAGGCAGCATTGTCGTTTCGTGCTTTGTGGATGGCACAGAGCGTCCAGTCAACCTCGAACAGTCGCATCCATTGGTGAGGGGCCTCTTGAACCTTCACACTAGCTGTGGGGGGTGTAGCTACCATTGGTGAGGTCACCTCATTCTTCCTAATGCAAGTCGGGGCCACCCCCTTGTTAGGGAGTGGCCAGATCAGGATCATGGGAGATTCGGGTGGAGTCGGGAGTGTGCTGATGTGCTGCTTCGGGAAAATCGACGGGCTGCCCGATGATACACTTGGTATCAGGCTACCCATAGATTTTGCAATTTTCTATCAATTAGCGCAGTCTACAAGCGGTACAGAGAGCTATAGTGAAGGCTTTACACTGATAGCTAGTATACTACATAAGATAGTGAGCAGTACAGTGTCAGAATGGACTTAGAAGCGACATCTAGACGAGTCAACTCTACAAGCCTTCAACATTGAATGCTATACCCTGCCTGAAACAAGACTATTTAAAGTCGGAACCAAGGGACACATCGAGATGAGATACAAACAATAAAGCAGAACACAGAAGGACTAGATTGCTTGTCATCTTGACGACTTGAATAAACCTAGAGAAGAATTGCTAAGTCCACAAACGCTACACCTAGTGAAATGAACTTAGTCTAGAACACGACTAAACCTAGGAATAACTGAATAACCGATGCTTGGCGCCGAGATAGCTAATTAAGATCGCATACTGATCGAAGCAATACAATCTCGGTCCGACGATCAATCGCGATCGGTGGTTACATCCTCAAAATACTGCGCAAGCCGTAGTATTGAATAGGACCCCACGCGACAAGGCATGAAGGAGAAGCGAGGGGTTCCTACAGACCAGTAGGGCACTCCTCGGCAATAGAATAACCACTAGTCATTCTGCCCAACTGAATAGAAACCTCGGAATGGCGCAATACTTATAAATTAATTACTCATCATTTGTATTGATACCCAGAGCTCATACCATAATTACTTTTAGATACAAGCTCCTATACCTAGGCTAGAAATCGTATAAATTAGCAGCAACTAGACGCATAATGGCAGGAAAGCATTCCCCTGTGTTTGTGCTAGTAGCCTTATAGCTGCCTAATCAATCACTGGTTTAATCGCATATCCTCGACTGAAGTGAATTAAGTTTACCAAGTCAACCCCAAAAGGGCGGCTAATCTAGAAGAACTAAGTAGGAAGAAGAGTCGTCCCCGCGTTTGCGCCTTGCTAGTTAATTGAACTGCTCCACATACAAAGGCCTCATGCTCTCTCACCGACTAAAGTGATCCAGATGTGCTAAGTCGACCACAGACCAAAGACGTTGCATAGTTGAAGTGAAATAAGCCCTAGAACACTTTAAGTTCGAACAGTTAACGAGTCAGTGTACTCTAGAGTCTGTGTACTCTTTGCAAGTCTCGTACTTGAAGCCAGGACCTGTGTGTTCTTTGTAGAGTCTGTGTACTCTTTGTAGAACTTCGGTTCTTTGTTGCAAGTGCGTGTGCTTGTGTTGTAATCGAGGCCGTGTACTCCAGAGCAATTACGCTCTTTGTAGACCTCTAGGTCTTTGATTGTTCGATTGTTAAAGCTTCTCTAGTTAAAGCCTTACCAGCTCTTCTAGACGAAGTTGTTTCAAGTCTAAACCACTCAAATTATACCTTACAAAACCCCCATGTCCATATACCTCGCTATCGCGATTAGTGTATCTCGTGTAAACACTTCTAGATTTGAATTGAAGTTGTTTTAAAGCAAAACCCAATTGATTATCGAAATCTACATACACCACGAGTGCTTCTATTGTACTCACCCTTGAACTTAATATTGGTGATTGTGTGTGTGTGTGTGTGTGAGTGACTTAGTATCTAGATTGACGATCTAGACACTTGTTTCATTTGCGTGCTGCCCGTTACCGAGCACATCACCGAGGCAAGCCATCTCTGGAAGGAGACATCGTCATCTTTGTCAGGCACTTCTATCATAGTTACCTGATGCCCCTATTCACTGCCTGAGTGCTAGCAGCTTCCTGCCTTTCAGCTATCTTTGTTGGGGCCGTTGCGCATCCAACAGTTCTTGTCGCGTGAGTTTCATTGCGCTCACCCAAAGGGGTGTCATGCTGAACCTCGTTGGAGGAATCGGATTGCGGCAAGCTCCTCCTGACCTTGGAGCTGTCCCTAACATCACAAGAGCGAGCAGGAGCAGTGGGCTCGACTTGTGCTGAATAAATGGTCTTACCAGCCCGGCCTGTTTCCTTGGGACTACATGGAGTCGTTCTGCCCCCGCAGAGCCTGCGTCGACAGCGGTTGGCTTTGTCTTTCGTATGTCCTTCCTTGTGTCCCCTGCTCATGCAGGCACTTTGCGGTCATGCAAAGAGGCTTCATCAGAGTTCACGCTAGGCGCTTGCTCTGCCCTACCCAGTCGTGCATTCATCACTGCAGCAGTTCTCGAAGAGAAGGGCCTCGACTGGTGTGTTGCTGTTAAGGTGGGTAGCACTATGGTGGGTGCCATTCCACCCGCCGCTTTCACTCGCGATGAGCTACTTGCCAGGCGCTTATTTGCCAGTTGTGCAGTCCTGGGGTCGGTGGCCCCGGCGTCTAGGTCAGAGTCAGTCATGTCCTTAAGGATGTCATATCAGTTCGTTGATTCTAATGCTGGTGGTTGGTCGAAAGTAGAAGTCGTAAATGCTGCCCCCTCATGGTGGGGGGGGGGGTATATTCGAATGCGTGGTAAATAAAATGTCTGTGTGGGATATAAAAGTGTCAGACCAGCCAACGGAAGAAGAGAGTTCACCAGTATGTAAGTCTTTGGTCGTCGCAGCAGAATCAAATGCTCAATGACCTACTCTTTTACCTCCTCAATCTTGGTGTCCTTGGAGAGTGGCACTTCGGCCGCCTCCACTGCATGTACCTCCTGCTTCCTGTGCGGGAAATCTCTGCTTAGATGCCTCTTCTTGTCGTATCAGAAACAGCACCCTTTGCTGCGCTGCTTCTGCTTCTTTGCGTTGATCTGCATTGGCTCCCCCTGGCTGCTGTATGTCGTCCCCTTTGTGGTTACCCATCTTCCCCCCGAGTTGCATCCTCCACTATTGCCTGTCGCTTTCCCCGCCGAGGAACTTGACGTGCCACCTGTAGTGTTCTTGTTACTACTGGTGGTGGTAAGTTGCTTTTGGCTCCCCTGGGGCTTCTTCTCGTTCCGCTGGTCATTCTCGTGGGTCTAGTTGTAGACCCACTGCTTCTGTCGCTCCTTGTACATGCACAGGATGTGGTCCTTCCATTCAGCATAGCTGCATGGGACGCCGATGCCGATGTTGGCAATGATAGAGGCATAGCCAGGTGGGATCCCCTGGCATACGGCATATACCAAGATGCCCCGGTCGGATTCGTCATCCCATTGGTTCACTAATTTGGTGACCTGCTCCAGCTTCCAGAAGTAGACGTGCGTGGGCTGATTTCCCATGTGCAGTTCCCCCATCTTCTTTTCGTGGATTTCCTCAATGGTGGGATCTCAGAATTTTTTGCGGAAGATTTCGATGAAGGCATCCCAGCTGGGATACCGATATTGAGGGCCAGCGTTGTAGTCGGCATCATTGTCATCATTGCATGGGGTGTACCAGTAAGAATCCCTGAGGTGGACCCACCAGTCCTGAGCGGCTTCTTTGAGGAGAGAGGTGGCGAATACCACCATCTGGGAATGGAGAGGGAAGTACTGTCGGAACGTCTCGAAGTACGTTTGACACTCTCTGAGGAATTGGTCGATGTCATCATGCTCCCCTTTGAACTTGGTGGAGACGGCTAGCAGGATCGGCTTGATCCCAGCCAGCGGGGGTGGCTGCTCGGCGTTCTAGGTGCCTGTGGGGCCCTGATCAGGGGGTCCTTGATAGTTCGGTGGTCAGGGAACTGAGAACATATCAGTTCAGGGCCCCAGTTGGGGTCATCATCCCCTGTCATTATTCCTGCGTTTTCGCGCCTCTGCGAGCTCTGCTTGGAGCTGCAGATTCTGCTCGCACATCTGTGTGACTTGGTCAAGCACCTGCTGTAGGTGTTGCTCATCGGTGGGTGCCGGGGCTTCTCCCAATCCTCCTGTGCCAATATTGTCGTCTCCTGCTCCTGCTATTAGTCAGCTCATTCATGGGCCTGGGTAATACCTGGGGTAGCACAGATTGGGCAAGGAGTCAGCCATGAGCTGGGGATATTTGAAGAAGTCCTCAGCGTTTTGGGAGGCTCGGAACCCTGTTCTGAACATCCCTTCATCATGGACGAACCCTTCAAAAGGATTCATTGGGGGGGGGGGGGGCCATCCAGATCGGGGTGGTCTCCCTGTAGTCAGGCCAGTCGTAGGAGGTCGCGCTGTAGAATGTGCTGCTCCTCTGCAGTTCGGGGGCATAGGTTGGTGCACTGTACCCCTGGGTGTGGGGGGTATAGCTCCTGGTTTCGGTTAGCATATACCCAGGTGATGATGTCAGCATCGGATGGGTGGCTCCTAAAGGGGTCACCGCAATGAGTGGCAAGGTAGAACTCCATGTTCTCTCGGGTGTTGATATGGGGCCAGAGGGTTCTGGCTTCGATGTCAGTTCATTGTAGCTCCCAGGCTGTGACTCGATGGGGTCCGAGAATGTCTCGGTTGATCTGTTTGAGCTTGTTCCACTCATAGTCGAGCCCATGAGGATTGAACGGGTCATCTAGGCTTTGCTGTGGAATGGGTTCATTGAGGAACGGGTCGGGGCTGCTGTTCCCACACTGTCATCATCGTTCTCGCTCCGACTCAGTGGTACTGTCATCAGAGTTGGACTCACTGGGCCACAGGTTGAGGGGTCGGTTGAGCCAATATCGAGGGGAGGTCGGGAAGGGGATAGTATTCCGCCGGAGAGTGGCGAAAGGGTCTGGTTGTCAGGTATCATTGGGACCAGGGCATAGTAGCCTGGGGCGACTTCTTGGTATGTCCAGTGCCTCCTGTGTGAAGTAGGGGGGTACTGGATCGGGTTCCTGGAGTAAGTCAGGTAATTTGAAATGGGGTTGTGGGGCGACAGGTAGGTCCCATATGATAGGGATGCCATCAGGTTCCCAGGTTCTGACAGGGTAGTCTGGGTTGTGCTCGATGACATTATCCTCTGTACCGGCCCAGGGATCCAGGTTTGTAACCTGTAGGTCCCTGGGCGGGGTCGTTGGCCTTGGGGGTTTGGGAGTGGGAGTTTGGGAGTGGGAGTTCTGCGAACATTGCTGGGCCTTGGGGTTGCATTTCATGGGATATCCTCCTGACTTGAGAAGTATTCATCGGAGGAGGAAGTTCTCCAAAGATAGGTCCAGTGCCTATAGCTGATGCTGTGCGTGGCCATCATTGTGACGGATGCCAAATCTGACTGTATGGTTGGTCGTTGGAGAGGTTTGGGGATGACATAGTGTCGCGGGAATGGGGCAGTTCTAAAATCAGTTTGTGGGTGTTGGGCTGGCATTAGAACACCAACCCTGATCAAGAAGTTCCTAACCTCGTGAACATAAGCAATGGTTAGGATTATTGTGCACGTAAAAAGGGTTGCAACTGCAACGGCTACTCCGATAGAGATTGTTTGTATCAGCATAAGGTCGGGGCCCATCTGCGGGGTCTGGGGAAGTATCATAGGTTTTCTCTGTAGATGCAGAGAAGGAGCTGGGTGAGGAGGACGGCAAGGTAGTTAGGGTTGATGTCTTCAGTGTCCAGAGTTGGTGGCAGGGTCTGAATCATATAGCTCTGATTGTCAAAGTTGGAGGGATGGCTCGGGTCAGTCGAGGTGTGGTCGGACATAGTGGGAAGGTAGTGCTGACCGCTCAATGGGTTGTGAGTCTGTAGTTCATTCTTCATAGTCTCTTTGTTCCCCATAGGCGAGGGTACAAAAGACGATCAGGAGGAATATAAGGACTGTGCCGATGAAGGCGGCAAAGATCCCTATCAGTTCGTTTCGGGTCGAGGCGTATGAAATGGTTTCCCTGATGGCTAGCATGCAAGGGAAGGGTAGAAAAGCTTTGAGCTAATTGTTAGGCCCAGACTTGGGAATAACAAGCAAGCGCAGACTAAGAGCTGTCTCGTGTTCAGACAATCATTCTAAGTGTGGTGGAGCCTGATATCCAAGTGTCGAACGGTTAATGTTTAGGTCAAGCTCGGCAAGCGAGAGAGGATAAGTCTTGTATATATAAACTTAGCTTGAAGCTAAGGGTATCTAGGTACAAGGAGTCGCTACTTATATACGATATGTGGAAACTAATAATAGCGAGTCTGAATGCGTGTCTGTCATGCATGAAGCATGTGTCACAGCATAAATACTGAAGTCGTACAATATGTTTGAGGTAGCCAGTCCAGATACCAAGAGATAAGATCAAGATTAGTGAGGCGCCAAAGATAAGATAGGCGCTGAAGATAAGATAAGGAAAAATCGTAAGAGAAGGTGCTTTACCTGTGACGAATGGGGGCACCTGTCCAGGGATTGCCCAATGAAGAAAGTATGACAGGAGGTATGTGCAGTGGAGGCAGCTCCGAAGCCACTCTCCAAGGACACTAAGATTGAGGAGGTAAAAAGAATAGGTCGTCGAGTGCTCGATTCTGCTGCGACAACCAAGAACTTAAATACTGGTGTGCTCTCTTTCCCTGTTGGCCAGTCTGACACTTTGTGTTTACATACAGACATTTTGTCTATCGCACATTCAAATATACCCTGCCCCCATGATGAAGGGGTGGCTTTTACGACTTCTACTCTTCCTGACCAACACCCAGTATTAGAATTGAAGAACCGATATGATGTCCTATGGGACATGACTAACGACTCCACAGATACCACCCTACAACAGGGATAGCTGCAGGCCCACATATGCATGCCAAAGTGGGGGAAACCTCAGCAACACAACTGGCTAATTGACCAGCAAGTAGCTCATTGTGAGTGAATGCATCAATCGAAAAGATGACCACCATATCATCACCTCTCGTAATGGTGACGCCCCAGTCAAGTGACTCCTCTGGAGTGCACGCAGTGACACAGACCCAACCGGAGAGGACAGAGCAAGTGCCCAGCGCAAACTCTGAGAAAGCCTCTTTACATGAGTGGAGAATGCAAGGAATCCGAGGAACAAGACCCACAACAACGAAGGCACCCTGGGGGCATACTGAAAGGTGCTGAGCGCCTATATGAATGAAAAGTGCTACACACTAAACACCACACAAACACTCAGTAATTGCAGTTCGAAGGGAGGTATGTTATACCTGGTTACGAAGCTTTGTACTGTAGGATACAAGTTCTGGGTACAAATAATATGATTTGTATAAAGAATATATTGCGATGTCCACTCTAAGTTCGACGTGTTACTGAACACAAACTCAAACTGATACAGAATAACTGCCTGGTGCAGGTTCTGAACTTGTGCTGGCTGCCTGGTGCAGTTTCAATACTGATATGTTGCGCCTGGTTGTGACTTAAAACACACTGACTGGTTCTGAACTGTTTCTCGGGTCTGACTTTCTGTTTTTAGCTTAATTCTGTTCGCTTGCTTGTCTGTTCTTGCACACACGATGTGACCAGGTCACAATCCTTCTATTCCAGGTGAGTCTACGACTCGAAGCTCTTAACCAATAAACCCATACTATTCGCCTGGTAGCATTCCAGGGGTCAGAAACCTGATCCCCTACTAGATACATGACCTGTATTTATACTATCCTACTGGTGCACTATTACCAATCCTTTTTACCACTGACTAATATGCTTGCTGACCCAGCCGGGTGAGGATAAACGCTCTACCTGGCAAATATTATCTCATCCACGGCTACCAGGTCGATCGATCTCTTGCGAAATCTGTAAATCACATATTGGTGCCTGCCAGAAAGCCAAGCTTGGCTGTACCAGGTGGACCAGGTAGCCTGGACTATCGGCTACCAGGTAGAATCCCTGCGCTTCGTTCTTGGGTTTTACATGTCTTGCTTTATGGTTCCTGGGGAACCTCTTCCTTGCTGGTGGTCCTTACTGCTGGTTTCTTACTTATTGTAATTAGATAAACTTGCTTAAATTAAATTACAGTGAACTTTATATGCAATTTTCAGAGGTGTACACTGGGCAGGCATATCAATACCCAGAGGTGTATTCCAGTTCCCGAATCGGAAGACCTGAGGGCTCAGGATTGCGATCCAATTCAAGCACCTCCATTGGCTCAAGAGGACCTGGCTAGGCTGGTAAGACCGTTCATTTGGCACAAGTTGAGCCTGTTGTTCCCACGCGACGCTTCGCTGAGTGGGACAACCCTTCTTTGAGAAACCGGTGAAGAGACTCTGTGCGCGCAAGCTAGAAATGCAACAGCGTCGAAGACACTGATCACACCCACACCCAACACTACACACACAAACCCTCAAGTTTGTGGGGGATTCTGATGCGATAGAAGCAGATAGAAATGAAACAACCACACTCTCAGAATATAGGATACACACGTATAGAAATAGCGTGCGCTACATATCTCGATTTCTCTAAGTCCAAAGGCTTTTAATAACAAGAGGAGCGACAGTTGTTGCTGGGCCTCAAGGCAAGGTGTAATACAATACACGCAACATCAAGAGACATTCACAAAACCCTCACAAAGTCTAGAGTGACACACAGAATGACCTCAAACGACTTATAACACACAACGCACGACTCAAAGCTTCGCGCTCCAAGCAGAAACCCTTCACAAAACCTTCCACTAAAGCCACAGGATTCAAACCTATGCGCTTGAGCTTCCAAACCGATTGTAGATCCACAGGGTTCTAACCTATGCGATCCAGAGACACAGAAACCTTATAAAACCCCGTCCGCAAGCCAAAGGGTTTGAACCTCTGCCATCTGTAGTGCCTCGCGTCACAAGAAACCCTCAAAGCACAAGAGCGCGTCCACAATGACACTAAAACTCCTCTTCTCAGGTTAGAGCTCAAGTCACCCAACCAATTAATGGTCACACAAGTGCCGCGTTAGCTTTCTATGCCTCGCGCGCGTCTCAATTCACTCAATATGATATCAATGCTAGGTATATTCTCTCGCTCGAAGTTACAAACTAGTCCTGAAGCTACGGCGTCAAGCTGGGGGCTTGCGCGCGACTACAACGGGGGTCTGAAACTTGTACACTACAATTATACTGCGCTATTTATCTATTCTATGTCCTACAAATTAGCAGTACTATTTTTAGTATCATTTAGGTTGCCAAGCTCCTTCGCGTGCGTCCCGCACATGTCGCAATTATCATGCCATGGCTTGGCGCTGACTCAGGAGTCCGGCTCGGGGCCAGATCCTGTCTCTGAGCGTTGCGACGTCGGTTAACATCGTTATTACATGTGTACTGATGCTGGTTGCTATCTCCTCGGAGTTGCCGTCTTGTGCGCGACTCTTATTTTGCTTTATAATATTCTCTGAGGGAATTCTATCGTAGTGACGGCAACGGGCTCCTTGTCTAGGCTTCGCACGTGTTGGCCAAAGTCAGATACTTCGGATTTACTCGCGTTCCGACATCACCAAGTCTAGATCTCTAAGCTCCGGATCTCCCGGCCCTTGCGCGTCATAGATCAATGTTGCGTGAAGTCTTAATTATCTCACAAGCGTGTCCTGCTCTACTCTTAGCGTGTGTGTACTATGCCCTGTCAGAGCACTTAGTGTCAAGCACTGGGACTTCATACCTAGTGCAGCCTTTCTAGTACCGTTCTTAGGTTAAGTCATGCGCTCCACCCAGCTTTACTCTGGTAATCTCATTACAGGCATTATAACCCTTGTGCTCTGTTGTGTTTCCTGGTGCCTTAGTATCTGGACGTTGTAGCCCGTACCTATTTGTACAAATCGCAAAATTACACGTGTAAACGCTTTCAGAGCGTGTCACCGGATGGTCCGCCCCGACACACCCTCGGGACACCCCGAGAACCCTGCAGGACCAAGAACTGGTGGATGCACACCAGCCTCAGGCAAGATAGCTGACAGGAAGGAAGCTGCTAGTGCCCAGGTGGTAAAGAGAGGGCATACGGTAACTATGATTGAAGTTCCCGACAAAGAAGACGATACCACCTACCAGCAGTGGCTCACTAAAGGAAGTCCCATAGTCAGCCCGAAACAATGCGAAGTCGCACTACTGACTCTGCCCGAATCCCCAAAAACACTGATCCGGCCACTCCCTAACAAGGGGGTCGCCCCAACTTGCATTACAAAGGACAAGGTGACCTCGCCAATGGTAGCTATGCCCCCTGTGGCTAGCACGAAGGCTCAAGAGGTCCCTCATCACTGGATGTGACCTTTCGAGGTTGACTGGATGCTCCGCGCAATTTGGGAAGCCCAAAACAACAACGTGGCCCACGCAGCCCTGGCAGTATGGATACACAAGGAAAAGGCCGCCAAACTGACCAACGAGCTCATTACCGAGCTCCAACTCGGGGGGGAACCTGCCAGAGAATGCCTCTACAAACTCTGCAAACCACCTTGCATCATTCACCGACATGAAAGCACGAAAAGTGACTTCCTTGTCGACATCATTCTTAACCCCGTCATGGGATCGACAACCTTGACCACAAAGGGACTACTCGACAGCAGCTGCACCAGTAGCGCCATAAACCGAAGTTTCATCAAGAAGCATCGACTTGATACCTGCAAGATGCTCATTCCTATACCAGTATATAACACAGACAGAATACACAACACAGGAGGAGACATTACCGAATTTGTAGAACTTCAAATGACCATTGGAGGTCATGCAGAACACATCAACCTCGCCGTCACGAACCTAGGCAAGAAAGACATCTACCTAGGCCATGATTGGCTGAAGCATCATAACCCTTCCATCAACTGGAAGATGGGATCGATCATTTTTGGTTGATGCCAATGTGCTGGCAATCACTTCAACTTACCCGACGCCAACCCCAATGATCAATGGGATGAAGAGCTCAAGGATGGGGACACCATCCTCGCTGTCCACATAGAGGAAGAACTCATGATCCGCGCTATGCATCACACAAACAAATTGGCTGCTGCTGCCAACATTGAAAAGCCGAAGAAGACGTTCAAAGAAATGGTGCCCACTCATTACCATTCCTTCTGTAACTTGTTCTCTAAGGAGAACTTCGACAAATTACCCGAGCGGAAGCCATGGGACCATGCCATCGAGCTAGTACCCAATGCGAAATCGACATTAGACTGCAAAGTCTATCCTTTGAACTGGAATGAGCAGGAGCAACTCGACACATTCCTCGATGAAAATCTGGAATCGGGCCACATTCACCCTTCCAAATCCCCTTTTGCCTTCCCATTCTTCTTCATAAAAAAGAAGGACAGTACCTTGCACCCTGTACAAGACTATCGCAAGTTGAATGAGATGATGATCAAGAACCGATACCTGCTCCCCCTCATTTTGGAGCTCATTGACAAGCTTCGCAGCACTAAATACTTCACGAAGCTCAACGTTTGTTGGGGATATAACAATGTCCAGATCAAGGAAGGAGACGAAGAGAAAGCCACATTCCGTACTAACCAATGATTGTTTGAGCCCACTGTCATGTTCTTTGGGCTCACAAATTCCCCCGCCACCTTCCAATGGATGATGAACGACATCTTTCATGACCTGATCGCCGAAGGAAAGGTAACCATCTACTTGGATGACATTCTGATCTTCTCCAAGGACTTGGGGGAACATTGACAGATCATCAAGCGAGTTCTCCAATGGTTACATGAGAACAAGCTTTTCCTGAAAGCCGAGAAGTGCAAATTCAAGGTACTTGAAACTGAATACCTCAGTGAAATGCCGAATGGAAGTGGGGATCTGCTCAGGATCAAGCTTTCGCAGAATTGAAGAAGCGCATGGCAGAGGATGTCATCCTCGCCATCCTGAACGAGACCAACCCCTTTATGGTCGGAGCTGACACTAGTGAGGGTGCAGTCAGCGCAGTGCTTAGTCAAAAACAGAACGGAGTATGGTGACCAGTGGCCTTCATGTCGAAGTCCCTCTCTGCCACAGAACAAAACTACAAGATTCATGACAAGGAGTTGCTTGCAATTATGCTCACACTTGACAAATGGCGCCACTACCTCATGGGTGCCGCTGAAGACATCGAAATCTGGATGGATCATCAGAACCTCCAATATTTCTGAAAGCCTCAGAAGCTAAACCGACGACAGGCATGATGGGTGACCGAGTTGGCCAAATATCACTTCATTCTTTGACACAAACCCAGCGCTCTTAGCAAGAAGGCAGACTTGCTATCCCACCATGACGATCATGACCAGGGGAAGGAGGATAACTACGACATTGTCATCCTCCAACCCACTCATTTCCAGGCACTCATCATGCCCATGACCAGTGAAGTACATGCCAAAGTTGAAGACGCTACTTGACAGAAGGAACTCTGGGACAAAGGAATAAAGACCTCCCTCTCCCACAAATGAGGAGTCTCCCAAAAGGGAGGACTCCTATACTATGATGGACGCATTTACGTTCCCCGCAAAGCCTCACTTCGAGGTGAGATCATTGCTCAATGTCACAACCACATCCTAGCTGGACATCCGAGCATCGAAAAAACGAAGGAGCTGGTCCTCAGAGAATACTGGTGGCCAAAGATGAAGAAGACTGTCAACACCTATGTCAAGGGATGTGAGGTTTGTCAACGCACCAAGTCAAGCACACAGGCCAAGGCAGTGCCGCTCAACCCGAATGCAGTACCCAAAGGACCATGGACCCACATTTCCATGGACATGGTCACTAGATTACCAGACTCGAATGGGCACGATGCCCTCCTCATGATCGTAGACCGCTTCTCAAAAGCCATCATCCCCATCGCCTGTAACGTTGAACTCTCTGCCAAGGGATGGGCCCAAATTCTCTGTGATCACATCTACACTTGACATGGAATGCTGATGACTGTTATCTCTGACCAAGGGCCACAGTTTATCTCCCAATTCATGAAGGAACTCTACTGACTGCTCGACATTACACCAAATGCCTCTACCACCTTCCACCCTCAGACAGACAGTCAGACAGAACAAGTCAACCAGGAGATTGAGAAGTACCTCAGGATCTTCGTCAACTACCGACAGATGGACTGGAGCGACTGGCTCCCACTCGCCGAATTCATCCACAATAATCGGATTCACAGCGCGACAGGCAAAAGCCCCTTCATGGTGCTTTATGGATGAAACCCCAGAGTCCTTCCCAACTCTCCCAGACCTTCTCCATTCATGAACCCTGCAGCCACCGAATTCGCAACAACCATGTCCCAAATCCACAAGGAAACCCGCAACGCTCTTGAGAAAGTGGCCGACAACATGAAGGCCCAGTATGACAAGAAGAAGCACGCCGCTTGAGACTACTGCATCGGAGATTGCATATGGTTGGACGCTACCAACCTTCATCTCCCATGACCCAAGAAGAAGCTCGATGACAAACATGTCGGCCCCTTCGAGATCCTTGATAAGGCCAGAGCTGCAGCCTACAAGCTCAAGCTCCCACCTCATTGGAAGATTCATCCGTGCTTCAACAAGAAGCTGTTGACCCCCGTACATCCCACTGGCATTTCCTAATCAGAAATTACCACCCCTGCCGCCGCCTGACCTCATCGACAACAAAGAACAGTTTGAAATTGAAGAAGTCTTAGACTCTCAACCCCACACAATCTGCAGCGGACGAGGCAAGAAGTCCTATACAATCATGGACTACTTTGTCAAATGGAAGAGATGGACGCACGAGCACAACTCTTGGGTTCACGACTCAGAGATGGGCAATGCCCAGGAAGCTATCAAAGAATACAAAGAGAGGATGTGCCACACCAGAAGAATAGACTTGGCCAAAACCGTAACCCTAACTGACAAAACCATCACCATGATCCTCAACCATGAATACTCGGATAATGGTGACGTCAAATACCTTGTCCAATGACATGACGGACTCCAGAAATGGATTAAACCCTGAACTGAATATTGTTTTGCCTGGGTCGAACTCGTAAAAGAGTACTGGGCGAACCAAGTTGATGCACAGAATGAGACCCCCAACAACAAGCCATAGGGCAGTCGGGATGCCTGCCTTAACGAGGGGGTAATGTTATGATTTTTCCTTATCTAATCTTCAGTGCCTATCTTATCTTCAGTGCTTTGCTTATCTGATCCTATCTACCACAGTTGCCTCCACCATATCATATGACTCCACTGTGACCGTATGGTTACTGACAGACTTACACACAATTGACACAATGACATGTTTATATATAGAAACAGACAAATAGTATATAAGTAGCTAGTCTTACATCCTGTAACCCTAGCTTCAAGCTAAGTTTATACATACCAGACTTATCTTGTTAGGCCCAGACTTGGGAATAACAAGCAAGTGCAAACCGAGGGCTGTCTCATGTTCGGACAATCACCCAAAGTGCGGTGGAGCCTGATATCCAAGTGACAAACAGTTAACATTTAGGTTGAGCTTGGCGAGCAAGAGGGAAGGTATGTCTGGTATGTATAAACTTAGCTCGAAGCTAGGGTTACAGGATGTAAGACTAGCTACTTATATACAATTTGTCTGATGCTAATAATAACGAGTCTGAATGTGTGTCCATCATTCTGTTAACATGTGTCACAGCATAAATGCTGAAGTCATACGATATGGTTGAGGTAACCGGTCTGGATACTGATAGATAAGATCAGATAAGCAAAGTGCCGAAGATAAGATAAGAAAAAATCATAACATTACCCCCTTGTTAAGGCAGGCGTCCTGACTGCCACTAAGGCTCGTCGTCAGGGGTTTTGTACTGTGAATCCACTTGGTTGTCCCAGTATTCTTTCAGGAGTTCAACCCAGGCAAAGCAATATTTGACCCAGGGTTTGATCCATTTCTGGAGTCCATCATGTCATTGGCTGAGATATTTGACGTCTCCATTGTCTGAGTATTCGTGGTTGAGGATCATGGTGACAGTCTTGTTGGTGAGGGTTACAATTTTGGCCACATCTACTCTTCTGGCATGGCGTGTCCTTTCCTCATATTCTTTGACAGCCTCCTGGGTGTTGCCCATCTCCAAATCTCATACCCATGAGTTGTGCTCACATGTCTATCCCTTCAATTTGATGAAGTAGTCGATAACTTTATAGGACTTCTTGCCTCGTCCTCCGTGGATCATGTGGGGTCGAGAGTCCAAGACTTCTTTGATTTCAAATTGTTCTTTGCCATCGATAAGGTCGGGAGGCGGTGGAGGTGGTGCTTCCTGATTAGGGAATGCCAGCAGGATGTACAGGGTTAGAAGTTTCTCATTGAAACGTGGATGAATCTTCCAGTGAGGCGGGAGTTTGAGCTTGTAGGCTGCAGCTCTGGCCTTATCGAGAATCTCAAAGGGGTTGATGCGCTTGTCATCGAGCTTCTTCTTGGGACAAGGGAGATGAAGGTTGGTGGCATCCAACCAAACATGATCTCTGACACGATAATTGCGAGCGTTACGCCTTTGTTATGCCTTTTCTTGTTGTACTGCATCTTCATACTGTTGGCGGCCTTTTCAAGGGTGTTGTGGGTCTCCTTGTGGATCTGAGACATTAAGGCATAGCACGGATGCGGATGATCCGCAGATATCCGAACAGATATCCGAAAAAATACCTGCGGATGTGGCTGTGCCCGGATATCCGGATCTGTGGCATCCGGATCCGCCGGATGCGGATATGACTTTAGTGACTTGCAATATCCACGGATATTCTATTTATTTCAGTGTCTGTCTCATTCCCCACCTGCGAAATGTTCATCCTAGGGGTTTAGAGGTCGAGGATCCCGAATCCGGCGTCGGATTTACAATCGGAGGCTACCCTGATCCGTAGTAAGCAAACGGAGATTTTCTTAATTTTCTGTCAAACTTCACTTTATTTTTCCAGTCATTGTTTTGATAGTAGAACTAGTGTGGCAAAGTCGTTTTAATGTATTTTGGGTCAAGGAATTTGAATTCACCGTTCGATTTGCTATCGGAGGCCATCCAGGCCTGCGGGAAGCGATCGGAGTTTTTATTGACTTTCTGTTAAAGATCACTTTCTTTTTCCACCACTCGTTTCGATAGCGAGATTTAATTTGTCAGTGCGTCCTAGTGTTTTCGAGGTCGGGGAATTCGAATCCGCGATCCGATTTTTGATCGGGAGTCATCCTGGCCTGCAGGAAGCATTCGGAGATTACAGTGATTTTATTTACAAGTTGTATTCTTCTTTCTGGCTCTTATTTGTTGATGGATGCAGCCAAAAATATTTTTGAGACTGTTTTAAATGCTTACAAATATAACTTTAACCTTGCCTGGCAGTTTAAGCTGGCCTCGGAGCTGTGTGCCTAAACATAAGTGGAATAAATACCGCATTTTTGCCCGATTTTTATGTCTTGCAGTTTGGGCACTCTTGAGTGATCGAATGCGGCGTTTAGATACACCTCATAGTGTAGAATTCATGTTTAAAATCTTAGATGCAACGGGTCAATGCCCATTAAGATATGCGAAAATCGGGTTTTTGGCTAAAACAGACAGATATCCGCGGTGCGGATGCCACGGATGCGGATATCACCTATCAGGTACACTGATATCCACAGGATGGATCCGGATCCATCTGCGGATGCATCCGTGCTATGCCTTATGAGACATGGTCGACATGAATTTGGCAGCTGCAGGATTCATGAACAGGGAAGATCTGGGTGAGTCGGGAAGGACTCAGGAATTTTGTCTGTAGAGTACCATGAAGGGACTTTTGCCTGTCGCGCTGTGAACTTGGTTGTTGTGGGCGAACTCAGTAAGTGGGAGCCAATCGCTCCAGTCGGTCTGTCAGTAGTTAACGAAGATGCAGAGATACTTCTCAATTTCTTGGTTAACTTGTTCAGTCTGTCCGTCAGTCTGCAGGTGAAATGCAGTGGATGCGTTCAGCGTGATATCAAGCATCCAGTAGAGTTCCTTCATGAACTGGGACACAAATTGAGGTCCTCTATCAGAGATCACCATTGTGGGCATGCCATGGCATGCATAGACATGGTCACAGAGAATTCAGGCCCAGCCTTCAGCTGAGAGTTCGATGTTACAGGCAACAGGGATGATCGCTTTCGAAAATTGGTCCACGATCATGAGAAGGGCATCATGCCTGTTCGAATCTGGTAGTCCTGTGACCATGTCCATGGAGATGTGGGTCCACAGTCCTTCAGGGATCGCATTCGGGTTAAGCGGCACTGCCTTGGCTTGCATGCTTGACTTGGTGCGTTGACAAACCTCACATCCCTTGACATAGGCATCGACGGTCTTCTTCATCTTTGGCCACCAGTATTCCCTGAGGACCAACTCCTTTGTCTTCTCAATACCCAGATGTCCAGCTAGGATGTGGTCATGGCATTGGGCAATGATCTCGCCTTGAAGGGAGGCCTTGTGCAGAACATAGACATGTCCATCGTAGTGTAGGAGACCTCCCTGACAGGAAACTCCTCATTCGTGGGCAAGGGAAGTCTTTATTCCCTCATCCCAGAGTCCTTCCTGTCAAGTAGCATCTTCAATTTTTGCATGTATTTTGGATGTGGTGGGCATAATGAGTGCCCAGAAATGAGCAGGTTGGAGGACGACAATATTGTCATTATCCTCCTTGCTGTGGTTGTGATTGTCGCATCGAGACAATAAGTTGGCCTTCTTGTTGAGCATGCCAGATTTGTGGTGGAGTATGAAGTGGTACTCGGCTAGCTCGGTGACCCATCGTGCTTGTCGTTGATTCAGCTTCTGTGGTTTTCGGAAATATTGGAGGTTCTGATGGTCCGTCCAGATTTCGATGTCTTCGGCAGTGCCCATGAGGTAATGACACCATTCATTGAGAGCAAGCATGATTGCAAGCAGTTCTTTGTCATAGATCTCGTAGTTTCGTTCAGTGGCAGAGAGGGATTTTTACATGAAGGCCACTGGGCGCCATACTCCGTTTTGCTTTTGACTAAGCACTGCAGCAACAGCACCTTCGCTGGCATCGGCCTCAATCATGAAGGGGTCAGTCTCGTTTGGGATGGCGAGGATGACATCTTCAGCCATGCGTTTCTTTAGCTCTGTGAAAGCTTGGTCCTGGGCAGATCCCCACTTCCATTCGGTGTTTCCAGTAAGAGCGGTGAGTGCCTTTACAACCTTCAAGTAGTTCTTGATGAACTTTCGATAAAAGTTCGTGAAGCTCAGGAACAACTGTAGTTCCCGCTTCTTCATCGGTGTCGGCCATTCAGCTATCCCTGCAATCTTGACAGGGTCCATGCGAATCGAGTTTCTGGATATGATTACGCCAAGATACTTGGTTTCTAATACCTCAAATTCACATTTCTCCACTTTGAGGAAGAGCTTGTTCTTGTGTAATCGCTGAAGAACTCTCTTGACGATTTGTCAATGCTCCCCCAAGTCTTTGGAGAAGATCAGAATGTCATCCAGGTAGATGGTCACCTTCCCTTTGGCAATCAGGTCCCAGAAGATGTCATTCATCATCCATTGGAATGTGGCAGGAGAGTTCGTGAGCCCAAAGAACATAACGGTGGGTATGAATAGGCCTCGGTTTGTATGAAACACAGCCTTCTCTTTGTCTCCTTCTCTGATTCTAATGTTGTTGTATCCCCAATGAACATCGAGCTTGGTGAAGTATTTGGCTCTGCAGAGCTTGTCGATGAGTTCTGAGATGAGTGGGAGGAGGTATCAGTTTTTGATCATCATCTCATTCAGTTTGCAGTAGTCCTGAACTGGGCACAAGGTACCATCCTTCTTTTTGACGAAGAAGAAGGGCAAAGCAAAGGGAGACTTGGATGGATGGATGTGTCCTGACTCCAGGTTCTCATCCAGGAACTTGTCGAGTTGCTCCTGTTCGTTTCGGTTCAAAGGATAGACCTTGCAGTCTAGGGTCGATTTCACATTAGGGATGAGTTCGATGGCATGGTCCCATGGCTTTCATTCAGGTAGTTCATCAAAGTTCTCTTTAGAGAACAGGTCACAGAAGGAGTAGTAATGAGCAGGTACCATCTCTTCGAAGGTCTTTTTTGGTTTTTCAGCATTGGCAGTGGCAGCCAATTCATTCGTGTGATGTATTGCGTGGATCAGGAGTTCCTCTTCCATGCGGACGGCGAGGATGGTGTCTCCATCTTCGAGTTCTTCGTCCCATCTGTCATTGGGGTCAGCCTCAGGCAGGTCAAAATGATTGCCAGCGCATTGGCAACGACCAAAGATGATCAAGCCCATCTTCCAGTTGACCGAAGGATTGTGGTGCTTCAGCCAATTGTGGCCGAGGTAGATGTCTTTCTTGCCTAGGTTTGTGACAGCGAGATTGATGCGCTCTGCATGACCTCCAATCATCATTTGGAGTTCTACAAACTCGGTGATGTTTCTGCCTGCATTGCGGGTGCCATTGGCATTGTATACTGGGATGGGGACAGCGGTCTTTCGGGTATCAAGTTGATGCTTTTTGACGAAGCTTCGGTTGATGGCACTGCTGGTGCAACTGCTATCGAGTAGTCCTTCAGTGGTTAAGGTGGCGGAACTGGTGACAGGATTGAGGACAATCAGGATGAGAAAGTCACTCTTCATGCTTTCGTGTCGGTGAACAATGCGAGGCAGTTCACGGAGTTCATAGAGGTGTTCCCTGACAGGTTCCCCTCCAAGTCGGAGCTCGGTCATGAGCTTGTCAGTCATTTTAGCGGCCTTCTCGTTGTGAATCCACACCACTAAGGTGGCATGGGCCACATTGTTGTTTCATGTTTCGCAGATTGCGCAAAGCATCCAGTCGACCTCGAATGGTTGCATCCATCAGTGAGAGGCCTCCTGAACCTTCACACTAGCTGTCAAAGGTGTAGCTACCATTGGTGAGGTCACCTCGGCCTTCCTAATGCAAGTCAGGGCCACCCCCTCATTAGGGAGTGGCCGGGTCGGTGTCTTCTGGGATTTGGGTGGAGTTGGAAGCATCATGGTATGAGGCTTCGGGAAAGTCGTCGGGCTGCTGGCAGCAAGCCATCTCTGGAAAGAAACATTGTTGTCTTCATCAGGTACCTCAATTATAGTCACCTGATGCCCCCTCTTTACCGCCTGGGTGCTAGCAGCTTCCCCCTTTTTGGCTGTCTTGGTCGGGGCCATTGCGCATCCAATGGTTCTTGTCTTGCGAGCTTCACTACAGTGTTCCCAGGAAGCAGTAGGTGGGCTGGTTACCACATCAGATCCACAGGGATAGGAAGGGTCATCCTCAATGGCAAAAGATCGCTCAGGAACAACAGGTGATGAAGCAGTCTCACCCTGCGCCTCTGTCCTCATTGGACCACTCAAGACTCCTCGGGTTCCTGTAGCACAGGAAGGGGTCTGTCCGGTGTCAGCTCTGTCCTTGCCCTGCACCATTGGTTCAGTGGGGGGCATCTTTGTCAAAGCCTCCTGTTGGCCAGGAGATTTAAACTTCAACTTCCCTGCATTCCACTCCGTTACCAGGGGAGGCTGCACTGTGTTACGGGTGTTCACCTCTAAACCCTCAGCGTGGCTGGGGCCCCATGAAGGTACTTTGCCATTGTGTGAAGTCGCTTCATCAGAGTTCGTGCCAGGCACTCGCTCTGTCCCACTCGGCCGTGCACCTGTGGGCTTAGTAATGAGCCTTCAGCCCTTATTGTAGCAAGGAAAACCCGTTACATTTCTGCCCACTCTAGCAAGGCTCTGTAGATCAAGGTCAGAAGGCTTTGATACACTCTTGTCATAGCCTATATATATTCAACAATTCCCAGGGTCTTTCATACCTCTCTAGCAACCAACACTGTTCCTGACAGTGGCAGGCACTTAGCCCAGAATGGAAATTGCATGAAGGTCAATGCAAGTATATAGATACACAACGACAACTACTGACAACTATCTATAGGAGCCACTGACTCAGGGTTTTCTTGTATGGCAATGGGAGGGATGGGAGACGGCAGATCAGTGACCTTGCCCTTGTCATCGTCATCAGACAATCCACTGAGCAAATCCGATACTACATCGGGCGCCTCTCCCTTCTTTCCCCACATTATCTCAAAAGCCATCCTCGTCCTATCCCTGTACATAGCTTGTTTTAGTGCATACGCTCGGCACCCCAACCTGACTTCCTTGGCAATTGGTGCATCAGATTGCTCCGCACGCTTTCACCACTCCCCTGCTTCGAATTGCAGTGAGAGCAAAGTGCGTTGCATCTCCTCACGAAGTATTTGGACCTCCTCAACCCACCTGGTTTTCCGAGCCAACACCTTTGCCCACTTGACCCTCACTGCTGTAAGACACATCAGTACATGTAGAATAAATGATGTTTGATACATACATTTGTGCACTCCACCCTCGAGCTCAGCCGGTCCTCCCATGGCAGTCCATATCCAAGAGAGCTTCAGTGGCTTCTCCTTCACCATTGGAGCAGAGTGACTCTGGCGACCACCCACCCTTCCCAGTTTCTTAGTGGCCTTCGCATCATGCTCCTGTACTTGCACAGCAGCAACATCATCTTTCTCAAGCTTCTTCCACTCCTCACAAGTGTCCTCCCCCTTCAGTGTGATCATAGCCTCCCTCGTGCGACAATACTTGTCTGCAGCGACGTCGATACGATCAGTGACCGTGTCAATGAGGGTCCATGCTCTTGTTGACATATGCTGACCCACTACATTTGCGTTACGGTAGCGAATCAGATGCTGTCAAGCCATGAGCCTTGTTCGAAGAGAGGACAATGCATCACAGCATTGCCCTTCCCTGAGGCGGAATTCCAAGTCAAACATGGTGGGGTCACACACAAAAAGACGTTCGTCATCCAGAATATCCGAGGGGAGCCACAGTTTGACCTCCTCTGTTGTTGGTGCTGCAGCATCCACATCCCATCTTGCCTCCTCACCCTGGATTAGCGCTATTGCACTAGGCATATACACATTCTGCATGTGATGGAAGATTCCCAGTTTCTTGAACCAAGCAATGCGGCATTCATGAATTTTCCCCTCTCTGTTGACAGTCAGATTGAACACTTTCAACTCCAGGCAAATTCGGTGTCTGTCATCCCACATTAACACTTCGTAGACAATCAAACAAAAAGACCCACTGGTCCGATTCTAGTTCTAACCCTGAGATCAAAAACCCGGTCATGCTCATACTCTTTCCGGCTTGCGATTGGGTCTTGACATTACTTAACTCATCGCGGCGCAGGTCAAGCCTAACCTGCGCCTCACTTATCGTGTCTGAAAGGATAGGTTAGTCAGTACAGGAGCATGTAAGTATAGCAATGTACATACGGCCAAATATCTTGGGCATGTAGGGCAACGGCTTTGATTGGTCCTTTATCCAGTCATCGATCATTTGCATCCACTCTGCCCTCAGGGTCTTCTTCAGCATCGAATCAATGTCCTGGAACTCCTTCACTTGGACTTCTCGCTCTTCCAATGTGATTCTCAGTCGACATAGAAGAGATGATCCTACGAAAATGTAAGCCTCTTTCCTCCAAACACAGACGCAGACCCCAAAACCCACCTAAATTGATGTTCTTGTGATAATTATGCTGGTCAATTCTGTCCTCAATCGCATCGTGACGCACCTCTGGCTGCATTTCTTTGCACTGCCATGCAATGGTATTCAGTATTGCCCAAAAATGTTCAATCGCCTCACCATCAGACTTCCCTACCCCTACTTGGTACAGCAAGGAGTTGACCGTCTTACACTCAATCTTGTGGACATCACCATGCCAAACTGGTAGCGCTACATTGACAGTTGGAGAGTTGTCATGTCGTCTCAGGTTGGTGGGGAGCTTTTTGCATCTCTCCTCCAGATTCATCTTGTACTGGCAGCCCACATTGTAAGAGAGCATAACGTTCTTCACATTTGAGTCCTTGATGGCAGACCAAAAGATGAAGTCCATGTTGGCGTACCTAGTTGGTGGTCGTAAGACTGAATCCGGCATACCCCGAAACTGAAACCCACCTCTCGCCCTTCAAAAGATCACCCAATCCCAAGGGACAGACAAGCTCATGATGCACACATACACATCCTCCCATGCCAGTGCAACGGAGCCCAGTTGAGGGATGAGTGTCCTTCTGCATTAAAGCCGTGAAAGCGATGCATGTGCTTATCTAATCAGAACTGTTAGTCAACTGTTGACTACCAATCATTGAGATACATGCACGTCTTCCTCATTGACATACTTCCTCAGGTGCTCAAAGTATTCATCTGTCGGGACCTGATAACCCAATCCGCTGTACAAAGACTGGTCTTTCTTGTACTTATTACAACGCCGTAGCCGATTTTTCAAGTGGAAATTCGCATCCAACATGACCAACAGTTGATACAAAAATCTGTGATATAATTATAAGAGGCTGATTATTTATGCAAGACAATTTACCACTCACTGTAAATGTTCGGGTGCCTCTTGCCACCATGCTGGCAAATTTACCCCATCCCTCAGACAAGCCCAGCAATGCATGGCTACTGAACCTTGCTTCGCTGAATGCAATCCGTCCCTCAGATGTCCA
This sequence comes from Armillaria cepistipes, assembly GCA_900157415.1. NCBI lineage: Eukaryota > Fungi > Basidiomycota > Agaricomycetes > Agaricales > Physalacriaceae > Armillaria > Armillaria cepistipes. The sequence goes on from FTRY01000005.1 coordinate 3,190,894, forward strand.
ACTCTAGCTTGTTGAAGATGTTTCAGGTATGCCCACTGCCTCGACATTCGACCAAACACCTTATATCTGTCCAGAACCCACTCCATGCCCCATGGATCCACTTTTTGCTCCAAGGTGGAGACATAATTACACACATTCACATTGGCAACCACGTTGAGCAGCCTATAGGTATCTAGGCACTTGAAGGTTGCACAAGACAGAGGCTCGGCGGTGGTAGCAGGATACCAGCCATTCTGGAAAAGTTGTCGCTATTGAGTGTCGCCGTCAGATACATCACATCTGCATAGGTCGGTCTGAACAGAATGTACTCTGTTAATGTGGAGGACCGTCATAAGGAGGCATTGACCAGGGATGGGACAGTCGCCACCAGAGTGGCTGAGTTGAAATGTTAGACCGATTTTCTCAAGTGTTGTGTCCTCCCAAAAGGTTCCATTCCAACGCTACGGATACCGCCTTAGCCCTGACATCGAAGGAAGTGCAAAACAACTCATTGAGATACAGTGCAGGGGAGTCTGTTTATGTTGTGCCAAACAACATGATTTGCATTCTGAGAACTCTCCACAGCTCTCGCACCGAAAGAGATCATGCACCTTATTTGTAGCGGCACATTCCTCTATACTGTTTTGAGACCATTCACGCTTGCAAGTACTGCAGCGGGGAAGGAGTGTTTGATTCCCAAACACCTTGCGTCGCAGCAATTCGTCCAAAAAGTCCTGACAAAAAGGTAGCCAAGCATACATCGGGTCGTCCTACAACAGCTATGAGTACAATGAAACCACTAATGCAGAAGGAACTCACTGAGCTGTCATACCATTTCCTTTTCCCTGTCATTGGCATCAACTCCTCCATGGCATCACCCGATGCATCCATAGCAAAGGCCGGAGCAAAATCCAGCCATGCCTTCACCTCATAATTGTCCAAATCATGCTCATCATACAGGCTCTCGGCACCCACCCAATCAAGTCCATAGTCCTCCCATGTCAGTGCACTCCCATCATCCACGGCAGACATTGCTCCTGCTCAATGTCGCAGCTTCCTTTTCTTCATCGTGCTCAGTGCGTCGGCTGTCACATACTGTCGCAAAACGTCCTGTGACCATGAAACCGTCCGATGTGCGACATCCTCGGGCATTAAAGGAGATGCAAACGAACTGGAGGCACCGGCGGTGCTCAAGCCTACAGTGACTCCCACCAAGCCAGTTCGAGGTCAACCTCCATGATTACAACATGCAGGAATGCTATTCCTCGCCTCGAAAAGGGTGATCTGCTCCTGGTCATAGGCGGATGTCCATCCCCCCTCTGCTTACTCTGGCCTTGTCGAGACATATCTGAGTTTCCGAAAACTTTGGAAGGAGGGAAAGCTATCACCCCTTCATTGCCAACTGACTGCAACCAGGCCGCTGCTCCTTATGTTCCCTACGCCACAGCGGAGTTATTCACCAAGTACTTCAAATTTCCTCTTGAATACGCTTGCCATTGAATTATCATGTCCTGTGACAGTGCAAAACAACAGTCTCCCTCTCCTTCAACCACCCCACCCAAAAAAGAGACCTTGCGAGATCGAGTTCTTGCCAGTCTCAAGAGAAAAAGAGAAAGAGTGAATATACGTGCTCTGTTAGAGCCTATTATCCCACAACGGCAAGTCGTTTGAAAGATTGGCTCATACCTCAGATTGACATAGTCACAGGGATGAAAATAATCCATCCTGGCCCAAAAGAGCACGATGGGACTTATCCTCAAGCTTCAGTGTCGCTCCACTCATGTTCTATTGTCATGAAGGGCGCCGGTCTCTGTACTCCCCCACTGTCCCACCTGACAGAGAGGTTGTTGAACGCACATTCCATTTACCAGTCAGGCAGCACAACCTACCAGGAAACAACTTTTGGGTGGAATTTGGGGGTGTCCCATATACTCTGACGAGAATTTGGCCAGATGAATTGTACCTGTTGAACGCGGAACAGCAGCGACAAGGATGCTATCAATGGTAGTGGCATCTGATAGATTTTGAGGGGAGGTTGTTTCTGTGGTATCTGCGCTCATGTATTCTCTGTAGAAAGATATCATATGGTCACTGGTACATGCCAACCATCAACCAGGTACCTGCAAAATGACGTCAGTATTGAATTTCCAATCGCAAATGACAGCATCACCAGAGCCGGGGCTTACAACCCTCATTCTTCCTGCCACCATGAGATCTACCCCACCAACTCCACCTCGAGTCTTTCCTCCTGACGAGAATGAAGGTCCTCTCGACCGCCCAACACCTCCTCGCTACGATCTTCATAAGCTCCTAGCTCAGTCAACTTGAGGAAGCCCAAGGTACATTATCCCTTTCATGCGCAGAAACCGAGGCTAACAGAGTGGCATTCAGAGTACCTCTCAAAGCCTCCAATAATAAACAGACTCTAGGTGTCGCTGGCCAAAGGTATGTTCCACTTCTTTCAGGCAGATTCCCAGCGCAAACACAAAAGTCCAGGCAGGTGTCATCATGTCGCTGCAGTCTTGCCATGCAGACAGTTTTCAAGCTACAGGTCCAAGAAGAGTTCATTGCCGTCCTCTTAGGAGAGATGGCCAAGCTTCGAGAGGTGCATGAGGGAAAGGTGGCGAGTTACAGTGAAGAAGATATGAAGGCATTGCTTACACGTGCAAAGGAGATAACAGAGTGACATAGTTTTATTGTGGTTTTTCAAAAAGTACAATAAATCTTTGGCTTACAAATTCAAAATAAATTGACCGGTGACCTCATGTACCAGTCCGAGCAAACGCGCTTTCCAAAGAAAGAAAGAAAAAACCAACAACGGGAATTGAACCCCATGCTTAGTACCTACTGGTCATAAATCGTCAAGCATGCTAACAGCTTCACCAATCCAACATGTCATTTATGTAGAATCCATCCATACCTGTTTACAAGCGATGATTTTCAGTGCAGCCTTGGTGTCTGTAGTCCACCCACTTAAGGCCGAATTCATAACGACAGTCCTTCCTTGCTTTTGCCATCATCATCTCATACTGCGTGTCCAGATTATTGTTCAATGGCTATTGAGCCCGCTCATCAGTCGTATTTTATTTATTTCAGGTTAATCCGAGATCATTAGCTCAATTTCATTTTCCTTTCACTAGTTATTTCACACCTGCGTCATGTTCGGGCTGCGAAGGCCAATGGCGGGGTCCCTGTATCAACCAAGGTGTTCGTCACAACTGCCACAACCCACCACCATACACCTGTGTTTTGCCCACGCACCTCCATCAGGTCTCCCCAGATGCAACAGCCTAATGTTGTATCTATTGTCTCCTGCCTGGAAAATTCCTCAGCCAATAGTGTTCCTCGGCATGGTGTGCTTGTAACGAGGACTGTCGAAATTTTTGAGGATGGACTAGAGCCTGAAGAACACATCATTCCTCTTCACATGGATACAAACTATATCTATCGACAGACAGGTAGGTTTCATAATTACTTCTGTCAGGGTTAACTTAGCTGACAGTAAGCTTAGTGTCTCGTACATGACATGTATATTGGGCAATGGGGTGTGAGGAGGAGTCCAGTTTCCAACTCCCCCATATTTGCTCACGCTATAGGTGCTATCACTATATCGTGCTGGATACCCTGACTCTGACTGTTGCTCTGCAAATTCTGAGCATTTTTCCGAGGTGCAGGGCCTGTGGCAACCCTATGGAGGTTCATGACATTCAGTGTGCTCATACATTCATCCATAGAATGTCATGTTGCGAGGTGCTGGACTTCTATCCATACATGCTGGAGTAGAGCGATCATTATCCTAATTAGCTCACATGGATTCCATGAATGCAATATTCTTGGTTGACTCTTGGTCAACTTATTGAAATTTCCATACAGTCTTGAGGGGTCTCCATCTCATTGCACGCCTCTTGTTTGGATATGTACATGAGGACAAACCTTGTGTTTCTAAACAGAAAGTACACACTTCATATCGAGCTGGCGGCCTGGAAATCATGAATCTCCATGTGTATGACCCTAGATTGCTAATGTTAGATTGCCCATGTTTGACTGTGCCTGAATTGGAGATAATTCCTATCATGACATCACTGTTGTAACTTGAGGTTAGGACTCGCACTCGCACTGTTAGAGCAACCAGTAGGTCACGAGCCTTGGGACCTCCAATTAAATAGGATGACAATGTAAAACTTATTCATGGGTTTAAGCTTTGTCTATACCCGAGAAGAATCTGAGTTGGAGAGGTAATCCATGCTTCCATTACCTGCTAAAACCTTCGTTTCCTGTCATTGTGTACATGAGAAAAAGAGTACGAACATTTAATTCATTGTCAAAATCGAGTGAACAGTCTCAACGGTATTCGTAGTACTAGTGTGCCTGACCTGTATCACAAGGCTCAACATGTCGCAAACCAATGTGTAATGGCAGAAGCAGGAATCACATTAAGCTGGATGCTCGTATTTTTGGTGAATGTTTATATATTCCGCAATACTGATTCTGAGCCACCTACTATTGCATACTGATATTACTTGTAGCTGCACCATTAACATCTGAGTAGGCTTGAGATGTGAATGTCTTGAGCAGAAGTGAAAATGCAAAACAGACGCTCTGAGACACATGGTAAATCAAAATGTCTATAAGCGACCTTAGACTCAAGATATTCGGTTAATCGGCCATAGGACCTCTTATTGTATACAAACCATCCTATCAAGGCTGTGAGGTGTGCTTATATGGATGTAGAAGTGAGTGTAGCGAAAAGCTAAAACAAGATGAAAAGTAAAAAGCTTATTCCGGCTCCTTCATTTTTGGTGTCCCATACAACACCACCGCTGGATTGTAAGTTCATTTGGTTAATTCTATTTGCTAACATGGATTGTTTTTGCCCTTTGTCACTCAGCAGGCTATATTTCTTTGAGACTCAAGAGCCGCTGCATTATGGACAATGCAGCGACTTGTCATGATTGCAAGGATCTACTTTACAATGCGCGTACCCTATGCTCTTTCAATGCACTGGCAAACTTCTCCTGGGCTACGTGCAAGCTCTCAAAGGACTCATGGTAGGAATGTCTGATGCCGACAACATTGATAGCGACCTCGATGCTAAATAACAACTGAGATTAGATTGGAGAGCGAAGCTGTTTGCAACAACGCCTGGACTCACAAGATGGCATAAATGCCTGGACGAAGGCCCTTGTACATGACATACCAATGTTCCTGAGCCTGATCCCTATTCAATGGGGTCTGAAAGTGGCAATAGGCTGGTTAAGAAAGTCCACAGGAGCGGGTATGGGTACTCTAGCCTCCCTCAGAGCTGAAACAGCTCCAGTTTGGGAAGCCCAAACCCATCCCCGAGCGAGAGCATATTCAAATGCTTCTTGGGCCGCCGCTCGACTGAGATACAAGAGGTACACAACCTGTTGTACACCATGAGTGTAACACTTGCATTCGGCCCTGTCAGATTGGGTGAACACAATTTCATATCAGGATGGTATTACAATGTACCAAGTGTCATATACTCCTGGATGAGAACTGAGGAATACTACATAGAATTTCTTCCCTCCACAGTGGCTACGCCGCTGACGTTCAAGAGCGTGGACTTGAGCAGTCGCATCTTCATCAATTGTGTGTGCAGCTTCCAACCTTGGAGTTGTTAACAACACTAGTATAACATTATAGGATGACATCCATACCAGTCACGAGTTATAAATGTCTGCATTGAGGACATGACGATGTACTTGGTGCGATCATTGAGAGAAACACCTTCCAATTGTCGGGCAAGGGCATCATCCACAGCATTGGTGGGACCCTCGGGGTGATGGCCACCATCAGATTCTACAGATTCTACAGAAAACATTGATCGTGCATCCTCGTATTCACTGTCACCGCCGCTGTCAGAATGGATAAGAGTTATCTCTAGGCTACTGTCAGAGTCGTTGCCATCTGAGGGTGGAGCAGGAATATTCGCAGTGGGAGGTGCCATGTTACCAGTGGCAGGGTTGGGAGGAAGAAAGATGCTCCTCTTATCTGAGGCCTCGAGCCTGAAGTACAGCAGAAAAGACAGTGTATGAAATTCAATATAACATATTTCGACGGCATACACTAGCTTTTCCAATCAAAACAAACCCCGATCACTCCCTCAGCGTACCATCAGCATGGCTAGATGATGAAAAGTTCAGAGAGAGCAAGGGACAGCTGGAGAAGTATGTACACAATATGCAAATCGTGGCTGGCCAGAGCGATGTTGAAGGCATTGACAGCATCCTGCTGGGACTTGAAGCTTCCCTGAGTTCCCCCAGAGATGGTGAGAGTACCCGAGTTGGCAATGAATCTGCAGGAAGAAGATTTTAGCGTTTGCGGTGTCACACCCACAGCGTGTCTAAGGGTGTGATTTTGCAAAATCGACATACCTTACACGTTAGCAAAGCAGAAGCACAAAGAGCGGACTAACAATGCAAATGGCATGCGAAGAAGCAAGGTCACCGAGGTTGAGAGCTCTAATATATAAAAAGAAGCAACAGAATTAGAAACATAAGGACTTCGTTGTTGCACTGTACCTTACGGGCATGCACGACAATAAGGCCGAAGAGCGAGCTCACTTGAACAAACATCCATCTGCAGTAGAGAACTCAACTTTCAGTGGGATGCGCTTGTACACAGGCTGGGACTAATTTAGATAACTACGCGTCGGTGACCTATGACGCGTAGTCCCTGGAGATCCGGAGAAAAGATATCGCGTGCAGGGTAATCAAAAGAACCCCCGGCATGGCCTAGAAACAGACTTCGGCCGATGGGAATAGCGAGTGGGCTTGAAATCCGAAGCATTCCTTAGTTACCGAGTCTAGAATATGACGCTGTCACCTTCGGAGCAGAACCGAAGCCGAATATGAAGTGTGATTGGTGATCGAGGATTAAGCAGCTATTGAGTACAAGTCAGCAAACTACTCTGCTGCTAGGGCAAGCGACGTCAACATTGCTTAGCCCTTTGAGGATACTAAAAAGAGGACCAAGTGGCACTATGCCAAGAGTGCTGCGCCAGTTTGGACAAAGAATTATTGGCCAACAAAGGAATCAACTTACTAAAAGACCATTTGTAATAATCAATCCCCCATAGTATAAGTAGGTAGAATTTCATGTAGTAAAACAAGATACCTACCCCCCACGTACAGTAATAAAGTTTCAGTTTGGATCTGGACTTGTTGCGACATGTAAGAGTTAGTAGCTTCGAGTCTCAGCTAAAATGCAAGTTTAGCAAGCTCACAGAGAAATAGAACCAGAGAAACCTTTTGGAGAAAAACTTCGGTTTACTTGAGATAAGAAAGAGATTTGGCGACAGTGACGCTGTGCCATCTTGAGAGTTTGCTGAGATAAATCTGAGGGAAAAGCTCTGTTCCTTTTCTGGTTCAGTGTAATAAGAGAACTTGTGTTGTGTCGGCCTCTGTGTAGGTCTTGAGTAGTTGCAAGGGAATCAGCCAGATTGAGCTGTTCTAGCATTTGCACGAAGTGTGACAGGTGTGCACAGTTGGATCTCGCAGCACTGTTGTTAGGGCGAGCACACTGTGTGTGAGGACTTGTGGGGACAGTTTTTGAGAGTATTTTGTGACTTGATTGGGAGTGCCGAGGGCCTCTAATCGTGATGAGTTTGGGAGTCAGGTTTAGCAACTAAGAGGAAGATGGCGGCGTGTGCAGATTAGGTCTAGCGGCGGGTCATACTTAGCGAGCTCACTGACTGAACTTGGTCAATTTGTGGATCTGTGTATCCATGTGTTCTGACGATTGAAATATATTTTGCCTCGAGGGTTGCATGGTTCACCGTGCTCTCTTGTAAAAAGCTCTGAAGAATTTGAGAATTTGAGAACGGCTTGAGAAAAATATGTTGTTATGTGCATCATGCTAGCGAGCTCGCTGAGCTAAATTGAGATATTGTTGGCATGCAATTGGAATTAAAATCCCTTGCTCCCCTCCACACTTAAGGAGATTGGTGTGTGTGTGTGTGTTTTGTGGGGTTGAGTGTGTGTGTTTAGTGTGTTCACGCTAGGCCGTGCTCAGTTTCATGGGTGCCCGTCACCAGCCTTGTCAGCACATGTGGATCATACAAGCACAGAGGTCTTTGTGGCTCCTCGTGGTCCTTCAGGCACCAGTGGACATGAAAATGATACTCCCTTCGAATAGAGCTCAAGCAATTCTGCTCCATGTGCCAACCCAGTTCCATGGAGTTGGAGTAGGTCAAGACATGTTTTGACAACAGTTCTTCCTGTAATCCCTTGGCCCAACCCTTCATGTTTTTCCTTTCCTCTTTCTTCAGACACTGTTTCTTACCCATGCTGATGGCAAATGCAGGTATGGATCGGTGACGATGCTCTATCAAGAAAATGCAAAGGAAAAATCAAGGCAGGGAAAAAACCGGGACCTCCCGGATTGGTACCAGTATCTATTTCATTGTGGCAACAATAAACTGTACAGTTTCTCAGGTGGACTCTCATTTTTACGCCTTAAAAGGCATACAAACACAGTTTCTCTCTCTATCTTTTACCACCATGACCTCCTCGCAGAAAGAAGTGCTCTCCACGGTCACAGATGCGTCTACCATTGTCAAGATTGCCTCTACCAGCACCCAGGATGTTCTCCTCACAGACTCTGCTCCCTCCCTTATCGCTGAGGTCGACACTGCTGAGGTCGAGGCTCTCTTGATCTCTGGCAGTCAAATGGTGTCTCCCGCCAGTATTCCCTCTGCAGAAGCGTCCGATGAGCAGTCAGATGACTCTGATACTGAAGTAATTGTCAGCACCTCCGCGACCGGTCCTTCCATTATGACACCCCAAGAGATAGGTTCATCACTCTCATGCTGCATTGACAGCTTGTTTGACCTTAGTTCTTACAGCCGCCGTTGCCGCCATGCTTGCACCCACTGAAGACCCAGTCTGGGTCGCAGGAAAGAAGTTCATGGAGCTCCCTCCCCAGCTGATCACCATGACCAGCAAGGTCCACAGTAAGAAGTGGTACGTAGTATCACATGGCCTCTTTGTCGGTGTGGTGCCTTCCCCATGGGTAACTTACGGAATGTAAAACTTCTGCTGATGAGGCTGGTGATGGGCACCCGTGAAACTGAGCATGGCCTAGCATGTACACACTAAAACACACACTCAACCTCACAAAACGCACACACACACAATCTCCTTAAGTGCAGAGGGGAGCAAGGGATTTTAATTCCTTTTGCGCGCCGATAATATCCCAATTTATCTCAGCGAGCTCTCTAGAACGATACGCATAACAACATATTTTTCTCAAGCCGTTCTCAACTTCTAGGTTTCCTCAGAGCTTTTACAAGAGAGCACGGTGAACCACGCAACCCTCAAGGCAAAATATATTTCAATAGCTGGAACACACGGATACGCAGATCCACAAATTGACCAAGTTCAGTCAGTGAGCTCGCTAAGTACAGCTCGTCGCTAGACCTAATCTGCACGCGTCACCGTCTTCCTCTTAGTTGCTAAACCTGACTCCCAAACTCATCACGATTAGAGGCCCTCAGCATTCCCAGTCACGTCACAAATTACCCTCAAAGACCGTCCCTGCAAGTCCTCACACACAGTGTGCTTGCCCTAACAACAGTGCTGCGAGATCCAACTGCGCACACCTGTCACACTTCGTGCAAATGCTAGAACAGCTCAATCTGGCTGATTCCCTTGCAACTACTCAAGACCTACACAGAGGCCGACACAACACAAGTTCTCTTATTACACTGAACCAGAAAAGGAACAGAGCTTTTCCCTCAGATTTATCTCAGCAAACTCTCAAGATGGCACAGCGTCACTGTCGCCAAATCTCTTTCTTATCTCAAGTAAACCGAAGTTTTTCTCCAAAAGGTTTCTCTGGTTCTATTTCTCTGTGAGCTTGCTAAACTTGCATTTTAGCTGAGACTCGAAGCTACTAACTCTTACACGTCGCAACAAGTCCAGATCCAAACTGAAACTTTATTACTGTACGTGGGGGGTAGGTATCTTGTTTTACTACGTGAAATTCTACCTACTTATACTATGGGGGATTGATTATTACAAACAGTCTTTTAGTAAGTTAATTGCTTTGTTGGCCAATAATTCTTTGTCCAAACTGGCGCAGCACTCTTGGCATAGTGCCACTTGGTCCTCTTTTTAGTATCCTCAAAGGGCTAAGCAATGTCGACGTCACTCGCCCTAGCAGCAGAGTAGCTCGCTGACTTGTACTCAATAGCTGCTTAATCCTCGATCACCAATCACACTTCATATTCGGCTTCAGTTCTGCTCCGAAGGTGACAGCATCATATTCTAGACTCGGTAACTAAGGAATGCTTCGGATTTCAAGCCCGCTCACTATTCCCATCGGCTGAAGTCTGTTCCTAGGCCATGTCGGGGGTTCTTTTGATTACCCTGCATGCAATATCTTTTCTCCGGATCTCCAGGGACTACGCGTCATAGGTCACCGACGCATAGTTATCTAAATTAGTCCCAGCCTGCATACAAACGCATCCCACTGAAGGTTGAGTTCTCTACTGCAGATGGATGTTTGTTCAAGTGAGCTTGCTCTTCGGCCTTATTGTCATGTATGCCCATAAGGTACAGTGCAATGACAAAGTCCTTATGTTTTAATTCTGTTGCTTCTTTTTCTATCATAGAGCTCTCAACCTCAGTGACCTTGCTTCTTTGCATGCCATTTGCATTGTTAGTCTGCTCTCTGTGCTTCTGCTTTGCTAACATGTAAGGTATGTGGATTTTGCAAAATTACACCCTTAGACACGCTGCGGGTGTGACAGTGCCACGTGATGTAGAAGAGCTTACGCTGGAAGAAGCTCAAGAAAAACATGAAAAGATAGAACTAACTGACAATGTAAGTGTACTTTACTGTGTTGCTGTGTACAGAACACACCTGATGAGAGTTACTACTAGCATATCAAGTGTTGGTTGTGATACCGCATGTGCAAACTGCAAAAGAAATGTCTAAAATATCACCGCAATCTTGTTTTGGATCCATGGAACATGTATATATGCCAGCTCATGGGGATCACCAAGCCTCCCAAGGCTCATCAAGCATATCAGGAATGGATGATGGAGCCTTTCCACAAACGATTGGTTGCGGAAGTCGTCGACGAGCAATGGGAAGAAGAGGTGAAAAAGGGTAAAACTGGCCAGCCGAATGCTGAATTGAGGATGGCCGTTGCAAGAGGATTGTTCAAGGCATTGCCGGAGGAGATATGTGAGGAATGGAGGGTAAAAGCGAGGGATGCCACCAGTCGCAACAAGGCGCAGTACCTAAATCTTTTGAAGGCACCACCATCGAAGGACCCTGTCAATTGCCAGGCATGAGTAGCATTCGTCCTCACGATCATTGTTGGTCTAACATGCCTGCGTCTCAGTTGCATCAATAATCTTCCTGCGTTTGCTGCTCCGTTGCTGAAGGGAATACACGAGCACACAGGGCTACATGTGTTTATGTTCATCAGCGGCGTGATGCCTAAACAGAAAGGAGAACTAGGCACTGTGTCATAAGTGTGGCTGATTTTGATGATGTTTTCAGACTTACATTTCATTAGTCTATCTTGGGGAAAAAATCTCAAGGCAAAACCAGTGGCCTGGCCGCAATGGGATGAGAAGCGACTCGAGGAGAATGTGCAGGATTTCTATATGGACTATTTGCGTACTGCATTCTCAGAAGAGGATTGTGAGCGTGTCAAATTACCAGACCACGGTAATGATCAAGTCAGCTTGTCGGAATCCGGGATGTACACATTCGATGATGGCCTGAAAGGGCTTAACCAGGACTTGGACAAGATATCAGATTCATCCTCAGATGACGATTCTGATTCAGAGGATGAAGCGCCCAAACGGAAACGGAAGCATGCAGTTAAGTTGGGTGGTAGTGGGAAACGGAATACAAAAGAGAAGACTGCCGACCACAACAATAATGACGTTGAGGGCGACGAAGAACCCCCCACACCACAGCTGAAGAAGAGCACATACGAAATCCAACGAGAGGCCAACATTGCAGCGATTGCCAATGACCCCATTATGAAGGAGATCAATGCTGAGCTCGCTCAAATGCGAGCTGAGCATTGTCCTCCTCGTGCAAAGCCCAAGCCACGCGAGAAGTACCCAGGACATGTCACACCGGTTCGAAAGTCACAACAGCTAGCTGCTGATGGAGACGAGGGGAGTGCCATATCATTAAGCAGTGGGGCCTGGGTTGAATCGAATGGCACGTTGACTGACATGACGGCGGCCACGAATGGGGACTCTTCAGCTAATGATTCCTTGTCTAATCACGATGCAAGAAAACCCTCTGGTACACCTTCAGATTCAGAGAATGATCCCATGGCAAGTATAGATGATATCACACCTGTTTCCATCAACGACATTATCATGCATGATTTGACCTCTACACCCGGTGATTCCTCCAAGTCGCTCAACCCTGGGTCGACACCTGATAACTCTGATTCCACCTCGACAGCTACCCCGGAAGAAAGCAGATGCAATCCTGATGACCATGATTTGAACAAATCCTCATCTTCTAATCCAACTCCCTCCTCTCCCTCATCTGGAACTCGGTCTGATCTGAATACTGGATCATCGATGATCACAGTAACTGAGGAATCTCAGGTGAAAGTCATAGAGGCCCCCCCTGATTGGTTCCGTTCTGTGTTCGCCGCTTTCAGTAAGGAGAACCTGGGGGTGGCATACATGATGTTACTGGACAGATATGCGTCACTGGAGGCTGTGTTCTCGTTCAGTGGTCCTCGCGTTGGTTTACTGCCCAAAGACCGCCCGGAGTGTCTGTCGAAATGGATAGGCAGAGGCCGCATGAGAAAGGGAAATAATATGCCTGTGCTGGATGCGGGCGACATAGACCGTATGGAAAAAGAGTGGTCAGCATGGTGAAAGATGATGCAGCCTGACTGGAGAGAGGAACTCAATGGCAGTCGCTAAGAGTGAGGGATGTATGGAGAGGACTGGGGATGCTTGAAAGTGGGGGGTCCGAATGGGTGGCTAGGAATAGTCACTTGCCTGTTTTGGTGGGGTAAGGCTGTATTGTTACACAGTGAGAATGATGCCGATGTGTGGACAGAGGCAGTAACAGATGCATTGTGGGTGATCGAGGGTATTCTTGTGAGCGTCGAGAAGGAGGATCAATAGAGTTGAGGCGATGAAGAGTAGAATCTAGATGTACAGTCATGTAAAAAAAATAATACATGGTTGTGCTGGGAACTTACGTCACATGAACAAAGCTGAATGATGTCATCACCAGCACATTTGTAACCAAGAATCCCGGATTTGCCATGATGTCATAGGTGTGTATGGGGACTTGGGGAAAATTGACGTTGAGAAGAACTGCAGGCAGAATTCCATGATGCGGGAATGGCAGTACAAGCGTCGGGAGGGTGGGAAGGTGAATAAATTCTCTGAGGGACGAAATGAGATGCCAGATGCAGATAAGATAAATAGCCTAGTTAAGGAATATATAGTACAGGAGGAGGGCAGAACAGCGGGAGAGTCATGGAACAGTGAGCGGGAGTACAGGATCGACTGTTGGTTGGCATTTGCCATCAGTGATTGCTGGTTGATTGCCGAGAAGTGCCAAGTCTCCTCGACTGTACAGTTATCGGCATTTGCCATCGGTAATTTCCGTTGCCGAGTGGTGCCAGTCGTGTTTTACTGATTATTTGCCAAAATGTGCCAAGTATGCTCCACTGTACTGTTTTCGGCACTTTCCTTCGGTAGGATCCATTGCCGAGTAGTGCTGGCATTCAATTTACATGATGTGTGCTGAGCACTGCGGAAAGAATTCTAGGCCACTGATTGACAGTGTGGGATCAGGTGCAATGGTCTGCCAGATAGCCAGTGCCAGCAGAACGAAACTTTCCGTGTATACAGCCATTTACAGTGTCGGTGACGCTGCAATAGGGAGCGCGGGATGATGAGAGGAGCCAATAGGGACCGTTAATGTATATTATATAATACAAATACCCTAGAGAGGCTCACATGACCCAGAACAATTGTTTGGTGGCCACAGAGAGCTTCTTGCTAGGATGAGAGATAATGTAACGGGTTTTCCTTGCTGCATTGAGTTGAGATTGCCTAAATATTAAGCCTAGGGCTCGGTCGTGCATTCATCACTGCAGTGGTCCCAGAGGAGGGCCTCAACTGGTGCATTACTGTTAAGGTGGATAGCACTGTGGTGGGTGCCATTCCGCTCACCACTTTCACTCGCAATGAGCTACTTGCCAAGCACTTAGCCAGTTGCTTGGCAGTCGTTGGGGGGCTCTCTGCCCTGTGTTTGGCCTCATCAGTGGAGGCGCTTGACAAGTCAGCCTGGGTATCTGTGGGCATCAGTTTGTTGTCCCAAAGGACACTGTATCGGTTCATCAATTCTAATACTGGGGGGTTCAGAATAGAAGTCATAAAAACCACCCTCTCATGCATATGAGGGTGGGGTATATTTGAATGCACGGTAAATAAAATGTCTGTGCAGGATATAAAAGTGTCAGACCAGCCGACGGGAGAAGAGAGTTCACCAGTATGTAAGTCCTTGGTCATCGAAGCAGAATTGAACGCTTGATGACCTATCCTTTTACCTCCTCAATCTTGGTGTCCTTGGAGAGCGGCTCCGTAGGGGCCGCCTCCACTGCATGTACCTTCACCTTCTTTGGTTTTGGGCAATCTCTGCTTAGATGCCCCCGCTCATCGCAATTGAAGCACAGCCCTTTCCACAGGTGCTCTTGCCTATCCACATCCATCGACTTCCCTGATCCTCCAAATGTCATCCATCTTCCTGCTGGATCGTGCCCTTTCCTGTCACCAGCTGTCTTAGTGTTTCGATGACATGACTTGGCACGACTTGGCGTGACTTCATATGACTTCGGCTTCAACGGCTTCATCAAGTCATAATTTTTGACAGCTTTGAAGCCAAGTTGCCGTCATGCCGAAGCCAGTCGTTGAAGCCATGACTTCATGCATTTCCTTCAAATGGCAAGTCATCCGTTGTTTAGGCAACGTGATATTCGAGAACTTGTCGGAGAAATAGCAGGAAGTATCGGGCCGGGTTAAAATTGACCTAAAATAGTATTTTGGTATTTTTACATCAAGTCAAAGCTCGGGCAACTTCAGGTCGCATCAAGCTGCGCCGAGCCGATACCAACATGTGACTTTGCCGAAGTCACTCGGCAATAGCGGCGCGACTTAGTTCGGCTTGACTGGCGTGGCACGCAGCTTTAAGCCGAGTTATCGAAACACTAAGCTGTCTTGCCCAATGAGGAACTTGTCGCACCACCTGTAGTATTCTTGTTACTACTGGTGGCCGTAATCTGCCTCTGGTTCCCCTGGTTCCTCTTGTTGCCATGCTGATCCGTCCCATGCGTTTGGTCATAGACCAGCTTTTTCTGTCACTCCTCATACATGCGGAGGACTCGGTCTTTCCATTCTGGGTAGGTACACAGGACCCCAATGCCAATGTTGGTGATAATCGAGGTGTAGCCAGTGAGGATACCTTGATGTATGGCGCATACCAGCACCCCTCTCTTGGACTTGTCTGCTCGTTGGTTGGCTAACTTAGCCTCTCTTTCCAGCTTTTGGAAGTAGATGTGGGTGGGTTTGTTTCCCATGTGCAGTTCCGCCATTCTCTTCTCATGCACCTCCTCGATGGTGGGGTCTCAGAATTGTTTGTGGAACAGTTTGGTGAACTTGTCCCATCCAGGGTACTGGTATTGGGGCCTGCCTTCATCATCATCATCATCTGCTGGTACATACCAGTATTCTTCGCAGAGGTGAACCCACCAATCCTAGGCGGGACCTTCAAAGAGTGACGTGGTGAACACCACCATGAGCGAGGGAAGGCCCATGTAGTATTGCCGAAATGCATTGAAGTATGTCTGACAGTCTCCTAGGAACCTGTCAATGTCGTCATGCTCTCCCTTAAAGGGGTTTGGGAGCTTCATCAGGATCAGTTTGATCCCTGTCATGGGCAGTGGTTGGTCGATGGGCCAAGCACCTACTGGTCCATGATCTGGGGGTCCCCCATAGTTCAGTGGTCAGGGTATGGAGAACATGTCCTGATGGGGACCAGGGCGTGGTTGTTGTCCTCTGTCAATACCTTTTCCTTTCTTTGCATCTGCCAGCTCTTGCTGAAGCTGCAGATACTGTGCGCACATCTGTGTGATCTGATCATGCACCTGCTGTAGGCGCTGCTCGGTGGTGGGGATCGGGGCTTCCCCTGATCCTCCTTCTGCCATCTGCTCATCTCCCACTCCTGCTATTAGTCGGCTCGTCCTCAGCCCCGAGTAAAACCCAGGGTACTGCGGGTTTGGTGGTGAGTCAGGGAGTGGCTTAGGATGTCCCAGGTAGAACTCGGGGAGGTCCTCTGCTGTCTAGAAAGGTACAAATCCTTCTTCAAATGTGTTATCATCATAGGTGAAACGGTCAAAGGCCGTTTCATTCTGGGCTCTCCATTCGTAGACACTTGTTGAGCTGGTTGGATAATACGAGGAGGGCGGCCTCCGGTTGTTGCTGCTCTTCCAGGGTCCTTGGTCGAAGGACATCAAGTCGATTCCCTCCAAAGGCAGGGGGAAATAGGGACCGGTTGCTGTTGGCGAAAATCCGGGTGGTGATCTGGGTGTCGATGTGTCCTCCCTCGAGTGGATCTCCTTGCTGGGTTGTGAGGAAGAAATCCATGAATTCCCTGAAACCAGGACTCCATCATCTACCGACGACCCTGTTGTCAGTGTCTTACTGTTGGATTCGCCAGGCGGCGGATTGTTCCAGACCAAATATCCCCCAGTCAATCTCAGTGAGGTTGGGCCAGTCATAGTCTGGTCCGTGGGGGTTAAGGGGATCGCTAGGCCTCCTTGGTCTGCCATGGTGGTCGAAGGTGTGGGAGGCAAGGGGTTCTGGTGCAGGGAAAAGGGAGTCATCAGAGTCGGGGTCATCGGGAATATCATTCGTTGGACCGGCCCATGGGTCTGGGTTCGTAACCCATAGATTCCGGCCCTGGGGTGGGTCATCAGAGGTCTCAGGAGTGGGGGTTCTGCGAACATGGCTGGGCCCTGGGTGGCATTTCTCTGAGAAAGGGATTCCTGCTGACTTGTGATGAAGTCGGCGAAGGGGTCGTTGGAATGGGTAGTTGGGGTCCACCACGAGGAGTGGTGCGAGATTGGTGTCATTGATTTGTTGGTACCCATATGTGTCCATACGGGTTTGGGTCATCGGAGTTCTGGTTTGAAGGGTTCAACATAGTGTCGAGGGAATGGGGTGTTTCAGAAGTTGTAGGGGTTTCTGACAGGGACTAACAGTCCTCACCTTCATAGGAATTGTCAGATCTGCTCTTGGTGGGTGAAGACAATTAGTGCAGTGAAAAAAGAAATGAGAACGACACCAGCGAGTGTCATTGCAAGTGTGATGAACTGAGCATTAGTCAGATCAGGGGTCATTCATATCACTATCGAGGAAAGTATCAGAGGTTTTTTTATCTATGAATGCTACTTTAACAGATCAAATAGTGTCGGTTGACACATACTGAAAACACAATATGAGTGTCAGTTGTAAATATTCAATTTCTCAGGATTATATGGTATATTAGTCAGCAGGCCAACTCTTGACATCATGACATCATGAGAAAATCCTGGCAGACCTGGCACTGCATGGAGAATCCAATATTTTGGCTTAAAATATTGAATTCTATAACTATTTATTTTTTCAATATACTGGACTGAAATATTGGAATAATATTTTTAATATATTTGTGATATTTGAGAAATTTCCAATATTTTTTTAATAAACAAGAATATTGAAATAATATTCAAAATAATCTTTCAATATTCTAGCATGAAAGTTGGAAAAGATAAATAGTTATAGAATTCAATATTTTAAGCTAAAATATCAGATTCTCCATGCAGTGTGGGAATTGAACTCAGGATCTTAAAAAAGATTTATAATAATATCACATGACTTATCCAAGCAGACATACTAACCACTATACTATACAGACATTATACCTTTATGTAATCATCACTCTATATGGCCTCCCTCTCTTATATTTATAATATCCCAATTGGGCCCTCTCTTTGGTGTGCTTTGGTGTGCTTTTTTTTTCTTATTGGGCTTGTCAAATCGGCCCATCAATTGCATCTAGAATTGGCTCTCCCATGGCATTGATGGCATCAATATCAGGCTATTTTCGGACAAAATTCGCATTTTGGCTCATTTTAGGCTTCCTCAGGCTACTGGGTGGGCCAGGGGATGGTACTAGTTTATGCCTAAACATAAATAGCATAAAAGCGAACCCTCTGGTGAGGTATGGGGGCTCTGGGGAGGGTGTAAAATAGGTAAAATAGTGAAAAATAGCGGAAAATCACCAAAAATTTGTGTTTTGGGGGTACTATGCACATTGGATCGCTTCGAAAACTTGACCAATGAATTCCCTGACCTTGAAAACCCTCAAACGGCCCCTCTGCAGTACTTGTGGCGCATTTTATGGCCAGGCATAATTGGGAAAATTGGCTTTTTATAGTGCTGTGTACATTGGATCACTCCAGGGATATTACCAATCGATTTCTACACTATTTAAACTCTAGAATACATCTTCATATGCTATATATGACCACCGGAATGTGATAAGAAATGGGGGATTGGGGAGGAAATACGGTTTATTTTGTTTTCTAGGTGTCACGTCAATCTGGGGACATCACCAATCGATTCCTTGACCTTGAAAACTCCCAGAACACCCCAGGAACACATTTAAAACCTTTGAAATCCATGGTAAAAAAGGTGATAGTGAAAATATGTGAAATACCATATATCTCGCATTTTTGAGTGTTGGGGAAGGTAATTCTGGTATATAATACACAATATATATTGTATCATAGTGTATACAGAAGCTTAGGATGATCCATAATGTATTGGCAGAGATATAAGGAGATCTTTCTGAAAAAAAGGAGGAGCACCCCCCAGATTTTGATGTTCTGGTCATCCCATGGCCTGGGGACAATCAGATTTGGATTCCTAGACCCAAAAAACCTTAGAATCACCAATCATCCTTGGTGTTCATGTGTCAAAACTCCGAAGTAATGAGTGTACTATTAGTTATCCACAAAGATATATTGTGTGCATAGATATTGCACTCTTGAAAATGACCCCCAGGGATGATTGGTGAAGGGGCTGTTTGAGGGTTTTCAAGGTCAGGGAATTCATTGGTCAAGTTTTCGAAGCGATCCAATGTGCATAGTACCCCCAAAACACAAATTTTTGGTGATTTTCCGCTATTTTTCACTATTTTACCTATTTTACACCCTCCCCAGAGCCCCCATACCTCACCAGAGGGTTCGCTTTTATGCTATTTATGTTTAGGCATAAACTAGTACCATCCCCTGGCCCACCCAGTAGCCTGAGGAAGCCTAAAATGAGCCAAAATGCGAATTTTGTCCGAAAATAGCCTGATATTGATGCCATCAATATCATGGGAGAGCCAATTCTAGATGCAATTGATGGGCCGATTTGACAAGCCCAATAAGAAAAAAAAAGCACACCAAAGCACACCAAAGAGAGGGCCCAATTGGGATATTATAAATATAAGAGAGGGAGGCCATATAGAGTGATGATTACATAAAGGTATAATGTCTGTATAGTATAGTGGTTAGTATGTCTGCTTGGATAAGTCATGTGATATTATTATAAATCTTTTTTAAGATCCTGAGTTCAATTCCCACACTGCATGGAGAATCTGATATTTTAGCTTAAAATATTGAATTCTATAACTATTTATCTTTTCCAACTTTCATGCTAGAATATTGAAAGATTATTTTGAATATTATTTCAATATTCTTGTTTATTAAAAAAATATTGGAAATTTCTCAAATATCACAAATATATTAAAAATATTATTCCAATATTTCAGTCCAGTATATTGAAAAAATAAATAGTTATAGAATTCAATATTTTAAGCCAAAATATTGGATTCTCCATGCAGTGCCAGGTCTGCCAGGATTTTCTCATGATGTCATGATGTCAAGAGTTGGCCTGCTGACTAATATACCATATAATCCTGAGAAATTGAATATTTACAACTGACACTATTTAAGTAGAAATCTAGCATGCAGGCTGGGTTTTCTCTATATAGGCAGAGGAGTAGTTTGATGAGAAGGTTGGTGAGGTTGTTGGGGTTTATGTCTTCAGTGGTCAGAGTTGGGAGGGGAGGGTTTGAATCATGCATGTGGTGCAATGGGATGTAATGGGAGGAGAGTGCAGAGCATTCGATTGGTCAGGAATCTGTGGTGCGTTCTTTGTATTTGGTCTGTTCTCTGTATCTCAAATAGATGAGTGTGATGAGAAGGAATATGAGGATTGAGCTGATCAGTGCTGTGATGACAGCGATGATTTTGTTTTAAGAGGTCGAGTATGAGATGGTCTCCCTGATAGCTAGCATGCAGGAAGGTAGTAGAAAAGCTTCGAGCTAATTGTTAGGCCCAGACTCAGGAATAACAAGCAAGCACAAACCGAGGGCTGTCTCGCGTTCGGACAATCACCCAAAGTGTGGCAGAGCCTGATATCCAAGTGACAAACAGTTAATGTTTAGGTCGAGCTCGGCAAGCAAGAGGGAAGGTAAGTCTGGTATGTATAAACTTAGCTTGAAGCCAGGGTTACAGGATGTAAGACTAGCTACTTATATATGATTCATCTGATGCTAATAATAATGAGTCTGAATGTGTGTCCGTCGTTCTGTTAACATGTGTCGCAGCATAAATGCTGAAGTTGTATGATATGGTTGAGGTAACCAGTCCAGATACCAATAGATAAGATCAGATAAGGGAAGCGCCGAAGATAAGATAAGGAAAAATTGTAATATATCCTCTCTCGCTTGCCGAGCTTGACCTAAGTGTTTACTGTTTGTCACTTGGATATCAGGCTCTGCCGCACTTTGGGTGATTGTCCAAATGCGAGACAGCCCTTGGTTTGCGCTTGCTTGTTATTCCCAAGTCTGGGCCTAACAATTTTGGTTATCAGAAATTAAAACCATATAATTTTATTGATTGATATAAATACAAGTACATAGATTTGAATACACAACAGAAGAAAAACAATGCAAAGGAAAGAATGGAGACTGAGAGAATGAAAAAAGACTCTAAATGTGATGTATGGAAGATGTCTCTCATTTTTGAGGAATAAATGTTTCCATGAGAGGTGCACTAGCCATGCTCCCTTCTTTCATTGACAAAATTAACTGTGTTTCTCTATGCATCGCTGTCATTATGATGTTTGCAATACTTGATGCTGATGTGGAAAGTGTAGATGTTTCTACCTTACTAGGAGAGCCTGCTCAAAATTTCCATTATAAAGTTATCTGCATCCCATGTCTGGTTCTAATATGGGTGTCACATAAGTATCTCCCACCAGTGCCATTCTCAACCTTAGCAACTGCATCAAAGGATGATGAGTCTAGCTTTTCATGGTCTCAATTCCTTTCCACTAGCATGCAAGAAATAAATCACCACTCACAAGAGGATCATTTTGGCCTCAGCCTGAAATGATACTTCATACAAACTAAAGCATAGCACGGATGCATCTGTGGATGGATCCGGATCCATCCTGCGGATATTAGGGTACCTGACAAGTGATATCCGCATCTGCAGATGTGGCTGTGCACGGATATCCGTATCCGGGGCATCCGCACTGCAGATATCTGTGTATGTTAGCTAAAACTAAAACTTTCCATATCTTCATGGTTATTGGTCCATTTACTCCACATTTTGAGACATAAATTCTACACTATAAAGCATCTCTAAACGCTATGTTCGATCACCACTGGGTGTCCCAATTGCAATACAGAAAAATTGGGCAGAAATGCAAGGGGGTACCGGAATGTCGGCCTGGAGCACCGGGTAGGGAGGGAGGGTCAAGCGCCAGTCACGAAAAAATTTATATGACCCCTCAAAATTTCAAATTTTTCCTGTGTAATTCAATGTAAAATGACCTTTGCATCTTTATTTTAGTTTAACCTTCATCCTCTTAGTCACTATGACCTCAATACACCCATAATCAACCAATAATGCACTGTAAGCTGAGCTGGAGCTCTAAGTAGGCATGTATTCTGATGTATTGTCACAAAATTTATAATAAAGTGGTAAATTACTGTTATATATGTCCCTCATTAGTACACAAGGGATTTATAATTCAAAGAGAGCGAATCCCACAGTAAAGAGCGATGCAG
This sequence comes from Armillaria cepistipes, assembly GCA_900157415.1. Taxonomy (NCBI): domain Eukaryota; kingdom Fungi; phylum Basidiomycota; class Agaricomycetes; order Agaricales; family Physalacriaceae; genus Armillaria; species Armillaria cepistipes. The sequence continues at coordinate 3,213,082 of FTRY01000005.1, forward strand.
GCCAATATTGCAGATGTATCGGGTAAGTCCAAGTCCGGCTATACGGCATGCCTGATATAGTATGAGTGATGTCATAATGGTCATGTGATAGGGTGGGAGGGTCAGCCAGAGGCATGAAATAATTTAATCGACCTTATGTATTTTTTTATTTTTTGGAACCCCCTTGCAGAAATGCGGTGTTTATTTCACTTATATGTAAGCACACATGTTCATGATACATCATGTTGCCTGGGCAAGGTTATATTTGTATTCTACAACATCTAAAACAGTAGTAGGCATGAATTTAGCCAGGCCCATCAATAATTAAGAGCCTGAAATAGCAAGAAAACATGTAAATAAAATCAAATAAATCTCCGATTGCTTTCCGTGGGTCAGGGTGACCTCCAATCACAAATCGGACGGCGGATCCAAATTCCTTGACCTCAAAAACATTAGGACACACCCACGAAGTTAATCTCACCTTCTAAATGAGGGCCGGAAGAACAAAGTGAAGTTTAACAGAAAATTAACAAAATCTCCGATCACTTCTCGTGGGACAGGGTGGCCTCCGAGCGCAAATCGGACGGTGAATTCGAACTCCCTGACCTTGAAAACATTAGAACACCTCTATTTCATTAGTGCTCCCATCCAAATGAGTGCCATAAAATTAAAGTAAACTTTGACAGAAAATCAAAAGAATCTTCGTTTGCTTACTGCGGGCCTGGATGACTTCCGATCATAAATCGGGCTGCATATTCGGATTCCTCGACCTCGAAAACCCTAGGACACCTATTTCATAAGTGGGGGATGAAGCAACTGCATATTTAAGCAGAGCATCCGCGGATATAGCTAGTTGCTGAAGCCATATCCGCATCCGGCGGATCCGGATGCCACGGATCCGGATATCCGGGCACAGCCACATCTGCGGATATTTTTTTGGATATCTGTTTGGATATCTGCAGATCATCCAGATCCATGCTATGCCTTAATACAAACATATGGCTGTGTTCACAATCATGGCATTGGACGTCTTTATGTGAAGTCATCAACTTTATCAATAACATTGCCTCATTCTACAAGGAGAAGTGTGAAAATGAAGTGCACAACCTCATTTGAAGCTCACAGAGAGACACCCTCCACTACTTGGTGAAATGTTGTGTCCAGGCTTACAAGAGGGTACTTTGTATCTTGTCCCTGCATGAAGGAGTGCATTGCAGCTATGAAATTTTCATGAAAAGTTATCTGGTGTTCCACCTGAATGCAAGGAGATATAGACATAGCAAGTTGAACCTGTAGCTTGCCATTTGCTATATGAATGTGTGTCTCAAGTCTCAAGTCTTGTGCTATGGCCTTGGGCAGGTTCTGAATTTCCTATCTGACAATGGAGAATACAGACTCAGTTGTGTCTTGGCTCAAAGTCTACTTGGTATGATGATTGTAGCCAGAAAATTCAAGAGAACTCAGTGCTGAGCCCAGGTAAACTTTGAAACCTGAAGTCATCACAAAACAATTACAATAAACCTTCAGTATGTCATTCTCAAGTCAAATTCTAACCCAATTGATACACACCTTTCCAAGCTATCTTCTATAATCCACCCATTAATTGTAACTTAATCTATTAGTAACTGCAATATCAATACAGCCATAATGTATTAAACCCTTGTAAGTGTAGTCAGGTCTAATTGATTAAAGACCTACACCTACAGTGAGATTTGGCAGGGACATTTCAGCCAGATGACGGCTCAACTGCCCAACCTGGATGACTAATAGGTTAGTGCAAAGGACTAGGAGGCATGCTCATCATGCACAACCATGGCTCACACTAAGCAAGATGATGATGAGGGCAGACCCTGAAAATAGGGTGTGCCGTTGAAGAGACTCTGTGCGCGCAAGCTAGAAATGCAACAGCATCAAAGACACTGATCACACACACACCCAACACTACACACACAAACCCTCAAGTTCATGGGGGATTCTGATGCGATAGAAGCAGATAGAAACAAAACAACCACACTCTCAGAATATAGAGTACACACATATAGAAATAGCGCGCACTACGTATCTCGATTTCTCTAAGTCCAAAGGCTTTTAATACAAGAGGAGCGACAGTTGTCGCTGAGCCTCAAGGCAAGGTGTAATACAATACACGCAACATCAAGAGATGTTCACAAAACCCTCACAAAGTCTAGAGAGACACATGGAATGACCTCAAACGACTTATAACACACAATGCACGACTCAAAGCTTCACGCTCCAAGCAGAAACCCTTCACAAAACCTTCCACTAAAGCTACAGGATTCAAATCTATGCGCTCGAGCTTCCAAACTGATCGTAGATCCACAGGGTTCTAACCTATGCGATCCAGAGACACAGAAACCTTATAAAACCCCATCCGCAAGCCAAAGGGTTTGAACCTCTGCCACCTGTAGTGCCTCGCGTCACAAGAAACCCTCAAAGCACAAGAGCGCATCCCCAATGACACTAAAACTCCTCTTCTCAGGTTAGAGCTCAAGTCACCCAACCAATTAACAGTCACACAAGTGCTGCGTTAGCTTTCTATGCCTCGCGCGCGTCTCAATTCACTCAATATGATATCAATGCTAGGTATATTCTCTCGCTCGAAGTTACAAACTAGTCCTGAAGCTATGGCGTCAAGCTGGGGGCTTGCGCGCAACTACAACAGAGGTCCGAAACTTGTACACTACAATTACACTGCGTTATTTATCTATTCTACGTCCTACAAATTAGCAGTACCATTTTTAGTATCATTTAGGTTGCCGAGCTCCTTTGCATGCGTCCCGCGCGTGTTGCAATTATCACACCATGGCTTGGCGCTGACTCAGGAGTCCGGCTCGGGGCTAGATCCTGTCTCTGAGCGTTGCAATGTCAGTTAACATCACTATTACATGTGTACTGACATCGGTTGCTATCTCCTTGGAGTTGCTGCCTTGCGCGCGACTCTTATTTCGCTTCATAATATTCTCTGAGGGAATTCTATTGTAGTGACGGCAATGGGCTCCTTGTCTAGGCTTTGCGCGCATTGGCCGAAGTCAGATACTTCGGATTTACTCGTGTTCCGACATCACCAAGTCTAGATCTCTAAGCGCCGGATCTCCCGGCCCTTGCACGTCATAGATCAATGTTGCGCGAAGTCTTAATTATCTCACAAGCGTGTCCTGCTCTATTCTTAGTGTGTGCGTGCTATGCCCTGTCAGAGCACTTAGTGTCAAGCGCTGGGACTTCATACCTAGTGCAGCCTTTCTAGTACTGTTCTTAGGTTAAGTCATGCGCTCCACCCAGCTTTACTCTGGTAATCTCATTACAGGCATTATAACCCTCGTGCTCTGTTGTGTTTCCTGGTGCCTTAGTATCTGGACATTGTAGCCTGTACTTATTTGTACAAATCGCAAAATTACATATGTAAACGCTTTCAGAGCATGTCACTGTGTTGCCAAGTTGGGATGTGGTGATGCCATTGATGGGTTTTAATCTCCTGAAGCAAGCTTCTCATGTTTCAAAAAAGATCCCCAGTGTCTTTTGATGGACATTCTGCATCACAATTCACCACCATGTCTGATTTCATTCAGGACACAGTGAAAGTTGATTTTTATTCCTTTTATATGTTTTTTTAATAATAAAAAATCAGAAAAAAAACCAGAAAACATTGCTCTTCCTGCAGGGCCGAATTTTTTTATTCTGACAATGTAAATCACATGAACCAGGTAAGAGGCACAAAACCTTAGTATGCAAACAGCTAGTATGTAGAATAGCTAGTGGTAGCAATATCATTATCAGTCATGTCTATTTTGTCCACATCAAAACCTGAATGTTTGAATAAGCATTGCCATTGTTAGCCATTGACATCCTAATCCTTGTCCTACCATTCTATGTGTGCCCTTCTGCCTTACCTTGCCTTACCGCACCAGCCTTCCATTTATCGCCCATATTACAGCACCACTCTCGTACTCTCTCTATTCCCAGACAAACCACCCACTCCTTGTGCATTACCATTGCCATCAGAAACTGCTTAGCCTGCTATCAGGTTCACGGTCCTAGATAGTATTTGTCTTGTGGTCTTCAATTTTCTCCTGTCGAATCCTGTCGATGGGGAGTGAGATATGCATGGGTATGGGCAAATGCCAATAGCGAGGTTCCTTGTAGGTGGTATTAGACATTGTAGGTGAATTTTGGAGCAGCAATACAGTGCAGCCTTATTGGAGAGCTTATGCGTGGGGCAGGGATGTACTGGGGCCTTGTGAACCACCAAACACCTTAAGAATGTCCTAGAACACATATACATAAGTGACAAGAATGAATAAAGCATACCTTTGCTTTATGATTGGGATGATTTGCCTCACAGAAGTGGGTATGACGAGCTAGATACAATGCATGCTCCCTGTACTGGCTGGTCATAATATTGCGCTAAAAAAAAGAAAAACATGCACACTGTCTTGATAAAAGTTAATCAATTTCTCATTCACCCCTATTCTATCAATAAGCCAGACACCATCTGATGAAGCATGTCCTCAAAGAGATAAGACATGGAGAAGAAGGAGAAAAGACATGGCAGTTAGCTACTTATTTAATTTGATCTTGTGATTCCATTTGATCACACTGCATGAAAGTTTGAGTATTTTCACCTATAAATACATAAAAAATATACAAAGTTTCTCTTGAGTAATTTTACTGAGAAAACAGTAAAAATATTTAGAACATTTTATCATATTTTGCAGATTTTGTATGAAACAGTGAAAATTTTAAAATATTTTCAGTATTTTTTTCAGTGAAGAAACTGTGAAGAAACTTTCAATATTTTCTCTGTTTTTATAGCTACAAAAACATTGGCTTTTGTCCAGTGTCAGCAGTTGGCAGTATATTGAACTGGTTGGTCAATCACTTCAAACATACATGCTTAAAATGATATTAATTTCAGAGAAGCATAAATCTCCTAGTTCTGACTGTTGTTTAGGTGCAATATACATGAAAAGTAGTTACTGCACAGACCATAGGAAAGTGCCTGACCATTGGTCAAATCAAAACATTATTACTTTAATGGCAAACAATTGCTGGTCAAACATTGTGAGCTCAGTATAGTGCTCTTAGTCATACATGTATAATGATTTTAAACTGATTTAAATTCATTCTGCATATTCTGGGCTTGGTAATGTCCAAAGAGGTAGTGCATTGCAACTGGAATTGTTAGCTTTGTCCTATATCATGATCTCATACTCCTTACTAGATACAGGCAGATGGAAACAATGTTTTGAGATGCTTTGTCGTCAAGTTTGGCAGCCAGTCCGATTCTCCAGATAACCATTGATGGCACATCCAGAGATGTGTTGCTCATGCATCCATTGAAAATGATGCAATATTGATTCATTTGACTGGTTGTTATGATTTAGCAGGTACCTGAGAGTATGTGTTCAAATTTATGTATAACAGACCCTTCTGTAACACATAAAACCCATCATTGTCTTTTCTTCCTGAAAGCTGAAATCATTCTGGAACAGACTTATGTTTCTAACCTTCTTTTGTGCTAGAGTGCAGCTTCAAATACCCAACCAATCAATAAAGTTTCAAGATTTACAATAATAAATACTCACACTTATATACAAAGTTCATTAGTTTTATCTTCAGTGTTTTTTTTTTACCATGACTTCGAATCTGAACAGAGAATTTCATCATCATCAACCATTAATATAGCAGCTGTATTGTTGTGCTTATAAAATGTGTAATGGTCACTATTCTAAAAACAAATATCAAGACTTCATTCTGTCTTATATTTAAACACAGAGATTACCTGTAGAGCTATAGGATTTCCGATGTACCTTGGCTAGAGCATGCTGAGGGCAGCATCAATCGCAAGAAGTTGAGATGAGCAATTTTAGACAAAAGGTTCAACCTAATGCAGCTCCACTAGGAAGCATTTGGTAGTTTACTTATAGAATACTGACAGACCAGCTTCCATGATATCTTTCATTTCCTATCCCATACTTCAATTTAGTCTCTTAAGTTTTAAATTTAGATTGAAGCATAGAAGACAGATACATACACTGCACAAAGATTTAGGTATTTTTATTCAAAAATATATTTAAAATATACAAAGTTTCTTTTGAGTAATTTTCTTGAGAAATCAGTAAAAATATTTAGAATATTTCACTGTATTTTACAGATTTTGTGTAAAATAGTGAAAAATTTAAAAAATTTTCAGTACTTTTTTCAGAAAAGAAACTATAAAGAAATTTTGAATATTTTCTCTATTTTCATAAATACAAAAACATTGGCTTTTTTTCCAATGATAGGATAGATAAAGATGTGTCGTCATTAGGTGGAAGCTGGAAGCAAAAAAATCAAAAACATATGATAGAAAACATATCAGTAACATATCCAAAACCCACACTGCATGATGGTTTTGATATCTAAGCACTGCATGAAGAATCTAATATTTTAGCTTAAAATATTGAATTCCATAACTATTTATTTTTTCCAACTTCCATACTGGAATATTGAAAGATTATTTTGAATATTATTTCAATATTCTTGTTTATTGAAAAAATATTGGAAATTTCTCAAATATCACAAATATATTAAAAATATTATCTCAATATTTCAGTCCAGTTTATTGAAAAAATAAATAGTTATAGAATTCAATATTTTAAGCTAAAATATTGGATTCTTCATGCAGTGAAGGCCAAGATATTGAAATGGAAAGTTATTTATTTTTACCAACATGTCAACCTAAAATATCTGATAAATAGTCAAAATATATTCTCAATAATCCTGATTTTCTCAAGTTTTGAGGTAATTTCCCCAAATATAGAAAAGATATTTACAGTTTCTTTAAAATAATTCAGACTCAAATATGAAAAAAATAAATATTTTTCAAATTCTATAATTTAGGCTCAATTATTAAGACTGTCATGCAGTGCCAGAACATGTAATTGATGGATCCCAAGTGATGGACAACATGATTATATAAAAATAGATATCCATATAGACAAAAAATCCATAGAGGAACCAAGAAGCACCAGAGGTATAAAATATCAGACCAAAAAAGAAGTCAAGATAAAATTAGAATAGAAGGAAAAGGGATGGTGTGCCAAACAGTGAGCGTGAATATGCCCCACCACAAGAGCATGTGGGATCCTGTGCTAGAGATGAGAGGGATTACAGTACAAATTATTAATTAACACCTACTTGCAGTTGTACTGATTATTACATTATAATAGCACTCCTATGGCAGTCTATTAATTAAATAGATGGGCATTAATGCCTGTATAATCAGCCTCCATTGACAGTCTTTCTTCTGGAGACAGACAAAATCCCCAAACTGGCCCTTAAAGACAGGGCCACAATGGCATTGAATCTTTCACCTTCTTAGATGATTGAACCTAAGTTTTTCCCGAGTCCAAGCTAAGCCAAGTTGTGGCAACCCTAAGTACTTCACATAGAATTCATATAGTTTTTGGTGACCATTTCTCAAAAATAGTTGCTGATAGGGTACAAGTGACCAACTTTATTATGGCTTTATTAAAAGTTACATAACACATTGAGATTGTGAAACATCTCTTTCTCTCTATCTTTGTGCTGTTTACACATCCCTTGGTCTGCAGCAAATGATAAGTCTGGCATTGAATATTGATGAATGTTATTCTGTTGCAATATGCCAAAGTTATCCATAGTCAATAAGTACAAACATGATCATGTAGCTCCACTGTGCTGTACAATCTGACTATCATCTGCGTGTCCATGTCTGTGTCTGAGCTTCTCTCCTTCTCTTTCTGTCTTTCTCCTTTCAGTCTGTCTTTCCTAGCCTTGTTCCCTGCAACATATTCCTGGTCTTCGCTACAATTACCAAGTCAAGTTGTGTTGTCACTAATTGGATGTGTACCATGCAGGTATATAAGATACCTAGCAATATTGGAGATCAGCAATCCCCAGCTTCAGCAGGTTTGTTTGATAAAGACTACAGTGACTCTCCCATACCACACAACAAAACATGATTTTCAATGGTGAGAAATGCAACATTTGACATCTGCTCCTTCTCATCTTCCCAGTGCACCTTTCAACATGTAACATGCTGTATCTTTATTTATTTGTTGGTTCTTTTCATTCCTCAGGCCATATATCCAACTCTGTACACCACTCAAGCTTGAAGCCAGAGGAAGAGCCAGTTACTAAATTCTCTGTAGAGACTAGACCCACTCTCAGAAGACAGCTATAACATCCCATGATCTTTCCTGCACCAATTCGACACTATGGGCTTGCCATCTGTCAAGGATGCTGCACTTGAGGATCTTTGTATCAAAGAAGGTGAACATCGAGGATATGCTCTTGATGTGCTCAGGCCTTCCCTGACAGTTAGGCTCAATATCGCTGCTGCTGCATATCACTATCTCACCAATGTCAAAATCAAAGTATACATCATCTTCTTCACTGTGTTCACAGCATACTTGGATGATGCCTATCCAGATGACCCTGACACCCTTGTCGGTGTTCCTAATTTTACCAAGGTAAGTATAACTACTCTTCCAATGACTTCCATTAATATCTTCCGTGCAGTACTTTACTTCCTCAGAGAAACAGTCAACCAAGATGTTAGATGACTTGGCAAATCTCCTAGCAGAGTCCTCTCAGCTCTTTGGTCAAGTTGCTGCTGATTTCATCATCCATGTGGGCTTCAGGTTCATTACTGGGTTAATTTTAGAGATACAGAACAAAGATGAACCAGTGAGTGTATTTTTTTTCTCATAGTCCGATTTACTGATCCAAGGTGGCAGGTCCACAGAGTTGACAGATATGCCATATATCTTTGTGAGATGAGTGGAATAACAGAAGCTTACGCCATGTTTATTTTTCCTGCTGAGCTGCCATATAATATATACATCCAAGCTCTTCCTCTCCTATATGATTTTATTAATTTCACCAATGACATCACCTCGTTCTACAAGGAGGAGTGTGAAGGTGAAACTCACAACCTCGTATCATTCTTGGCTGAAGCTTGCGGTGAGCCCAAGAGTAAGGCTCTTTCTTATGTGGTGGAAAAGTGCATGGAGGTGCATGAGAGGATATTGCTTATCTTGTTGCCACACAAAGAAGTGCAAGGGATGTACAAGGAATTCGTGAGGGGGTACTTGGCGTTCTATTTGGGAGGAAAGAGATATAGACTCGAGGAACTGAATCTGTAACACAATATCAAGTATTAAGTACGTGTAGCTATGAGTGAATCTGAAAATCACGATACAGACTGACCCCCCATCCTTTCTTATATTTGATTGTGTGGCCCAAAATGATTGATTCGGGTGAATATACTCGATCCCTACATCAGGTGAGGCGTATCATTGGATTCCTCGTCCTTGTGGCGATGCTCCCAGTGGGAAGGGGTTTTACAATAGTGTTGTGCTGAACATGGCGCCTCATCACTGGTTGAAGCTGTTGGCACTCATAATTTGGCCATGTCAGTTCTGATAGTTTATAGCCAATGATTATACACCAGGCAGAAGGAGGAATTACCTGTCGCTGGTGCAGCGGCGATGTCCATCACTCGTCGAAATCACTATCCGCACAATCCATATCGTCGACTTGCAATCGTCCAAATCGAGGTTAACCGCTTTCAGACCCATCTTCATATCTGTCAGTAGAGTGCCAGTAAGGTTCCTTGAACAAGGACAGCATGCATACATTTATCCATGAACGGCGTATACCCTTCCAAGAATGCACTGCTTGCATAAATGTCCCCGGGGCCCACGAGGTGATATGCGCATGTATAGGATGAACTCGAGATCGATAGACGGTTGCTCATCGTGATGTAGATTGACCAAGACATAAGAGTGAGTTTTATTCGAAACAGGAGCGTAACCTCGTTTGACCCGTAAATCAATTCTGATTCTGCTAGGGTACCCATCACGAAGCAAGCCCAGACTCTCGACTACTGCGGCTTTAGCCTTGGATGTGAAACACAGGAGGAAAGTCCCCAAGAGAGGTATGAGTGCATTTGGAGCCGAAGGCGTCAACTTTGACATAGTAGCTGCAGTCCATGTTTATCCTAATAGTTGCCAAGTTCATTTATAAACGGAACAGAGAGGACTTGACCTGCAGTAGTGGAGACGAGAATGATTTGTTGGATCGTCTTATTTTCCAGATCATCCGGCTAGTGGTCAAAGTGTTGTCGAAGGATCAATTCTGCCAGGCGAAACTGTGTTGCAGCATCAAGCGCCTTTATCGAAAGGATATCTTCACATCCAGGAGCAGCCAGAGCTAGCAAGCGTGACCTTGAAAATCAGTGACAGGCAGAGACGTCATACTGATGGATAATGTGATTTAGTCAAGATTATAGAATTACTGGAGAGAAAACTTATGCCACCCTCCAGACACGAATCCGTAGTCCTCGCACGGCGTCCCAAACTTGGCCTTGCTTGTGTTTGGAAGGGCTTGATCCATTCTTTGAGCGTAGTTGAGTGAGATCGGGTTATGTGGGCGAACTTCCTGTGCATGTTTGCAGCTATTCTCTGACCAGCATCGTGTCGAGCCAAAACTCCCTTGGGTAGTGCTGGCTTCAACATATCATTACTTTTGGCAGCCAAGACTTGGTACTACATGTGAAGGAGAGAGTTGTGTGGGCAAGATCAGGCTACAGGGATGTGAGTTCCAATAAATACAAGTAATCGGAGAGACTTACCATTTCCAGCACATCCTACCTCCCGCTTCAGCCGATGGCACACAGTCGTTAAGGAGAGGATGGCACATCTCCCAGTTCTTCCGCCACCTCCCCAAGCCCACATGATGCACTCCCATTATCATCAAGTGCAATGAATAAATCCTTCCTTTCACGACGTGGACGAGCCACTTGCCTGATGGCGACACATCGTCTTCACCGAAAACCAGGTCCTTAAATTGGTCGCATTGAATCCAGTCATCCAGGGAGTCTGGGAAAGACGACCAGGATTGGTTAAAATGGCCCACGCCCACATTCCAAGCCAAGTCTCCACTTAATGTTGAAGTCCTCCTCGTAGGTAGGCATTTGCTCGCCGGGCCAAAACTTTTTGAAAAGTTGGAGTTCATGTTCACGTTGAGCACTTGACAATCAAAAACAAAGCTGGTGAAAATCAAGGGTAAATTTCATTCAAAACTCAATGTCGACTTCTACCCACAGGATGCTTTGATATCACCCTGATGTACGAGAGTCTTGAAGAGCCTTTAACAATGTCGCCGGTTGAATAAAGGGAGATAGAATATACGAGCATGACCGTGACAGGGGACTTTACTTTGTTTGACTCGATGCGGGTAAGCCAAACATGCGCATTTGGTCATCAACACTCACCCATCTCGCGACCCATCATCTGCACCAGACGTCGGCTACATACCCTTGTCCTTGTCAGGAGATGTCCTATGCTCGAATTCAATCCTCCTCCACAAAATGAAGAAAAAAGGACGTGTATTAAATGGATCCGGGCTATACGAAGACCATGGGGTACCAAATGAGCTGCAGAGGTCCTAGAGCTGAAGAGCATTGAATATTGGAGCATGAAGAGGCTGGATTCTGAACTTCGTGGTGATTCTGAGCTTCTGGGCTTATATACATTGCATACTCACTCCGTTTGACACAGCAAACTAAGGTAGGGCTAAAAAATGGGTATTTATTAACATCGGTTTATTAACACTGTTATTAACACGTTATTAACAAGTTAATAACAGGGTCCCCCAACGCACCTTGTGAATAAAGGTGAATAATCGAGCTTGGCCAGGCCTGTGACCACCGTGCCGTTCCACTCTGCTAGGCACAAAAGTGGTATTCCTTTCCCATCACCCTTCGCTACACGGTCAAACTCGAAAAACATGAATCTCGATGCTTCTTCCTCCAAAGCAGATGCTGCTTGGGTGCTGCACACAGTTGATGGAGTTTCCAATTTGATGGAGTTGTAAACTTGTTGTAAACAGCATTGGTAGACATGTCGAGAGGGACTGAAAAGGATCAATTGAGCCAATGTACGACTGGTTTTGGATTTTTTTACCGACCTTTTGTTATTAGCTTGTTAGAAATATCTTTTTTCACCTGTTATTCACATTATTTCGCAAGAAAATTATTAACTGTTAATAACCTAGTGAATAAATGTCCCCTCGCGGCCCAATGTTAAATGACATGTTATTAACAGGACCGGGAATTATTAGCCCTACCTTACAGCAAACCACCGTTTCTCGCAGAAGCAAATATCTGCGTCGACACTTAGTGGCAACTTAGCGGTCCTAACGGATTCAAATCAGACTTTCACGGTGCCTCAAGAAGTTTCTTAGAGGGTTTACTCTCGAACAAGATGCCAATGCAAGACTACATGCCGCCGCTGTTGATAACAGAAAACAGAAGTATAATGCTTAGTTACTCTTGATGAAACTGTCGCTGACACGACGGCTTTAATAGTTCCGTGTGGTGATCCGTTCCCTTTCTACAATGTTTCAGCCCAACCAGAGCAACTGCAAGACTTGGGCTTAATGGTGATGTATGGTCCCACCAATCTTCGTTGTTCTCTGGTGCTGCCTTCGTGTCGAAAGCTACGCCTAAAACCACGACATCTTCACTGCATTAAATCTCAAAGGTGCAAATCTCCGAGTCTGATCTGTCGTCTGCTGATCGCTTTCCCTTTACATGCATAATAGGTCCGCACTAAAAGTTCGCTCTATACTCTGTCGTATCAACCGTACGGTTCTGTGTACGACAGAATGTAAACTCCGCCACTCGTTCTAGGGTATTTATTGCGACTTTCGGCCACATAAAAAAGCATACTTTCGCCCCCCTCAGATGGATACCATTGAAGAGCGTCGAGTCGCGCATAACGTTAGTAGCTTTCGCAGCTATGCAAAGTAAGGTTATTTTACATGTACCGTTGCGTTGCTGACGCTTTTGTCTGCATAAGCACCGCGACGCGATTAACAAAAAACGACGAGACGCCTATAGGCAGAAAAAGGGCCGAAGGTACGAGAGCAGGTGCGTAAAACCCTCCCTCTGTGGAGACACCATCTCTTAACCCCAAATACCTAGACTTGAGTTGCCAATTCCGCAAGCGGCGCCCTCTGTTGAAATTGAAGTGAACGGCGGTCATTCATACACTGAGTACGTGATTCCTTCTCAAGATTGTCGTCTATAAACGCACTATGCACTTCATAGGCACTGTCTATCGCTGGCCGAAGCGATAGACCAAATCAATCGCATCTCCGCAAGTTTCATCATACTTACAATGGGCTCCCCCAGACACTACGCCGACATCGTATATCAGCGATTCGTCACCCTTGATTGCCCCATTGACAGTGCACTTCTGGACGTATCTTCCTTCGAACAGTCCCTTCTGGAGCAAGAACACGTTATTTTGAACTCGCCGAGTACTACCGGTGGGGGTGAGATGGGGAGACTTCGTGCGGTATTAGATCCAGTCCGCTTGTTGGCGGGCTGGTTGGAAGAGATGCTTTACGAGGCCACGGTCAGTCCGGCCTGCTTGAGGGAAAAGTATCTTCGTAGGGTGCTTGCTTTTCTGAAAGACGATTGAGGAAAGCGCGTTTTTCTTGAATTGCAATAGAAACCTTCGCGTCTGTCTCTGTCGTACACGACGCGTGTCAACCATAAGTGTCACTAAATTTCACTTCTTCCGTGAGACAAATTGACCAGCTTGCTCAGCCTGCCGTCGAAAGTATTCCTCCCAGGGTTAGGCCAAGACTCCCGGAATGACTAACGGAGAGATAATATTATGTTCGGGTTACATTTGGCGATGTATGCTAAGGTTAGCCGCTGGCGCTCATTCTTCAAAAGATTCCCGGTCCTTAGGAACAAAACGGTGCGTTTGTCCCAGTCGACGCTGTAAGCTGGGATGAGGATGGGCAAAAACGAGTGACGGAACGAGCGACGAACCCAAATATTAACTTAGACCCAAGTGTTGAGCGTGAAACGATTTGGCAATCACTACAGGTCTCGAGGGACATGGATCCACGGTGCCTTCAAACCGACATTCAGTCGACAGTAACCTCGGCAACTCATTCCGTTTGCTGGTCCGTGCGTCCTCTGAGTTTGGCCCATATGCGCCAATGACGAGGACGGCCACGACTACTCAAGGAGCTTGTTGAGTTCGAGAAGCAGTAGGAATGATGACGGCGCCACGTACATTGCCGGACCGGCCATTCAGCATAAAACACGGAGAGAGTTCACCTCGCGTGGCTTATGTCGGCTCTTCCTCGATTTCTGTGAGGCGCTGCCAATGACTGAGCTGTGAGCGAAGTTGAAACACAATGAAAGTAGTAGCTTACCGACTATCTGAAGAAGAATACCGGGATAAAGCTACTTGGTGAGTGTAGGGGAGGTCCATAGTTTTGGGACAGAGAACGCCTGCAGTGGATTTTAGAGGACGAGAGAGTAAAGTAAATGGCAGAAGGCGTACCTTGAGAGCAAGAAGTTCCTGCTAACGTCGAGGACACACCAAGCCACGGCCGCTGGGCTGCTATGACGTGGAGCACATGCCCTACGCTCATCAGGCCGAGTGGTGAAGCGGCCGAGGGCCGCACGCGGAGGGCCGAAGCTTTGATGATAGCGCAAGCTGTATTTTATATGCTTTTAGATCAGTTGTATGAGTCTGGAAAAGTCAACGGACTCGCCTGGGCAATGGTGATATAGTACCAACGTTGCTTCGACCCAATTCCTTCCCGTCTACATTCCTGCCAGCCTCCCAAAGTCGTTCCTCCAAAATTTCGAGGGAAGCATCGACGGGGACGGCGACCTCAATCCCAAGGAGGATGCGAGCCTAAGTGGTGTGGCAACCATGAATTCAAGAAGTGGCCGTCTTGAGGGCGTGTTAGAAACAAGGTGAAGATAAATTACGACGAACTCACCATGCTCAACTATATACAGTGGTCATCGACGAGCACCAAATACTGGGCTACCGTTAGCTCGCGAAACCACAGTGAGAATAGGCGACGTACTTTGGGGAAAGAGACTTGGACGGCGTGACGGTAAGCCTCCTGCAGGCGAGAAGTTTCTTGTTCTCGTTTGATTACTCTCTGCCATAATCACTTCGTCCCCGACGCGTGTTGACCCTTGCAGCGGGGGACTCTCGTCAGTTTGAATAAGCGGCGTTGAGGGCGATTTTGTGACGGGAACGGAGGTGTACCACATAGGCACGTAGACATGGCTGTACTCGGTGTGTCCGCAGTGCAAGATGAGGGGACATGCCCGTGCTGAGCAGAGTCGATAGCCAGGAGACGGCACTATGAAATCCCTCTTAACCAAAAGTCAACGGGATCTTGATAAAGAAGGGTGAGTTTATGCGGTTCATTCGCTTCATTCTCGCACCTTCTATCTCTTGCCTTCGCAGCCTCGTCCATGCTGGCACATTTGGTGCGTGTGTATTACGCGTCGCAGAGCACGCGCTTTACGAGATGAGTGTTGTGACCGAAATGGCATATTTGGCTTGGTCAAACAAAGCAAACTCTCCTTTCACCGCCATGTTCATATTTTTTTATCTCCCTTTTTTTGCTTCAGCCAAGGTCCTTCAAGACTCTCGCGTGCCTTGCTGACGAGCATGACCACGACGTTCGCACACTAGGCGTGGAATATGGGCGAGGGCATCAATTACGGGGTTCATCCACGCGGTGGATGATACAATTTCCCTCGATGACTAGGTTCGAACTGAAGACGACGAATCCAAGGACGTGATTATGGACTGAAACTGTATGTCGCCATTCGGAAAGTGGCGCGTCCACGTCGCGGAGGGAAAGGTCGCACTCGACGATAATGAGAAGAGCATAGCGTAGGCTGGGGGAGGCGGCAGAGGAACCGAGAGACGTGTCATCCTCTCCATAACGACTGAGCGATGTCGGCTGAAGCGGGAGGTAGGATGATCCGAGAATGGTACGTTTCTCTGATTACTTGCTTTCATTGGCACTCACATCTCTGTAGCTCATTCTTACCCACACGATTCTCTCCTTCGCGTGAAATACCAAGTCTTGGCCGCCAATGGCACGTTGAGAGCAGAGCTACTTAAGGGATGTTTGCGCGCGGGGATGGTAGGTGCCTTTTGCTCGTCCACACAGCGTAATCTCACTCTTAATTGAAGCGTACGCTCCAAGAACATATCAAGCCCTTCCAAGCACATACACGGCATCGTTTGGGACGCCGCGCGAGGACTACGGATTCATGTTTGGATGGTGGCTTGGTCTGCAAACATTCGTCCGCGATATTTGGTGACCAGCGACAAACGCGCCCAGAACCTTGGCTACGCGAACAGGTTGGCGCGCGCTGCTGTCCACCCTCACCCTGTCCAAAGCGAGGCTTTCCTGTGCCGTACAGCCCGCTTGTCCCTCTGACATCCTTGCTGTTATGTGCCCACTCTATGCCGTTGCCTGCTTTTCGGATTCCTGTCCCATATCTCCCCTTCGCCGCTCTCAAAACGACCAGATCTCATCGTGCAGATTTCGCTACGGGAAAGTATACTGGTGAAAGTCTCATAAGTCTGTCCTCTTTGCGACAATTTCTCGTGGCTCGAATGCTTAGTCTTAGCTCTAGCTGCTCATGGATGTCAAGATACACTGCTGATAATGGCGCTTCATGTCATCGATACGATACGGCAACGCAAATTTTCACGGAGGAATTGTTCCTTCGACGACACTTTGATCGCTATAGCCGGATGATCTTGTCAAAGAGACGACCTGGCGGGTGTTCCTCGTCTCCGCTATCCTCTCCGTTCTGTTCCGTTCATCAATGAAGTCGGCAGCATACATCGTACACTGAGCAATCCGGACTGCAAATACTTTGTCAAAACTGACTCCTTCGGCGGCAAACGCGCTCCCGCCTATCCATCTTGGGTTCATCATATGTACGCGCATACCTTATCATTGCCTCAGGGGCTCAAGGGACCGGAGGCGATTCATGGAGCAGTCCGCTCTTGGAAGTGTACACGCCGTCTGAGGATAAATGTACGCACACCACCCTTATGCAAACAAGCTTACTGACACTCTACTGACAGATATGAAGGCGGGCGTGAAAGCGGTTGACCTCAATTTGGATGGCTGCCAGTTGGCGATATGGATGCCGCACATAGTGATTTCGACGAGTATGATGTTGATCAGGATACAAGGACATCGATGCTGCACCGGTGCCGCATACAACAGGTAATTCCTCCCTCTACTTGGTGCATAAACATCGACTGATAACTATTAGAACCGATGGGGCCAGATTTTGATGGCGAAAACCCACAACGAGCACATGAGGAGCCGTATTCATCAGCCCATCCTTCACAAGACCCCTCGGTAGTGTCTTCCTTACCGGGATCGTCGTCACAAACGGAACGATGTCCGCGTCTCTGTCTGTCGATGACATTGACTCGCCAGCAGAAGAAACTACAGCCGATCCTCTTGATGGAGTGTTATCGCCAGTTTCATACGGAGAGCGAATCCATGAAACGGAGGTACAGGGGGCAGAGCGCTTTGGGCCATGAATGCCCTGCGTATACGATGTGCGTCGCTTCCATTGACCTCGCGATCCGTTCTGATTACATCTACTAGTTGGAAAGCCCTTTTGGCGTCTCTCAAGCCCAGTGGAATCGGGATGTGTAATCACCCAAGTCGATGTATCGCTTCGCCGTGAAGGTGAGCGATTACATGTAAAAGCTTATTGTATTTCTTCTGATTTTCCTACCAGGTTGTGCGTTCGTTCGTAGTTGATGCCGAGTAACATCATCGGCGAAGCTTCAGCGGCTGGTATGTTCTCGTTAGCTTTACGGCGTGGTTCTGATAAGGATCCTCCCTAGGTACCCCGAAATACTTGATATAGAGGTCAAGTACTTGGTTGACAACTTCTTAGACTGTCTTGTATATCCCCAATGACAACGGTCAGGCGTGCCGAGTTTCCTCGTAGAACTGAGTTCATGAACTGGGACATGTTTTTGACTTTTCCGGGCAAGGCTCCTGCGACACTTTCATATGTGGCGGACCAGTGTTGGTTTTCATTTGTTATACATATTTAGGTAACATACAGGTAACGAACGAGTTGTACTATCCTTTCAGTCGGCGATATAAATTCAAGGTTACAATCGCTTTGTGCCGATGCCCAACCCGTTTTGAGTCTGCTTTCTTACGACGTCAAATGAGGCTTTTTTGACGACCATTTTTTGGCAAAAGTAGGTTGCTGAGGTGAGCGCATCGCACTGGCAGAACGCGTGAATCCGACAAGGAATGATGGGTCAAAGGGTAGTGTCAGCAAGAATTTTGTGAAAGGCATTTGTGCTCGGCCTTTCCTCGTCTTCGGCAGCACTGATGATGATCCTCCTTGGTCCGTCCCCTCCTTCGCTTCCTTTCAGTGTCGTTCTCGCGTGCACAGGCTATCCTATTGCCGTCGCATGGGAAAGCGCTCTGACGGGACTTCCAGCTCCTCGATATATGGAGTGAACCTGGACAGCGATGAATGAGTGCGGGCACAGACGAGTAAACATTACACGTACCTGTTTCGTCTTCCCTCCTGCATAAGCGAACACTGGCTAATGTCCTTCATAGCAAACGCAGAACGAGGAAAGTTGGGCTGATCGGGCTCGGCGTCGCGATAGAATAAAGCTGGCGAGCAAGAATCAGACCGCTACTGTGACGTCGTTTTGTTGGACATCGACGCGTTAAACTCCCCATGCTCGAAGCGGTTCAAGGGCAATCGACATTCCAAAACTCTGCCGGTTTCAAACTTGGGGCCGAGCTGACCTCTCATTGATTCACATCTCCCAAGGATCTCGCTCGCCAACCATCACCTCACAGGAAAGTGGCGAGGAAGACAAGGAAACTGCTCGACGAGGGCGTTCGTTGGGAAAAGAACGGGATTCGATTGCCCAGTGGGGAGTTCGCCTCCTAGACAGTCGCCCTCGCCATTGAAGCCGTCACTAGTCTTGTATCCTTCCTGGAGACCCGAGGAAGCCGCACCGGTCATCGTCGACGACGACGAGGAATCTAGTAACCGCTTGTCCCTCCAAGCTCCAACACCCAACGTCCAACACCATTCCATGATACAGCTACAGAACATCTCCCTCCGCAATAACGTCTTCGTCCTTTCGCTTTCCCGGAGTAACGTCTTCTCCGCATGCCGGCACACGGCTCTCCACCTCTCGTCGGCATATGGGCTCTGTCCTCCCCTTGGTCTTCGTCCTTTTACTTTCCCAGACACGTGTTGTTCTCTTTCCGCATAGCTCGAGCATGTTCTTTCCGTATATAGGCACACGGCTCTTCACCTCTCGTCAACATACGGGCTCTGTCCTCCCCGCAAACCCCTCGCGTACATTCATCCATCCCGACTGCGCTCCCGCGTAAACTAGACCTGCGAACGTTATTATTCAGACCCTTGCAATGGAAGGCGATCGCATACCGGCCTCTTGCGTGATTTACTACGTTTGCATATGTGGGGGAGGAGATGCATCATTCGGCACAGCAGAGTGGCCGGAAATTTTGAGATAATAATTAGAAAATTAAATCAAAGAACGCACCTTAGTTACCACTGTCCCTTCCGAACGCTGCGGAATGCAACCAGCAGGTAGCCGGTTATTAACACCTACGCAGCAATCCGTTAGCTCGCGATTCAGAAAAGATTTATCAAAATTTTTACTTCAAGTAAATGCTAAGCTATATGTCCCGCCGTTGCATCCGCAGTTCACCTAGAAACTCGGAAAATAAGGAAATGAATCACAAAATAAACTGGAGCAACCTACCAGAGAGACGACTAGTATAGTAGCCATCAACAAGTAGATCCCGGGAAAGAGGGTCAAGTCCAAAAAGGGCGAGGACTGGCCATCGCGGACTACAGCGACGAGAAGAGGATGGAGAAAACCAGACGCTCTCGCCAATATCGAGCTTGACTAAACCCAACTTTGATATTGATCTCGATGCGGAGTACATGTTCGATATTCATCAGCCCAAGTGCTGAGGGTGTGTAAGAGCCGAGTTCCGTAGATTTCAATGAGACGACCTGTATTTGTAGTTTTAGATCAATCAAATCCGGAGGGATCAACAGATTCACCTCGACAGCGATAATTACTAGCGCATGCACCATGCTCATCCCGTGCGCGCGCGGCAACCTGAATCCAGTCTTGATCCAATTCGATATCTGCCCAGCCTCTAAAATCTATCCCTTCCACTCCTCGAGGAAAGTATCTACGTTTATTGTCGTGCAAGTTCCATCCTGGATGCCGGATTCCCGACCTTGATCACAAGGAGGATAGATGAGAAGGGAGGCTAGAGGTTTTGCTGGAATCCTATTGAGGCGGTGTTGAATTCGTAGAAGTGGTCGCGTGGGGTCTTGGTAGCGAGCTTGAGGGTGCGAGACATTAGATACAAAGAGAAGAGAAACAGCAACGGACCAACTCACCCGAGCCCGTGTTCGGCCGTTTATCAACAAGTATCATATTAACGACCTTCGACTAGTCCTGTAATACCGAAAGATGTGTTAATCCGAGAAAACAAAATAAACATAGGCGACGTACCTTGGCAAAAGAGAATCGGACTGCACAAAAGGGAGCTGTAACGGTGAGTCGTTTGGTGCATCCTTCCAAACGAGGGGTTTTCCTGTCTATTCCCATTTGATTACTCCCTCGATAATCTCCTTCGACACACGACAGCTTGCGTCCCATCTCAGTCCAATTCGAGATTCCCCGACGCGTGTCGGCCCTTTGCGGTGGCGGACTCTCGCCAGTTTGAGCAAGTGGCGTTGAAAACGATTCTTGTAGCGGCAAAGGCGTTCTAAGGCTCGCCGTTGCTGCGAGTAACGTCGTGGTAGACGAGTCTCATAGAGTCTGATAAGGTCGGAGGGAAACAGGTGACACCGACGCGTCGAAGTAACCAAACAAACAACCTGACGTCAGTTCACGGCCATCAGTCTCGACGACGACAATACCTTGGCGTCAGCATGTTACCTAAATGGATCATAACCTGAACCCAGTTCATCTGGGTAGATTTCTCATGATTGCAGGTCTAGGGTGGCCTCGACTCACAAACTGTGGTTTCATGGAAAATTTAACGTCGTCGGAAGCTGCTTTTCGAGGCCCATCTCAGCGTCAAGACGACACTTGGAGAATTGAATATCAACTCCTTCCTTTGGATTACTGCTGATGGCGAGTATGAAGACAAGGATGCTGTGCTGGAGAGGAAGTAAGCTAATCTTCAACCTCACATCTTGTTCTTCCCACTTTGAAGCTGATTTCAGGTCTGTCACAGCACTTCGCCTCTCGAACTCCAAACCTCTGACAGTGTCGAGGTTGACCGTGTGCAAAAGACCGGCTTTTCGTCGACGAGAAAGACGTGATTACAGGGAAAGAAAGGTGCGTTTTCTACTCTGAAATGTCGATCATTCGGTATTCAGTGCTGCCACTGTACATCAGGGATTCAAAACTGCCATCCAAGAACTGACGAGACACGAAGCCTATCGTCAATAAACAGACGGGCTGGGCACGGCCGCGAAGGGCACGCTGGAGGAACAGATGGAGCTCATGCGTAGAAGGCCGGTTGGGGTATATGGACAAAGACACTGCGGCGATCGGTTCATAGACGCCTTGGGTCTATCCGGAGTTTTCCTTGAGTATATCTTGAAGCTTAACGTTGATTGGTCAATCATAATCTGCTCAAGGTGCACTCCAGGAAAACGCACTGGTTTTATGTTCTCTTCGCCGCAGTGAGAGGAGAACTCCAGGGGGCGACACCATACTCAGTCATTACGTTGATCGCCGAACGAGCAACTGTGCCCCGGGCACGCTAGGTGTGCATGTGAGTAGCAATGTCCAACTTCCAGCCGGCCTTCCTCCGCGTGCGCTTGTCCCAGTCTCCATGTTTACTAACGCCGGTATTCAAGACCATAGGACATTTACGGGAGAGGAGCACTCTGTCTGCCTCCTTCGAGATCTCCTCATAATTGAACATCTCTCTCCTTGCTTTGACGATCCTTGAGAAAATTTATGGTGTCGCTGGATCGGTCATATCTATTATCTTCGCTTTTTTGCTTCAGTCGACACTTTACCGATGTTCTGGTCTTGACCACATATGACAGTGGTTCTCGGGAGATTTCATGGTTATAACACACCGTATCCTTGCACTTTTTCTCCTGTTATCGCACCGATCAGTGCGCATGGTTTTTTTATGAAGTCTTTGTTTGCTTGTTTTTAACTTGAGCTGTCCGGATTGGCGGAAAGAATGAGGCTGGTACTGCTAGAACAGCTTCCGCTACCGGTGCCCCTGCTCCTTAATCTCGTCGCTGACATTCCTTCAAGATTTCACGGCAGCACGCATGTTCCTGACGCCAACAAGCTAGGCGCCTGACTGTATGGTTTGACCGTTCCAGATCTGTATTGGAAGGCCCCCAGCCATCTCCGATTGATGTACAGCTTGAACGTTCGGGCATATGATGGGTAATGTAGAATCATTGTAGGTTCGTAAGCGGAGCGGCTCGTTCGCTTGTATGCCAATGCTAACTCTTTGTTCTTAGGCCTCCAAAATATATTATAACTGCCTAGGCCTCACGAGATAATTGTCTATTTCACCATTTGGTCCCTGGTTTCACAGTACGTTCTTCCTCGTCCTCCGAAGTATGTAAAGCCAAAGCATTCCTGCAGATACAAACTGGTGACGAAAGGGTTCCTACCGAGAAACGTATTGGGGTGCCCTATTTCGTAAAGAATATGACTTGAAGGAGCAGAAACTTAAGTATCATGACAGCGACGTTATAGCTACCACCTATACTGGTCCAAAGCCAGCGATCTCAATCTCGAGGGTTAACAAGATGAATACAGTAGGGGTCTTCCCTGAACCCAGCAGGACTCGGACCTGCCACGCCTGCGATGATCCATCGCTTCATCGTTTTCTTACCAAGGGCTTACAGCACTTGTGTAACCGATCTAAGTATAGGAAACTGTGGCTTAGGGCGCTTGCGGATTGAATGAGCATTCAGACTCAGACTGATACTGCACGACTTCCATACACGTGTCAGCGTTGCTTTCCCTCAAACCACCATGTCTGCGGCAGTTAGTATCAAGAAAACCACGACTAATGAAGCAAGGTCAGCCTCGCTTTCATTGTTTCTTCCTTTATTTCTGTGCTCATATGTCCTCACCGTAGTCGGATCCTTTTCATTCGTAGTTCGTGTGATCGAGATTCGAATATTTGGCCTCCCTTTAACGTGCTGTAACATAGAGGCCGAACTTGTTACGATCGCGTCCACAGAAAAGTCCAAGCTTTGCTTGAAGATCACTGTCGGCAACAAGAAGCGCAAAACGGAAGAAATCAGGATCGATGGAGGAGGCGCCATGCCAAAGTGGACCATAAACATGAACTTGTAAGTCGCATGCATGCCTCGTTCGTCTTGGTAGATGTCTCATAATTACAGGGGTGACCTCGACCCGCAAACTGTGGTTTCATGGAAACTTTACAGTCGTCGGAGGCTGCGCCTCAAGGTCCTTGGCAGCGTTGAGAAGACACTTAGTGGATTGTTTGATGGGAGCAGCAGCTGCGCGAGTGCGTGCGTTTATTTCCTTGCTCTAGTAATAGATATTGACTTTTCTTGTAGGTGCTGATATACAGCTATCCAACGAGACTTCCGAGATCGCAATCCTCAGAATATCTGGCTCAAACAGCGCCGAGACAGTCATGAACGAACTCGTACCGAGCATTAAGAAACCCTCGGAAAATTACAAGTTTCTAGATAGCAGTGAAACCCTGGACAAGGTGTTTGATGCCACGAAGGGGATGATCGATACCCTCGCGGGGGTAGGTAATATTTTACTGTTTGATTTATACTGCTTGACAAGAGCCTCTTCCCAAGGTGCACCCTGCGACTACCATCGCTTGGGGATTTCTGTCTATTGGGTTTGAGGTGAGTGTCAACGGCATTCCCAATACGTGATATCTTCACGTTTAAATGCAGGTCCTAAAGAATCAGCGCGACACGAATCAAACTGTACTTGATCTTTATGCCGAGATGATATCGGTGTATGAAGAGTTCAGCAAGGATGATATTTTACAGCAACGTGATCGGTTACAGGGAATCTATAGTTCCTTGTTCAAGCAGACCATCGAGTGCGCCATGTTTATTGAAGGCTATGCAAAGAAGAGCGGGATAGGTATGCATTTGAGTCCCAATCTTCTTATAATATCTCACAACTTTACCAGGCCATCTTGTTACGATGGACATATCGGAACAAGCTGAAAAGCTTCGTCAGGCTTTCATTGATCTAAAGAGCCGGCTGAGTATGGGATATGCCGCAGAAGCAGTCATTGTCACTCTTGGTGTCCAGGAGAGTATGGATGTCATGCGTGCGTTGTTTTTCCGTTGCAATCTGTTGTAAGCACTGATCGTCGAGTCCTCTAGTCATGAGAGATCGGCTACGAGATCTCCAACCGCCTCAAGAGCTCGGTCCAAAATCGAAATGTATGCAAGGAACACGTGCGGCGACAATCAATACCATGGTGTCGTGGATCGCCCAGTGTGACGGCAAGACGATGTGGTGCAGAGGATTGGCAGGGACAGGAAAGAGTTCCCTGATGGGCACTCTCCACGATTTACTCACGACGGATATCGGGGGACGCAGTCGGCTGGCAGCATTCATTCGCTATGACCGCATCGAGTATTCGAACGCCAACAAGTTAATCACCAGCATCGCATATGCCTTGGGAACGTTCGACGTGCGCATCGGAATGACTATCTCTAAAGTTATCGAGACATCGCGAACGGTGATGACCATGTTAGACCTGAAGGCGCAGTTTCAGCTTCTACTTCGTGGTCCGCTTGAACGTGTCCCTGATCTTGTTGATGAAGGACCCTTGGTAGTCATCATCGATGGATTGGATGAGTGCGATGTATCCGATGATATGCTGGCCATCCTCGCTGAGGGATTCGGTCCGAAACTCCCCTTTATGCGCCTCATTCTTTCCAGCCGACCGGTCCTTCACATAGCTACGAGGTTCGAGGTTCAAGACCGCATATATCCACTCCATTTGGATACCTCCTCGGAGAGTGTCGACTACGATATCCGGTTCTATTTGGAGAAAAAGTTTGCGACCATATGCAATGATGATCATGCGTTCAAGGAGAAGTGTAAAGAGTGGGATGCTATCAACCAACTAGCCGCCCGGGCGAGTGGCTTATTCATCTGGGCAGCGACTGTTGCAAGATTTGTCCATGCATGTCCGGGGACATCAAGGCTACAGGCTCTCCTGGCCACCAAAATCCCTGATGACGCCACCGAGGCTCTAACAACCCTATACCGCACTGCTCTGGATACTCTCGTGTCTGAACCAGGTGCCAATATGGATATTAAGAAATATGTGCAAAGTGTCCTAGGTGCTGTGTTGGTGACCCAGACGCCTCCGGGGATGACAGAGGATGTCCTTGATAACATTGTCCTACTAGGCGAAGGCAGTCCTCCTTCGCATCGCATTGTGTCGATGCTAGGAAGTGTACTTAGCCCTGAAACTGGGGACTCGCCGATACGACGCATACACAAATCCCTTGACGATTTCTTACAAGATCCGAGTCGATGTGGGGATGAATGGCTCATCGATGTCACTGTGCACTGCAAGGCAATAGCCGAACAGTGTCGGCTTGCATCAAAATCATTTATGGAGACATGGTCTCCCAAAAGTGACATGGACATCAGAGCTGTACCGGCATATATATCCAAATATGCATTGTTTGGAGTCTTCTGGTATTCCACTTTTGACAAGAGTGACATAGAACTGTTCACTTCCTTTTTCCACCACTACTTTCATCCATGGCTGGATATTGTTGTCATGGATGACAATTTTCTCCAATTTGAAATCACTAACACAATCTGTCGACAACATGGGATGACACGCATACCATTTGAAATTGATATCCGTGATTCGGTCACTATTCACCGAGTTCATCAATGTTCTGCTGCTTTTTACTCTCACCTTCACCATTCTGGCAAAGAGAACTCCCTTGCCGGAAAGGTCACACTTGAGTGTATGAAACTCAAAGATACAGGATTGTCCTGGGAGCCTACTGGCAATAACCTGAACATCAACAGTATAATTTTTGTTGATGCTGATAGGAAGACATCATATGGATACAAAATTGCCAATACCACATTGGTGCCTCTTTATGTTTCAATGTTCTATTTTTCTACTAATACTTTGGACATTAGTACGTGGTCCTGTTAATCTTCACTCCTTGCTCCATTGACCAGATCATACCTTTTTTAGATGCAATCTATCAACCGGGAAGTGAGAAAGGTGTTGATGCTCCCCTCCGCCCCGGAGAATCATGGACCATTGGGCACAACACCAAGCAAGTGAGGGCCATTTCACAGCGACGAGAGTGTTATCATGTACGAGAGGGACAAGATGTTGTTGTTGGCTTCTTGAAGCTTTTCCTCTCGACAGAGTATCTAGACTTGTCAGCCATCACCCAAGAATCACCTCTGGTAGGCCATGGCCAGAGTGTTCCACCTTCAGTGGGGGAGATACCTTCCTCATGTCACACAATGTGTGTTCCAATTGTTGGGAAATGGGTAGAGGGTGCATCACGACTCCCTGGAGGCAGGTTACTGTTCTAAGTTGCAAGGGTGGCTAGTATGATTTCTATTTTGTTGATTTGGCATTGTTCCAAAGTTCATCCTGCAGTAGTATGTACTCTACTACCTTGCATATCCTGTAGTCCATCAATCTTATAAAAGGTTGGCTTCTTTTGATACAAACTTAACCTTTGTCTTTGCCACCAGCCAAGATCTGAGCATACCTCTCTTTCTGTACTTTGTTTGCATCCAAGGCAGAAACCACGAAAGTAGTCGAGTCTCATCCAGAATTTACTTTAACAGAATCTTATTTGATCTATCAGTCAAACCTCACCCTTGAAAAACAGAGGTTACACTTCTGTATCAACCAAATTTGACTCTTACATCTTGGTTGAGGGTGTCTAAAGCTATAACATCCACCCTACATCATAGATGGAAAGACATATCAAGTTCATTGTATCTACACACAGGTTACCTCATGGACATGCTGGTTATCCAAGGGCAGTTTTTGCGAGCAGTACATCTTGGAGGGGTATATACAAACCATTCAGAGGTATGCACACTGTTTTTGTGAAGGTAAGCTGATACTTGCTGCTGTCAAACATTGATATGGGTGTGAATTGCAAGTCAGTGGTATGACAATGATGCAGATAGTGATTTTGGCAAAGACAATTGCGATTAGGATAAGATGGACATTGAAGCTACACTGGCACCGGTGATGAGATATATATCCACCTTCTGCCTGGTGCATAATTATTGACTATCAGAACTACACAGGAAATGTTCAGTGGGGAAAAAAGTACACAATTTGACTGTGAATTTGGAAAGATAGCTGTGTGTGCCATTGAAGCTGTCACTCTTCCTTTCTGCACAGAACCTGCACATGTTCTCATGTCGCTCTCTACCTCTAATCCACATATGCACTCTGTCCTTCCCGCACATACATACACCCCCACTGCACACCTTGTTAGTATGAAGACCATTGGAACAGTGAGACAATTACCTTTGCCAATCTCTCTATTCAGTACCACCTCGACTGATGCACATCGTATTGACTATAGACCATCAGACTTGTATTCATACAATATAATTATTATCCTTACCTTTGAATATTAATTCTTGCTTAAAGTCCGTCTCAAGATGAATAGCAACATCTTGCAGCAGAGCTGAACGAGACGACTAGTAAATCCCAGTATGACATGGAGAAGGTCATTTAACAAAAAGAGGGCAAGGACTGGCCATTGCTGATGAGAAACAAACACTGAGAACAAGATGTTCTTGCCAACATCGAGCACACTGAGCCAGGGAATGCCTAGCTGTGATGATAACCCCGACGTGAAGCACATGCTCTAAATTTGCTGGCCCAAGTGCCGAGGATACTAGTGAGATGGGCCTGCATTTATGTTTTTAGATCGATCATATTTGAAGTAATCACCAGGCTTACTTCAACAGTGGTAGTCACCAGCGCATGCACTACACTCATTCTGTGTGGGCACGACAACCTAACCCATTCTGGATCTAATTCAACACCAAGTGACTCATGGCCATCCCTCCCAATCTTTGATGAAAGCATTGACACCTATCATTGTGCAAGTCCAAATCTTGAATGCAAAAGGAGAGCAGATGGGAATAGATGTCAGAGCATGATGGTGTCTCTGGAAATCCTAGCAAGGTGACCTTGAGATTGTACAAGTGGTCGTGTGCTGTCTGGATGGCGAGAGATGACATTAGAAACAAGAAGAGAAATAACAACCAACTCACCACACTCAACTGTGTCCAGTGGCCCTCCACGAGTACCAAATCCTAGACTCCTAGACTCCTGCCAACGATGTTTTACCTCATGAAAACATAGACAAAATAGGTGACGTACCTTGGAAATGGTACCATGATGGTGATAACCATTGAGGCACCCTGCCTGATGAGAGATTTCCAGTGTAACTCTCCCTGAAGCATGTCGGGCCCTAGCAGCGGTTGACCTTTGCTAGTTTGAATAAGGCAGCAAAGGAGGTCGCCAAGGTGATGAGCTGGTTTCCGTTGAGGGTGAATCCAATTAATTGATGGAAGCTCTGCACTCATCATGTCCAGCATCGAACCAGGTGGCTTTCATCTCCTCCTTGAGAGCGTGTGTGGTACTGGTGAAGCCAGTAGTGAATCATAGGTCAACAGTGACATTATTGAAAACTTGGCCCTAGGAATCAGACTCTGACAATAGTTTTGCGAATGCATCTGCTGGGCTCAAGGGTGATGGCGATGCTGGTATCCTTGCTTGGCCTTTCTTCATCTCGGAACACCTTGCCCTCCTTGTTCCACCCTTTTCCACTTGTAAGACTTCGTTTCCCCGAGTGTATGGCCCATTATACCATTGCATGCGTGAGTCATAGACACTCCCACCAAGGCGTCAATGGCTTTGAGATGATCCTTAGCAGGTATGATACTAGGTGAAATGTAGTAAGCCTTAGTTGTAAAAGTACTGAAAAAGAAACTCACCTGAAGAATAAAGTCAAAGCATGTTCCCTCTGTGGTCAGCTTTCAGTTATGGTGATAGCAGAGAAAGCTAGAGATGGATGTGCACCGACACAGGTCAATAAAAACTGTTATGCACATCCTTCATATAACTGAACATCGGCAAGCGACCCTTGATAGTGAATAGGAGACGTGTTGCAGGGCTCGCAGTCATGATAGATGAGGCCAAAGTCAGATGGAAACACAAACAAATAGCTTGACATCAGCCCATCTTCCTCGCTTCTCACTCAGACCACCATCTCTCCATGATAATACCAATGACTATAGCCTCCGCTCACTTTTGATCAGTTACAACAAGCGAAGTCTCCTTTCACCATGTATTTTCCATCTCTCTTTTTTCATCTGGCAACATTGTTCAAGACTCTTGTGCAGCAGGGTGATTTCAAAGTGTCCTGTGAGTAGAAGTCAACATCGATTTTAGATGATAACTAACCTTTATTTTTGCCAGCTTTTTTGATTGCCCCAAAGCTTAAGCGATGTGAACTCCAACCATACTTCAATTTTTTTCTCCGGCAAGTGGATCCCTAATGGCGAGGAGGACATCAACATTGGCACAGACTAAACATGCATGGAATGTGGGCATTGGTCATTCTAGCCTTGCTCGATGACTGAATTCAAGATGACCAATCCAAGGATATTATGGGCTGAAATGGTGTGGTTGCCCTTCGGAAAGTGGCGTGTCCATGTCGTGGAGGGAGGGGTTTCTTTGTCGATGATGATGGGAGTGTGTGCCATCCTCTTCATAACAATGGTGTGCCTGGGAGATAGGATGTGTGAGGAATGGCAAGTCTCTCTGATTACTTGCATTCATTGACACTCATGTCTCTGTAGCTCAACCTTACCCACACAATTCTATTGTTTGTCTGAAGTACCAACTCTTGGTCACCAATGACACATCAAGAGCAGAGCTTCTGAAGAGGGGTTTGCATGCAGGGACAGTAGGTGCCTTCTGTTTGTCCACTTAGCCCAATCTCACTCTTGATTGAAGCATACACTCAAAGGCCATATCAAGCTCTTCCAAACACAAACATGCTGTTGTTGGGGACACCATGCAAGGACCACAGATCTGTGCCTGGACAGTGGCTTGGTCTGCAATCATTCATCCACAATATTTGGTGACCAGAGACAAACACACCCAGAACCATGGCTATGTGAACAGGGTGGCACGCGCTGCTGTCCACCCTCACCCTGCCCAAAGTGAGGCTTTCCCATGCCGTACAGCCTGCTTATCCCTCTGACACCATTGCCTTATGTGCTCACTCTCTATGCTGCTGTCTGCTTTTCAGATTCCTGACCCATATCTCCCCCTCGCCGCTCTTGAAACAACCAGATCTCATTGTGCAGATTTTGCTATGGGAAAGTATATTGGGGAATGTCTCATTGGTCTGTCCTCTTTGCGACAATCTCTCGTGGCTTGAACACTTACTCTTTCTCACTAGCTCTAGCTGCTCATGGATGTCAAGATACACTGCTGATAATGACACTTCATCTCATCGATACAATATGGCAACACAATTTTTCACGGTGGAATTGTTCCTTTGACAACACCCTGATCGCTATAGCTGGATAATCTTGTCAAAGAGACGACCTGATGAATGTTCCTCGTCTCCACCATCCTCTCTGTTCCGTTCATCAATCAAGTCGGCATCATACATTGTACACTGAGCAATCTGGACTGCAAATACTCTGTCAAAACTGACACCTTCGGTGGCAAATGCACTCATCCCTTTCATGGGGACCTGTCCTCTCGTGTTCCTTCACATCCAAGACTACAGTTGTGAAAGTAGTCAAGAGTCTGGGCCTGCCTTGTGACGGTTACCTTAGCAGAATCTGAATTGATTTACAAGTC
This sequence comes from Armillaria cepistipes, assembly GCA_900157415.1. Lineage (NCBI taxonomy): Eukaryota > Fungi > Basidiomycota > Agaricomycetes > Agaricales > Physalacriaceae > Armillaria > Armillaria cepistipes. The sequence continues at coordinate 3,243,952 of FTRY01000005.1, forward strand.
GAACATCACTCTCGAAGTCAAGGTCACACACTCTTTTTGATTAATTATGCTCTCATGTCTTGGTGTGTCTACATCACAACTGGAAACCACCTATCTATCTTGGGTTCATCATATGTACGTGCATACCTTATCAATGCCTTGTGGGACCAGAGGCGATTCATGGAGCAGTCTGCTCTTGGAAGTGTACACGCTGTTTGAAGATAAATGTATGCACACCATCCTTATGCCAACAAGCTTACTGACACTACTGACAGATATGAAGATGCATGTGAAAGCAGTTAACCTCAATTTGGATGGCTGCCAGTCGGCAATATGGATGCCGCACATAGTGATTTTGATGAGTATGATGTTGATCAGGATACAAGGACATTGATGCTGCACCGGTGATGAGCCTCCAGGCTCTGTACGCTCATAAATTCATGGATCTATAATGATCTAGTGATATTCCACCCCTTCCGAACATCCATATCAAAGCACAGCCATGATTGTCAGGCACTTTGATCCTGAATCCTATTACACAATTCTAATGACAAGTTAGCGAACTATTATAATTTGCTACAGTCAGCAGCAGTTAAAGCCTTACCAAGGCTGTTTACTTTGCGCAGTTCATGGCTTAGTAAATGCACAGAAAGTTCGCATTGCAGCAGCATTGCACAGTAACTGAAGTTACATGCACAGTTATACGCAGCTATGCACAGTTGCGTAGTTCTTAAAGTGGCACAGCTGCTGACAGATCTCAACTCAGCATTAGTAAAGAAAGGACAAGAATACTCTATTGCACAGTAAATAGTTCGCTTGTGTTGCAAATTAACAGGGCAAGGACAAATGTAGCTTACATACAAGTAATTCTCAAAGTAGTATAAAAGTAGCTAACTAAAAGTAAAAAAGAGAAGGAGACGAACCCCAGGGAGTTACTTGTCCACAAGTACACTACCTTACACACCTCCTAGATCTGATACACACACCCAAAGTTATTGCTTCTCTACTGTTCATTAGAGAAATAACAATTAGCAAACTTTCTCTTTGCTAATAAAAGTTAGCTATAACTTTGCGTGCTTACCTCTTCTCCAAAAACTTCGCTAGGAAACCTTTACTGGTTACCCTTGCAAAGCATCCTCGACGTTTTAAGTTTGCTTGCATACCTGTGCGCTTTAAAGAGCAATCCGAAGCTAGGATTGAAGCCCTTTAGCCACTAACAACCCAGTACCACTGTTTCCGAACTTAGGAAACAACACCACTTAACTCTTATAGAGTTAGACACCTTGGGGCCTTAGCCACCTTTCTCATAGAAGAGAAAGTTCGCTACCGTTGCCCTTGTGATTCGACTCAAGATTGATACTGACTTGCTTGATATTAGGATCATTTAGAGCTATATCTTGCTTGCATGTATTTTATCTTGGACAAAACCTCGCTCACATCTAGAGCACCAGCTTCATTAACTCACATAGAGTTCCCCAACCGAATCCGCAGCTAGGGTTTCAACACCAAATAGTTCACGCCACATCTAGGTCACCCCCGCTCAGCATACATCCACGTTTATGCATCTTTTCCTTTCCAGGAAAGTTCGTGTACATACTTTGAGCCTCTGAACAGCCTTCAGAGAATCATAACAAAGCATAGCAATACTTCGCTACACCCCTAGGAAGCTAGTCACTGCATGGAGGTGCAAGACTAGACTCACTAGAACCTGCCTTCAGATTCTGTGTTTGACTACACTCGCCATTACAGGTCTTGTGTTTCTGCCCGCAGGAGTCTATAGGTTCAGCACCAGTGCCGCATACAACAGGTAATTCCTCCTTCTGACTGGTGCATAAACATTGACTGTTAACTATTAGAACTGATATGGCCGGATTTTGATGGTGAAACCTCTCAATGAGCACATGAGGAGCTGTATTCAATAGCCCATTCTTCACAAGACCCCTCAGTAGTGTCTTCCTCACCAGGATTGTCGTCACAAATGGAACAATGTCAGCATCTCTGTCTGTCGATAACCAGCAGAAGAAACCATAGCTGAGTCTCCCAAGAGACTATTCTTGCTAGTTCCATATGGAGAGCGAATCTATAGGTCCAAGTGGCAGAGCACTTCGGGTATATCTGTTATTTGAATCTTGCATAGACTCAAACCAGTCCCTTTGTGACTCGATGATAGTCGATCGAAGTCTGACCAAAGGGACTGGTACAGAATCCAGCTGCCTAATAGAGTCAAAATATTTCCCATGCCCTTTTGGACTTCAACGCGATTCTCATTCCTCCTCCTCTACTTCATCTCTCGTATTCACAATTTAATGACATAGAAATATGGGTATGATAAATACAACATGCTCACTGTTGTCCAATTTTCCTTATCTTTCTTCTAGCTCTTTTAATTCCCTATTTATTCAATTTTATGTCCATATTGCAAGATGTTCAAGCCCAAGCACCCAAGGGATGAAGAGGTGGATTTCAAGGCCTCGAATCCATCGATACCAGTGCAAACGACTTGTCAGATGCGTCGCAAGGTGTTCCAGCTGTCGTCAACGTATACCTTTGGTTCATCTCCTGTCCAAGGGTCAAGCTCTCTGCCACATACTGCCTTTTCACCATCCCCAGTGCCAGTGACACCGATTCATTTGCATACAAGCCATTTTATTCCATCATCAGGGCATTCTCTGAGCGCGTTTGTCCCCAGCGCTGCGCCTTATGACACAACAATTGCGGATTTCAATCCATCCTTCAGTCCTTCTCCTCAATCCATCCATGACATGTCAACACCTACTCTGCACCTGCAAACGCCAACCCTAGTCAACAAAAATCCCTTCATAGACTCTCCTACGCCATGCGCTAGTCCCATCCTCTCCAATCTTTTGACGGAGATCAATTCTTCATGCACATCTCTTGGGACTTCGATACCTGTATGGTCACATTCAGTTTTAACTGCGAGTAGGTCAATGAGCTCCATTTTTGAGAAACATCATGGTGTTAAGGCTACCAAGGATAGAGAATGCGTGGCCAAGCAGGCATTAGACAAAGAGAGGAAGCACTTGGTGGTGGAATCCCGACAAGCAAGAGCATGACAGCAAGATGAAGCAGACGTCTTGGAGAGCAGGCGCATCATTCAACTGGCATGCAGTCTGAAGGACCAGGGGGTTCAGGCTACCGAAATCTCAGTCACTTCTTCAACACCATGATGAAGTGTGATGAGGTGGTGGACAAGCAATTCTCAGCGAACCTTACATGCTACATCTGTGACCATGGCAAGAAGCTCACCCGTTGGATGTGGACATGCATCCCTGAGCAGCGTGAAGATATCCTGAGCGAGGAGATTGCCAGCATGCTTTCATGTGAAGGCAAGGCTATACAATCTTTATTAACACGAGGTTCGGTGATGACTGCTGCAGATCTATTGAGTTTGTTCTCCATGTATCAGCTTGCCAATGATCTGCAGCGTGTTGCCCCCAAACTCTGGAGTCTTCTGGGTGCTGTGAGCACAGGCGAGACCTTGGCTTCTGGCAACCGAAACAAATCCCTCATGAGTTGCTATTTCCTCTTTGTTAAAAATGAGTCATCTTCATGAATTCACAGGTCCTGACTTGCATCTTGGCTATGATCAGCGTGTTATGGTCACAGAAGGTGAACAACTTTCAAGTGACCATTGGTCTTTTTCTCCTCGCATCTGGTGCATTGAAGTGAGAGATAGCTGTCATGGCTCATGCTGGTGTATCGCTCTCATATCCATCCATTCTCAGTCATCTGAAGCTTATGTCAGCTGCGAAGACGAAACAATATATGCAGATCATGAAGGAGTGGATGTGCACACTTGTTTGGGACAATCTGAATATCCCATTTACTGTTGGCAAACAGTGTCTGGATTCCAAGAATCATTTTGACAATGGGACCACTGCTACACTGGTGGTTCTTTATGGAGGATCATCAGCATGTGAATGCCTGCCTCATGGATATCTCCCTCTTTCCATGAAGCCTCGACGGACAACTACATGTCCTGTATTTGACTGGAGCTCAGAGGATGTCTTGCCCGATGTAGAGATGGCTTGCCAGCTCACACGGAGTTGTCTATGGCAGATCAAGCGGCTTGCATTAGAGCATATTCCCAGTCTACACCATTTGTACTCAGATCTAGAAGAGTGCCCCAAGGTTCAAGTCATACCCCCTCATAAAACAGAGCAGTACGTGCTCCCTGCAATGCACAAGAATGAATCATCTATTGATGGCACTATTGATGTCCACGATACCCTTTACGACCATCTTGAGCTGACAGATGAAGCACTTGAGAAGCATGGACTCATGCCAGACCACGGTGATCTCTTCACGGATTCATTAAAGGACAACGTAGGTGACCTATATATATTCTATTGACCATGTACTGAAATGGCCACAAAGGTTGAGTCTGCCCGACATAATAGCTCCACTCCAATTGCGGGACAGAGGGCATCCAAATGCCTATGGGGCCTTTTCCATGCCAAGATGGCGGGTGGACGGCTGGTCACCAACGAGCATTGGGGCAAGCCCAATTCAACGTGGCCAGGTGGTTTATGGTGGGAGCATTTGAAACTGTTGGGCCAGAAGCCGATGACTGCTGGATGGAAAGGAAAGAAGGCAACACCATGGCGACCAGCACATGAACTAATACATATATCTCTTCCTGCCCATATTCAAGACACCTTTTGACTTCACTGCAGCCATTCAGATTTGACTGCCTGGGCCGTGGCAGCCACAATAGATGATGTTCACTGTCTTGCTGTGCAGGTTCAGAGCCATCTGTTCTCATCATTCAAAGTTGAAGAGCTCCAGGATATGGATGATGACACTTGTGACATCACATTTGAGAACACCATCCTTTACAATCAAGATGCACTGCTGTATATCAAATTCATACATGCGATCAAATTTGGGGATATCGGATGTGCAGTCAATGTCTTGAACATGTGGCTGGTAATGATGCAGGGCACCTCAGTCATGCCTAAGTATGCGGATGCAATTTTTGAGATGTTGCATGATCTGAAAACCTGCGATCCCCTTCTACGGTAGGCCATTAATTCAACTGCTGTTTCTGGGAAATATTCATATGAACCATTCTTACAGTGAGGTCATGCTGGACAATTGGCTGGTCAATCTCACAGGTCATGTTGATGGATTTAAAGAAGTCGACCTTCTCCAGGAACATCAGAACTTCTGGGCGAAGATTATCTACAATGCCAAGGGTAGCAATAAATCATGGAAATGGCTATCCATGGTTACCATGTGCATCTGGACATTACGCAATGCGATGTGTACAGTGCATAAGACCTTTTGGATTCTGGCGTATGGCACCAAGCATACCAGCCCCATGATAAATGATGAGATCACAGTGATTGCCCATGCCCTTGAGAAGGAGCATATCCAATCATACATGAAGAACCACTTGGGTTCTGATGCCGAGAATGGTGTAATGCCCATTTGTGACCTTGTCACTCATGGTGTGCAGTATTTCAATGCTCACAAGGCCTATCCCAAGTTTATGCCTGAATGATGTCGAGCTCATAATATCAGGTGAGCAGAGTCACCTGACTGGTCCAATGAAGAGGATGAGCCAGAAGATACCAATGTGTTAGATGTGGATCAAGAACCTGAGGTCACACAGGAGGATTTAGAACTTGATGACAACGAGAATCATGACATGGTAGATAGTATTCTCAGCTCTGCACAATCTTTAGTAGATGACATCATGGATAGCTAACTATTCATTAACTAGTATGCTAGGTTGTGGTAGATCTTTGGCACTGGGAAGGTCGGAGTCACAAGCCATAGCGTGAAGGTAACATTCCACTTCACCCTCCAAGTAGTTCACAGAGTTGACAATATTTGAACCAGGCTCATTAAAAGTCTGAGCATTCTCAAACAAGAGATGCCAGTCATCATAATACTCTTGCAGTGACTTGTAATGCAACTTTTTCTTGGTGTTTGAATGAATGTTCAATATCGATATTGGGCAGGCAATCTGTTCGTAATACTCGGGCCATGCTTAATGAGAGAGCTTGTTAGTATGATTAACTAAGCTCTGAGAAGACTTCCAGTTCGCACCGTCTTTCTTGGAAGCTTTAGAAATGGAGGTGAGTGTTTGTATTCATGCCCATCATCGTCCATTGTGGTTGCAGTGGTAACCATATAATGGCAGCCCTGGAATATTGCAAATATTTTCTTGTAGACCTCTGCTGCGGTGGCTCGGAATTCTGCAGGTTCCTTCTGTTCTTGCTCCATCCTCTCCCTTGCTCCCTGAACTGTGATCACAGAGAACATGGAAAGTGTCTCCTGGATCACATCGAGTACCCTTGCCCCATACCTGTCCTGATGAACCCAATATGTGTAGTCCCTGATTGAATCAACTGATGCCAATAGTGGAGCCCATTGCGCTAAAACTTGAATCACATTGTCCAGAAGAATTGACCTTCCCATAATTAAAACCTGACCAGCAAAGTCAGTCTGGGATATTTCCTGCTGAAGACTATGCAGAGCTTCGGAGACTGTGTCATAGACTTCTTCCATGATTGTTACAGTCTGGCCAGTCTTCAGCAAGCGTTTGCCCTCAATGACAATGGTATCAATTGGAAACTTGTCAGGATGGCAGTTATCACAGCATCGCATTGCCAATCCAGATAGTTCTGCAGGAGGTGGCAGTGAGCCTGAGGTTGGGATCAGCACCAGCGAAGACAGACTCAAAAGAAAACCGATGTTTTGTGTTGTTGTCAAAGAACTCATTCCAAACTATACGTTGACACCTCTCAGTAACGATGAACCAGAGAAGAAACTGGCGATTGTGAGTGGCCATAGGTGACAACATCTTCTGTGGCTTTTGCTTCCACTGAGAGGTCCTCTCTTCTTCCCAGCTGGTAGCCTCATCCAGCAACTGTGCACGATCTTCTTCTTGATCATCGTCCATGTCTATGTCTCTCGGTGGATTGTCTTCATTACTGCTACACTCATCAGCATCTGAATCTGAATCATCCTCCAATTCTGCATCATCATCAGGCACATAATGCTTGTTGTAAAAGGTCTCCGTTTCATACACGATTGCCTCTCCGACAAGGCCTTGGCACTGACCAATCTTCTGGGCAAGTGAGCACATAGTTCAAGGTGCACGCCAAAGGATCACGCGTGTTACAAGAGAGTAGCGCACACCCTGCGATAAGATTGAAATGATTAATACAGCTTTTCCACCAGCATCACAATAAAATACTGTACCATGCCAAGAGCATCTGTTGTGATAATGATGCGAAGCTTTCCATTAGATAGGCGCTCATGTATGCGGTCTTTCTCATCTTGATGTACATGCCAATGATAGAACTCTACGAAATCTGGAGGAAAATCTGGAGAGTTATTGCAAAAGAATTCCTCTATTAGTTCTGCTGTCATTCGACTGTTGACATAGATTATAGTTTGTTCAATGTCCTCAGGAGAGGTAGCATTGGATGGAATGATTGTCATCAAGTCTGCAAATGAATCCTTGGGATGCTGAAGCAGACGAACAGATAGCGCAATATTTGGCTTCTCATTTGACAGAGATATGCATCGGCACTGGTCTGTTAAGCCTACAGTTATCTGTATGTCAGTAATCACGTCGCGTGATAGTGTCGCAGATGCTATGAGTACAGGAACACCTCCAGGTAGGCGTCCACATAATAGTCCAGGCACAATGGAATAGTCACGTCAAAAGTCATCAGTCTCCCATTCGCTGATTGAATGACCTTTGTCAATCACCAAGCCAATGATGTTCTTTTGGAAAGTCTCTGATCTAAGAACCAGAGAGTGGAACTCGGTTCTCAATGCTATTTCTGGACCAACAAAGGTGACTCAAAACTTTCCAGCACCAAAGTCCTGCGGGATTGTCAATTTCTGAAGTTTAATCCTTAGACTGAGCTTAACATTACCTCCATCAGCTGAAGTATGTTCTCAGCATCAGAGTGGATGGCCACTGCTGATACTCCATGTCCATTGAGGTCCTGGGCCTGATAGGAGAACAGTTTGAGTTTGGTGGATGTTGCTTGGTGTAGGACCCGAACTTCAATCAAGGGTAAATAGTTGGCTGTATTGTGTTTGTACAGTCACTGGCTAGTCCTGTGGTGATTGATGATCAAGACTGGCTTGATAGTGCTTAGCAAGAATGGATGTGTTTCAGTATGAATAAATGTTAGCTCAAAGCTAGGGAATATACAGCTTTGAGTACACTACTTATATACTAAAGTGAGGGTCTGTAATGAGTACTAGGATGAGGGTACCATGTTAGAAAGTGAATAAGCCAAATACATGGTAGCCAAGAATATGACACGTCAATGGAGTGTGACGATGTGAAGATTTATGAAGGCTCCATGGAGTCATGGATCTAAAGATAAGATAAGATAAGTGCTGAAGATAAGATAAGATAAGAGGTGCTTAGGTAAAGAAATGAATAAATCGTAACATTACCCCCCTGTTAAGGCAGGTGTCCCAACTGCTGTTAGCTTCAACCCCATCATTACTTTCTCACAATGCCTGGACACAATGTTAGTGCCTCTTCCTGGCTGGCTGCAATCCTCTTTTCTTTGTTCCCTATATGCAAGGGCCCGATGATGAGCCTCCAGGCTCTGTATGCTCAGAATTCGCGGATTTTCCCTGCTAATTAACGCTACTGTCCCTTCAATGGCCTTTCAGCAAACCAATGATTGCACGCACATTGATACCACTTTCATCCTACGGCAACCACTCCTTACGCGCTTTGTTATCCATCCCATCTTGCCACGCATCCTAATTGCCGTACTTCATCACGGCAAGGCACCTTCGATCGACAATCATCCCAATACGGAATTGATGCATCACTCAGAAGCACCAGTTGACGCGCTCATTTGATCACTTAATAAAAATGACGTGATTGACACGAGTACCCTCCCAGCTACAGCAATTGCAGCTACGGCAACCACAGACCGTGTTTACTAAGGCTGTTACTTCGCCAAGGCTTCAAGAAAACGTTACCCCACACGTACTCCTCAGTACGACAACTATCACTCAGTAATCTGCAGCTAAACAGCACCTAACGATCCAAGCATCGCTCAGCAAAAACCATATGGTTCGCATCCATATGCGGCAACGTTGACAAGTTGCTGTTACTCTAGAAGACAAAGTACCATATGTTTCCTACGATTTTTACAAAGCCAAGGCCTTACAGCCTTACTAAGTCTCACATATTTACTCTATTTATAAATTTGTACTTGTAGTATAAAAACTAGCTAGAAAACATAGTTCAAGGGCAGTTCATCTCCAGTTGACCACAGACTACGTCAATTATCGTCACGCTCTAGTCTATCACCAGTAAACCACGTCTATTCACTGTTCTATGGCAATATACCATTTGCACCAGCATATTCTTGATTGCACGTCGACTCTTGAGCTCATCAGAGTTATTCCATGGTTTTTAACTGTGAAGAGTCCTTTGCTACGCGCTCTTCGCTCTTAACACTATTGGTGCACGCTCATACTGTACCAATACGTGATCGCCGTGCCATACCTCATCCCCGTTATCTTTTATAGGCCGTCATCGTTTCACTTTCACACCATTGGAGTTTTTACCGTTTCTCTTTTGCCATCGTTATCGTCACCCACTTGGGTAGTCTCAGAGCAGACTTAGGATCAGTTTCAGCCAGTTTTCGTATAGTATCAGTCCCCCAAGTGGACTTGAAGGTTAGTTTGACATAGGATAGGATCGTTTCAGTACCAGACAAGTTTCGACATCGACTCAGCACCATCGCATTGTATAGGACCAGTATCGCCACCAGTTTTCGTAGTTCCATGTTTTTCTCTCGCCAGTACACCCTCAGCACCTCGTTCCATGTTTATTTCGCCACTCGCAGTCCCCCACGCCGTTTTCTCATCGCCTTGCTCACCCATAGACTATTGCAGACCATTTAGTCTATTCTCCATCGTTCACCCCGCTCCGATTACCGTCAAGCGACATTTTCTAGTCTTGCAGCGCGTTTTCGCATACAAATTCGTGGTATTCACGTCATACCCGTTTTCATACCCTCTCATTTCGAGAGATCCCTACTGGCTTGAAGCCATAGCATTTAGTACTTGACTACCAAGCAGTACTACTTCGCAGACTTAAAGTCGCAGTGTATTCTTGCGTATAGAGGAATTGTTCTACTGCACGGAGGTGCCCCGAACCACTCGCACACACGATCACCTTGATTGCTGTGCCACTATGTTAATTATCCAATCTCGTTCCGAGTTGGTGTTGCCGTTGCCATGGAAGTCTTAGGCCCATCACCGAACAAAGAGGAGGAATATCATCATCAGGTGGATGTGGAAGCGGTAAATCTGGTAAACTTTTTCATGTCATCATGGTATTTCTGTTGGTTTGAACAGCGATTTCGTGCATGTCGAAGGATCATCGTTGCCACCAAAGTAATCCCAGTCTAGCTGTTGGTTGTACCACACTTTTCGTCCAGTGAATGGATCCATATAGGATTGCCAATCTCCTGTCTCATGCTTGGTACAATTTACCCTTTCGGCGAGGTATTCGTCGACGAGTTCTTCTGCATCCATGTTATCCTCCCATACCCAACTGTTGGATTCTGGTCCATAGCCTTTCCATTTGACGAAGTAGTCTGTGACCCAGTGCCATGGTTCCCTGGCTTTTCCTCTGACTTTGTGCTCTCTACTGTCAACAACTGTTTCGACTTCGAAGTGCTCTTCACTGTCGATGAGATCTGGTGGTGGTGGAGGTGGCTGTTCTTGGTTGGGGAATGTGGGTGGCGTGTATGGCGTGAGGAGTATTTCATTGAATACTGGATGGATATGCCAGTTTGTCAGGAGTTTTAATTTGTATGCTGATGCTCCGACCTTTGCGACGATAGGGAATGGGCCTGTTCGTTTATCTGCAAGTTTCTTCTTGGGACATGGGAGACTGAGGTTGGTCGTGTCGAGCCAAACCTTGTCTCCTACTTGATATTCAACTGCAGGTCATTTTTTTGTTGTATTGGGCTTTCATCTGGTCGGCGGCTTTCTTGAGCGCTTGCTTTGCTTCAGCATGGATTTTCTGCATCTGCAAAATGAATGTGGTTGAAGCCAGTGTTCTGAAGGGTGCTCGGGGTTTTGCGCCTGGGAGGAGTTCAGCATTATAGCCGTAGTTAACCTCGAAGGGACTTTTGCCCATAGCGGAATGGATGCGGTTGTTATGAGCGAAGGCTGCAAGGGAGAGCCATTCAACCCAGTCATTCTGGAGGTGATTGACAAAGATCCAGAGGTATTTTTCAACCTCCTGATTAACTCGTTCAGTTTGTCCATCAGTCTGTGGGTGATAGGCAGTGGATGTGCTTGCCTTAATCTGAAGCAAGTCATAAAGGTCTTTCATGAACTTGGATATGAACACAGTGCCTCGGTCGGAGATAACAACCTGGGGCATCCCATGTTTGGCATATACTTCGTCGCGTAGGATCTTGGCCCACCCTTCCGATGACAGCTCCGTGGTACATACTATCAGTATGATTTCCTTAGAGAATCGGTCGACGATCATTAAGATAGCGTCGTAACCGTTGCACTTTGGTAAACCAGTGACCATGTCTACGGAGATGTGGGTCCATGGTCAGGAGGGTATGGTGTTTGGATGAAGTGGCACCACTTTCGCTTGAGTGCTTGACTTGGTTCGTTGGCATGTTTCGCAAGCGCAGATGTAGTTTTCTATGTCCTTCTTCATCTTTGGCCACCAATATTCTCGTAAGATGAGTTCTTTAGTCCTTTCAATGCCGGGGTGTCCTGCCGTGATGTGGTCGTGAAATATCGCGATGACTTCTCCTCGTCACGCATGGTCTTGGGGAATATAGATACGGGAATTGTAATAGATTAACCCATCATCTAGCTTCATCCCTCGATCATGGTTGAGGGACGCGGAGACATTCTTGTCCCATCGGTGGTGGTCGAGCGTGGCTTGCTTAATCTTGGTATGGATCTCCTCGATTGTGGGCATGACTAGTGCCTGGAAGTGCTCGGGTTTGAGGACTATAACCTCATCATTGTCCTCCTTTCCTTGCTTGTGGTCTGCTCGCCGGCTTAATAGGTCAGCCTTCTTGTTTGCTGGTCCTGGTTTGTGGTGCAGCGAGAAATGGTATTCGGCAAGCTCAGTTACCCAATGCGCTTGGCGTCGGTTGAGCTTTTGGGGCTTTTGGAAATATTGCAGATTTTGATGATCTGTCCATATCTCGAAGTCCTGAGCCGCACCCATTAGGTAGTGCCTCCACTCGTCCAGGGCTAGCATGATTGCCAGCAGTTCTTTGTCATAAATTTCATAATTGTGCTCCGTAACTGTGAGGGACTTGGATAGAAATGCGACTGGGCACCATTTTCCATCCTGTTCCTGTGACAGTACTGCGCCTATCGCTCCTTCGCTCATGTCTGCCTCTACATTAAACTTTCCTTTCTCCATGGGTATTGCCAGTACCACTTCTTCAGCCAGTAGTCTTTTCAACTTGTTGAAGGCATCCTGTTGTGCTTTTCCCCACTTCCATGGATCGTTTCCTGTCAGCTGTGTCATAGGTTTGACAACTTTGCTGTACCCCTTGATGAAATGTCTGTAGAAGTTGGTGAAGCCTAAGAATGACTGGAGTTGTACTTTCTTGACTGGAACAGGCCATTCCGCAATTCCTGCGATCTTGACTGGGTCCATATGAATGCTTCCTTCACTGATGATGACCCCAAGGTACTCCGTTTCCAAGGTTTTGAACTTGCATTTCTCCGCTTTAAGGAATAGCTTGTTCTTTCGGAGGAGTCTTAGAACCTCGCGCGTGATGCGACAATGCTCCTCTTTGGTTTTGGACATAATTAGGATATCATCGAGATAGACGGTGATGGATCCTGATGCAATGAGATTTTTGAAAATATCATTCATCATCCACTGGAAGGTGGCGGGCAAATTGGTGAGCCCGAAGAACATAACCGTGGGTTTGAACAACCCTCGATTAGTTCTGAATGCCACCTTCCACTCATCACCACTTTTAATGTGAACATTGTTGTATCCCCATCAAACATTGAGCTTGGAAAAGTATTTGGCGCCTCATAGTTTATCCATAAGTTCCAAGATGAGCAGAAGCGGGTATTGATTCTTGATCGTCATCTTGTTAAGCTTACAATAATCTTGTACTGGTCGCAGTTTGCCATCCTTTTTCTTAACAAAGAAGAAAGGTGAAGCCATAGGTGACTTGGAGGGCCATATTCGTCCACTTGAGAGGTTCTCGTCTAGGAACTGGTCGAGTTCTGCCTGCTCGTTCCAGTTAAGAGGGTAGACTTTGCAATCTAGATTGGCATTTGCGTTTGGAGTAAGTTCGATGGCATGGTCCCATGTCTTTGGTTCAGGGAGTTCATCGAAATTGTTTTTTGCGAACAAATCGTTGAAATCCCGACACCACTCTGGGACCATTTCTTTGAATGTCTTGGTCTCCTTGTCTGTGTTGGCTGCGGCGGCTAGGTCATTGGCGTGATGAGCACATATGAGAATAGCCTGTGTGAAATCTATTGCAAGAATGGTGTCTCCCTCCTCAAGCTCTTCGTCCCACTTGTTGTTGGGGTCTGCATCGGGCAGTACGAATGGGTTTTTGCAGCATTCACACCGTGCAAACGTTAATCCTCCTGTCTTCCAATTGATGATTGGATTATGTTGGGCTAACCAATCGTGACCGAGGAAGATTTGTTTATCACCGAGATCTGTTATGGCTAGATCTATTCATTCTGAATGATCTCCGATTTTGAGATGGATCTCGGCGTATCTGGTAATTGATCCTCCTTGGTTCTTGGTTCCATCAGCATTATAGACTGGGATCGGTGCGGCAGTTGTTCGAGTCAGGAGGTTGTGTTGTTTGACGAATGCTTGGTTGATAGCACTACTGGTGCATCCGCTATCTATTAATGCAGCTGTGGGGATTTGGGGAGTGGTTCCTGGTGTTCCAATTTCGACAGGGATAACCAGGTCTCTCCCCTTCCCACTTAGTGTGCTGATATACCGTTTCGGCTGTCGTAATTCTTTGAGCCACCAAAGCACATTGATTCACTCCATCCCCCTCATTGCTTCAATCATTGAGTCGACTACCTCCTCTGCGCGTGCTTTGTGAATTCAATTCTTTAGGATTGCCTTCGCCTCCGACTCTGTCTTGGCTTCTACTACACCGTGCAGAGTCCACTCTGCTCTGAATGGTTTAAGCCATTCATTATAAGTCTTGCAACACTTGTATAGGTGCACAAGAGTTGTGGGGCCTCCTTAACCTTCACGTTGTCCCATGAGGGTTCAACTACCGTTGGCAAGGTCACCGCAGTTTCTACAGGGGTTAATTTAGCGCTTTTGTTCATCATGAAACTCATAATGTCCTTGTCGTCAGGTACTTCTTCAATAAAAGCTACCTGATGCCCCCTTTTCACTGCCTGGGTGCTAGCAGCTTCCTTTCCCGTGGCTTTCTGGTCGGTCGTGGAATGGGAGGTGTGTTCCTCGAAGGCGTCACCCTGTAAAGGGGCAACAGGTTGGGCTGGCACTGCTGAACAATGGTTGCCTTTGCTTCTCACCGTTGAATAGTGGTCGCCTTCACCTGGCTCCTTCGAGCCTGTCACTGTGGTGGATGGGACCCTCATTTCATTCGGCGTTCCCCCTTTGTCGAGTCGCCCTTCATCATGATAGGCATTGGCAACTAATTGGGGGCCCTTACTTGACTCCGGTTTGTCCTCGATCTTCCTGGTGTCCCTGGCCGTTGCCAAAGCCCCTTGGTGTATAAGGGATTTAGACTTTGGTAGCCGTACAGTGTTCTCTTTTACCAGAGGAGGTTTCGCTGAAGCTATTCCCTCGAAACTCCCAGCGAGGCTGGGACTCCGTAGAGCCACTTCGTCAGGGGGGGCACTATGCGCTTGTTCCCCTGCCCCATCCGGTCTAACCGTTATGATGGGTGTCACTATGGTAGGTGACTTATCATTCAATGCTTTCGCCTGCAATGGGTTACTTGCCAAATGTTTAGTCGTCGGTAGCCTAACTACCATGACGTCTGGTGCTGGGATTCGATTCTTGCTTAGTTTCTAGTCTGATTGCGAAGTCGCGGGTATATTCAAATGTGTGGTGGATACTACAGGCGGTATATAAGTACATTTATGAGGCACGATAGGCATACCAGCCGAAACTAAGTCCTTGGCCAAGTGAGTTGAATTGTTTACTCCTCGGCGCTCTCTTTTACTTCTGTAAGTGCAGGGAGCTTTTCTTCCATGGGATGGTGATCCCAATAAGTGTTGAAGCGTCGTAATGCTTCTTCCTGGGTTTTTGGCATGTTAGGGCAGTCGCGCTTGAAGTGGCCCTTTTTGCCACATCAGAAGCATACTGAGGCTGCCCTTGCTGTGTCGACATCCATCAGCATGCTGCATCCTCCATAAGTTGTCCTGCTAGCCATTGTCATTGTGGCTACGGGCGCTGCTGAGGTACTACCCTTGGTAGGCGTAGTGTTCTTCTGTGATTGCGGTCAAGATGGTACTGTCGCTGTTCCTTCTGCCTGCTTGAGACACCAGTTGTAATTGATCTGGAGTAGACGAGCCTTCCAGCCTTCATAATCAGTTGGCACTTCTCCATCAGCCGAGTATATAGTATTTTTACTCGTCTGGCAGGCAGCTTTTTTGATCTGATGGAGCATGACTTGGTCGTTATTGCATACTCCGGCGTGGTAGGCTAGTTCTTCGAATAGTTGGAAGAACTTGTCGCTGTCCTTGTGGTCCACCTGCCTCAGCTTCTCCCACTGCACATACTTCAGCTGTGCATCGGTGTCCTTCCAGAATCTCTTGCCAAGTTTCGTTTTCAATTCTTCGTAACTCGGGTAGAGCTGGGCTCCAGTCGCTTGATCTTTTCCTAGTATCTGCATGCTCAACTCCCACCATTTCTCAGCATCGTCTGCAAGTTGCGAGACACAGAAGACGACTTTATGAGGGTGATGTCGGAAGTGTCAGTTGAACACATCGAAGTGCAGTTTGCACTTTAGGAAGAATCTGGTGATGTTGGTAGAATCACCTTTGAAGTCGTCGACCTCTTTGATGATTTTAGGTTTGAAATCATCATAGGGGGCAACGGCTCTGTCGACTAGTTGCCAGGGTACTGGGGGGTCTGGCAGCGGTGGTGGATCAGGGAATCGTGGGAGCATGTACCTTGGATCAGGAGGCAGTGGTGGTTGTGCAGGTTGTCTGCCACCACTGCCACCTCCTCCACCGCCTGCTCCGTGACTGCCACTGGCAAACAGTAAGTACCCTGGTTGGTACATTCCTGGTGGTGCCTGTCCCCTGATGTAGGAGAAGTTTGTCATTGTGATCCGAGGAGGTGGTACCAGTGGTTCATCCAGCAGTGGTTCCTGTATCTCGATCTCCTGTGCGGCTTCTTCATAAGGGGGAAATTCCTCCCTTATGGCATCTGGGTGTATTTTGTTCCATAAGAGGCAAGTGTTTTGTTCCACCTCATACTGTAAGATCTCATCTGATGGGAGACCTCTCTGTTTCCTCATAAAATAATCGTTTCCGGCTTGGGAAGCTCCCCAAACCGGAGCAAAAGGTAATTCATAGGCAAAGTAATTGTAAATATCCTGAAAATCTGCTTGCCTTAATAGGGCAGGAATAGGAACCATGGGGTCATCATCTGTTTCATTATAAAATTTAATGGCGTCAGTTAGCATCATTATTACCGGAGTCAGAGGGCGTGTTTTCGCTCGGCGACTGGGTGGTCAACTGGGGAATGCTGTCAAGGGTGGTCAAGGGGAAGGGGGTAGGGGGGTGTGGTGGCTCGACCGCAATCGTTGACTCACTCGACTTGCTTGGCCAGACTCCTCATGATGGTCCTTCGGATTGTGGCTGCTGTCAGAGTCGCTCGGTGAGCTGTTCCCAAGCACTTGCTCGAGGGGGGCAGTGCGGGGATCTGTGTGGGGACCTGATGTTTCGCCAACTGCTGCAGCATGCAGGGTAAAGGTGGGTTGAGGAGCTGGCAATGGGTTCCTCGACGGCTGGTACAGGCTCAGATGTGAGCTCCTGGTTCTGTACGGGCTGGTCCTAGCTGAAATAGGTGCTGTAGGGAATGGTGATGTTATCCCAGAACTCCTTGGAAGCGATACCAGCTGGGGGTGGTGGAGTAGGGTCCCTGTTAGCCCAAGTGTCATAATTGGTGGCTGGGGCGACGGGTTGAATGTCTCGGCCCACGTCAAATCCCCCGACATGGGCGGCAAATCAGGTGTATGTGCCGGGTGAGGGAGTTCAAGTGTAAGGTCACTTAGACTCATATCACACGTTGTAGCTTAGACCAATGTATATTGGTTAACTACAAGTGTTACAAGAAAAAGGACTACTTGTAACTAAAGCTGTGCATGGTATATAAGGGCATCGGCAAAGCCGATGCCAAACAGGAGTAAATAATAGATATGTATAGATGGTAATAGGTGTACCACCTCTTACACCCCCCCCGGTCAGACCGCATCGGCGGTCTGGAGAAAGATCATGCACTCCTTGGCCAAGATGTGATATGAGTGTTGTTCAGGTCCGATGCTAAGTCAGGTGTTGGGATGTCAGAATCCAGGTTCACATCATCGGTGGCGCCATTAAGTGTGGCCTCAGCGATGTTGGTATTGAACACTGTCACGTCATCGTCCAAGGACATGGGGGCTGCGTTGTCAGGCTCCAAAGGCAGGGGAGTGGGGATGGATGGTGGGAACTCATTAAGCCAAGTGAATAGCACATCTTCTCCACAGAGTAACCAGTATTGGTTCACCTGAGTATGAATATGGCCACTAGGCTGGTATTCATACCTCTTGTAGTACGTCAGTGTGCATAGGCGGTGCATGTCACCAACATCCGGTGACCACCACCCCCTGAAGTCATCACCAACAACGGGTTCTCTGTACTGCACGAGATAGTGTTGCCGTTCTATCTCTAGTTGTACATTTGCATCCTGGAAGTGGACCGTGTTATGCTGATCGATCCAGGCAAGAGCCCAAGGGTATGTGTTGTCAAGCATCTCTTGAGTGATAGCACATGCTGTGAGATGGCAAATGACATCAAGCTCAGACAGATTTTCGCCTGCACCATTGAAAACCATTCATCATAGAGTTGGTGCACCTGACGCAACAGATATCGGGAGCTCATTCACGTGCTCATGATTCCAGTGGTGAATGAAGTCAATGTAATACCTTGGGCAGAAGATAATGCCTGCAAGGTAATGTCCATAAAATGCTTTAGCATTGATAGGATGCAGGAATCGAAGGAGGAGCATGCCCCAAATGCTCACGTAGCTAACACAATAAGACCTATCCATGATGATCCTGCCCATAGGGTTTAGTCCACCTGGGTTGAAATGGTGAGCGGTATACTGGCACCAGTCATCTAGTGTGCTGTTGGCGGGCGCCACCAGGCCAGCCCCATTGGCAACAGACCCATTCCCAGTATGATGGTGTCATCGATCAAGGGAAATGAAATACGGGCGGGGCATACCCCGTCACAGGTCGTACAATCTCTCATCACGTTCAAAATGCTCAAGCACTTCATGCATCGCCAGGTCGCGATATCGCATGATAACAGACTCCACAATTTGGTGGAACTCGCATACGAGGCGCAACATTGCCTGCCATCCAGACTGATGAGTGTGAATATAGTTAATGGTCTCCTGCACTTCTCGTACATTCATTGGGAAACCACGGGGGTTAGGTCTCCTTGACATGTTCAGTGGCAACAGGAATTCCATGCCTTCAGCCATTGCTCGGGTGGTGTCGACAGCCTCTCTGTCAGTATACATGATGTTCATCTGAGGGTCGTAAGTGAATCTGGGGCCATACATCCCTCTAAAGGAGTTGTCCCATTCATCCATAGTAGTCAGCCCCATGGACATGGTATTCAACCACAACAGTAGTCGCTCGGGATGGTGAAGATGACAATTGCACCTTTCCACAAACAGATGCACACGTTGAACAGAATTGGGTAGTTTCTTGTTTACTTCAGGTGCATCATCATTGTCGTCGCTACTCGATCCTACCCCATCCATGAGGTCCGTGAAAGAGCGGTTGGCCAGAGCGAGGCGAGGGTATGATCCATTCGTCAGTGGCATTACTGGTAGGTCCGCTGACAGATCTGCCAGCCATTCCTCGAGGGACATTCTCTCGTCCCGGATTACATTGCCAAATCGTCGCTGGTCATATGAATCCAGCATTTCGTCATGCTTATCTTCCATCGGCAGTCTCTGAGTCTGCCTAGGCATCATTGTCATCACGTCAGCCAGTTGCTTCTGCAGTCATCCTGGTGCGGGGTCCCTCCCCTGACCAGACTGGTTGAACTCTCTGCCACGACTGCCTGTGTATCCCCCTCAACCGTGTTCCCTGTTCCACTGCCGGCAAGGGAGGGGGTAGTCGTCATCCATCTCCAAAAACTCATCCAGCTCGGCATCTATCCTACGCCGCACTTCATGTTGATGTTGGTGGCCATGCAAATCTCACTGGCACTTACTGTGGTGTCCCAAGTATCCCCCTGGGGACAGTTGTTGCTTCGTGAGCAACTTCTCCAGCTCCATACAATGGCGCATCAAATCGGCGTTCATGGACAGCTGGCTCTGGAGCGTGTTGGTGGTGTGGTCATTGTGCATGTCACTGGTATTGACCAAGTCCCTAGCCTGCATATCCAGGACGTGTTGCAGGATCGGGGCATGCTCAGCTCTCCGGTGAGCTCATTCAACTTCCCTCTTGTTCTCCCTGTACTTGTCCCTCTGGCGGTGGTAGTCATCCAACTCACGATCACGATCCAATTGCTGATGGGACACCTTCCCTTTGCCTTTCCGATCGTGGGAGGAGGAGACAGGTCCCTCATCAATATCCTCCATCATACGCTGTCGCACATCATGACAAGGGAAGGGGCTGTGCCACCGAGAACGTTGCGGAGCTGGTTCGTTGTGTGCATCGTGGTCTCATGATGATCCAGGGATTGTATCTGAAGGCTGGTGCATAGATCTTGCGGGCAGCATCTCCGAGTCTGTAGGGCGTCGGTGAGTCAGGGATTCGACTCCCATCCTAATATCCTCACCTGAGTCTGGTGCATCTACTTGCACTGGTTCTGGTCCACTCTGTGGAGGGATACCGCCATAATACATCAGCTGTGGGACCTGCGTGAACCAAAATGGTGGTGGTTGGCCAAAAGGTTGGTACACGTAAGGTTGGGGCCAGTTTGCATGGCCGTTTTAGTTTTGGGGGGCCGGATATGCCCCAAACGTGAACACGGGTGTCGAGTTATTCGAACTAGTGGGTGCTGGAGGTGTGCCAGAAGGGTTGGGGAACCAATATGGCTGCCCAGGCCAATTACCTCCCGCATTGAGGTCATCGCTCAATGCGAAGTTTCCAAGAAAAGCTGCAGACAGGGAGAGGAAAATTTTCAATCGTCTAGCCATGGTCGCAGTACAAAAGCAAGGTGCTGGGGGAGATCATCGTTCATCATAGGTCCTCTTATTCCCCTGTCGTCATCGTCATGGAGAGGATTGTCCCCTTCAACTAGGTGAACGTCCGTCAAGGTTGTCGGGCACGTGTGGCCCGTACCACATGGTTGGCCTCTGTATTGTTCCGTTTCGGCAACAATCAGGGAAGATTAACTCCCATGACTTCAAGATAACGGTCTAACACCGCAAGTTCTCCACAATGGGCCAATGGCTCCCACATAGTATCCCCCAAACTCCACTGTACGTGGAGTTCCAGCTTCGACTTCCCAACCCACCGATGTCCGATGATATCTTCCACAAACCATTCTGCATCATCGGGAGCACCAAAGTTGTAGGGCTCTGGGTGGGCTCGGTTAGGAAATAACATGTCATTGTTAGCATGGTATGGGCGTAGTAGGCTGACGTGGAACCTGGGATGGATCTGCCTCGCTTGCAAGGCCGCCGGGAGCTTGAGTTCGTAGTTCAATGTCTCGGGAAACGCCTCATGGACCCTGTATGGTCCAATGAATTTAGGGCATAGCTTGCGTGCTCTCGCCTTAGGCATGTTCAAGTTTTTTGTGGACAAGTACACCAGGTCCCCAGCAACAATCCTAGGTTTGTTCCCATGACATTTATTTGCGTGATAAGTTTGAAACACTCGACTCTCAATGATCCCATTGTGCACATCCGCCAGGTTGAAAAGTGCAGTTTCTGCGAACTTCCTGATACCGGGCACGATTCCCCCTGGCTCTCTAAGCTCTTGGAGCATTGATGGCATGTGACCATTGTTCAGTTTGAAAGGTGCGTAACACATGGTGTTGCTGATACTAGCATTGATCGCGAACTCAGTTAGATCGACCTTGATCAACCAGTCTTTCTGGTCTGGCCGCAAGCCAGTGTGAAATATTTGCCCGATCGATCTATTCATGTGTTCAGTAAGTCCATCTGTTTGTGGGTGGAACAACATTGATATAAGCAGCTGCACCCCCATGATGCGGTGTAATTCACGCCACCATTTGAAGGTGAATTTAGTATCCCTATCACTGACGATAGAGCTTGGGAGGCCATGTGGCCTTACCACCTCCCTCATGTATACGACCGACAGTTGTCATGCTGTCATCATGGTGTGAACCGGTATAAGGTGTGCCATGCTTGTCATACGGCACACTACCACCCATAGGTAATTGAGTTTCCGCCCATCGTCTGATAATACTTCAGGAAATGGGCCAACAAAATCCATCCCAATAGAATCCCATGGCTTGATCGGGATCGGCAGAGAGTGCAATTTACCAGTAGGTTTTGTTGTGCTACCTTTGCATTTCTGACATTCATCGCACGTTGTGCAGAACTCTTTCACATTGGAAACCAAATGAGGCCACCAGTACCAGCGTCGGGTGTACTCCGAGGTTTGTTGAAACCCATAGTGCCCCAGAGAACAATGTGCCTGGTCTAGGATAATACCCTGAAGCGACTGTTCGCCATGGGCTGCCCTCGGTATGCACAACACTGCGTCCCCTCATTGATTCTTCGTCCAGATCAGCCCATCATGTATTGAGAACTGGGTGTAATCTCCAGGAGTATCAAGTATCAACTTGAATAATGCATTGGCGGTGTATCCTGTCCGTACACTCTGCATAAATTCATTGGTCTGTACTTCACTGTGGTCCATGTGTGGTCCGCCAGTTAACAGTGTTTCCAGCGTGAATTCATCATCATCCACAGATTCCGGTTGATGAGAACCCCCATCGGATGGTTCTACTGTATGTATGTCTTGGTGTGGAGTATCGGCCATCTCTGCAGCTTCAACATCACGGAGCTCGATCTTTTTCTGTAGTCTTCGGGATTGGCGCCTTGTATCTTCTTGCATGGCGCGAATTTCTACGGTATTCTCACATACTTCTAAGAATCTATCCGGGGGTAAGTCCTCCCCTGTGGGATCAATGCGAGCGTCAGCATGAACATACTCCGCCTCACGATGAATATCCTCCAGACGATCATTCTCGTAGTACTGAGAAAGGCAATCTGCCACCTTGTTGTTTTCTCCCTTAATATATGTTATGTCAAAATCAAAACGGGACAAATAGTCCATCCACCGCATTTGTCGTCCCGTCAAGTGTACTTGTGTCTTGAAAAACTCCAAGGCTTTGTGGTCGGTAATGACATGGACATGATATCCAATCAATTTATCCTCCCACTTCATCAATGCCTCCAGGATGGCAAGTGTTTCCAATTCATGCACCCAATAATTGTGCTGCGCTGCTGTGAACTTTTTTGACATAAATCCAGCAGGGCAGCATTTCTGCCAGGATTCCCCTTGTCCATACATCACACCGATGCCAGATTTTGATGTGTCACAAACAATCCAGATAGGCTCGTCCTTTCGTGGGTCAATCAGTCACAGTATTGGCATCCTGCTGCATGTCAGCTTAATCATATCGAAACAGCATTGGTGGATGGGGCGCCAATTAAACGTGTTCCCATTCTGTGTCATAGCTAGCAGGGGTCCAGTATACGCCGTGATGTCAGGTAAAAATACTGACAAGTATTGGACCAGGCCCACAAAACGTTGTATATCATGATATGACTGAGGGGTGCGCCATTCCATGATCCTCGTGAGCTTGTCCTCATCAGCATGTAGCCTGTCGTCATCGATTATATACCCGAGGCATTCAATACGTCGTGCATATAACTCGCATTTTTTCCATTTCAAGTATAGTGTCTGTTCCCTCAGTTGCTCGAATATTATGCCAAGGTGCCTTTGATGCTCCTCAATGGTATCCGAAAATATGAATATATCATCGATATATACATGCATAAATATGCCTATGACGTCCTGAAAAATGGAAGTCATCAACCTCTGGAATGTGGCGGGCACATTACAATCGCCCTGCTGCATTACAGCACTGGTATATGTGCCTCGGATAGTTGCAAACGACGTCTTCCATATGTCTTCTGATACTATCCTGACCTGTTTGTATGCATCCGAGAGATCGATCTTCGATCTGTACTTTGCTCGGGCCACATCTTCTCTGATATTTTCCTGATCCAGCATTGGGGTCATGTCTTTCACCATATTTTCATTCCTCTGTCTGCAATCCACCACCGTTCGCAAGTGTCGGTCCTTCTTGGGAAGACATAGCATAGGTGCAGCCTGACTGGCTGATGTCAACTTCCACCACCCGGCTCGGGTGTATTTCTCCACCTTCTCACTGAACTCCGCCTTCAAGGAGTTCAGGCATCGTGGGAGGTGATAATGGTATTTCTTGTTGTTATCGATTAGAGGTATCTCATGGTTCACCTCACGAAAGGGTGGCATTTCCTCAGGAACACCCTGAAGCAAGCCTTTGTATTTGTCATACCAGCCTTCGCATAGGGAGGGTATGTCACACTCAGTGTACACTGCCTTTCCCTTCCCTTTACGCAGAGGGAGACATACATCCTTTACCATGCGTCGGTGATTCCGGAGCTCATTTTCCTCCCTCATTTTTGCGATACGCTCCACATTTGAGTCTGCACCCATCTTGGATTCGACTCTCATTGTTCGCAGGATTTCCCTTTGGCGCTTGGGATTCGGGTATCTCTCCCTTGTAAATTCATATGGCCCTACAGATTCATCAGCCCCCAGTGTAGCATCGCCTGTATATGGCGGCGTGAAACCATCCTTCACCAACTGTTCAGCCGTTAGACCTAAGAGATCATTGGTCATCAGGTTCCACTTGACAGGCATACAAGCATCACCTGACCAATACATATGGGTTAGGGGGACAGGCCGATCCCAAAACCGATGCCTCCCGTGTACGGTGTCTGTTTGCTCTTGTGAATTATCCGGTGTATGGAACTCATGATAGTGTTCATCATCCATCTCATCAGTGACCATGTCCTCGATCATCACCTTAGATGATGTGGGTTGACAATACTCCACGCCCGGTTGCAGTACATATTCTGTCCGTATTTTCTCTCTTGGCACACCATTGTCTGGTGTTGTAAACGGTTCAGGGCCCCTTCCCTCTGGTATACCTGGGTCTGGTATTGAGGGAGGCTCAGGAGTCATTAACTCTTCAAGAATTCTTGCATTATCCGCGGTCTGGTTATCCGCACCTGCATCGTCCCTGTCGTCTTCAACTTCTTTGACAGTTACGCTTCCTTGCAGTCATTTCTTCGGTGGTTCAGGACGACGCATCCTATGATGGCGGGCAACCTTATCTGCCTCTTCTCCATCCAGCACTTTGCCCATGATGCATCTCCCGTTGATAGAGACACATTTTGCCTCAAAGTCGAGGGTGACCTTATTGCAATGCATGAATGGAGTACCCATAATCACGTCATACTTATCAATATTGATGACATCAAAATATTCAGGACCGCTGTATCCTTTGGTTTCTATATTCAACGTCATTCCGAAGTTGATCCTGGCACAGCTACCCACAGTTCCCAATTGCAGGATGACCGGGTTCCTCAGTCGTGCAACCAATGCTTTGGATATATCAGCAAATGCCAGCAACATCGCAGTTGAGGTGCTTCTGCTGTCCCACAGTGTGACAGCCTCAAGCCCATTTATCTTCAGGTTCGTCACCAAGCATCTCTTATCCTTTGGCACCGGTCGGTCCACCACCTCTTTGTGCACCCTTAGCTGCACCTGTCCCTGTTGCGGTACAATCTCGGCCATCTCTGTCGTCGCATTCATCTGCTCTGTGGTCGGCAGGTACATTGGGGATGTAGCAATGTGAATGTCCATGCTCGACTTCTTTATTATTCCAGTGAAGTCACCACCAAACTCAAACAGCAGAATCGTTCCCATGTCTTCCTTCGCTTCAACGGTCGGGTTCCTGTACACCACTTCGTCTTCAGAGTCTGAATCTGATTCCACGATGACTTCTTGGTGTGGGGGGTCCTCCCATCAGTTATCCATCCGGTTCATGCATTTGCCCTCGGAACTGTCACAGTCGCCATCATTGTCTACATCAGACTTCGAATTCTGCATAGTCAAATACCTGCTCCCTGTCACTAGCGTTCTTGTCCTCTCCTAGGATGGATCTGGTAGATGAGGGATGCTCTTCAGCTCCTACTGCCTCGGACATTGCATCAAGTATGATGCTGTGGGCAGCACAAATCTGCGCATAAGACGGTTTATTACCGTTCTCTGGACAGTCAGGACTGGACACTATGTGACCTTGCAGTCCACACCGAAAGCATATAGGCCCCATTTTTGTCTGGCCTCGTTCACCACCCTTGCCACCATTATTCCGATCTGTTCGTCGGGTAGGCTTATCGGCAGCCTCCTTCTTGTGTCGTTTCTCAGGTACTGGGGTTAGTAGGCTCCCCTTGAAATGGTTTGCTCATCGAAACTGTACGTTTGCTCCCTGCCTCTGGGAGTACAGGAATAGTTTAGTCTTGGCCTCATTCCTACTATCTGCCTCTTTTGTTGTGCGGGGAGATTTTGAGAACCTGTGTTCCACTCGTATAGCGTGTTCCGCATCTAGGGCGCCATTACAAAGTTCGTCAAGCATATTGTACTCCATAGACAATTTATCCGCAAACACTTGTGATCATATCGCCACTGGCAACTTGCCCATGAATTTATCTTTCAGTGAATACTCATCAGGGGGAATATCCATGTCGTCCACCAATTGTTGTAGGTGATCACGCCATCCCTGTACCGTTTCATTGGTATCTTCCCAGTTTGCTCACTGGAAAGCCTCCCTAGCTTCTTGTAGGGCCGACTCATGTATGAATCGAGCATACAGTTCAATCAGAACTTTGACAAAAGTGGGATACACTTTATCGTTATGGTCAAGCCTGCTATGAAGCCATGACTTCACCTTTCCCTCCAATAGGGAATCCAGGATGAGAACTCTTTCTTCATCCCGGTCTGGTCCACCTAGTTGGGCAGCTCTGAAGGTGTATACCAAGCTATGCATCCACTCCCAGTATTTTTCTCATGAGGGTGTACCACTGTATTTCCCCATTGACTTCACGTCGAACCTGGGGGGCTTCACATTGTCTGAGAGTATTAACCTCTTGCCCAGGTTTTTATGCACGAACTCAATGATCTGCTGATACTTCCTTTCAGTATAGCACAGTTTTGCCTCCACCGATCCCATAGGATGGACGGATGAACCTTCCCTTGAGCTGAGCCTTGGGGTAAACAGGTCACGCAGTGGCAGTCGATCGCCATCGTCATCATCACTGGGGCCACCATCATCGTTGGGAGGGTCATTCAAACCTCAGTGATGTCTAAAGTCGCGCCCGTCATTATGGTCGCTACCCCCAGTGTTTCCCAGTGCCATTGTGGCCGCAACCATTGGCTGCGCCTTAGGCTCAGGCAGAGCAGCATGTATTGCATCTGGACATAGCCAAGCATTGTTATTTTCATCAAATATGATACCCTGATCTGGTACCGAGGGTGTAATGTGGTCACATAGCTGGCTGAGACGTATTCTCTGAAGAGCAATCCTATTCTTCAACTCATTGATGTCAACCTCATCCAGTTTGGCATGGCAGGTGGTTCATGTGTCGTCCTAGGTGACTGTGATCTCACATTTCCCCTTTCCTCTTCCTTGATGACCCCTTGGTTATGGTCAACAGGTATCTTAGGCTTCAGGACAATATCCTCATCCAATGGTTTTTCAGACAATGGCGTCTTGCCCTTATTTATTTGTTTTGCGATTCAGGCATGCTGTTCTTGGAATGACATTACTTCATATGGACGGTCTCCCATTCCTTCTTTGTCACTCAGGTCTTCTTCCGTAGACCAGCAAATATCGCGCCCCATCAGCAATGTGGTAACCTCTGCATTATATTGATGGACATATTCATTTGATAAGCAATCAATATCCTTAAATCCTAGTTGTGCAAACATGTTAGTCATATTGGCATGTGCCGTCTCTTGCATGAGCATCATCTGTGTAGGTGACAACATCATCAATTGGTCCCTCGTAGACTGTTTGATGTGGTCCTCGTCCTTTAAGAATTCCAGAATAGTCTTACATGCATAATCGTGTTTCTCGTCTTCCAAATCCCTATCACCCTTAATGGACGTTTGTCAGGATCCAGGTCGGAAGGATTCTCCTTCGTCTAACTGGACAGTGGGCTTGGGTGCCGTCTCTGGCTTGGGTGTCGTCTCTACCAGTACTGGTTGAGGTCTGGGTTTGTCCAATGGTATGGGCGAAGCTAAGTTATCCATGCTCCTTGGGCATGGTGGCGACCTGGTATGGTCTGTCAATCCTCATCTCCAAGATATGTCGGACGATGTCAGGGATCTTTGCCCCAAAGGGGTTCCTTGTATGCTACTAAACACAGTATGGGGTTGAAATCCCAAAACAGGAATGTACCCTTCCCCAAACAATTTATCCGATGTGACCGGCGCTTTGGGGGTCGGGTCAGGTGCCGCTGTATGCGTGTCATCGTGCTGCCATGCATGCAGCAGATGTTCGTCAGGGCGCAGGCCCTCAAAGTCATTGAGGCCCTCCCTTGCCACATTCGGTTCCTCAAATGAAAACGATCCATCGCGGTCGCTACCGATGATATCAGGTGGTACGAATACTTGTCCTTCGTATAGTCAGTCGTGTTCAGCAGTGGGCCTCACACCAAATGTAAGATTACCTGTCATTGTCGTTGCAGCCTTCTCTGGTCGCTTTGCAGACTTGATGATCCTAGGCTGCCGCACTTCTCCTGGTACTCGTGGTGCGGATCGACCGCTACCACCCAAATTGGTGTCCGAAGCCTCGCTGTCGTCTTGTGAACATAATGTTGGGGCCATATTTTGAGTTGGAGGTGAAGCGGCAGATGGAAAACGAAATTTCCAGAAAGAGAGAAGTAGTAGTAGCTATCAAATATAGCTGGAAAAGCTAAAAAAGTGTAAGGTCACTTAGACTTGTATCACGCATCGTAGCTTAGACCAATGTATATTGGTTAACTACAAGCATTACAAGAAAAAGGACTACTCATAACTAAAGCTGTGCACGGTATATAAGGGCATCGGCGAAGCTGATGCCAAACAGGAGTAAATAATAGATACGTATAGATGGTAATAGGTGTACCACCTCTTACATCAAGGGACGTATGCAACATAGTTGGGAGAGGGAGGCACGGTGATACACTTGGTATCAGGCTACCCATAGATTTTGCGATTTTCTATCAAATAACGCAGTCTACAAGCGGTACAGAGAGCTATAGTGAAGGCTTTACACTGATAGCTAGTATACTACATAAGATAGTGAGCAATACAGTATCAGAACGGACTTAGAAGCAGCATCTAGATGAGTCAATTCTACAAGCCTTCAACACTGAATGCTATTCCCTGCCCAAAACAAAGACTAGTTACAGTCGGAACCAAGGGACACATCGAGATGGGTTACAAACCTAAAGCAGAACACAGAAGTACTAGATTACTCATCATCTCAACAACCTGAATGAACCTAGAAGAGAATCACTAAGTCCACAACGGTTCACAACGTGAAATGAACTTAGTCTAGAACACGAATAAACTTGGAATAACTGAATAACCGATGCTTGGCGCTGAGATAGCTAAAGATCGCGCAGTGATTGAAGCAAATACAATCTCGGTCCGACGATCGATCACGATCGGTGGTTACACCCTCGAAATACTGTGCAATTCGTAGTATTGAATAGGAATCCATGCAGAAAGGCATGAAGGAGAAGCAAGGAGTTCCTACGGACCATTAGGGCACTCCTCAGCAATAGAATAACCGCTAGTCATTCCGCCCAACTAAATAGAAACCTTGGAATGGCGCAATCCTTGTAAATTAATTACTCATCGTTTGTATTGATACCCAAAGCTCGTACCATAATTACTTTTAGATACAAGCTCCTATACCTAGACTAGAAATCATATAAATTAGCAGCGACTAGACGCATAATGGCAGGAAAGCATTCCCCCGTGTTTGTGCTAGTAGCCTTATAGCTACCTAATCAATCACTGGTTTTAATTGCATATCCTCGACTGAAGTGAATTAAGTTTACCAAGTCAACCCCAAAAGGGCAGCTATAAGTAATCTAGAAGAACTAAGTAGGAAGAAGAGTCATCCCCATGTTTGCGCCTTGCTAGTTAATTGAACTGCTCCACATCCAAAGGCCTCGTGCTCCCTCACCGACTAAAGTGATCTAGATGTGCTAAGTCGACCACAGACCGAAGACGTTGCCTAGTTGAAGTGAAATAAGCCCTAGAATGCTTTAAGTTTGAGCAGTTAACGAGTCAGTGTACTCTAGAGTCTGTGTACTCTTTGCAAGTCTCGTACTTGAAGCCAGGACCTGTGTGTTCTTTGTAGAGTCTGTGTACTCTTTGTAGAACTTCGGTTCTTTGTTGCAAGTGCGTGTGCTTGTGTTGTAATTGAGTCCATGTACTCCAGAGCAATTACACTCTTTGTAGACCTCTAGGTCTTTGATTGTTCAATTGTTAAAGCTTGTCTAGTTAAAGCCTTACCAGCTCTCCTAGACGAAGTCGTTTCGAGTCTAAGCCACTCAAATTATACCTTACAAACCCCCACGTCCATATACCTCACTATCGCGATTAGTGTATCTCGTGTAAACACTTCTAGATTTGAATCGAAGTTGTTTTGAAACAAACCCAATTGATTATCGATATCTAAGTACACCACAAGTGCTTCTACCATACTCACCCTCGAACTTAAACATTGGTGATTGTGTGTGTGTGTGTGTGTGTGATTTAGTATCTAGATTGACGATCTAGACACTTGTTGCATTTGTGCGCTGCCTGTTACCGAGCACATCAGCGGTGGCGATGGTGATGACAGGCATGCAGCTTCTGGGAGGGGTAGGAGCCCTTCTCTCCAGGATGATGGGAGAAAGCGACTCAGGAATGTTCTCCTCCTCCTCGTCGACTCCTGTCTGAGCGAGCTTGTCGATTGGGATCGGTTGGCATGGTATGGGTGCAAAGAGTCGGGGTGGCTGCTGCTCAAGCAGGATGCCATCAAAATTGTTGGTGGGGGTTGTAGAGACTGTGGGGGTGATGTGGGGTACCTCTATTTGTTGTAGCGGTCTGTAACGAAACCTGATTGCAAGAATAAGAGCGATGAAAAGGAGAGTGGTGCTGGGTATTCCTAGTGAGATGGCTATAATATGGGCGTCGTCGTTTTCCATAGATGTGTCTGGTAAAAGGGGGTTTTTAGAAAAAGCTTTGAGCTAAATGTAGGACCCGAACTTCAATCAAGGGTAAATAGTCGGCTGTATCATGTTCGTACAGTCACCGGCTAGTCCCGTGGTGATTGATGATCAAGACTGGCTTGATAGTGCTTAGCGAGAATGGATGTGTTTCGGTATGAATAAACGTTAGCTCAAAGCTAGGGAATATACAGCTTTGAGTACACTACTTATATACTAAAGTGAGGGTCTGTAATGAGTACTAGGATGAGGGTACCATGTTAGAAAGTGAATAAGCCAAATACACGGTAGCCGAGAATATGACATGTCAATGGAGTGTGATGATGTGAAGATTTATGAAGGCTCTGTGGAGTTGCGGATCTAAAGATAAGATAAGATAAGTGCCAAAGATAAGATAAGATAAGAGGCACTTAGGTAAAGAAATGAATAAATCGTAACACTTGGGAAATCACCTACCTGAGATTTCATCAGGCCTACAAGCAGGCTAAGGACAAGGAGAACCTTATCAAAGCTTCCCTCTTCATTAGAGCCTGTCCAGCAATGGTAGAACAGAGCATAGTAGAAAGCTAGAGTCTTTCCGGCACCAGTGGGTGCATCTAGAATGGTATCTATGCCAAGCAGCATGTTGCAGCCAGCTTCAGCCTGATAATCTCGGACTTCTGGGAGGTTGAAGACTTCACAGAGAACATTTTCTGTTTCTTCAAGTCTTTGAGAGTCGAGCACAGTGAGAGGATGGAAAGACATTGTATATTTAGATTAGGAGACACAATTGCAGGGGTCATTGCCATGGAATGGGATTATATAATCGAAATCGGAAAACGGTGAGGCTCTTATTTTTGCCATAGGAGGCCGTATATCAAGAAAAACGGGGAATCTAGAGGAGGAACCTGAGGAGTGGGCGAGGTGCAAATGGCAAAGTCAAGAAGGGCATGGGAAATATTTTGACTCTATTAGGAAGCCAGATTCTGTACCAGTCCCTTCCGCTTGGTACACTTGATCAACTATCATCAAGTGTCGGGAGGGACTGGTTCGAGTCTAAATCTTGCACAACACTGCATACAAGATGTGCATCACTTTCATTGAATTCACAATCCATTCTGATTACATCCACTAGTTGGAAAGCCCTTTTGGTGTCTCTCAAGTGCAGTGGAATCAGGATATGTAATCACCCAGGTCGATGTATAGCTTCCCTGCAAAGGTGAGTGATTACATGTACAATCTTATTTTATCTCTTCTTATTTTCCTACCAGGCTGGACATTCGTACATAGTCACATCATCCGCAAAGCTTCAGCGGTCAGTATGTTCTCGTTAGCCTTACAGCTTGTAATGAACCTGCTTAGGAACCCCAATTTGTTAGTTGACCACATTGTAGACCCTCCTATATACCTCAATGGAAAGCAGCGGAGGTCGGGCATGGCGAGTGTCCTTGTAGGATGAAGGTCATGTTTTTGGCAAGGCTCCCACCTCTTTACTCTTTTATTGTGACATTTTCAAGTGTAGCATACCAGCATTGGTTTTCATTTGTTACACACTCTAATTAACATACAATTATCAGAAATGAATGTCTTGTATCTCTTTAGTCGGTGATGTAAATTGAAAGGATTACAACCGATGCCCAAGCTATTTTGAGTCTGCTACCTCAGGCCCACGATGTCCAAAGGAAGCATCTTGGACGGTGCTTGCATGGCAAAAGGAGGTTGCGGAGGTACACTTGATGTGGGCGTCTCATGCTGGTAGTACTCGTGAAATCAACAGTGAGTTGTGGGTCAAAGCACAATTTTGCAAAAGTGATGGCAACATTGGCATCAAAGCTTATGCAACAATCTATTAGTTCATGATTCAGAGAAGGTTTGTCGAAATCTGTACCTCAAGTAAACGCTAAGCCATGCATCTCCACTGTTCCATCTGCCATAACCCTGGGACTCAGAAGGTAAGGAGATGAATCACAGAACAATGTAGAACAACCTACCAGAGATAGACCTGAACTTCAAGGTAAGAGACAACTGCTAAAGTCATCATGAAAAAGGAAATGCCAGAACTCATGTTGAAAAAGGGCAATTCAAGTCAAAAAAGAAAGTGAGACTGGCCATTGCCAGCGACAAGAAGATGATGATGAGCTCTCGTCAACACTGAACAGATCGAAAACGAGCAGAGCCAGACAAAGTCCAGCCGTGATAATGATCCTGATACTGAGCACACCCTCGACATTCATGCTGAGTGCGTGCAAGGGAGAATGGGTGCCAAGTGCCGAAGATTTTAGAGATGGCCTGCATTTATGTTTCAAGATCAATATGTCAGGAGGAATGGAGGAATCAAAAGACTCAGCTTGGCAAATAGCACATGCATGATAAACATCCCGTGCATATGTGATAGCCCTAATCCAATTTGGACCCACCCAGTGGCACCGCTATCCCTCTCGACCTGCAAAATCCATCCTTTCCAATCCTCAGTGGGTTCCTGACCTCAATTGAAATGGCGGACTCTTGTTAATTTGAATAAGTGATGCCAAGGAAGGCAAAGGATATGGAGGTGATGAGATGACTCAAACTCAGAGATGGTCATTGTCAATGGTGAATCTGCCCTTGAATGGACTTGCACTCTGCATTTCTGACATTGAACGAGGCGGATTTTATCTCCTCAAGAGTGCCAGTGGTACTAGTGAAGTTGACAGCGAATCGTTGATCAAGGGTAACATTATCGTTCTCCTGAGAATTGGAGACTTGACGACGATGGTGACCATCTGGCTGAGTTGTTCCTCATTTTGGCAGCACTACCCTCTTTGTTCCATCCTCTTCTCCACCGGTGCTAGAAATAAATGAACACAGGCATGGACCCAAGATCACTATAACGTACCTCGCTTGTCTTCCCCCCCCCCAGTTTAACCAACCAGATGAGGAGCTGTGCTGCATCGAGTCACTGCGAGTAGCCATCCAACATGGCTTAGTGAAGTCCAAGTCAGCCAAGTTGGTGTTGGTGTCACGAATAGGCTTTCCCATGGTATTTGTGCAGCTTCATAATAGCCGATCTATTAAGTCTATACTTTTGCAGCATCATTTTCTCACCAACTTGGGCTTAGCAATGATTGAATCGTCATTGCTAGGCTTTTCCCTCATTCCACCATGTCTGCGGTAATTAGCACCAAGAAAACCATGGCCAACGAAGGAAGGTCAGCCTTGCTTTCATTATTTCTTCCTTTATATCTGCACTCATACAACTTTGTAGTACTAGTAGTCACCAGATGCTTTTGATCCATGGTTCGTGGCATGGTCATTCAAATATTTGGTCTAGCATTAATATGCTATAGAGGTTGAAATCATCAAGATAGATCCTACAAAAAAGTCGAGGTTTCACATGAAAATCACTGCTGGCAACGAGAAGCCAACAGAAATGGAAGAAATCATACTCAATAGAGTCAGAGTCACTCTGAAGTGGGCCATGAGGAAGAACCTGTAAGTCGCATGCTATGTACCAATTTCATCTCCGTGGTCTCATGATCATGGCAGTGGCCTTGACCTTCTAATCAAAATCTTATGGGAGCTTCATGGTCGTCAGTGGCTGGTCTTGCATTACAAGGTCCTTGGCAGCATCAAGAAAACACTTGGAGAGTTATTTGTATTATTCAAAGGGAACAATATGAGTACATGCAGCATCTTTTTATTCTAATAAATGCTGATTGTTTCTGCAGGCACTGATATACATCTATTCAGTGGATCTTCCAATGTCGCAGTCCTCAAAATATCCAGCCAGTTGGATACCCCCAAGAATGTCATGACCCATCTCATCCCGAGCATCAAGAAGCCCCCAGAGAGCTCCGGGTTGCTAGATAGTGAAACTCTGCAGAAAGTATTTGAGGTTGTGAAGCAGATGATCAATACTCTTGCAGAGGTAGGTGATATTTGCAAGTCAATCTATATTACTTGATGAGCCTCTTCCCAAGGTGCACCCCACGGCTACTATCGCTTGGGGATTTCTGTCTATTGGATTTGAGGTGGGTTGTCAATGGTTTTCCCAGTGCACATACGTCTTCACATCATAGATGCAGGTAGTAAAGAAACAGCACAATACGAAAGATGCAATACATGAACTTTACAAGGACATGATATCAGTGTACAAAACATTCAGCAAGGATGATATTTTACAGCAGTGTGATTGGTTACAGGGAATCTATAACTCCTTGTTCAAGCAGACCATCGAGTGCACCATGTTTATTGAAGGCTATGCAAAGAAGAGTGGGATAGGTATGCATTTGAGTCTTAATCATCTTATGATATCTCACAACGTTCCCAGGGCGCCTTGTTACAATGGACATATCAGAAAAAGCTGAAAAACAGCATCAGGCTTTCATCGATCTGAAGAGCCAGCTGAGTATGGGATATGCAGAGGAAGCAGTCATTGTCACTCTTGGTGTCCAGGAAAGTGTGAATGTTATGCGTACGCTGTTTTTCAGCTGCAATCTGTTGTAAACACTGACCGTTGAGGCCTCTAGTCATGAGAGATCGGCTTCGGGATCTTCAAGTGCCTCGAGAGCTCGGTCCAAAATCTAAATGTATGCAAGGAACACGTGTGGCAACAATCAACACCATGGTGTCATGGATAGCCCAGTGTGATGGCAAGACAATGTGGTGCAAAGGATTGGCAGGGATGGGAAAGAGTTCCCTGATGGGCACTCTCCATGATTTACTTATGGCGGATGTTGGGGGACACAGTTGGCTTGCAGCATTTGTTTGCTATGACTGCATCAAGTATTCAAATGCCAGCAAGCTGATCACTAGCATCGCATATGCCTTAGGAACATTCAATGTGTGCATTGGAATGACTATCTCCAAAGTTATTGAGACATCACAATCGGTGATGACCATGACAGACTTGGCGAGACAGTTTCAGCTTCTACTTTGTGGTCTGCTTGAATGTGTCTCTGATCTTGTTGATGAAGGTCCTCTGGTAGTCATCATTGATGGACTGGACGAGTGTGATGCACTTGGTGAATTGTTGGCTGTACTTGCTAAGGGATTTGGACCAAAACTTCCATTTATGCACCTCATTGTTTCCAGCTGACCGGTTCATCACATAGCCATGGCATTTGAGGGATGAGATTGCGTATATCCACTTCATTTGGATACTTCCTCAATGAGTGTCAACCATGATATCCAGTTCTATTTGGGGCAAGAGTTTACAATGATACGTAATGATGCATTCCAAGAGAAGTGTAAAGAGCTAGATGCTGTGAATGAATTGACAGCATGGGCAAGTGGTCTATTCATTTGGGCAGCAACTGTTGTGAGATTTGTCCATGCATTTCCGGGGATATCGAGACTACAGGCTCTCCTGGACACAAATATCCCTAGTGATGCCACCAAGGCTCTTACAACCCTATACCACACCACTCTGGATACTCTCGTTTCTGAACCAGGTGTCAACGCAGATATTAAGAAGTATGTGCAAACCGTTCTAGGTGCTGTGTTGGTTACCCAGACACCTCCGGAGATGACAGAGGATGTCCTTGATAATGTTGTCCTAGTAGGCAAAGACAGCCCTCTCTCAGGTCACATCATGTCGATGCTTGGAAGTGTACTCAGTCCTGAAACTAAAGACTTGCCAATCCGACTCATACACAAATCCCTCAATGATTTCTTGCAGGATCAGAGTCAATGTGGGGATGAGTGGTTTGTCAATGTCACTGTGCACTGCAAGGACATAGCCAAACAGTGTCGGCTTGCATCAAAACCATTTCTGAAGATATGGTCTCCCAAAAGTGATGTGGACATCAGAGCTGTACCGGCATATATAACCAAATATGCATTGTTTGGAGTGTTCTGGTATTCTGCTTTTGACAAGAGTGACATAGAACTGTTCACTTCCTTTTTCCACCATTACTTTCATCCATGGCTGGATATTGTTGTCACAGATGACAACTTTCTCCAATTTGAAATCACTAACATGATCTGTCGACAACATGGGATGACACGCATACCATTCGAAGTTGATATCCATGATTCGGTCACTATCCATTGAGTTCTTCAAAGTTCTGCTGCTTTTTACTCTCACCTTCACCATTCTGGCAAAGAGAGCTCCCTTGCTGGAAAGGTCACACTTGAGTGTATAAAAATCAACTTTGACAGAGAGCCTACTGGCAATAACCTGAACATTGACGGTGTAATTTTTGTTGATGCTGATACAAAGACTAGGGATGCCCACTGTACCCGTTGATGAGCCTCCAGGCTCTGTACGCTCAGAATTCGCGGATTTAGCCATCCATCACCCAATACCTTCGAAACGACGCCATTATAATCCTTACACACTCGATAATACTGCCAACACTCGATAATACCACGGATTTTCACAGTATAAGCCACAAACATTCAGATACAATCCTAAAACCATAACATCCACCCCTCACACACTCCGTTATTCTTCCCAGCTTGCCTCACATCTCAATTACCGTATCCCATCACAGCAAGACATCTTTGATCAACAATCATTCTAAAACAGGGTTGCTACATCACTCAGAAGCACTAGTTGATGTGCCCATCAATCATTTAATGAAATGATGTGATTGATGCGAGTACCCTCCCAGCTACAATAATTACAGCTATGGCAACTATAGACCGCATTTACTAAGGCTGTTACAGTGCCAAGACTTCGAATTATTGTTGCCCCATGCATACACCTCAGCATGGCAACTGCAGCTCAATAATCTGCAGCTAAACAGCACCTTATGATCCGCTCATCGCTCAATAAAACCACATGGTTCGCATCCATACACGGCAATGTCGAGGACTTGCTGTTACTTTAGAACCACAGATACCATATGTTTACTATGGCTATTACAAAAGCCAAGGACTTACAGCCTTACTAAGGCTTCGAAGAATATTCTATTTATAAAATCGTACTTGTAGTATAAAAACTAGGTAGATACCGCATTTTTAGAGCTAGTTCTTACCCAGTTGACGAGGCTACGGCATTACCAGTCAGCTACGGTTACTCCAAGTTATTCCCCGCCGCTTGCTTTACTCTTTAAACGTTGTTGGTTGCACCAATACACGAAATCTTGCGTCAATAACTTGCTTTTGTCTTTTAATGCCACAACATCGCTTCACTTTCACCACATAGGATTGTTTCATCGCTTTCACCTTCTACATCGCCATCGTTTTCATCACCCAGTTCAGTATTGCCTCCATGTAGGCCCAGTTCAGCTCTATAGGATCACCCTCATCTTTATCATTGTTCGGAGTTGCTGTGCATCTATTGCCGCAGCACCCCACTCAGCACCTCAGTTGCTACAATTTCTACCAGTTTCTTCTAGTCTCCATACGTTTATTGCTATTGTTTCAACTCACAATATTAGGTACACCCCAAGCCACATTTACTAGGCTATTTCTCCATCTTCTAGTCCATTGCTACAATTTCTAGCACATTGCTACGATTACCAGTCCTTCCACACGATTACTCGTCCTCCCCCACGATTACTAGTGCATCGCAATGATTTCCAGTCCCTCCCAACAATTTCTATCGCATTGCTACATTTTCCAGTCTCTCCCTACGTTTTCTCGACCATTGCTATGTTTTCTAGTGCGTTGCTACGATTTCTAGACCCATTTTCGTGGTCTCTAGATCATTTTCACAGTTTCTATTGCAGTTTCTTGGTATTCAAGTCATACCAGATTCCGTCTCATCTCGTTTATCGAGATCCTTCCCGGCTTACAGCCAACGTCTATTAGTACTCCTTGACCAAGAGTACTACTTCGCTGACTGAAAAGTCACAGTGTATCTTGTGTTATTGAGGAATTGACCACACGGAGGTGCACTGAACCACTCGCAAACACATTGCCTTGATTGCTGTGTTGCTACGTTAATTGCCTAAGCTCTCTCCGAGTTTTGGGTGTTGCCATTGCCACGGAAGTCTAGGCTCATCACCGTACATACAGTGGATACAGGTGCCATATATACGGGACCATACCCGTACCATCAGAGCCTTGGACTGCTCATGTACGATACGGTTTATGGTACAGATGTGGCCCATAAAACCCATAGTGTATTATGGCTGTATGGCCATAAATACAGCATCTCTTTTTAGCAACAGAGGTGGCTGTACCGCCACATACAATCCTCTTGTCTACTGCTGTGTTCAGTCCTGTTAGACATGCTTTACTTCATTTACATCCCCCCAATGATCTCTCCAAGGCCTAGACCTCAAAATATACAGTTATCTGTCCCATTTTCTGCTTTACCTGATTCCAAATTCCCTGGTGAACTTCCCTACCTAATGAATATCTGTGTCAAGCAGTCTCCATCAACTGACATCAAGAACAGCATAACCTGGGCTAAGGCACTAACCAAAGAGAATGACTTCTTTTCTAGGACTGCTCTGTGGGTGGACTCGAGCACATGTTCCGACATTATCTGACTTGATCTTAGAATGACTTCTAGATGTCCCTCCACACAATTTCAGCGCTCCTCAGAAGGTGTACTTGACCAGGAAGAAATTGTTCAATCTGTTTGGCTAGCTCAGGACAGGTTCAAGCAACACATCTGAGCCTTGTGAGGACCATCTCTACAATTCTGTCCATTTGAGCAGAACCTCTCTGGCACTCATATACTTGTGCATGTATCTGTGTGGGACAAAGTGCACACAAGGGCTCTCCATATGCGTACTTAAGAGCTTGCAGGTCATTTCCCTTACTGTACAAGCCCTCATATATCTTGGCAAGTAGCATAACCCTGCTAAGACTCTGCAGAGCTGCTTACAGTGCTTTCACAGACCTCGTTAACGGAGCTATCACCCAATATTTTGATTTGTTTGAATGGAATATCTTTGAGCAGCCTGTTTGGTAAGAGGGGTTTGACTTTCATTGATAACATTTTGATTTCTTTCCAGCGCTGGGTGAAGAGCTATCCATATCACCCATATGACCATTTTACAGCTGTACTGTACACCATACCGTACTGTCGAGCACCTCCAACAATACTATTACAGTATGGTTATGGGTGACCCATACCCGTCAACTACCCATAACTTTTACGGCTGTACCCATATATGGGTACGGTGGGCATCCCTAACAAAGACACAATATGGATACAAAATTGCCAATACCACATTGGTGTCTCTTTATGTTTCAATGTTCCCTTTTTCTACTAATACTTTGAGCATTTGTATGTGGTCCTGTTAATCTTCACTCCTTGCTCCATTGACCAGATCATACCTTTTTTAGATCCAATCTATCAACCGGGAAGTGAGAAAGGTGTTGATGCCCCCCTCCACCCTGGAGAATCATGGACCCTTGGGTATGACACCAAGCAAGTGAAGGCCATTTCAGGGGGACCATGGGGTTTTTATGTACATGAGGGACAAGATGTTGTTGTTGACTTCTTGATGCTTTTCCTCTCAACAGAGTATCTAGACTTGTCAGCCATCATCCAAGAATCACTTTTTGTAGGCCATGGCCAGAGTGTTCCACCTTCAGTGGGGGAGATACTTTCCTCATGTCACACAATGTGTGTTCCAATTGTTGGGAAATGGGTAGAGGGTGGGCAGCGATTCCCTGGAGGCAGGGTACCGTTCTGAGTTGCAAGGGTGGCTAGTATGATTTCTGTTTTGTTGATTTGACATTGTTCCAAAGTTCATCCCACAGTAGTATGTACTGTACCTTGTGCCCATAGTCCATCAATCTTATAAAAGGTTGGCTTTTTTCGATACAAACTCAACCTTTGTCTTCGGTACCAGCCAAAATCCGAGCATACCTCTCTTGAGGACCTCTCTTTCCATACTTTGTTTGCATCCAAGCCCAAAACCATGAAAGTAGTCAAGTCTCATTGAGAGTTTACTTTAGCAGAATCTTATTTGATCTATCAGTTGAACCTCACCCTTGAAAAACAGTGGTTACACTTCTGTATCAACCAAATTTGACTCTTACATCTTGGTCGAGGGTGTCTAAAGCTGTAACGTCCACCCTACATCACGGATGGAAAGACATATTGAGTTCATCGTATGTACACACGGGTTACCTCATGGACACACCGGTTATCCAAGGGTAAATTTTGTGAGCAGCGCATCTAGGAGGGGTACATACATGCCGTTCATAGATGTACACATGCTATTCTTGAAGGTAAGCCGATAGCTGCTGCTGTCAGACATTAATATGGGTGTGAATTGCGAGTCAGTGGTATGACAATGACACAGATAGTGATTTTGGCAAGGACAATGGTGATTAGGATACGATGGACGTTAATGCTACACTGGCGCCGCCGGTGACATATAGATCCACCTTCTGCCCGGTGCATAATTACTGACTATCAGAACCACAAGGGAAACACTCGATGAGGACGTTCAAAGGGAAAAGAGCACATGATTTGCTTGTGCATTTGGGAGGACAGTGGGGCGCGCCATTCAGGTCGTCACTCCGAGGTTGTTGTATCCTTCCCGGGTCGTAACGATGGATCCGGGAAAGCTGCACCAGTCATAGTCGACGACCTGCCTGTCTCTCCAACAACCCCCTCGCAATGATGTCTTCGTGTGTCTGCGCTACTTCCCTCTCGCGCATCGTTTTCTTTTCTAGAGCGATGTCTTCCTCTCTTCCCGCACGTGTCGTCACGCAGCTCTCCGCGAATGTGCCCCATCCTTCTCATATGTACGTCCATCCCGACTGCGCACCCGGTTAGACTACAGCTGACCTCGTTAGTATCAAGACCTTTGGAATAGTAAGACGATTACCTTGGTCAATCTCTCTATTCAGTGCTACCTTGGCTGGTGAACATCACGTTAACGATCGACCATCAGGTTTGTATTCGTACAATATAATTATTATCCTTACCTTCGAACATTAATCCTCACTTAAAGTCCGTCTCAAGACGAACAGCAACACCTTGCGGGATGTGCAGAGAGTATAACCCTGGACGGGATGACTAGCAAATCCCAACATGACATGGAGGTGGTTCAACCAAAAAAGGGCGAGTACTAGCCATCGCTGACTACAGCAGCAAGAACCAAACACGGAGAACAAGATGCTCCCGCTAATATCGAGCGCACCGAGCGAGGGAGTGCTCAACTGCGATGACTATCCAGATACGAAGCACATACTCTATGCCCACTAGTCCGAGTGCTGATGAGAGTAAGCGCTGGGTGCTAAGGATATCAATGAGATGGGCCTATCTTGATATTTTTAGATTGGTCGTATTGGAAAGAATAGCAACGGACTCACCTGGGCAGTGGTAGTTACTAGCACGTGCACCACAGTCATCCGAATTTGACATCCCTCCCAATCCTCGACGAAAGCATTTTCGCCAATCGTCGCACAAGTCCGAATTCTCAACGCAAAAGGCGAGCAGATGGGAACAGAGCACGTCGGTGTCCCTGGCAATCCTAGTGAGGCGACCTTGACATCGTAGAAGTGGACGTGTACTGTCTTGGCGGCGAGCTTGAAGGGGCGAGAGACAACATTAGAAACAGGGAGAAGAGAAACAACAGCCAACTCACTACACTCAATCCTCGACGAGTACCAAATCCGAGACTCCTCGAATACTACCCAACGATGATTATTTCGTGAAAACATTGAGAAAATAGGCGACGTACCTTGGAAACGGAGTGCACAGAAGGGCTGTAATGGTGATATTCGTTTGAGACATCCTGCCCGGAGAGATTTCCAGCGTTAATCCCGTTTGATCATTCCCTAGACTGATTCAACTCCCCGAAGCGTGTCGGGCCCTAGCGGCGGACGACCCTCGCTAGTTTGAGTAAGGCGGCAAAGGAGGTCGCGGAGGTGACAAGGCGACGAGCTATTTCCCGTCGAGGGTGATTCCGATTAATCAACGGAAGGTCTGCACTCATGATGTCCGGCATCGAACCAGACGGGTTTCGTCTCCTCCTCCAGAGCGTGGGTGATACTGGTGAAGTCGGGTCAACGGTGACATTGTTGAATCCGCCATCCTGAGAATCGGAGACTCTAACGATAGTTGTGCGAATGCATCTGTTATGTTCAAGGGCGACGGCGAAACTGGTAGGCTTGCTTGGTCTTTCTTTATCTCGGGACCCCTTGCCCTCCTTGTTCCGCACGTTCCAGTTGTAAGACTTCCTTCCCTTCCCTTCCCCAAGTGCACGGCCCATCATACCATCGCATGCATAAGTCATGAACGCTTCTGCGAAGGCGTCAACAGCTTCAAGACGATTCGTAGCGGAAATGATACTAGGTGAAATGTTGTGAGCCTTAGCCGTAAAAGTACTGAAAAAGAAACTCACCCGAAGAATACAGTCAAAGCGTGCTCCGTCTGTGGTCGGCATGGCTTTCAGATACAGCGATAGCAGAGAAATCTGTACCTCCCGTCTCTTGCCTCGTCCATACTGGGACGTTTGGTGCGTGTGTTACGCGTCGCGTCTTGCGAGATGAGTCTTGTGACTGGAATGGCATGTTTGGCTCGGTCAAACAAAGCAGAATCTCCTTTCACCGCCATGCTCATTTTAATCTCCCTTTTGTACATCGCTCAAGGCCCTCCAAGACTCTCTCGTGCCCTACTGATGGGCATGACTACACTAGGCGTGGAATACGGGCGAGGGCATCAATCA
This sequence comes from Armillaria cepistipes, assembly GCA_900157415.1. Lineage (NCBI taxonomy): Eukaryota > Fungi > Basidiomycota > Agaricomycetes > Agaricales > Physalacriaceae > Armillaria > Armillaria cepistipes. The sequence goes on from FTRY01000005.1 coordinate 3,287,080, forward strand.
CGGAGTTCATTCACGCAATGGATGATACATTTTAACCGATTTCGCTCGACGACTAGATTCTAAACCGAAGGCGACCAATCCAAGGACGTGATCATGGGCTGAAATGGCGTGTCGCCATCCGGCAAGTGTTACGTCCACGCCGCGGAGGGAAGGGTCTGTCTGTCGCACTCGCAATGATAATGGGAAGAGTGTGCGGGTTTGGGGAGGGGGCAGAGGGTCTGGGAGACGTTCCATCTTCTCCATGAAGACAGTGCACCGTCAGGAGATGCTGAATGGTAAGTCTCTCCGATTACTTGCATCTATTGGCACTCATGTCTCTGTAGCTCGACCATAACCGCACGATTCTTCAAGCTTCAAGCACCAAGTCTTGGCCGCCAATAGCATGTCGAGGGCAGAGCTACTGAAGGGAAGTTTTGAATCCTTATCGACGAGGAGGACTTGAACGTTGGCACATACAGCGCGTGGAGTGTGGACTAGGGCCGTTTTAATCTTCCACCCCTCTGGACGTCTTACTCGGACTCTCCCTTGACAACTGGATTCAGGATGACCAATGCCAGGGCCCGATTTTGGCTCAAACGATATGTCACCATCGGCAAGTGGCGTGTCCGCGTAGTGGAGGGAAGGACCTGTTTGTCGCCCTCAACAATGAGGGGAGTGCACGGGGAGGCGGCAGGAGGCGGCGGAGGGACCGAGAGATGTGCCATTATAACGACAGCGTCGTCGGATGAGGCGGGAGGTAGGATGTACTAGAGTTGGTAAGTCTCTCCGGTTACTTGCATACATTGACACTCACGTCTCTGTAGCTCAATTTTACGCACACAATTCTCTCCTTCGCGTGACGTACCGAGTCTTGGCCGCCAATGCTACGTCGATGGCAGAGCTACTGAAGTTGACAACCTATCATTACCCGGCGAGCATGCAACGGTACTGAGGTAGATGGAGTAAAGGGAATAGCTGCAGACACACACGTGAAGTTCAGAACATATCGAGCACACAAACACGGTGTTGTTTGGGACGTGTTTTGCGTGCGAGTCGTGGCATCAGGTGCTCGGGAGCGAGAATTAGGCACTATGCAGCGAAAGCAAACGAGGACTACAGATTCGTGTCTGGACAGAGGTGTAAGTTTCTCTCCCACAATTTTATCACATTGGCTAAATTGCATCATCAACCAGTACAACGTTCCTGCCAGTTACTGTCTTCAAAGTCCTGTTCGTGCTATCTGATGGCCAGCGGCAAACATACTCAGAACCATGGCTACATGGTCATGCCTGTCGTCGCCAACTCTCCCGGTGTCCAACATAAGACTCCCCCCCGCCTTTGTCGTAAGAACCGGAGGCGTCAACGGGGATGGGGACACTGGCATCCTTGCCTTTGCTCATCTGCGGCAGCATCCCTCCTTGTTCCGTCCTGTTTTCAACTGATAGGGTCTCCTTCGCTTCCTTTCAGGATCGCCCTTGAGCTTGAGTCCGCTTGCTCTGACCTGCCTTTCAGTGGGTAGCGACCGGGGCGCGATGGCCGGTAAAGAGCTGGGGATAATGAGCACTGGCACCAACCAATGGAAATTACGACGCACCTGGTTCCGAGTTGCTGTGAGCAAGAATGTGATCACTATCGTCGTGACATTCTTTCGTTTTGTTGGCCAGGCCAGACCCCGTTTTGTTGGATGTGCGTGCCCGGATGAGTTCGACATGCTCGAACTAAACAAACAAGTCCGGGCCTGACTTCCACAACGACAGTCAACCTCTCATCAAGGGTTACCGTCTGTCCACGACCGAGGAAGGGTAAGCTCGCTTCATTCATCTTTTGTTTCTGTGCTTATACATCCTCGTAGTGGTCGAACCTTAGACCAGGGAATATTATCAAGCGAACGACGAAAATAACCGTCGGCGTCGTGCCAAAGTGGACAATAAACATAAAACATGAACCTGTAAGTTGCATACACGCCTAGTTCATCTTGGTAGATTTCTCATGATTGCAGAGGCGACTTTGACCGCGGTTTCATGGAAACTTTACCGTCGTCTGAGGCTGCTTTTCAAGGTCCTTGGAAACGCTGACAAGACGCTTGAAGAACCAAACATCAACTCCTTCCTTTGGATTATCGCTGACGGGCCAGTATGAAGAGAAGCCTTGATGCTGTGACCTTTGAAGTAAGGTTACATCTCGTTCGTCCAATTTCGAGGCTCAGTGCTGTCACAGCGCTTCGTCCCTCGAATTTCGACCCTCTGATAACGTCGAGGTTGACCGTATGCAAAGGATTGGCTCTCTTCGACGACACAGGGAAAGAAACGTACTCTGAAATATCGATCAATCGATATTTAGGGCCTTCACCGCACATTAAGGATTCAAAACTGCCATCAAAGAACCGACGAAATCTCAAGGACGTCGCCAATAACAGCGATAGCTGTGGACTGCAAATATGAACGCGAAGTATCAGCTGGGGGAGCAGGCCAGGCTCATGCGTACAATTCCTTCTCGTCGACATTTCTGCCAGGCTCCCAAAGTTATCCCTCCTGATTCTCGAGTGAAGCATCGACGGCAACCGATGCTAGACTAATCGTAAGGGGCATTCGACCGAGGCAACCTTAGATTCAAGAAGAGGACGTGTGCTGCGAGCTTGAGGGTGTGTTAGAGACAAGGAGAAGTTGAATTATGACGAACTCGCCATATATAATACAGTGATCCTCGACGAGCACAGAGTCTTGGAATACTACTAATGATGCGTTACCCCGCGAAAACACAGTGGAAATAGGCGACGTACCTTGGGAAGAGATTTGGGGCCTTAATGGTAAGTCGTTCTGCCCAGCGAAGAATTTCCTATTCCCGTTTGATTACTCTCTCCAATAATCACCGTCCACACATAACGATTCCCTGACGCGTGTTGGCCCTTGCAGCACCGGACTCTCGTCAGTTTGAATAAGCGGCGTTGAAGGCCATTTTGTGGCGGGAAAGGTCACGAAGGTGTACCATATAGGCACGTAGACACGCTCTTGAATGGCTCTGCACTGCTGTGCTGAACAGAGTCGATGTTCAGGCGACGAAAATCCCTCCTAGCCAGGAGTCAAGGGAACTTTGATAAGAGAAGGGTGAGTTTCTGAGGTCCATTCGTTTTATTCTCGTACCTCCTGTCTCTTGCCTGATCCATACTGGGACATTTGGTGCGTGTGTGTTACGCGTCGCGTCTTGCGAGATGAGTGTTGTGACCGAAATGGCTTGTTTGGCTTGGTCAAACAAAGCAAAGTCTCCTCCGCCATGCTCATATTTTTTATCTTCCTTTTTCGTCCGGCAACATCAGTCAAGGCTCTCTCGTTCCCTGCTGACGAGCATGACTACACTAGGCGTGGAATATAAGCGAGGGCATCAATCACGGAGTTCATTCATGCAATAGGTGTTCCCTCAACGACTAGATTTTAAACCGAAGGCGACGAATCGAAGGACCTGACTATGGGCTAAAATGGTAGTCGCCATTCGGCAAGTGGCGCGTCCACACCGCGGAGGGAAGGCTTTGCTTGTCGCACTGGACAATGATGGGAAGAGCATAGTGTGGGCTAGAGGGTGCGGCAGAGGAACCGGGAGACGCGTCATCCTCTCCATGAAGACAGTGGATGTCGATGAGGCGGGAGGTAGAATATGTTGTGAATGGCAAGTCTCTCCGATTACTTGCATTTATTGGCACTCACGTCTCTGTAGCTCAATCTTACCCGCACGATTCTCTCCTTCGCATGAAGTACTAAGTCTTGGCCGCCAATGGCATGTCACGGAAGGGAGGTTTGCGCGCGTGGATGGTAGGTGTCTTCTGTTCGTCCACATAGTCCGATCTCACTCTTGATTGAAGCATACACTCAAAGACCATATCAAGCCCTTCTAAACACAAACATGGCGTCGTTTGGGACGCCTCGCGAGGACTACGGATTCGTGTCTGGATGGTAGTGTAGTCTGCAATATTCCGTCCACTATATTTGGCGAAAACGACAAACTCGCCCAGAGCCATAGCTACGCGAACATGGTGACGCGCTCTGCCGTTCACCTTCACCCTGTCCAAAACGAGGCTTTCCCCGTACAACCCCCTTATCCCTCTGACATCGTTTCCACCACTCTTTATGCCGCTGTCTGCTTTTCGAATTCCAACTCCAGATCTCCCCCGACGGACTCACCGCTCTCAAAATATCGTGCAGGTATTCGCTGTGGACAAAAATACGGGTAATTGAGTTACAGGTCTGTCCTCTTTGCCACAATCTCTCATGGTTCGAAGGCTTACTCGTTCTTACTAGCTCTGGCTACAAATATGCCTTTTGATAATGGAGCTTAATGCCATCGATACCATGCCGCAACGTAGTTTCCCGTGGAGAAATTGTTCCTTCGATAACACCTTGATCGCTAGCCAGATGATCGATGATCCTTGAAAAGAGACGACTCGGCTAATCGTCCTCGTCTCCACCACTGTGGGACAACTCCTCTCCGTTCCGTTCATCGATGAAGTCGACAGCATACATCGAACGCCGAGTCATTAGGATTTGACTGGACTACAAATACTCTGTCAAAATCGACGCCTTCGACGGTAAAGGTGCTCATACATCTCACCGGGACTTGCCCTTCCGTGTTTCGTTCTCATCCAAGACTACAGCCGCGAAGGTAGTCGAGAGTCTGGGCCTGCCTCGTGTAGACTACCTCAGCAGAACCAGAATTGATTTACGGGTCGCACCTCACAGGCCTCACGGTCGAGGTCACACTCCCGTTTCGACCAAAACGGCCCTTACGTCTTGGCCAATCTACATCACGGCAGGGTACTGCATGTCGATCTGAAGTTCGTCATATGCACGCGCATATCACCTCATGGGCTCCGGGGATCCGAGGATCCGAGGTGATTTATGCATACCGAGAAGGGTACACGCCGTTCGAGGATCAATGTACGCACACCATCCTTGTGCAGGGAATACTCTGTTGGCAGATATTAAGACGGGCATGAATGCAGCTAACCCCGCTTTCGACGGCTGCGCGTCGACGATATCGCCGCAGTCTGATAGTGATTTCGACGAGGATGATGGAGGATGGACATCTAAATGCACCAGCGCCGCCTATGGCAGGTAATTCCTCCTTCTACCTGGCGCATAATTATTGACTTAGAACCATCAGAACTTGGCCAGGTTATGAGTGTGAAAACCTTCAACCAGCATATGAGGAGCCGTATCCCGCCGGTCATACATTGCTCAAAACCCCTCGGTAGCGTCTTTTCCACCGGGATCATCGCCACAAACGGCATCAGCTGTCGACAACATCGACCCGTCAGTAGAAGAATCCACAGCGGAGCCTCTTGATGGACCATCATCGACAGTTTCATACGGAGAGCGAATCCAAGAAACGGAGGTCTAGAGGTGTATCTGAATCTTGGATGACACCGCGTATAAGACGTGCGTCGCTTTCATTGAACCCATGATCCACTCTGATTGTATGCTAGTTGGAAGTGTACTCATACTCTCGCGAATTCCCTTTTGCGTCTCTCAAATCCTGTGGATGTGTATTGCCCAAGCCGATGTATCACTTCGCTGCGAAGGTGAGCGATTACAGGTACAAGCTTATTTTATTCCTTCTGATTTTCCTACCAGGTTAGGCATTCGTACGCAGTTGGCGTCAAGTAACACTATCGGCGAAGCTTCAGCGGCTGGTACGTTCTCGTTAGCTTTATGACCTGACTCTGATATTGATCCTCCTTAGGTACCCCGAAATACTTGATATCGAGGTCAAGTGCTTGGTCGACAACCTCTCTGACCGTCTTGTATGCTCCCAATGGCAAAGGTCGGGCGTTCCGAGTATCCTCGTAGAACAAAGGTCATAAACTGGGTCATGTTTTTGACTTTTTCGGGATCCTGCGACGCTTTCATGTGTGGTGGACCAGTGTTGGTATTCATTCGTTACACATATTAGGTAATGAATGTCTTGTACAATCCCTTCAGTAGGCGATGTAAATTCAAGGTTACAATCGCTTTTTACCGATGCCCAACCCGTTTTGAGTCTGCTATCTTATGACGTCGAATGAGGCTTTTTTGACGACCATTATTTGGCAAAAGTAGGTTGCTGAGGTGAGTGTATCACACTGGTAGTACGCGTGAATCCGACAAGGAATGATGGGTCAAAGGGTAGTGTTAGCGGCAGTTATGTGAAAGGCGTTTGTGCTCGGCCTTTCCTCGTCTTCGGCAGCAGTGATGATCCTCCTTGTTGGTCCGCCCCCTCCTTCGCTTCCTTTCAGTGTCGTTCTCGCGTGCACAGCCTATCCTATTGCCGTCGCATGGGAAAGGGCTCTAACGGGACTTCCAGCTCCTCGATATATGGAGTGAGCCCAGCAGAGACCTGGACAGTGATGAATGAGCGCGGGCACAGACAAATGAACATTACACGTACCTGTTTCGTCTTCCCTCCTGCATAAGCGAACACTGGCTAATGACCTTCGTAGCAAACGCAGAACGAGGAAAGTTGGGTTGATCAGGCTCGGAGTCGCGATGTGAGGTGATACTCGAATAAAGCTGGCGAGCAAGAATCAGACCACTACTGTGACGTCGTCTTGTTGGACATCAACATGTCAAACTCCCCTGCTCGAAGTGGTTCAAGGGCAATCGACATTCCAGGACTCTGCGGTTTCAAATTTTGGGCCGAGCTGACCTCTCCTTGATTCCACATCTCCCAAGGATCTCGCTCACCAACCATCACCTCAGAAACTGCTCGACGAGGGCGTTCAATGGGAAAATAACGGGATTCGATTGCCCGCCGGGGGGTTCGCTTCCTAGATACTCGCCCTCGCCATTGAAGCCGTCACTTGTATCCTTTCCTGGAGACCCGGGGGAGCCGCACCGGTCATCGTCGACGACAACCAGGAATCTAGTAACCACTTGTCTCTCCAAGCTCCAACATCCGGCGTCGAACACCATTCCCTGGTACAGTCACAGAACATCTCCCTCCGCAATGACGTTTTCGTCCTTTCGCTTTCCTGGAGCGACGTCTTCTTCTCTTTCTGCACAGCTCGAGCATGTTCTCTCCGCATGTCGGCACACGGCTCTCCACCTCTCGTCGGCATACGGGCTCCCCGCACACCCCTCGCATCCATCCCGACTGCGCACCCGCGTAAACTAGAACCGCGAGCGTTATTGTTAAGACCCTTGCCATGGAAGGCGATTACATACCGGCCTCTTGCGGGATTTGCTACGTTTGCGTATGTGGGGGAGGAGATGCATCATCGGCACAGCAGAGAGTGGCTGAAATTTTTGAGATAATAATTAGAAAATTAAATCAAAGAACGCACCTTAGTTACAACTGTCCCTTCCAAACGCTGCAGAATGCAACCAGCAGGTAGCCGGCTATTAACACCTACGCAGCAATCCGTTAGCTCGCGTTTCAGAAAATATTTATCAAAAGTTTTACCTCAAGTAAATGGTAAGCCATGTCCCTGCCGTCGCATCCGCAGTTCACCTAGAAACTCGGAAAGTAAGGAAATGAATCACAAAATAAACTGGAGCAACCTACCAGAGAGACGAATGGTATAGTAGTCATCAACAAGTAAATCCCGGGAAAGAGGGTCAAGTCAAAAAAGGGCGAGGACTGGCCATCGCCGACTACAGTGACGAGAAGAAGATGGCGAGAACCAGACGCTCTCGCCAATATCGAGCACAGCGTGAATACATCGAGCCGGACAAAACCCAACTTCGATAATGATCTCGATGAGGAGCACATGCTCGATATCCATCAGCCCGAGTGCTGAGTGTCGAGTTCCGTAGATCTCAATGAGACGACCTATATTTGTGTTTCTAGATCAATCATATCTGGAGAGATCAAAAGACTCACCTCGACAGCGGTATTTACTAGCGCATGCACCACATTCATCCCGTGCGTGCGCGGCAACCTGAACCCAGTCTTGATCCAATTCGACATCTGCCCAGTCTCTAAAATCTATCCCTTCCACTCGTCGAGGAAAGTATCTGCGCCTATTGTCGCGCAAGTTCCATCCTGGACGCCGGATTCCCGACCTTGATCGCAAGGAGGATAGATAAGAAGGGAGGCTAGAGGTGTCGCCGGAATGCTATTGAGGCGGTCTTGAAGGCGTAGAAGTGGTCGCGTGGGGTTTTGGTAGCGAGCTTAAGGGTGTGAGGCATTAGATACAAAGAGAAGAGAAACAGCAACGGACCAACTCACCGTGTTCGGCCGTTTATCAACATTTACTGCATATTAGCGACCTTCGACCAGTCCTGTAACACCGAAAGATGTATTAATCCGAGAAAACAAAATAAACATAGGCGACGTACCTTGGCAAAAGAGAATCGGACTGCACAAAAGAAGGCTGTAACGGTGAATCGTTTGGTGCATCCTGCCATTCCTTGGCTATCCCTGTTTGATTACTCCCTCGATAATCACCTCCGACACACGACGAGTTGCATCCCGTCTCAGTCCAATTCGACATTCCCCGACGCGTGTTGGGTCCGCCCTTTGCGGTGGCGGACTCTCGCCAGTTTGAGCAAGTGGCGTTAAAAACGATTCTCGTAGCGGCAAAGGCGTTGCAAGGCTCGCCGTCGCTGCGAGTAAGAATGAAACTGGTAACATCGTGATAGATGAGGTCGGACGGAAACATGTGACATCGACGCGTCGAAGTGACCAAGCAAACAACCTGACGTCAATCCACGGCCATCATTCTCGACGACGACGATACCTTTGCGTCGGCATCTTGCCAAAATGGATCATGAACATGAACCTGTAAGTCGCATACACCCCCAGTTCAATTTGGCAGATTTCTCATGATTGCAGGTCTAGGGTGACCTCAACTCGCAAACTGTGGTTTCATGGAATCTTTAACGTCATCGGAAGCTGCTTTTCGAGGTCCATCTCAGTGTCGAGACGACACTTGGAGCATTGAATATCAACTCCTTCCTTTGGATTACCGCTGACGGCCAGTATGAAGACAAGGATGCTGTGCTGGAGAGGAAGTAAGCCAACCTGCAACCTCACATCTCGTTCTTCCTACTTTGAAGCTGATCTCAGTTCCGTCATAGCGTTTCGCCTCTTAAATTCCAAACCTCTGACAGCGTCGAGGTTGACAGTGTCCAAAAGACCGGCTTTTCATCATCGAGACAGACGTGATTACAGGGAAAGAAAGGTGCGTTTTCTACTCTGAAATGTCGACCATTGGTATTCAGTGCTGCCACTGTACATTAGGGATTCAAAATTGCTATCCAAGAACTGATAAGACCCGAAGCCTATCGTCAATAAACAGACAGGCTGCGCACGGCCGCGAAGGGCACGCTGGAGGAACAGGTGGAGCTCATGCGTAGAAGGCCGGTTGGGGTATATGGACAAAGAGGAGAACTCTAGGGGGCGACACCATACTCAGTCATTGCGTTGAATGCCGAACGAGAAACTGTGCTCCGGGCGCGCTAGGTGTGCATGTGAGTATCAGTATGTCCGGCTTCCAGCCGGCCTTCCTCAGCGTGCGCTTGTCCCGGTCTCCCTCTTTACTAATGCCGGTATTCAAGACCACAGGACATCTATGGGAGAGGAGCGCTCTGTCTGCCTCCTTTCACGGTCGAGGTCTCCTCATAATTGAACATCTCTCTCCTCGGTCCTTGAGAAATTTACGGTGTGGCTGGATCGGTCATCTGTTATCTTCGCTCTTTGCTTCAATCAACGCTTTACCGATGTTCTGGTCTTGACCGCATATAACGGTGGTTCTCGGGAGATTTCATGGTTATAACACCTCGTACCCTTGCACTTTTTCTGCTGTTATTGCATTGATCAATGCGCATGGTTTTTTTATGAAGTCTGCGTCTGTTTGTTTTTAACTTGAGTTGTCCGGATTGGCAGAAAGAAAGAGGCTGGTACTACTAGAAAGCTTCCGCTACCGGTGTCGCTGCGGTAGCGCGCTGCTCCCTAATCTCGTTGCTGGCATTTCTTCAAGATTTCACAGCAGCGCAAATGTTCCTGACGCCAACGAGCTAGGACCCTGACTGCTTCCAACTCTGTATTGGAAGGCCGCTAGCCGTCCCCGTTTAATGTACGACTTGAACGTTCGGGTATGTAGCTTTGTGAGCAGGGCCGCTCGTTCGCTTGTATTCCAATGCTAACACTTTGTCTTATTAGGCCTCGCCAGATCATTGTCTATTTCACCATTTGGTCCTTGGTCTCACGGTACGTTCTTCCTCGTCCTCTGAAGTATGTCAAGCTAAAGCATTCCCACAGATGCAAAATGGTGACGAAGGCGGGAAACGTACCGGGGTGCCCCATTTCGTGAAGAATATGACTTGAAGGGGCAGAAACACAAGTATCATGGTAGCGGCGTTATAGCTACCACCTATACTGGTCCAAAGCCAGCGATCTCAATCTCGGGGGTTAACAAGATGAATACGGTAGGGGTTTTCCCTGAACCCAGCAGGACTCCGACCTGCCACGCCTGCGATGATCCATCGCTTCATCGTTTTCTCACCAAGGGCTTACGGCACTTGTGTAACCGATCTAAGTATAGGAAACTGTGGCATGGGGCGCTTGCGGATTGAATGAGCATTCAGACTCAGACTGATACTACACGACTTCCATATACGTGCTAGCCTCAAACCACCATGTCTGCGGTAGTTAGCACCAAGAAAACCACGGTCAATGAAGCAAGGTCAGCCTCGCTTTCATTGTTTCTTCCTTCATTCCTGTGCTCATATGTCCTCGCCGTAGTCGGATCCTTTTCATTCGTGGTTCGTGCCATCGGCATTTGAATATTTGGCTCAGCTTTAAAGTGCTGTATCATAGAGGCTGAAATCGTTAAGATTGCCCCAACAAACGAGTCGAGGTTTCACTTGATAATTATTGCTGGCAACAAGAAGGAAAAAACAAAAGTAGTCAAGATCGATAAAGTCGGTAACCTGCCGAAGTGGTCCGTAAAAATCAGCCTGTGAGTAGCATATGCGCCCATTTCATCTTGGTGGCTGTCTCATAATTATACAAGGGACGTCAACCCGCAAACCATGATTTTATGGGAGCTTCACGGTCGTCGGAGACTGCTTCAGCATTTCAAGGTCCTTGGCAGCGTCGAGAAGACACTTGGAGAATTCTTTGAAGAGGATAGTGCGAGTGCGTGCTGTATTTCTTTCTTTGCTCTAAGGTATGCTTATTTTTTCTGTAGGCGCCGAGATACATCTATCCAACGGATCTTCCGAGGTCGCAGTCCTCAAAATATCCGGCCAGTTGGATACCCCCAAGAATGTCATGACCCATCTCGTCTCGAGCGTCAAGAAACCCTCGGAGAGCTCCGAGTTGCTAGATAGTGAAACTCTGCAGAATGTGTTAGAGGTTGTAAAGCAGATGATCGATACTCTTGCGGAGGTAGGTGATATTCACACGTTGACTTATATTTCTTGACGGGGTTTTCCCTAAGGTGCATCCCGCGGCTACCATTGCTTGGGGATTTCTGTCTATCGGATTTGAGGTGGGTGTCAACAATTTTCCCGCTGTATGAATATCTTCACATCATAGATGCAGGTCCTAAAGAATCACCGCGAGACAAAGCGAGCTGTACTTGATCTTTATGCACACATGATATCAGTGTATGAGGCCTACAGCGAGGATGATATCTTAGAACAGCGTGTTCGGTTACAGGGAAACTATAGTTCCTTGTTCAAGCAGACCATCGAGTGCGCTCTTTTCATTGAAGGCTACATGAAGAAGAGCAAGACAGGTATGCTTTTGAGTCACAGCCATCTCATAATATCTGACGGCACTTTCAGAGTGTTTCTTTGAGATGGATGTATCGGGCCAAGCCGAAAAATTTCATCAGGCCTTCGCCGATCTGAAGGGCCAGCTGAGCATGAAACTTGCAAAGGAAGCAGTTGTTGTCACTCTCGGTGTCCAGAAAAGCGTGGATGATCTGAGTGCGCCTTTTTCAGCTGCAGTCCGTTGTAAACACTGACCGTTGAGGCCACTAGTCATGAAAAATCTACTACGAAAGCTTGAACCGCCTAAAGAGTTGGGCCCAAAGTCGAGGTGTATGCAACGAACGCGCGTTGAGACAATCAAGGAGATGGTGTCATGGATTGCCCAATGCAACGGGGAGACGATGTGGTGCAGGGGATTGGCAGGGACAGGGAAGAGTTCCCTGATGGGAACTCTCCATGACTTACTCACAACGGATATCGGGGGACGCAGTCGGCTTGCAGCTTTCATTCGCTATGACCGTATTGAGTATTCGAACGCTAGCAAGTTGATCGCCAGTATCGCATATGCCTTGGGAATGTTCGATGACCGCATCGGCAGGGCTGTCTCCCTAGTTGTCCGGACATTGCCATCGGTCGTGACTTTGTCTCCGTCTCTTCAGTTTCAGCATCTACTCCGTAATCCACTTGAATCACTTCCTGATCTTGATAATGGAGGTCCGCTGGTTGTCATCATTGATGGGTTGGATGAGTGTGACGCATCTGATGATATTCTGGCCATCCTCGCCGAGGGATTCGGTCCGAAACTTTCCTTTATGCGCCTCATTCTTTCCAGTCGACCAGTCCATCACATAGCTGTGAGGTTTGAGGGACAAGACCACATATATCCACTCCATTTGGATACCTCCTCGGAGAGTGTAAACCGTGATATTCAATTCTATTTGGAGCAGAAGTTTGCAACCATATGTAATGATGATCATGCCTTCCAGGAGAAGTGTAGAGAGTGGGATGCTATCAACCAACTAGCAGCACGGGCGAGTGGTTTATTCATTTGGGCAGCGACTGTTGTGAAGTTTGTCCATGCATTTCCGGGAATATTGAGGCTGCAGGCTCTCTTACACACAAAAATCCCTCGTGATGCCACCGAGGCTCTAACAACCTTATACCGCACTGCTCTGGACACTCTGGTGTCTGAAACCCCAGGTGCCAATGCAGATATTAAAAAGTATGTGCAAAGTGTTCTAGGTGCTGTGTTGGTGACCCAGACACCTCCGGGGATGACAGAGGATGTCCTTGATAATGTTGTCCTACTAGGGGAAGGCAGCCCCCCTTCACGTCACATCATCTCTATGCTAGGAAGTGTACTTAGCCCTGAAACTGAAGACTCTCCCATCCAACTCATACACAAATCCTTTGATGATTTCTTGCAGGACCAGAGTCAATGTGGGGATGAATGGTTCATTGATGTCACCGTGCACTGCAAGGCAATAGCAGAACAGTGTCAGCTTGCATCAAAATCATTTTTGAAGACATGGTCTCCCAAAAGTGATATGGACATTGAAGCTGTACCAGTGTATATATCCAAATATGCATTGTTTGGGGTCTTCTGGTATTCCACCTTTGACAAGAGTGACTTGGAACAATTCACTTCTTTCTTCTGTGGCTACTTTCTTCCATGGTTGGACATTGTAGTCATGCATGACAATGTCCTCTGTTTTAAAATCATGGACACATTTTGTCAGCATTTTGAAATCATGAACACATTCTGTAAGCTACATTTGCAAATCAAAATCAATATCTGTGATTCAGTCAAGTTCCATACTGTTCTTAAACAATATGCTCATTTTTACCATCACCTACACCAGTCTGGCCAAGAGAGTTCCCTTGCCAGACAGGTCACACTTGAGTGTATGGAACTCAGACTTGCTAAGAACAATTGGGAGCTTACTGGCAGTAACCTGAACATGGAAGGCATGATTTTTGTTTATGAGGGGACCCAATATGCATTCAAAATTTCCAATACTGCATTAGTGCCTCTTTATATCTCAATGTTCTTTTTTAATGTCAGTACTTTAAACATTGGTATGCAGTCCTGTTGATCCTCACTTGCTGCTCTACTGACTTGATCCTATCTGTTTCAGTGTCATACTATGAACCAGAAAAAGCTGTTGATGCCCCCCTCCCCCCTGGAGAATCATTTGCCACTTGGCAAGATGGCTATCATGTACTAGATGGACAAGAAGTTGATGACAATATTGGCTTTGTGAAGCTTTTTTGCTCAACAGAGTACCTAGACCTGTCAGTCATCTCTAGAATAGGTTTTCAAAGTGTTCCACCTCCAGTGCAGAAGATGCCTTTCCTATGCCATACAATGTGTGTTCCAATTGTCCAGAAAAGGAGAAGGATGCTGTAGTTAATGTAGATGATTGTGAGCCAGTGATGGGGAGAGCATATGACAATGATACAGATAGCAATTTTGACAAGGACAACAGCAATTCAGATATGATAGACATTGATGCTACACCAGCCCTATGTGATGGTCTGGGATTGGAGCAGCTAATTAAATACATGACAATTTCACTATGTGACAGTTCAAAAGATCTCCAGAGAGAGTCATTAAATGCATGTTACTTTCTTCAAGATGTCAGCACTATGTGAAAGCCAACCACTACACCATGGCTATCATCCATTCTCACTTGTTTTGTATGGCAGCATTAGTAAAGTGGTCCAGCAAGACTTTCAGTTCCATATCAAAAATCTCAGGATAAATATTTCAAAGTATCTTCATGAGTTTGCTAAACAATGCACTCAACAATGTATAATTGTCAAGCTGATCTCAAATTCTCTATCTCCTTGAAGCTTTTATAAGAGAGCATGGTGAATCATGCAACCCTCAAGGCAAATGATATTTCAATAGAATATACACACAGACATGCAGATCCACAAAATGACCAAGTCTGGTCAGTGGGCTTGCTAAGTATGAATCATTGTTAGATCCAACTGCGTATGACTTTGTCTTTTTCTCAATTTGTTAAACCTGAGTCTTAAACTCATCACAGTAGAGACCTTTGGCACTCTCAAACAAAACACACAATATACTCTTCACAGACATCCCCACAAGTCCTCACACATAGTGCTCTCACTCTAACAATGGTGATGAACCTCCACTTCTGTAGCAATGGCAAACACAAAACTTGATTGAGTATGAGTAGTGTGAGATGGTAGGAAAGATAACAGTATGTGTGAGTAGTTCTGTGTACCTCTGCACAGTAGACTTTCTCAATAAAACAAGTACATACTGCAACAATTAAGTCTGTGAGATAGCACTTGAATTCATAGAGTACTGGGAAATATAGTTAAATATGCTAGAGAGATCTCTAGCAGGGAACTGGGAAGAATATCAAGATAACCACATTAGATTATTGAATTTACTTGTGGCTGTGCTGATTCAAATTAAAGGTGATCCTGAATTTAAAAGAGATCTAAGTGGGTAGTAGACTGGACTGTGATTTGATACTGGAAGGTACTGGTGCTGATTTTGAAGGGTGACAAATTTACTGGTGAGTGGTACTGTAAGTACTGAGCTTGTTAAGACTGAATGACAACTGAGACTAGTGGTTGAGTGGACTAAGATGCTAGGTGTATATCTGGGTGGTGGATTTTATGTCCTACTCTATCAATAATACAAATCTTTTATACTACTGTGTCCAATTAGCAACTTGGCCATTCCAACTTTCTGTTAAAATAGTTGATTTACATAACACTTTACCTTATATAAATTATACAGTAAAGTGTGCATACTTTGTAAAAATTGGCATGTATAGTTTAAAAGTGACAAGAGTGAGTCTGGGACTGAGTACAAATTTATTTCTCCAGGCATGCTGAAATCCACCACTTATGGTGTATTTGGCCATGTATGGGAAAGTCTTTGATCTAAATCATCTTATTGTTGTCACCATTTTGTCCTTGCTGCACAAGCACATTCTGCCCTTTTAGATGATTCTTCAGCCAGTATAGTTGGTTTAAGACCCCATCAAAGTATGACAGTACACTAATGACCTCTATTTAGTCTTTTACTACACTTTATTTCTCTGATTTGAGCTGTTGCCTTTGTGTGACTTGCTTTCAGTGTTCTGGAAGTACTGTTTGCTGAAAATACATCAGAAACTGCCTGTTGTGTCTCAAGTATGGAACCAAGACTGGAAATATTCTTTACTGATTTCCTCCACCCAGCCAGGTCCAGCTGTTTGATTGCAGCATTATCTTGGGCACCAGAACACATGGTATCATTGGCAACAATTCCTCCTGCTTTCCATCTGGCATATCTGGAGAGTGGAGACTGCAAGATAATTGGGAAGGGTGATGGAGGAATAAGCAATGGATGAAGCGGTGTCTGAGGTAGAGAAGGTGCAAGTGCAACATCAACTGTAGAAAGGTGGCTAGAAACTAAAGGTACATGCTCTGGTATCTTGATTTGGTCTTCCTGACATGTTTTGGCAGATGCTGGAGTCCTTTGTTTGTGTATCATTTTTGGTTTTAGTTTGGGTTCCAGCTTTGATTGGGCAATAGCGTGATCTTCAGGATGCAGTGAGAATGGAGAACAGTCTTGAATGTGATTCCTGGTGCACATGCATGTTGGCACCATCTCATCATCTCATACAGGAGAGGAGTCATTGCTGTTACTGATAAGACTTTTGTGGTTGACCATGGCTTTGTTTTTGTTAGACCCAACCTCCAATCAAGAGTAAACAATGGCTGTCTTGTGTTCGGGCAGTCACCATTGAGTCTCACAATGAATGGAGAAAATGACTAATATCTTAGTCTAGGTGAGGAT
Source organism: Armillaria cepistipes (assembly GCA_900157415.1). Classification (NCBI taxonomy): domain Eukaryota; kingdom Fungi; phylum Basidiomycota; class Agaricomycetes; order Agaricales; family Physalacriaceae; genus Armillaria; species Armillaria cepistipes. Next base: position 3,303,580 of record FTRY01000005.1, read on the forward strand.
TAAGTGATAGAAGATTGGTATGAATAAACATCAGCTTGAAGCTGGAGACTATACAGCAAGAGCTACACTACTTATATACTAAAAGTGAGGGTCTAATAATAAGTCGATGGTGCGAGAAAGAAGCAGTGACATGCATAAGGTGAATGATAGGTGCAAACTGTTGCTGAAGTCATTCAGTACCCTTGTGGAGACCAGTCTGGGTGCTTCATAGATAAGATGAGATAAGGAAAGCACCAAAGATATGATAGGTGCTGAGGTGCTTAGCTAAGAAAAAGGAAAGAAAAAAGGAATAAATTGTAACATTATCCCCTTGTTAAGGCAGGCGTCCCAACTGCTTGTTATAGTCCACTCCAGTCATTTGAGAAGTCGGCTTGATAACCATTTGTTTCTCCCCTATTTGGTTCAACATTCTCATCGTAACAGTTTTTCTTCCAATATTTGTTGATGAGGTGGATGTAAGATGGCACTTCATGTTCAAAGTACCAGAGCTCAGCGGTGGGTCTATATTGCAGGTCATCTGCTGGTCTTATAAGATATTGCCATTCATTTTGAGGACCAAAGGAGTGTCCATCTTTGTGTCTGGCATGATGATGATGGTGGATTGGGGATAATTGGTGGTGACGAGATCGACACATTCAGCAAGGAATTCTTTGATGAGTTCATTGGCATCCATATTGTCTTCTCATACCCAACTGTTTGATTCTGGTCTGTAGCCTTTCCATTTGACAAAGTAGTCGGTGACTGTTCTGAATGGTTCTCCTCACCTTCCCCTGACTTTGTGAAGTCTACTGTCGAGAACTTTTTCGACTTCATAATGTTCAGCGCCATCAATAAGATCTGGTGGTGGCAGTAGGGGTTGTTCTTGGTTAGGGAAGGCAGATGGTGTATATGGAGTAAGAAGGGTCTCGTTAAATGTGGGATGGATGTGCCAGTTGGTTGGGAGTTTGAGGGTATATGCCAGTGCTCTTTTCTTGCCAGTGATCTCGAAGGGACCCATTCACTTGTCTGCAAGTTTCTTTTTTGGGCAAGGAAGGTGAAGATTGGTTGTGTTAAGCCAGACTTTGTCTCCTGTCTTGTATTCAATAGCGGGGTGTTTTTTCTTGTCATACTGGGCTTTCATATGATTGGTGGCCTTTTTGAGAGACTGCTTGGCTGCAGTGTGTATTTCCTGCATCTTGGAGACGAATGTGTGAGAGATGGGGGTTCAGAATGGGGCTTGTGTTTTCATGCCTGGGAGAATATGGGGATTAAAGCCATGGTTGACTTCAAATGAGCTTTTGCCAATGGAGGAGTGGGTTCGGTTATTATGTGCAAAGGCAGCAAGCAAGAGCCACTCTACCCAGTCATTCTGGAGATGGTTAACAAAGATGCGAAGGTATTTTTCAACCTCCTGGTTGACTCGTTCAGTCTGTCCATCTATCTGTGGGTGGAAGGCAGTAGAGGCATTGCCTTTGATTTGTAGTAGGTTGTAAAGGTCCTTCATGAATTTGGAGATGAACACAGTTCCTCTGTTGGAAATCATGACTTGTGGCATTCCATGTTTAGCATATACTTTGTCATGCAGGATTTTCACCCATCCTTCTGACGAGAGTTCGGTGGAGCATGCAATGGGAATGATTTCTTTGGAGAAGCAGTCAACAATCATGATGATCACATCATAGCCTTGACAGAGTGGCAGACCAGTAATCATGTCCATGGAGATATGAGTCCATGGTCGCGATGGAATAGTGTTTGGGTGTAAAGGTGCTGCCTTAGCTTGTGTACTTGATTTGGTTTGTTGACAAGTTTTGCAGGTGTGGATGTAGGCCTCTATATCCTTCTTCATCTTAGGCCACCAATATTCTCATAATATAAGCTCCTTGGTTTTTTGATGCTCGGGTGTCCTGCCATGATATGATCATGAGACTGAGCAATGATCTCTCCTCATAGTGCATGGTCTTGAGGGATATAGATTCTTTTGTTGTAATAAAGTAGTCCCTCCCTCATTTCCATTCCTCGATTGTGGTTGAGGGAGCCAAGAATGTTCTTGTCCCATGAGTGGTGATTGCACGTGGCATGTTTGACTTTTGTCTGCATTTCTTCTATCATGAGCATGATCATGATATGGAAGTGCTCGAGCTTGAGGACCACAATCTCGTCATTGTCATCTTTGTCTTGTTTGTGATCTGCCCTTTGAATAAGCAAGTCAGCCTTTTTGTTTGCCATGCCTACTTTGTGGTGGAGGGTGAAATGATATTCAGCTAACTCAGTAACCCATTGTGCTTGTCGGCAGTTTAGCTTCTGGGGTTTTTGGAAGTATCGGAGGTTTTGATGGTCCATCCAGATTTTGAAATCTTGAGCGGCTCCCATCAAATAGTGTCTCCACTCATTGAGAGCAAGCATGATGGCAAGTAACTCTTTGTTGTAGATTTTGTAGTTTTGTTCTATGATCATAAGGGCTTTGGATAGAAATGTGACTGGATGCCACTTTCCTTCTTGTTCTTGAGACAAGACAGCATCTATTGCCCCCTCACTAGGGTCTGCTTCCACACAGAACTTCCCCCCCTCCATTGGTATTGCTAATACGATGTCCTCTGCCAACTGTTTCTTCAGTTGGTCAAAGGCATCCTGTTGCACAGTCACCCATAGCTGCCAATATTTGCCTCTCATCCTGGACCTAGCCACAAAAACCTAATGCATCCTCAGTGGAGCTAGCCAGCAGCTGGCTAGCTTCACATTTACACAAGTAGCCTATATTCCGAATCCAGTTTTCTTTGTCATCAGCTTGGGGCACTGCCACAGGAAAAATGGCCAGCTTAATGCCATGCTAGGCATTGAGCTCAATTTCATGCCCTCCCATTCATTGCTGGGATGGGCAAAAATATGCTTGACCTAAAAATATATTTTAGAACATACTCCTGACACGACCCCGACAATAAGCATGAGCAAAACATTGGATTTGTCTGCACGAGCTTGGATTACCTTTTTTTTTTTTTTTCAGAATGCAATGAAAAAAAAAAATTGCACCCAAAAGTATTCAAACCTTAGGGTACTCAAATAATATACAGGAGCTAACCACTAGACCACAATGCCCTTAAAGATACAGGAATTATATTCTTTTTGTACATTTACTACAGCTATTTCTGAAATAAAAAAAAATACATACTGCTGCTGTGAGCAGCATGAGGGTAGCCAGCGCCGGCGGGTATGGGGGGTGTGCAAATTGAGGGGGTAGGCACCCTGTAGGTCCAAACAGATGGTTGGTGGGTTGTTGTCGCTGCTAGGATGTTGGTGGCATGGGGGTAATGGGCGGGGAGGCATCGGTGCCATTTTTAGGGTGATGGAGACATCTGGAAGGGAAACAGACCACACCAGTGGATTCCCCGATGTTGAAAATGGGGGTGGTGAGGTCGTTGTTATGGTAGATGAGCCGTGCAAGAGGATATCTGGGAGCGAGGCTGGGGATGAGGATGGGGCACTGACACACAATGACAGGGGCATTGAGGGGCCTCGCACACATCGGAGTTGTGTTTCCACACCCAAGAAATGGGGGATACACAAATATTTGGTGGTTGGGGGGGCTGTGGGGCATGCGGGAGCCCGATGTTAGATTTCAGTGGGGTGGGCAGTGGTGGGGGGCAGGAATCATGTGTGGATGGTTATGGGCACAATTGTTGTGCCCTTGCATCCTCCTTCAATGCCCAAAAGGGCTAAGTCATCGGCATCGGCATCCTGATCACCATCCTGCCCTCCTCCTTGACATCTCTCGCCCTCCAGTGTGCTTCCTTCCATAGTAGCCCTCCCTCACATATTCCCAGGGTGCTGCAACAGAGCACAACTGCCCCCACCCCTGTCATCATCTTCGTCGTCAGGGCCAGTTCCACTGTTGTTGCCCTCCCGCATCAAGATGGCCGCCGATATCAAATCCCCAGACATACTACACACTCGTGGTGGTCATTGATGGGCATAGCACATGGAACAGCCCCATTCAAGGGCTTACAAGGGTCATGGGGGTAGGATATGCACAATCTGGGGCTCTTGGGGCCACCGGATGTGCTAAAAAGACCTAAAAGAATATTAAAGTAAAGAAAATAAATGAAACGTACCATTTTGGCCAGGAAAAAGCACTACTTATGTGCTAAGTGAGCTTCAAGGGGAGGGGAGGTGGTGGTCAAAGGGAGAAAAAGAAGTTGCACAGCCACTTGATCACTGTGCAGACTTTCGGTCTGGGCTGATCGAGTGAACAGAATGCACCCTTGGAATGCATCCTCTGCTCAAATGACCCACCCCGAGGCCTTGGAAATGGACAGGATATAATGTTTCAACTATTTATGATATATGTATGTAGTTTTTAAGACTTTAAATGTTCATAATTTGTTGATATCAGCTATTTAATCATCAAAACATTAAATTTTGTACATTTTGAAGAGTATTTCAGTTCTGTGGTCCTATACAATTTATCAATGGATGTAATTCTTGCTGCTAATAGTACTATTTACACCGTATTACTGGCTCCAGGTGTCTGATCCACCCCGATCTACACAGGTGTGCCTCTTTACCAAGTTGAAGCTTTAAGTGAAACTTGATTCTACATGAAAGTTGTGAACATCTCTAAGCTTGTTTGCTTTATTGGATACGGTTGCAGCATATGCTACTCAGGGCAACATAAAATATGAGCTTATAGTGTACTATATAAATGCTACATACCCTTTATTTGACAATATACTGTGTTTTGGCTGTGTAGAGGCATATCTACCTCCAAAAACTCAGTTTTCAGAGCTTCTTCTGCCATATTTTCTCTGTATATTTTCATTGGATGTATGTACAGCTTTAAATTTGACTTAAATAATACAAGGCCTTATAAAATCAATGTTGGATTAATTTTTGATGCACAGAAGGGCATAAAGAATGTGAAATTGCAGAATTATTGCAAGGAACAGTGTAATTTGATCCATCCAGCAAATTCCAAAAATTATTGCAATGATATTTTGAGTACTTTCCAGCATGCAAATTGAATGGTGAATAGTATTGAACAATGAATAAGTAATATATATATGTCTCTACAATTGAAGTAGGCTATTGTGGGCAATATGCCAAATTTTGATCTACTTTCAAAAAATGCAAAGATACCACATTTGGAACGATATTTTCTCATGGTTTGCTGCAATCAAGTGAGTATGGTCGCATCCAGCAAAAATGGGCAGCATGTGGGTCAGGAGGCAGCACCATAATATGCAATATTATTTTTTAGATCTGTACAATTTTTTCAGGCCCAAACAATGGGCAGGAGGGCAGGATATTAGGTGCCCGATCCCCAACACCCAGGAGGTGAGTAGACCCTAGCCGGCAATCCAGCTATGTGGAAAATGGTCCAGCTATATGGAAAATGGCCTGGTTATTCTGGCTAATAGCCTAGCAGCCATATGGCACCAGTTTCTAGAGCTAGCCAGGCCTGTGGCTAGCTCCACAGCTTAAAGGCTAATATTGAGGGCTATGGCTCATGCAGTCTCCTGTCTCTATGCTTTGTTTTCTGTTAGCTGAGTCATTGGTTTGATGATTTTGCTGTACCCTTTGATAAATCGTCAGTAGAAGTTAGTGAAACCAAGGAATGATTGGAGCTGTTGTTTCTTTGTTGGTATTGGCCATTCTGCTATCTCCTTGATCTTCAATGGGTCCATATGAATGCTACCCTCACTGATGATGACTCCCAAGTATTCTGTTTCCAGTACTTTGAACTTGCATTTTTCTGCTTTGAGAAATAGCTTGTTTCTTTTGCAAGACCCTTAGAACTTTGCGGGTGATGCAGCGATGCTCTTTCTTGGTTTTGGACATGATGAGAATGTCATCGAGGTAGATAGTGACTGCTCCTGATGCAATGAGGTCTTTGAAGATGTCATTCATCATCCATTGGAAGGTGGCAGGTGAATTGGTGAGTCCAAAGAACATAACGGTTGGTTCGAATAGCCCTTGGTTGGTTCAGAATGCTGCCTTCCATTCATCTCTGTCCTTGATTCATACATTGTTGTACCCCCATTGAACATTGAGTTTAGAAAAGTATTTGGCACCCTGCAACTTGTCCATGAGCTCCACCCCATGCTGCACAGAAAGGCCTTTTCCTATGCTAATCAGCAATCAGAGTGAATTGCACACAGAATAAAGAGTCGCACGATTGCCATCCCGGACAGATACACCCAGGTGGTAACCTGTACATGGATACATGACATCATGTCTTAGAAACACTCACAGGTTAGCAGGTCCGGGTGCCAGACAAGTGCCGGATGGCAACCCTGGAGGCCAGGTGAATACACGAGTACAACCATGACACACCCACGCAAATGAGGAGAAAAGAAATATGATTTTACTGTACAAAAGTATACTATATAATGTACCTACGTATCATCAATAATGATGATGTCAGACTGCCTAATCTTCTTACCACCATTGTTTGGCCGTTTTGACTTATCATTGAAGTAAGCAGAAATCTCGTCTTCCAGCACAAGACCGGGTCGAGCCAGCCATGAATTGAGAACCGTCTGGTCAATTGTTGACTCAGCCGAGAGATTGTGGCGGCGTTTCGTAACATTGAGACCACCATGTGAGAATAGATGCTCTACATCAGTTGACGTGGCTAAAAGTATTTTATTGAGTACCACATCTATCAACTCAGACATCAGTTCAGTTACTCACCTGGTGCAGACAAGAAGTCCAAGGCCATCTGAGCCAAAGCTCCTTGTGGTGTTACTAGGAATTTACCAGTATCATCACACTCATCAAGAAGGCTTGTCCAGTAGTGAAGTGGGTCATCAAGCTGCTCCATCACCGGAGCACTCAGGTACTTCTCAAGCGGATCCACATTGTTGTCATGGCGACCCTGTTTTGAGAGTTCAGGGAAGATATCAGATAGCGAAAATGAATTTTAATGAAATATGTTACCTGTTTCTCTGCTGTGACAGTTACAGCGGCAGCAGCAGGTTTGTAGTGCTGTTTCCAAACCGAGCGGACAATCTCGTAGCACTTTGCAATCCACTCGGGCTCCCACTCTTGCTCTCGGAAATACTCCAGCTTATATGCTGGATGCATCACTGCAATAGAAAAGAACACATTAGCCAACGGTCTGGAACTGAAATAGCACTTACTCATGGCCATCCTGTATATTATTGAGTCGTCTGTCTTGGAATAGTACTTGCAGATGACAGCGTGCCCACAAATTGCAGTGGCTCGCACACCTGGAAAAAGATCCTCATTGGTAATGAAGACTTCAAATTTGTTGATAAGCGAATCGAAGAGGGGGATGACCTCATGAACCAAGGGGAATTTTGATCGCGACATGTGTTCAGTTGCAACAGAGAGCATCTAACTCATCGTTGATAAACCAGTCTCAAAGATGATAGAGAAAAGGACTTACAATCAGCATGGGCTCCAATTGCTCTAGAAATAGCCACTGGTCATCGTCGGGCTTGAACTTGGCAATGCCCTTCTTGTGATTTGGGTTCCAATTCTCATCATCACAGAGTGCCTCTAGAGCAGGGTGAAGTTCAAGAGCACAGCATAGGACCGTTCCTTGAGTCAACCATCGAGTAACCATGGCACGAATCATGCCTTGTACTCTGATGTGGACTTCACCGCACTTCGTTGATGAACCTATAGACTCCTGCGGGCAGAAAACACAAGACCTGCAACGGCGAGTGTAGTCAAACACAGAATCTGAAGGCAGGTTCTAGCGAGTCTAGTCTTGCACCTCCGTGCGATGACTGTAGCTTCTGGTGGTGTAGCGAAGTATTGCTACGCTTTGTTATGATTCTCTGAAGGCTGTTCAGAGGCTCAAGGTATGTACGCGAACTTTCCTGGAAGGGAAGGGATGCGTAAATGTGGGTGTATGCTGAGCGGGGGTGACCTAGATGTGGCGCAAACTATTTGGTGTCGAAATCCTAGCTGCGGATTCGGTTGGGGAACTCTATGTGAGTTAAGAGGTGCTGGTACTCCAGGTGTGAGCGAAGTTTTGTCCAAGATAAAATATGTGCAAGCAAGATATAGCTCTAAACGATCCTAATATCAAGCAAGTCAGTATCAATCTTGAGTCGAATCACAAGGGCAACTATAGCGAACTTTCTCTCTATGAGAAAGGTAGCTAAGGCCCCAAGGTGTCTAACTCTATAAGAGTTAAGTGGTGTTGTTTCCTAAGTTCAGAAACGGTGGTACTGGGTTGTTAGTGGCTAAAGGGCTTCAATCCTAGCTTCGGATTGCTCTTTAAAGCGCACAGGTATGCAAGCGAACTTAAAACGTCGAGGATGCTTCGCAAGGGTGACCAGTAAAGGTTTCCTAGCGAAGTTTTTGGAGCAGAGGTAAGCATGCAAAGTTATAGGTAACTGTATTAGCGAAGGGAAAGTTCGCTAAGTGTTATTTCTCTAATGAACAGTAGAGAAGCAATAACTTTGGGTGTGTGTATCGGATCTAGGAGGTGTGTAAGGTAGTGTACTTGTGGGCAAGTAACTCCCTGGGGGTTCGTCTCCTTCCTCCTTTTTCTTTCATACTTTTAGTTAGCTACTTTTATACTACTTTGAGAATTACTTGTATGTAAGCTACATTTGTCCTTGCCCTGTTAATTCGCAACACAAGCGAACTATTTACTGTGCGATAGAGTATTCTTGTCCTTTCTTTACTAATGCTGAGTTGAGATCTGTCAGCAGCTGTGCCACTTTAAGAACTACGCAACTGTGCATTGCTGCGCATAACTGTGCATGTAACTTCAGTTACTGTGCAATGCTGCTGCAACACGAACTTTCTGTGCATTTACTAAGCCATGAACTGCGCAAAGTAAACAGCCTTGGTAAGGCTTTAACTGCTGCTGACTGTAGCAAATTATAATAGTTCGCTAACTTGTCATTAGAGTTGCGTAATAGGATTCAGGATCAAAGTGCCTGACAATCATGGCTGTGCTTTGATATGGAAGTTCGGAAGGGGTGGAATATCACTAGATCATTATAGATCCGCGAATTTATGAGCGTACAGAGCCTGGAGGCTCATCATCGTCTCGAGAGCCATTTGCATCGGACCGTTATTGAAGATACGCCGTCCGAGTTTACAAATCTAAAAACGCCCAATCAGTGAATAAATGTTGACATACATTATTGGACATACCTTCATTACAGCATTTCGTCCAAGTGTGCCATCCTCACGCTCCAGCCCTTCGAGGTTTTCGATGGCATCCAAGAGATCCTCGATTGTTGCATCATCACGCTCCTCTTGCTCAGTGTTCATGAATTCTTCCGCTAAGCCCTCCTCTTCCTGATCGAGCTCATCATCATCGTCATCATCCAGCCAGTCGTCATCTTCATCGGCATCTTGTCCACGCTTAGACTTCACCATAAAAGGGCGGAAGATAGCCTACGGAACATATTCATAAATGTCATGATGGTAAATACACGTTACGTACCTTGTTGCAGAGATCCAAGATATGACCTGCACAGCGCACTTGTGTCTTTGTACCAGCAATATGCGAGCAAGGCAACTTTCCTGGAGCCTTCAAGGCTTGGAGCATTGAGGTATTGCTTGACGCATTGTCGCCTGGCACAGATAGCAGCTTGTCCACAACGCCGAATTCCTGCAGTGACTTGTAGAAAACACCAGCCATGTTTACACCAGTGTGAGATTTGCAGAGACTGTGTAGAGATGAGCACAAAGAATGGATAGATAATCCAACCAGCGACAACTTACTGTATCATATCCAGGGTTAATACTTGCATCTTGCCCTCGTGAACCCACACTACGACAAGGCCCATAAGCGACAGCTTTTGGGGTGCCGACCAGCCATCCTGAGTGACATGTATTTTGCCATGCACACCCTGCATGAGTCATGAATAAACGGTCTCTGACTAGACCAATGAGTAACGTACCTGGAGTAGCATCTTCACCTGTTTCTTTACCATGGTGTATACTTCTCTAAGGTCCCGAGAGATGGTATCAGCGGAGGGTATCTTGACATTGGCATTCATCATCCAGAGAATGTCCTGATACTCCAGATCCTCGAACATTTGATATGGTCGATGTCGTCGTGCAGCCCAATACACCTGTTTCAGTCGGAGGCGCCCATATGAGTATGTGCTTCCTTGAATGAAGGGCACCAGACTCGACTGCTGTAGCAGGGGCTCTCCATTCCATTCAGCGGCTGCTTTCTGGGCTGCAGCTTCTTGTTTTTGGCACGCCTTGATGTGGTTGTTGAGGTTGGAGGTACAATTGTCGGTAAATAACCATTGAACTTGTGTGCTGTTGCTGTTGAGATCAATGTTAAAGGAGATTTTGGGGTATTAATGACACTCACCGTTGACAAACGAATTCCTGCGCCCACTGGGACATCTTCAAATTCCATATCACAGCGACATCTGCCTCGAAATGTTGGTAGGCTGCAGCATGCCAGCGGACCTTCATTTTTTCTATGAAGATAAGACATTAGAATACACCTTATGGCTAGGGAATGCGTCGACATACCTAACTTCTTGATATACTTCTGTTTATTCTCTTCTGTGTTGACATGCCCAACACTGTCTGCCTCACCCAATGCATCATTCATAGAGGAAGAGGCATTAGCCGAGGGCTCATCATCTCCTGGAGTCGATATCTCTGCCTCCTCACTGTCTATGCATTGTCGTTGCTTCTGGCATAACAGGTGATTAGAGCCAGCATCATTGGAGGCTGCCTCCGTGTCAGAGGCATCATCGGAGCGTGGGTGCTTGCCGTGAGCAATGGAAGGTTGGGAATTATCATGGTTGGAAGATTTCGATGAGGAAGAGTTTTGCGACATGGTGAGAAAGTTGACAAGGAACTTGAGCCATGAAGGCGGGCTTTTATAGGGTAGAGCAGCCGTGAAAGTGTGGTGGCACAGATATTGAGCAACGGATTAATGACGAAGAAACAATGAATGGAGGATACTTTGAAATAAACCATGCCTTTCTTCTTTTTTCATGGCGGTCGAGTATCATTGCCGAACAAAGTAGTGTTCCAGGAAATTTGATGTGCTATTGCAAGTGACAATGTAAACCTGTATGGTCATCAGCGCACAAGACAGGACAATTCAATTAAGAAAGACATACTACTGTATAGCAAATAATCTGAGTCTCAAGTGTATGCAAAAGAAAAACCAGCTCGGCCTTGGTTCGAACTTCGCTCTGGCAGCTTTGCGAATCGGGTGATTCTGAAGTAGCCCACATGCACGCAAGAGAGGTAAACTGCCTGCGCACTATGAGCCAGATAATGATATCAGATTATAGAAATGACTTACTTATGGCACCCGAGCATTCTGAATTCGAGATGAGGATAGTAGGTATGAAAGAGAAGACCAAAATCGAGGTGAGATTGGTGAGAGACAATGAGACGATACGGTGGTCCAGCTCATATCCTTCCTGAAAAGGTCTGCCAGTGTGAACCCCACTCTCGGGAGCCAAACAGCCGATACGGCATCGTTACTTAACTTCGTCCATCATTGCCATCCTCATTCGCCACGGAATCCTGGCCACGATAACTACAGCTACTATAGGTGCGTGGCCGTGTTATCACTCGTTACAGCTGAGAACTGTAGCTATGGCTTAAAACTCGTCTGAATGATGCCGCGGTATGGATTTCAATGGGATTATAAGGTGGTAGTATGGCCACGGTAAGTGTTTTCTATCGTGTCACTCGTTCTTTAGACTAACCTGTGATTCATATAGTTTATTACCTTGTTTCAATCCGTTAACAATGCTGCATGATATAGCCAACGGCCATGAGTTAGGACTACGTGACTACAAAAACCAACCATACGTATGATACCACCTGCGTGAGCCCTCAAATGAGGCTGCACGATGTCCTACCCCCACCAAGGACGAATACAACACCTCTGCCATCGATGGTGACGACGACCCTCACCACGCCCCGCAACAGCCTCGAATACGTGGCCCATCCCCATCGTAACGTACCCACTATCATGCGCATCGACATCAGGGTCAATCGCCGCTGACCACGACTTCCGCATGCCCCAAGAGTGTGTATTACATCCAGAGATTTGATATCGACTATCATCTCAGTGCAGGAGGGACTGTCGGAGGCAAAACAGACGACAACAATGATGACGACAACGACAACGGTGGGGGTGGATATGGTCATGCTCTGTTGCAGTGCCCTGGGACGATCTAGGGGAAGGATTCTGGGAAAGGAGAGTGTGGAGGGACAACACAAGCAGGCAGGAGACATCGAGCAGGAGGGCGGGACAATGTTCGGGACGCTGATGACCAATGACGAAGACGACACCCACGCCCTTTCAGGCATCGAAGGACAATTTGAGGGCGCAACAATTGCGCTGAAAATTAATACCGTATGGCCGTTACCCTGCCCACCGCTGCCCGCTCCGCCGAAATCCAACATCAGGCTCCCATGCGCCTTTCAGCCCCCCCAACCACCCTAAGTTTGTGTACCCCCCATTTTCTGGGTGGGGGAACACGAATCCGATATGCGCCAGGCGACCCAATGCCCTGCTCGTCGTGCGTCGGCACCACAACCTCATCCCTGCCCCTTCTGCCCCATTTCTATCCCTACAGCGTAACAACCACCACTAGGACCTCACCACCCCCGTTTTCGACCTCGGGGAATCCAGTGGTGAGGTCCATTTCTCTCCATGACCTCTCCATCACCATGAAAGTGGCACCCGCACCTCCCAGCCCGTTTTTCCCATCCCACTGACGTTGTGACCACGACGACGACCCGCAAACCGTCTGTTTAGATGTATGGCATACCCATCCTCTCAACTAGTGCGCCTGCCATGCCCTTGAATCATCCCTACGCCCGCAGTGCTCACTGCAAGGGCATATATATTTTTTATTCCATAAATATTATATTTGTACTATGTATTGAATATATTTCTGTATACAAAGACCTGTTGGTGTCACCGGACTTTGGCCCGAAAAAATGGCCACGGTTACTTGGCTTTTACTTGTTGTAATCGCCGGATAAGCGACCGGTATTTAGCATATACTGTCACTGCTGTTATTCGTCCAACTTCGATAGCAGTCTTGATTCTTATGGGGAGGTGATGACAAAGGTATCAACCAGTGTCTGTAGAGCATGTGTATTATAGTTGCGTAGAGTTCACATTGTATAGGATGTAACCGCCTTATAATAGCTATCAATTTTTTGGGGCAAAGTCCGGTGTGTAGTGATTATCTCAGTTCGTGAAGTCAATGATTCTGTGCATATAAGAGCTGCATGCACTCATGTAAGACTCGTACCTGTACCTGTGGCACCCGGGTGGGATAGTACATGGGTGGGGGTGGGGGTGACGGATATAAAGTTAATGGTCTGGGTACTCCTAAAACAGGTCCGGGTGTACCCGGGTCAGCAATCGTGCGACACTTTAACACAGAATGCTTATTAGCATAGGCAATTATTGGGCTATAAATGACTGGCTTGCACAGCTGGGTCATACACTGCCACATCCTATTTCGGCCAACTGGCTTATTTTGGATGCCAGTTGCAGATGCAGCTCAATTTTCCGGACCTGTGCTCACTAGGTGGGTTAGAAAAAAAGTGAACTGGACATAAAAAATATATTCAAACCCATATCGGGTGGTAGCCCGACGTCACACAGTCAACAATGGATGGATCCAACGTTGAATGTTTGGATTACCTTTTTTTTTGCACCAATTGACTGCATCCGCAGCAAAAATAGTTGATCAGGACTTGAACTCACGACACAGCACTAACTAACACAATACTTAACAGGTGCACAAAGAGGCCATACATATAGTTGACATCAGGTGGTATACATAGGGTCTAATACTTAATGTTTTAAAAATAAAAAAAGGCCACCCATAAACAGGGCTCGATGGGCACAGGCATCGAGGGCAGGCATTGCAGGTGTCGTCGACAGCAGGATATGGTCTCTGTATGTCCAAGCAAATGGTTTCCGAGTGGTAGGATGAGACAGGATGTCAGTAGAATGGGAAAGAGGGGTGAGGAGATGGTTTTCATGGTGATCACATGGTCCCAGGCAAGAAAAGAGCTCGCCATTGGATTCCCCAACATCATAAACGGTGGTGACAAGGACTGGGATGTGGTGGCTACGTTGTAGGAGCCAGTATGGGATGGAAAAGGTGGGTATGGGGATGAGGTAGTGATTCCCAGCAATGGGAGCAATGAGGGCAGTGGCACACAGCAGGATCGTGTTCCTCCACCTAAATAAGGGGGGATGCATGACTCTGGGGTGGCTGGGGTGTGTGGGTGGAGCGGAGAATGCCGATGTTGGTGTTCAGCATGGTGGGCAGCAGTGGGCAGGTGAAACATTGTACGACCTTGATTACTAGCACATTTGTTGAGCCCTTGGGTCTTCCTTTGACACTCAAAGGGGCATGCTTGTCATCACTGTCATTCGGCATTGGTATCCTGATCTTCATCCTGCCATCCCGCTCGATGTCTCTCGCCCTCCTGGATCCTTCGTCTTTCACCTCCTTCTGGTTGAGCACTCCCCAGGATAGTGCCAGGGCCACGCTTTGCAGTATAAAGCTGCCCATCTCCCTAGTCATCGTCCTCGTCGTGCTCAATGTTGCCATCCTCATCATTGGTTGTGTGCTTCGTAGGGCCTCCAGCACTGAGATGGAGGCTGATATCCTATCCCCAGATGTATTGCATACTATTTCTTTGTGTGGAATCCGTGTGTGGCGACGATTAGCCCCAATGTCATTGTGGAGGGTGCTGGGGTGGCAGGATTGTGAATGTGGGCCGGGTTTGTGGCCTCTGGCAGGTGTCGGTGAGGGCAATTGGCATCGGCGAGTGTGGTGGTCTCCAGGGTTGTTGTCTGAGATGTTGTCATGTGGTACTGCCTCGTTTGAGGGCTTACAGAGGTGTGGGAGGAGAGGAACATGCAATCCGGGGCTCTTGGAGCCACCGGATGCGTTGAAAAGACTTAAAACAATATGAAAAGTAAGGAAATAAATGAAACATACCATTTTGACTCAGTAAGAGCTCTTTTTGCGTGCTAGGTGAGAGTCGATGTGAGGCGAGGTGGTGGTAAAAGGGAAAAAAAGAAGCCGCACAGCCACTCAATCAGTGTCCGGATTTTTGGTCCGGGATGATCGAGTGAGCAAAATGCATTCTCAGAATGCATCCCCTGCTCAACACACCCACTCTGAGGCCCCAGAAATTAACAGGATGTAACATTTTAGTATGCTAGAATACATAGATTTAATTTTTGTAATTAAAATACATCTAAATGGTGAACAATATTCATTTTAACGAGGATATCACGCATTTGCAGACATTTTGAAGTGTATATTCTTTGTATGATGTTATATGCAACTTTTCAAAGGACCGGATGGGTCGTATATGCAACAACATGTATTCTATTATTGATACAAGACATCTGATCCATGGTGATTTGCTTGTATATACCTTGTTACTCACTTTATTGGAGTGAACTCTTAATGCTGGTACATTCTTTGTCTCATTTGGTACACTTTCGTCTGACTGAAATGTATTATGGTCTGGGTGGGTAAATCTAAAGGGATATTATACTGTAAGCAAGTATATACTACACTTCTGAATATTGTACTCCAGTTTGAGCTTGTTCTGTGGGACATAGTTTCTATAATTCATGTTCCACCAATCTTTTTCATACTTTTGACAGCATAATTCACACGTAGCTTCACAGGGGATGGAAATTAAGTGCAGAAAAACTACCTAGAGCATTAAAATAATATAACAGAACGATTTACTCTGATTTTGATGGCTGGAAGACCCTCAGGTTTGTACAATTACGACCCAATTCCTCACTGCAACCGAATTGGGAGTGGCCCAGCAAACTCTGGAAATTGTTGAAATATGTTTCTTTCCTTGCTATGCATATGTTAAGATATATAACAATAAAACACACTCATCATATAATACTTTGATACATGTTATATATTTTTTAATGTGATAAATCGCTCACTATCCTAAAATTCTGCTTTCAAAAAAAAATTCAAGGGTACCTAATTGGGAATGCTATATTCCCACAGTTAGTACATCCAAGCGCACATGGATGAATCCAGCCAAAACAAGCCATGGGTGGGCACGGAAGCAGTACCAGGATATCAAATAATATTTTCTCAGCCTGCTTTTTTTTTTTTGGATGTGGGCAAGAAGCAGGAGGGTGGGAAATCCAATGCTGGCTGAGCCAGTGCCCAAACCACCCATCTGTGAATTAGCTAATGGCCTGCCCAATTGCTCAAAATGGCTGCTTTGGCAATCTGCATTGATTTTGCAATCCAGTCCACTGCTGATCAGCATTGTGATTTGACCAAAATCTACAGCATGGCCTGTGAGCTCTGAAATGAGGGGAAGCAGGTAACAGTTTTTAATTGTCATTTCATTAAGCTTGTGATAGTCCTGGACTGGTCGTAGCTTGCCATCCTTCTTCTTGACAAAGAAGAAAGGCAAAGCCATGGGGGACTTTGATGGTTGTATCCTCCTGCTTGACAGGTTCTCATCAAGGAACTTGTCAAGTTCTTCCTGCTTGTTTTGATTAAGTGGGTAGACCTTGCAGTTGAGATTAGCGCTGGCATTTGGGATGAGTTCAATGGCATGGTCCCAGGTCTTCAGCTCAGGGAGTTCATCAAAATTGTCTTTGTCAAACAAGTCCTTGAAATCCCTGCACCATTCTGGAACCATTTCTTCGAATGTTTTGGTCTCTTTTCCTGCATTGGCTTTGGTGGCTAAGTTGTTTGCATGATGAGTGCATATGTGGATGGCTTGGGTGAAGTCTATTGCTAAAATAGTTTCTCCCTCTTCCAGTTCTTCATCCCATTTATTGTTGGGATCTGTGTCAGGGAGTACAAATGGGGTTTTACAGCAATGGCACCAGGCAAATGTCATCTTCCTGGTTTTCCAATTGATTAGTGGGTTGTGCCTTGCTAGCCAATCATGACCAAGAAAGACTTGTTGATCATTTAAGTCAGTGACAGCTAAGTCAATATGTTCCATATGATCACCGATTTTGATGTGGACTTCAGTGAATTTAGTAATGGCTCCCCCCTGGTTACGTGTTCCGTTGACATTGTAGACAGCAATCGGTGTGGCCATTGCATGGGTGGGGATGTTGTGTTGTTTGACAAATGCTCAGTTAATGGCGCTGCTGGTGCATCTGCTGTCAACTAGTGCGGTGGTGGAAACTCGGGTCAGGTTTTCTAGTGTTTCAAGTTGTATGTTGATCACCATGTCCCTCCCCTTTCTGCTCAGTCAGCTGATGTACTGCTTTGGCTGTTGTAATTTCTCCATCCATTCTAGGGCATTGATACATGTTGATTGCCATAGGCCTTCAATCATTTCATCGACTACCTCCTCTACTCATGTCTTGTGAATCCAGTTTTTTAGAATTGCTTTTGCTTCCAACTCCATCCTTGCTTCCACTATCCCCCATTGATGAGCCTCCAGGCTCTGTATGCTCATAAATTCACGGATCTAGCAATATTCTGCCCCTTCTGAACCTCCATATCAAACCTCAGCCATGATTGCCAGGCTCTTTGATCATGAATCCTATTAAACCCACTTCAAAATCATTCCAAATACTCATCCTAGACTTTCTAGATCACTTGGAATAGCTGTAAAGGACTTGAATCCTGTTACACAACTCTAATGACAAGTTAGCGAACTATTATAATTCGCTACAGTCAGCAGCAGTTAAAGCCTTACCAAGGCTGTTTACTTTGTGCAGTTCATGGCTTAGTAAATGCACAGGAAGTTCGCGTTGCAGCAGCATTGCACAGTAACTGAAGCTACATGCACAGTTATGCACAGCTATGCACAGTTGTGTAGTTCTTGGAGTTGCACAGTTGCTGACAGATCTCAACTCAGCATTAGTAAGGAAAGGACAAGAATACTCTATTGTGCAGTAAATAGTTTGCTTGTGTTGCGAATTCACAGGGCAAGGACAAATGTAGCTTACATACAAGTAATTCTCAAAGTAGTATAAAAGTAGCTAACTAAAAGTAGATGAGAGGAAGGAGACGAACCCCAAGGGAAGTACTTGCCCACAAGTACATTACCTTACACACCTCCTAGATCCGATACACTCACCCGAAGTTATTGCTTCTCTACTGTTCATTAGAGAAATAACACTTAGCGAACTTTCCCTTTGCTAATACAGTTACCTATAACTTCACGTGCTTACCTCTGCTCCAAAAACTTCGCTAGGAAACCTTTACTGGTTACCTTTTCAAAGCATCCTCGATGTTTTAAGTTTGCTTGCATACCTGTGCGCTTTAAAGAGCAATCCACAGCTAGGATTGAAGCCCTTTAGCCACTAACAACCCAGTACCACCATTTCCAAACTTAGGAAACAACACCACTTGACTCTTATAGAGTT
The DNA here is from genome assembly GCA_900157415.1 of Armillaria cepistipes. NCBI lineage: Eukaryota > Fungi > Basidiomycota > Agaricomycetes > Agaricales > Physalacriaceae > Armillaria > Armillaria cepistipes. The sequence goes on from FTRY01000005.1 coordinate 3,321,920, forward strand.
AGACACCTTGGGGCCTAGCTACCTTTCTCATAGAGGGAAAGTTCGCTACCATTGCCCTTTTAACTCAACTCAAGATTAGTACTGACTTGCTTGATATTAGGATTATTTAGAGCTATATCTTGCTTGCACATACTTTATCTTGGACAAAACCTCGCTCACATCTAGAGCACTAGCTTTGTTAACTCACATAGAGTTTCCCAACTGAATCTGCAGCCAGGATTTCAACACCACATAGTTTGTGCCACATCTAGGTCGCCCCCGCTCAGCATACATCCATGTTTGCACATCTCTTCCCTTCCAAGAAAGTTCGCGTACATACCTTGAGTCTCTGAACAGCCTTCAGAGAATCATAACAAAGTGTAGCAATACTTTGCTACACCACCAGGAAGCTATAGTCACCACATGGAGGTGCAAGACTAGACTCGCTAGAACCTGCCTTCAGATTCTGTGTTTGGTTACACTCGCTGTTACAGGTCTTGTGTTTTCTGCCCACAGGAGTCTCTAGGTTCATCACTGTAGTGTCCAATTTGGCTCTGAAAGGCTTAAGCCATTTGTGTGGGACCTTCTCAGTCTTCGTGCCAGGATTCAAGGATCTGGCTACCATCAACTGGGTCACCTTGGGTGCTACAGAAGGCTTGGTATTAGTTTTTGTCCATCATTGGAAGTAAAGAGTCACATGGTTCCCTACCTGGGTACACCCGGACCTGACCTGCTGGGTCCTAGGTACCAAATTGCCTGACCTGGGACCTGTACCCGGACCCGGGTCTTAAACACCCGGGTCTTGCAGGTGCAGATCCCAGGTTTGCCATGGGTGTGTGCAGGTTTTATACACCTAGCAGATGTCTATGGGGGTTTTTGAGGTCGCTGAATCCAAATATCCTATTATATATTTTTTTATCAGAGATCTCCCTGATTCAAAATAGCCATTGGAAACTATTCTCATATTAGTTTTAATTATTTGTCTATTTCTTTCTGAGTGCGCTTCATTATGTAAAATTTATTTGCATCAGTGGTAAAGTGATTTCAACATCATAGAATATAATTATGGCATCCAATCATAAATCGGGAATGATCTCGAGCCATGGTAAGTGTTCAAAGCTTTTTCTTCATTTTCTTGATCTTTTCAACTTTATTGTGACAAGCTACACATGGTCCAAATCTAAGACATCTGTGGGCATTTATATGTTTTCAATAGTGTAGAATTTGATTATAGTTACTGATCAATATATGGAGTTGATCCTGAGGCACAGTAGCCATCCAGAGCTACTTTGTTATATCTTGCAGTGTTTTACCTCTTATTTCTCAGTTCACAAACATGCCCTGTAAATTGTTTGAAGGGTCATCTGAGGGTTTGCAGGGTCACGGAATTCGAATATGACCTCTGATCAATGATCCGACAACTCCCTGAATAATTATGCCTGTATTAAACCAAATTAACATATATTTTTGCAAGTTTTTCATGTTTTTTTGACCTCTCAGTCTTCCCAGAGTGGGCATATTTTATCTATGAATTGTGTGCAGGTCCCAGGTGGGTCACCCGTGGGTAGAACCATCTCAGAATGGATTGACCTGGACCTGTTTAGGGACCTGGACTTGTTAACCCATGGGTCTGACTTTTTAATAAATTGAAAACCCAGACCTGGGTCTTTTCACAGATCCACCTGGGTCCTAGTAGGAACTGTGTGACTCTTTAGTTGGAAGCTTGTATTATCTTCTTCATCAGGTACCTCTACCATACTTACCTTGGGCGTCGCTTGCCCTGTTCGACCTGGGCTCCTGTTGTAAGGGTCTTGTGTCCAGGTGATTTCACTCGGAGTCTCCTTTGAGAGTTCTTCTTCCTTCGGATCCTTTGCAGTTTTCTCTGTTCCCAGAGGAGGTTTTGCCATAGCTATTTCCTTGAAACTCTCCGTGAGACTGAGACTCTGTGGAGCTGCTTTGTCAGGGGGGGTGACATGATTGCTTGTTCCTCTGCTCATCCAGTCACACCATTATGATGGGTAGTGATGTGGTAGTCACCTTTTTGTTCAGTGCTTTCACTTGTAATGAGTTACTTGCAGAACGTTTGGTTGGTCATGTTGCTGACAATTTTGTCACTTCAGTGTGCTGCTTCAATTCTTGCTTAGTTTCTTTCCTGGAAGTTGTAATCATGGGTATATTCGAATGTGCATTTGTAATTACAGAAGTACAATAAGTCTGGCTAGTGGGTGATGAATGTGTACCAGATGAAACTAAGTCCTGGGCTGGGTAAGTCAAATTGTTTACTTCCTGGCATTGTCTTTTACCTCCTCGATCTTCGACTCTGTGGACACCTCCTTCATTGGTTGTGTGTCCCAGTAAGCATTAAGGTGTTGCATGGCTTCTTCTCACGTCTTTGGTCAGTTAGGACAATTGCGCTTCATGTGGCCTGGTTTGCTGCATCTGAAGCATAGCCCCTCTGCCCATTTCCTATCAATGTCCATTGGCACGCTGCGACCTCCATAGGTTGTCCCTGTGCCTGTCTTCTTCTCTGGTGTATATGTTGATGCTTGACCACCCTTCTGGGGTGTGGTTGTCTTCTGTGCCTGTGGTTTGGTGTTGATTTGTCCAGTGGTGGTTCCTTCCACCTTCTTGAGTCAGTAGTTGTAGTCTATGCAGAGTAAGTGAGCCTTTGACCTGTCATATGTGGTTGGCACCTCTCTGTCTGCCACGTATATTGTATTCTTGCTGGTTTCGCAGGCTGCCTTCTTGACCTGGGTGAGCATTACCTGCTCATTGCTCTATACCCCTGCATCATATGTGAGTTCTTCAAACTTCTAGAAGAACTGATCTCCATTGGGATAGCTTGACTGCTTGAGCTTTTCCCACTGCACATGCTTGATTTGCAAGTCGGAATCCTTCCAGAACCTCCTCTTGACTTCCTCCTTGAACTCATCATAGGCAGTGTACAACTGGTCCCTGTTAGCATTTACTCTGAGAACTCGGGGCCCCAGTTCCCACCACTTCTGCACATCACCCCCAAATCGGGACATGCAAAAGAGTACCTTGTGCAGTGAGTTTTGGAAGTGCCAATTAAAGAGGGAAAAGTGCATCTCGCACTGTGAGAAGAAACAGGAAATGTCAGTGGATTCCCCATTAAAGTTGTTGACTTCCTTCAAGATTTTTGGCTTGAAGTCATCGTAGGGAGCGACATTGCCTTGTGTTAATACCCAAGGTGCTAGCAGGTCTGGTGGCTTCAGCAGGGTATTGAACCATGGTAGTGCCCATGTTTGGGGTATGGCGGGCAGCTGTGGTGGCTGACTAGGTTGTCTGCCAGGTGCTCCTGATGATTCTCCTGCTCTGGCAAAAGGTACATTGATATGCCATCTATGTGTTCATGCCTAGATTTTGTGATTTTATAATAATACTATTGCAGATCTATCCTACATCAGTGATACTGAGAGGACTATAGCTGAGGCTTTGAGCTGATAGTTAGACTAGTATGCAACTAGTAGAGCCAGGACTTAGATGTGATACCACTAGTGGGTTAAATCTACCAGCTGGCCATACTAGTGACTTGAATGCTAACAGAGCTAAGTAAATGCAGCCACTAGCAGACAAGTAATGTGACTAGCACACCAAACAAGAGGCAGAGGACACAAATCTCATGAAGTTCAGTCACTAGCAGACTGATCTGGGCACAAACATCTAAGTCAGGTTAACCAGTCATGTGGCAATCTCCAAGCAGGACTTAGAAATGAATTAGTAATGGATTAACCTTGTGGCAGATCCAACTAGTGTGATACAGATCTATTACGGTTGGCACTAGTATAGCTGAGCTGCACCTTCAATCATGATCGACAGCTGCTACAGGCACAGTCACTGGCCTAGTCCTTTATCCTTGACACTAGTGGAGCATCGCTGGGTCAAGGACATGGAATACAACCATTAGCAGAGCTTGTAGGCTCACTAGTCAGCAAGCAAGCATTTCTAGACCGACTATTGCATGATTATTCACCATTATTCGTGACTAGCCAAGAAATCCTTATCAATAATACCCCTCTAGTCAGTTATTTATATCTTGATCGTACCTTGTTTGTCAGTATATAAGTAGTAGAATAGGTGCACATGTGGCTTAGACAAGCCATCCCTGTAATTGTGACCTACTAGTCAGTATCTAGTGCCCCAATTAAAGGCTTTTGTGCTTAACCTCAACAAAGTGGCCGCTAGTTGCTAAGTTACCCATAGCATTGAGTGAATAGAAGTGTCTTAGAGCCATATTTTGTGTCCTGCAAAGGCCAAGAGTGTTTCAAAGTTAGTTCAAGCAAGTTCTCAAAGTTTAAAGTATTATTCTTAGGCCAAGAGCACCACTAATCTGCCTAGAAAGTGACTAGTCAAGTGTTTATTCACTTGTAAGACATTATAGGGCCAAGAGAGCCACTAGTTCAAAGCAGTCCCAGTCAGAGCGAGCACAGTAGCTCAAGTCAAGTCACTATTCATCCAATTGTGTCTTACCAACCCCACTAGTGCAAGTAGTACACTTGTATAGCTCACTAGTAACAAATAAAACATCTTTAAACAACTTTCCTTGATTATTGAACTCTGCAGAGTGCTTCTATTGTACTCGAAACACCCAAATTCAATACATTGGTGATAAGTGTAGAGTTAGTGATTGGTTTAGTGTTGTTGGTGTTCATTGCCAGCCACTAGTCCATTTGCCACTCGCCATTACTGAGCACATCACTGTACACAGTGAAGAAGTACAGGTTCTCTCAAATGTGTGCATTGCCATAGAGTCAAATTAGTATGCCCAGAAGAAGCATGCTAGACTTTTCGCTTGTCAAAGCCATGAGTACAGGTGGGGCGGGGTAGCAGGCTATAGATTGTGTATCAATTTCTACCCTGATAGATTTTGCATAGTTGGTGTGATGTAGAATCCTAAGAGCCCAGTAGTCATCTGCATCCGCAATTCTGTATAAAATAGCATAGATCTATGGTCGGAAACGGTCCAGTACCAACTGAAGTATAACAAAGAAAGAATACAAGATTAACATGCCGGTTAGGTGCTCCGCTACGGGTAAATCGGTGAACGAAGAAATTGAGAACCGTTGAATTACATATTTTAAGAAGCGCCAGCGGTACAGCCACGCCAAATGTCAAAGAGCCAAGATCTGGACATTAATTTGATTTTGAGATCCAATCACTTTGTACCATCACAGATCTATACCTAAAGTGAAAGGAAGGGGCGCAGAGTCGGGCGACGACGAGCGAGGTGGCGGGCGGAATCGATATCTGAAGGGTGGGAAACAGCTCCCGGGAATGTGCAAAGCCGTGATTTGATCATGACGCCACGTGTATGTCGATGTGTGCATTGATAGACAGAGAACAACTACCGGAAAACGTGTGCATTGGCTTGCACTGCAGTTACTGGGCAAACGTGTGCAATATGGACGCTATGGACTCGCATTGGATTTCAAAGGTGCAAAGGCCCAAGTCTAATCTAGCGTCTGCTGATTGTTTTCCTTTTCCGCAGTAAAGTAGACTTTGTACTTTGTCGTATCCAAAAATACATACGACACTTTACAAAGTGTACATTCCGCCACTCGTTCCAGGGGGGGTATTTATTGCGACTTTCGGCCACAAAAAAAAGCATACTTTCGCCCCCTCAAATGGATACCACTGAAGAGCGTCGAGTCGCGCATAACGCTAGTAGCCTTCGCAGCTATGCAAAGTAGGGTTATTTTACATGCACCGTCACCTTGCTGACGCTTTTGTCTGCATAGGCACCGCGACTCGATTAACAAAAAACGACGAGACGCCTACAGGCAGAAAAAGGGCCAAAGAAATGGGAGCAGGTGCGTAAACGGTAAAACCCTCTCTCTATGGAGACACCATCTCTTAGTCCCAAATACCTAGACTTGAGTTGCCAATTCCGCAAGCGGTGCCCTCTGTTGAAATTGAAGCGAACGGCGGTCATTCATACACCGAGTACGTGATTCCTTCTCCAGACCGTCGTTTATAAACGCATTGTGCACTTCACAGGCACTCTCTATCACTAGCCGAAGCAATGGACCAAATCAATCGCGTCTCCGCAAGTTTCATCATACTTACAATGGGCTCCCCCAAACATTACGCCGACGCCATATATCAGCGATTCATCACCCTCGATTGCCCCCAAGGCCTCCTCGACAGTGCAGTTCTGCAGGTGTCCTCCTTTGAACAGTCCCTTCTGGAGCAAGAACGCGTTATTTTGAATTCGAATTCGCCGAGTACTACCGGTGGGAGCGAGATGGGGAGACTTCGTGCGGTACTGGATCCAGTCCGCTTGTTGGCGGGCTGGTTGGAAGAGATAATTTACGAGGCCATGGTCAGTCCGGCCTGCTTGAGGGGAAAGTATCTTCGTAGGGAGCTTGCTTTCCTGAAAGACGATTGAGGAGGTAGCGCGTTTTTCTTGAATTTCAATAGAAACCTTCGCGTCCGTTTCCGTCGTATACGACGCGTGTCAACCATAAGGGACACTAAATTTCACTTCACCATATGCCTTCCGTGAGACAAGTTGACCAGCTTGCTCAACCTGCCGAAAGCATTCTTCTGGAGGCCATATCACGGGTGGAACTGACGGCGTAGTCGCCCGATTCTCACGCATGTATGTATGCTAAGGTTAGGCGTTAGCATTCAATTTTTAATGGATTTCCCGTTTGCAGGAACAAAATGGTGCACTTTGTCCTAGTCGACGCTGTAAGCTGGGATATGGATGGGCAAAAAACGAGTCATGAAACGAACGACGAACCTATTTTGACATAGGTGGACGGCTGACCAATGAATCGATTTGACGATCACAACGGGTCTCGAGGAACATGGCTTCACGGGCAGAGCAGACATTCGGCCGGTGGTAATCTCGGTAACTCAATCCGCTTGCTGGTCCGTGCGTCCTGTTGGTTTTCCCACACTTGCCAATAACGCGAACGACGAGTGGACTACTCAAGGAGCTTGTTAAGCTCGAGAAGCAGCAGGAAGGACAACGGTGCCACACACCTTGAACTCGCCGCCTTATATAAGTAGTCCACGGAGAGTTGGAGAGCGTTCACTTCGCGTGGCTTAGGTCAGCTCTTCCTCGATTTTTGATGAGACGAGAGCGGACGCGCCGCTAATGACTGAGCTGTTGGCGAAATTGAAACAAAATGAATGAGCAAGGAGCTTACTGACCTTTAAAGTCTATCTAAAGACAAATGTGTTACGGGATGAAGCTGCTTGGTGAGACTATGGGAGGTCCATAGCTTTTGAACAGTTACCTACTGGAGCGGGTTTGAGATGATGAGTGGGAAAAAGAGCCGAAAGCGCACCTTGAGAACAAGAAGCTCCCGCCAACGTCGAGAACACACCAAGCCAGATTCGGTTCGGCTGCTGGGCTGCTATAACGATCCCGACGCAGATTACGCTCATCTGCCCGAGTGGTGAGAGCATGGAACGGTAGCGCTGAAGACTTTGATGATAATGCAAGCTGTGTATTATCTGCTATTAGATCAGTTGTATCTGGAAAAGCCAACGAACTCACCTTGGCAACGGAGGTTTAGTACCAACGCTATTTGGATCCAACTCCTTCCCATCTACCAGCCTCCCAAAGTCATCCCTCCCAATTCTTGGGGAAGCATCAACCTGCGAGTTCAGATCCACGATGCGGCCTCAATCGCAAAGAGGATGCGAATCTAAGTGGTACGGCAACCTTGAATTCAAGAAGCGGCCGTTTTGAGGGCGTGTCAGAAACAAGGAGAAGGACGAACGCACCATGCTCGACTGTATAGAGTGGTCCTCGACAAGCGGACTACAAACGATGCGTTACCTCGCGAAAACACAGTGAAAATAGGCAACATACCTTGGGGAAAGTGACTGCACAAGGGGACCGTGCTGCCAAGCAAGGAATTTCCTATTCCCGTTTGATTACACTCTCCCAGAATCACCTCCTCATCATAACGACTCTCCGACGCGTGTTGCTTGCAGCGGCTTCTCGTAAGTGGTGTTGAGGGCGATTTTGTGGCGGGAAAGGACGAAGTAGGCACGTAGACATGCTCCTGATGAATAGCTCTGTCCGCATGGAAGATGTCGATGAGGAGGGGCATGCTGTAGTCGATGTCCAGGAGACGACACTACGAAATCCCTCTTAGCCAAGAGTTACGGAACCTTGATAAAGGAAGGGTGAGTTTCAGCAGTTCATTCGTTTTATTCTCTAACCTCCCGTCTCTTGACTCGTCCATACTGGGACGATTGATGCGCGTGTGCTGCGCGCCGCGCCTTGCGCGATGAGTGTTGTGACCGAAATGGCATGTTTGGTTTGGTCAAACAAAGCAAAAGTCTCTTTTCACTGCCATGCTCATATTTTCTATTTCCCTTTTTCGTCCAGCGATGTTTCAAGGCTTTCGTGCCCTGCTGGCTAACATGACTACAACCTTTGTACACTAGGCGTAGAATATGGGCGAGGGCATCAAGCACGCACGATGGATGATATATTTTTACCATTGTCTCTCGACGACTAGATTCAAACCAAAGACGACGAATCCAAGGACCTTATTATGGGCTGAGCCGTGTGTTGCCATTCGGAAAATGGTGTGTCCACGCCACGGAGGGAAGGATCTGTTTGTCGCACTCGACGATGATGGGAAGAGCGTAGTCTGGGCTCGGAGAGGCGGCGGAGAGACCGGGAGACGGGGAGTCGTGTCATCTTCTTAAGCGATGTGAACTCCAACAGTACTTCGATTTTTTTCTCCAGCGAGCGAATCCCTACTGACGAGGAGGACATCAACGTTGGCACAGACTAGACATGCATGGAATGTGGGCGTTGGTCATTCTAGCCTCGCTCGACGACTGGATTCAAGACGACCAATCCAAGGATATTATGAGCTGAAACAGTGTGGTCGCCCTTCGGAAAGTGGCGCGTCCATGTTGTGGAGAGAGGGGTTTCTTCGTCGTACTCTCGTCATTGTCCGTCGCACTCGACGATGATGGGAGTGCGTGCCATTCTCTCTATAATTATTGCACGCCTGGGAGATAGGATGTGCGGGGAATGGTACGTCTCTCCGATTTCTTGCATTCATTGGCACGTTGAGAGCAGAGCTACTGAAGGGATGTTTGCGCGCGGGGATGGTAGCTGCCTTCTGTTCGTCCCCATAGCCTGATCTCACTCTTGATTGAAGCATATGTTCAAAGAACGTACCAACCTTCCAAACACAAACACTGCATCGTTGGGGACGCGGCGCGAGGAAAACGGATTCGTGTCTGGATGGTGGCGTAGTCTGCAAATGCCAGTGACTGTCTTCAAAGTCCCATCCGCGTTATTTGACCACCAGCGACCAACGCGCCCAGAACCATGGCTACGCGAACAGGGTGGCGCGCACTGCTGTTCACCCTCACCTTATACAAAACGAAGCTTTCCCGTGCCGTACAACCCGCTTATCTCTCTGACACTATTGCCGTTGTGTGCCTACTCTATATGCCGCTGTCTGCTTTTCGGGTTCCTGCTCCATATTTTCCCCTCGCCGTTGTCAAAATAGCCGGATCTCATCGTGCAAGTATTTGCTGTGGGAAAGCTCACTGGTGAATGACTCAATATAGGTCTGTCCTCTTTGTCACAATCTTTCATGCTTCGAAGGCTTACCCTGCTTAGTAGCACTGGCTGCTCATGGACGTCAAGATACCCTTTTGATAATCGCGCTTCATGTCATCGATACGATGCGGCAACGCGGTTTTTCACGGATGAATCGTTCCTTCGACGACACTTTGATCGCTGGCCAGATAATCTTGGAAAACAGACGACCTGACGAATGTTCCTCGTCTCCACCACTGCAGGCCAAGTCCTCTCCGTTCCGGTCATCAATGGAGTCGACAGCAAAGCCGTGACGGTAATCGAGAGTCTGGGCCTGCCTCGTGAAGGCTACCCTAGCACAATCAGAATTGATATCAGAGTCGAACCTCACACTCGATATCGAGGTTACGCTTCCTTTTCGACCAAATCCCGCTCTTACGTCTTGGCATGGAACGTCCAACCTACATCACGACGGAAAACTGCCTCTCAATGTCAAGTTCTTCGTATGCGCACGCATATCCCTCGTGAGGAGGCGATTTTTGCGAGCAGTCCGCTCTTGCAAAACTGTTCGTGGATATATGTACGCACGCCATCAGCTTGTGCAGGGACGCTTACTGATACTCCACTGTCAGATATTACGATGGATGCGAAAGCAGCTAACCTCGCTTTCGACGGCCGCGAGTTGGCGATATGGATAACACACATAGTGATTTCGACGAGGATTATGGTGATCCAGACATCGATGCTGCGCCGGCGCCGACTGCGACAGGTAATTCCTCCTTGTGCTTGGTGCCTAATTATCGACTGATAACTATATGGCCAGATTCTGAGTGCCAAAAGCTTCAACCAGCATATGAGGTGCCGTAACCAACAGGCGAACTTTTGCAAAACCCCTCGATAGTATCTTCCTACCGGGATCACCACCACAAACCGTATCGGCTGCCGATGACATTGACCCGTCAGCAGAAGAATCCGCAGCGGAGCCTCTTGATGGACCGCTATCGCCGGTTTCATACATAGAGCGAATTCATAAAACGGAGGTAGAAGAGCCAAATCCCTTTGGGTCCATCTGGCATATGAATGCCGCCGCATACAAGACGTGTGTCGCTTTCGTCGAATTTGCGATCGATCCTGATTATATGCTAGTTGGAAAGCCTTTTGGCGTCTCTCAAGCCCAGTGGAATCGGGATGTATATCCGCCCAAGTCGATGTATCACTTTGCTGTGAAGGTGAGCAATTACATGTACAAGCTTATTTTATCTCTTCTGATTTTCCTACCAGTTTGGGCGTTCGTACGCAGTTGACGCCGGGTAACATCATCACCGAGTCAGTATGCTCTCGTTTGTCGTATGGCCTGGTTCTGATAATGATCCTTCCTAGGTACCCCAATATGGTTGGTCGACCACATCGCCGACCCTCTTATATGGGCGGTGAAAAATGGCGGGGGTGCTCATGTTTTCGACTTTGTTGGACACTTTCAAACGTAGCATACCACTGTTGGTTTTCAAGTTTCGTTTGTTACACATATTATATAAGTAACATATAGGTATCAGAAATTCTTTAATGCAAACGTCTTGTATTTATCTAGTCGGCGACGTAAATCAAGGATGACAACCGATGCCCAAGCTATTTAAAGTCAGGTTATCTGAGGCTTGTGCGACTGAAGCTTTTTGGACGGTCCTTGGGGGAGGTCGATGCGGGTGCCTCGCGCTGATAGGACTTGTGAAGCCGATAGCGAATCGTAGGTCAAGGGTGGTATTAGCGATAATTTTGCGGTGTTAGTGACGTCGACGACAAGGCCTATGCAGCAACCTGTTAGCTCGCGATTCAGCAAAGGTTTATCAAAATTTCTACCTCAAGCAAACGCTAAGCTATGCATCCCCGCTGTCGCATCCGCTACTCGGAAGGTAAGGAAAAGAATCACAGAATAATGTAGAGCAACCTACTAGAGATAGACCTGAACTTCATGGTAAGAGACGACTGCCAAAGTCGCCATGAACAAGTAAATGACGCTGGGAAAGGCAGCTCAAGTCGAAAAAGAAAGCGAGACTGGCCATCGCCAGCGACGAGAAGATGACGACGAGCTCTCGTCAACATTGAACGTGAGCGGAGCGGGACAAAGTGCAGCCGTGACAATGATCCCGATACTGAGCACATCCTCGACATTCACTGGCCCGAGTCCTGAGCGTGCGCGAGAAGATTTCACTGAGCCGCCTGTATTTATGTTTTTAGATCAATATCTCGGGAGGCAACAAAAGACTCACCTCGGTAGGGGTAATCGCTAATAGCGCGTGCACCACACTCATCCCGTGCGTGCGTGCCAGCCTGGATCCTATTCGACGCGCCCCGGACCCACCGCCATCCCTCTCGGCCTGCAAAATTCATCCTTTCCAATCCTCAGCGGGTTCCCGACATCGATTGCAATGGCGGGCTCTCGTTAATTTGAATAAGTGACGCCGAGGACGGCAAAGGACATGGAGATGACGAGTCACAACTCGGAGATGTTCGTCGTCGATGGTGAATCCTCCCTCGAATGGACTTGCACTCATAGTCTCGGCGTTTCTGGCGTCGAACGAGGCGGATTTTATCTCCTCAAGAGCACCGATGGTACTGGTGAATCGTTCTCCTGAGAATTGGAGACTCGACGACGATGGCGGCCATCCGGCTGAGTCGTTCCTCATTTTGGCAGCACTACCCTCTTTGTTCTATCCTCTTCTCCACCAGCGCTAGAAATAAATGAACACGGGCATGGACCCAAGATCACTATAATGTACCTCGCTCGTCTTCCCCCCGGTTTAACCGAACAGATGAGGAGCCCTGTTGTGCTGAGTCGCTGCGAGTAGCCATCGGACGTGGCTTAGTGAAGCACAAGTCGCGTTGGTGTCACGATGGGCTTTCCCACGGTATTTGCGCGGCTTCATAATAGCCGATCTATCAAGTCTATATACTTTCGCAGCATCATTTTCTCACCAACTTGGGCTTAGCAATGATCGAATCGTCATTGCTAGGCTTTTCCCTCGTTCCACCATGTCTGCGGTAATTAGCACCAAGAAAACCATGGCCAACGAAGGAAGGTCAGCCTCGCTTTCATTATTTCTTCCTTTATATCCGCGCTGATACGACTTTGTAGTACGAGTAGTCACCGGATACTTTTGATCCATGGTTCGTGGCATGGTCATTCAAATATTTGGTCTAGCATTAATATGCTGTTTAGAGGTCGAAATCATCAAGATCGATCCTACAAAAAAGTCAAGGTTTCGCGTGAAAATCACTGCTGGCAACGAGAAGGCAACAGAAACAGAAGAAATCATAATCGATAGAGTCGGGGTCACTCTGAAGTGGGCCATGACGAAGAACCTGTAAGTCGCATGCCATGTACCCATTTCGCCTCGGTGGTCTCATGATCGTGGCAGTGACCTTGACCCGCTAACCAAAATCTTATGGGAGCTTCACGGTCGTCGGTGGCCGGTCTCGCGTTTCAAGGTCCTTGGCAGCGTCGAGAAAACACTTGGAGAGTTATTTGTGATGTTTGAAGGGAACAATACGAGTACGTGCAGCATTTCTTTACTCTAATAAATGCTGATTGTTTCTGCAGGCGCTGATATACATCTATTCAGCGGATCCTCCGATGTTGCCGTCCTCAAAATATCCGGCCAGTTGGATACCCCCAAGAATGTCATGACCCATCTCGTCCCGAGCGTCCAGAAACCCTCAGAGAACTCCGAGTTACTGGATAGTGAAACTCTGCAGAAAGTATTTGAGGTTGTGAAACAGATGATCGATACTCTTGCGGAGGTAGGCGATATTCGCAAGTCAATCTATATTTCTTAACGAGTTTTTTCTCAAGGTGCATCCCGCGGCTACCATCGCTTGGGGATTTCTGTCTATCGGATTTGAGGTGGGTTGTCCGTGGTTTTCCCAGTGCACGTACGTCTTCACATCATAGATGCAGGTAGTAAAGAAACAGCGCGATACGAAAGACGCAATACGTGAACTTTACATGGACATGATATCAGTGTATGAAGCGTTCAGCAAGGATGATATCTTACAGCAGCGTGATCGGTTACAGGGAATCTATAACTCCTTGTTCAAGCAGACCATCGAGTGCGCTATGTTTATTGAAGGCTATGCAAAGAAGAGCGGGATAGGTATGCATTTGAGTCTTAATCATCTTATGATATCTCACAACTTTCCCAGGGCGCCTTGTTACGATGGACATATCGGAAAAAGCTGAAAAACAGCGTCAGGCTTTCATCGATCTGAAGAGCCGGCTGAGTATGGGATATGCAGAGGAAGCAGTCATTGTCACTCTTGGTGTCCAGGAAAGTGTGAATGTTATGCGTACGCTGTTTTTCAGCCGCAATCCGTTGTAAACACTGACCGTTGAGGCCTCTAGTCATGAGAGATCAGCTACGAGATCTCCAACCGCCTCAAGAGCTCGGTCCAAAATCTAAATGTATGCAAGGAACGCGTGTGGCGACAATCAACACCATGGTGTCATGGATAGCCCAGTGTGACGGCAAGATGATGTGGTGCAAAGGATTGGCAGGGACGGGAAAGAGTTCCCTGATGGGCACTCTCCACGATTTACTTACGGCGGATATCGGGGGACGCAGTCGGCTTGCAGCATTCGTTCGCTATGACCGCATCGAGTATTCGAATGCCAGCAAGCTGATCACCAGCATCGCATATGCCTTGGGAACGTTCGACGCGCGCATCGGAATGGCTATCTCCAAAGTTATTGAGACATCGCGATCAGTGATGACCATGACAGACTTGTCGAGACAGTTTCAGCTTCTACTTCGTGGTCCGCTTGAACGTGTCCCTGATCTTGTTGATGAAGGTCCTCTGGTGGTCATTATTGATGGACTGGATGAGTGTGACGCATCTGGTGAATTGTTGGCTGCACTCGCTGAAGGATTTGGCCCAAAACTTCCATTTATGCACCTCATTATTTCCAGCCGACCAGTTCGTCACATAGCCAGGGCATTTGAGGGACGAGACTGCGTATATCCACTCCATTTGGATACTTCCTCGGAGAGTGTCAACCTTGATATCCAGTTCTATTTGGAGCAAGAGTTTGCAACTATATGTGATGATGATCATGCCTTCCAGGAGAAGTGTAAAGAGTGGGATGCTATCAACCAACTAGCGGCACGGGCGAGTGGCTTATTCATTTGGGCAGCGACTGCTGCAAAATTTGTCCATGCATTTCCGGGGATATCGAGGCTACGCACTTTCCTAGACACCAAAATCCCTAGTGATGCCACTGAGGCTCTTACAACCCTATACCGCACCGCTCTCGATACTCTCGTTTCTGAACCAGGTGTCAACGCAGATATTAAGAAGTATGTGCGAACCATTCTAGGTGCTGTGTTGGTTACCCAGACACCTCCGGGGATGACAGAGGATGTCCTTGATAATGTTGTCCTAGTAGGCGAAGACAGCCCTCCCTCACGTCACATCGTGTCGATGCTTGGAAGTGTACTCAGTCCTGAAACTAAAGACTCGCCAATTCGACTCATACACAAATCCCTTGATGATTTCTTGCAGG
This sequence comes from Armillaria cepistipes, assembly GCA_900157415.1. Lineage (NCBI taxonomy): Eukaryota > Fungi > Basidiomycota > Agaricomycetes > Agaricales > Physalacriaceae > Armillaria > Armillaria cepistipes. The sequence goes on from FTRY01000005.1 coordinate 3,337,006, forward strand.
ATCAGAGTCAATGTGGGGATGAGTGGTTTGTTGATGTCACTGTGCACCGCAAGGAAATAGCCAAACAGTGTCAGCTTGCATCAAAATCATTTCTGAAGATATGGTCTCCCAAAAGTGACATGGACATCAGAGCTGTACCAGCATATATATCCAAATATGCATTGTTTGGAGTCTTCTGGTATTCCGCTTTTGACAAGAGTGACATAGAACTGTTCACTTCCTTTTTCCACCACTACTTTCATCCATGGCTGGATATTGTTGTCACAGATGACAACTTTCTCCAATTTGAATTCACTAACACAATCTGTCAACAACATGGGATGACACACACATTATTTGAAGTTGATATCCATGATTCGGTCACTATCCATCAAGTTCTTCAATATTCTGCTCCTTTTCACTCTCACCTTTACCATTCTGGCAAAGAGAGCTCCCTTGCTGGAAAGGTCACACTTGAGTGTATGAAACTCAAACATACAGGATTGTCCTTGGAGCCTACTGGCAATAATCTGAATATCAATGGTGTAATTTTTGTTGATGCTGATATGCATACAGAATATGGATACAAAATTGCCAATATCACATCAGTGCCTCTTTATGTTTCAATGTTCTTTTTTACTCCTGGTATTTTGGATATTTGTATGTGGTCCTGTTAATCTTCACTCCTTGCTCCATTGACCAGATCATATCTTTTTAGATAAAATCTATCAACCAGAAAGTGAGAAAGGTGTTGATGCCCCCCTCCACCCTGGAGAATCATGGACCATTGGATACAACACCAAGCAAGTGACAGCCATTTCAGGAACACCATGGATTTTTTTTGTACAAGAGGGACAAGACAATGTTGTCATTGGCTTCTTGATGCTTTTCCTCTCAACAGAGTATCTAGACTTGTCAGCCATCATCCAAGAATCACCTTTTAGACACCATGGCCAGAGTGTTCCACCTTCAGTGGGGGAGATACCTTCCTCATGTCACACAATGTGTGTTCCAATTGTTGGGAAATGGGTAGAGGGTGGGCAGCGAAACCCCAGAGGCAGGGTACCATTCTGAGTTGCAAGGGCAGCTAGTATGATTTCTATTTTGTTGATTTGACATTGTTCCAAAGTTCATCCTGCAGTAGTATGTACTGTACCTTGTGCCCATAGTCTATCAATCTTATAAAAGGTTGGCTTCTTTTGATACAAACTCAACCTTTGTCTTTAGCACCAGCCAAAATGCAAGCATACCTCTCTTTCCATACTTTATTTGCATCAAGCTTGAAACCATGAAAGTAGTCAAGTCTCATTGAGAGTTTACTTTAGCAGAATCTTATTTGATCTATCAGTTGAACCTCACCCTTGAAAAACAGTGGTTACACTTCTATATCAACCAAATTCGACTCTTACATCTTGGTCAAGGGTGTCTAAAGCTGTAATGTCCACCCTACATCACGGATGGAAAGACATATTGAGTTCATTGTATGTACACATGGTTTACCTCATGGACACATTGGTTATCCAAGGGTAAATTTTGCGAGCAGTGCATCTAGGAGGGGTACATACATGCTGTTTGTAGATGTATGCATGCTATTCTTGAAGCTAAGCCAATACTTGCTGCTGTCAGACATTAATATGGGTGTGAATTGCGAGTCAGTGGTATGACAATGACACAGATAGTGATTTTGGCGAGGACAATGGTGATTAAGGTATGATGGACGTTGATGCTACACTGGCACTGCCAATGACATATAGATCCACCTTCTGCCCAGTGCATAATTACTGACTATCAGAACCACCAGGGAAACACTTGATGAGGATGTTCAAAAGGAAAAGAGCACATGATTTGCTTGTGCATTTGGGAGGACAGTGGGGCATGCCATTCAGGTCATCACTCCGAGGTTGTTGTATCCTTCCTGGTCATAATGATGGATCCAGGAATGCTGCACCAGTCATAGTCGACGACCTGCCTATCTCTCCAACAACCCCCTCGCAATGATGTCTTCATGTGTCTGCGCTACTTCCCTCTCATGCATCATTTTCTTTTCTAGAGCGATGTCTTTCTCTCTTCCCACACGTGTTGTCATGCAGCTCTCCACAAATGTGCCCTATCCTTCTCATATGTACGTCCAATCAGACTCCGCACCCGGTTAGACTACAGCTGACCTTGGTAGTATCAAGACCTTCGGAATAGTAAGACGATTACCTTGGTCAATCTCTCTATTCAGTGCCACCTTGGCTGGTGAACATCACGTTAACTATCAACCATCAGGTTTGTATTCATACAATATAATTATTATCCTTACCTTCGAACATTAATCCTCACTTAAAGTCTGTCTCAAGATGAATAGCGACACCATGTGGGATGTGCAGAGAGTATAACCCTGGATGGGATGACTAGCAAATCCCAACATGACATGGGGGTGGTTCAACTGAAAAGGGCGAGTACTAGCCATCACTGACTACAGCAGCAAGAACCAAACACAGAGAACAAGATGCTCCCGCTAACATTGAGCGCACCAAGCCAGGGAGTGCCCAACTGCAATGACTATCCAGATACGAAGCACATACTCTATGCCCACTAGTCTGAGTGCTGATGAGAGCAAGTGCCAGGTGCCAAGGATATCAATGAGATGGGCCTATCTTGATATTTTTAGATTAGTCGTATTGGAAGGAATAGCAACAGATTCACCTGGGCAGTGGTAGTTACTAGTGTGTGCACCACAGTCATCTGATCCATTCTAGATCTAATTTGACATCCCTCCCAATCCTTGATGAGTGCATTTTCACCAATCATTGCATAAGTCCGAATCCTCAACACAAAAGGTGAGCAGATGGGAGCAGAGCATGACGGTGTCCCTGGCAATCCTAGTGAGGTGACCTTGACATCATAGAAGTGGACGTGTACCATCTTGGCAGCAAGCTTGAAGGGGCGAGAGACAACATTAGAAACAGGGAGAAGAGAAACAACAGCCAACTCACTACGCTCGATCCTCGACGAGTACCAATCCGAGAGTTCTGGAATACTACCCAATGATGATTACTTCTTGAAAACATCAAAAAATAGGTGACATACCTTGGAAATGGAGTGCACAGAAGGGCTGTAATGGTGATATTTGTTCGAGACATCCTGCCTGGAGGGATTTCCAGTGTTAATCCTGTTTGATCATTCCCTAGGCTGATTCAAGTCCCTGAAGTGTATTGGGCCCTAGTGGCGGACATCCCTGGCTAGTTTGAGTAAGGCAGCAAAGGAGGTCATGGAGGTGACAAGGTGATGAGCTGGTTCCCGTCAAGGGTGATTCTGATTAATCAACAGAAGCTCTGCACTCATGATGTCCAGCATCAAACCAGATGGGTTTCATCTCCTCCAGAGCATGGGTGATACCAGTCAAGTCGGGTCAACGGTGACATTGTTGAATCCTCCATCCTGAGAATTGGAGACTCTAGCAATAGTTGTGTGAATGCATCTGTTAAGTTCAAGAGCGACGGTGAAACTGGTAGGCCTGGTTGGCCTTTCTTCATCTTGGGACCCCTTGCCCTCCTTGTTCCGCCCTTTCCAGTTGTAAGACTTCCTTTGCTTCCCTTCCCTGAGTGCACGGCCCATCATACCATCGCACATATAAGTCATGAATGCTTCCGCAAAGGCATCAACAACTTTGAGATGATTCGTAGTGGGTAGGATACTAGGTGAAATGTTGTGAGCCTTAGCCGTAAAAGTACTGAAAAAGAAACTCACCCAAAGAATCCAGTCAAAGCATGCTCCATCTGTGGTCGGCATGGCTTTCAAATACAGCGATAGCAGAGAAATCTGTACCTCCCGTCTCTTACCTCATCCATACTGGGATGTTTGGTGCATGTGTGTTATGCATCGCATCTTGCCAGATGAGTGTTGTGACTGGAATGGCATGTTTGGCTCGGTCAAACAAAGCAGTCCCCTTTCACCACCATGCTCATATTTTTTAATCTCCCTTCTGTACATTGCTCAAGGCCCTCCAAGACTCTCTTGTGCCCTACTGACAGGCATGACTACTGATATGCCTGCTGGGTGTACACCCTTTAAAAATGTGTGTAATTTAACATTTCCTGGAAATACAATGGTATTACATTGTACCAATCAGTATGACACAGAAAGAAAGTAGCACATTGTAAAGAAAAAAGGTCCACCTGGTAACTTCAGAACGGGCTGATCCAACACTTGAATAGAAGATCAGGTGTTCTACTTGGTAGACCGAGGTTCCAGGTTGTGACTTGTATAGTGTAATCACCTGGCATTCCAGCGGAAGTTATCTGATCACCTGGTGATGATCTAGTACGATCAATGGACCTAGTAGCCGTGGATGAGATAATACCTGCCAGGTAGAGCGTTTATCCTCACCAGGCTGGGTCAGCAAGCATATTAGTCAGTAGTAAAAAGGATTTGTAATAGTGTACCAGTAGGATAGTATAAATACAGGTCATGTATCTAGTGGGGAATCAGGTTTCTGACCCCTGGAATGCTACCAGGTGAATAGTACGGGTTTATTGGTTAAGAGCTTCGAGTCATAGACTCACCTGGAATAGAAAGATTGTGACCTGGTCACACCATGTGTGCAAGAACAGACAAGCAAGTGAACAGTATTAAGCTAGAAACAGAAAGTCAGACCCGAGAAACAGTTCAGAACCAGTCAGTGTGTTTTAAGTCGCAACCAGGTGCAACGTATCAGTATTGAAACTGCACCAGGCAGTTATTCTGTATCAGTTTAAGTTTGTGTTCAGTGACATGTCAAACTTAGAGTGGAAACCGCAATATATCCTTTAAATCAATCATATTCATTGCACCCGGAACTTGTATCTTACAGTACAAAGTGTTGTAACCTGGTATAACGTACCTCCCTCCAAACTGCAATTACTGAGTGTTTAGTGTAGTGTGGTGTGTGTAGCACATCACATCTTCATAGGTGCTCAGCACCTTTCATCTGGAGCCCACCGCAAGGGGGGCTTTGTATCTAGATTCGAAACTTTGTATTGAACATAACAGTTCTACAACCTGGAAGACAATTCCTGTCTTCAACCCGACCCAAATAGTGTTCAATTGTTGCAGTGAGCTGCACGAGAAACACAAAAACTTAGAGCAGAACAAGAGGCAGCTGAGCGTAGAGACATCCACAAAGCTGAAGTAGCAGCTGGTATAGTCCCGCTTGTAACAAGGAAAAGAACAAGAACAGAGCCTTGGGATATAGAAGCTGAGATCGAAGCAAACATTGCTGAAGCAGCTTTGGAATGCACAAGGATTGAAAGAGAATTGCATGATGCTCCTCAGGAACCTACCCCATCGAGTTCAACTTTTCCTGGTAGTGCTAGGCCAGTATCCAACTTCAGTTCGAACCCGAACTTGCAACCTCAACAGAATCACACCCCCCCGCAGACATTAACCATGGCTGCAAAGCGACAGATGCCGATGGAGTCATCGAGAGATGCACCCAAGCTAGAAACTTTGAATCCCCAGGCAATCCGAAAACATTTCAGAATCTTAGAAGGAATGTTTAAGACCCATGAAGGAGCATCCACGGATGATGAGAAGAAAGACTGGGCTGTATGCTAAACCGATACAGACATCAAAGATCAGTGGAGAGCTTTCCCTACATTTGATGCTGGGAAAACCTGGAAAGAATTTAAGGACGAAGTGATGTGCAGCTATGATGGCGCCGCAGAAGATGATGAAGATGCATGTAAAGGGCTTCTTAAAGTAGCCAACAAGTACAAGAGAGAAGGTATCATGGACTCTGCTGATTACCTGAATTATTGTCGAGAGTTCCAGGCCAAAAGTAAGCCAGTCATTAAAGAGAAATCAATGTTGAACTTGGACCTGGTAAAATTGTTTATCTCGCCTTTTGAGAAAGAAATCTTGTGGAAGTGTATGAAGGATTGTCTGAGTAGTCAACCAGTGGCTGCGGCAACTGCGACTAACCTGGCAAGAAATGCACATGATCCCTGAGATCTAGAAGACATGTTCAATGCTGGAACATGGGTATTGAAGGGACCTGGCACAGTCTACAATGAATTATTTGATAGTTCGTTGCTGGCTACGGATAGTACCTCCAAGGCTGAAGCTCTGAGCATTCCGTCAAACAGAGGCATGGTAACTTACAAGAAGGAACCTGCTATGGCTGAATTACCAGACGAAGTGAATAGCTTCCTGGCAACGATGGCTGATAGTAACAGGCTCATTGTGAAGTTACTAGAGACGAGTGTTTCGTCACAAAGCAAGAGAGATGAGGAGTTACACAAGATGTTGGCACAGATTAAGACCCAACCATGGGTGACTCAATCTGTGCCCGTCCAAAGTACTCATGGGCAGTATGGCAGTAACGCACCTGGTAACTGTCATTTTTGTGAGATGCCTGGACATTTCCAGGTAGATTGTCCCTACAAACTAGAGATGATTACTACCAGGGAACTAGTTCATGTACCGGGAACGCAGAATATGTACAGGTTATGGGATGGAAATCCTCCACCGAAAGAACCTGCCAGGATGAGCCCGAGAGCAAGGATTCAGCATTATTATGAAACGCGCAAGGCTTCTGGATCTAACACTGTTGGACAGACCTATATCGTGGCCCCACAATTGTCGGGCCCGGTGCCACAGTACGTTATGTCTCACCAAATAGTGGAAGAGAAAGAGGATATCAGCTACTTGAAGAACATGCTCGAGAAGTTGGTACAACAGACCTCACACATGGCACCGGAGAAAGTTGATCAGTACCTGGAAGGACCACAATGGGAATCTGTTGTGAAAACCAGAGGCCAACAATGGCAAGAGGCTAGCCAGGCTAATGAACCTTTGCAAGATAACCAGGATTTTTGTAAACATTCAATGAAGGCAGGAGAGCACCATAAAAAGGCTGCGGTGGTGACCGGGCTAGGTGACTCTTCACCAGAGGACATAAACCAAAACCAAAAGTGAGGAGCAGAAGCGGAGAACTGGCGATCACGCCCAAAATTGCAATGCAAATATACCCCTAGTAATAGTAGTGATAATGATGAAAACCTTGTACCTGGCGATCAAGACATGGGCAATCGGTCTCGATCACGTCCCCCAGTAATCTCGACCACCAGGAACGATGGTTACCTTGAACCTGAAAATCCATATGCCGCAGTACCTGACATGACATTACTCCCCTCTCCAGGACGAGTTGAGAAATTCTCTGTCTTACCAGGTGAAGTTAAGAAAGAACCAGCTTACAGAAAGAAAGTAGAAGCGCAATCAGGCGACTTAGAGAAGGAAGTCTGGGACCAGATGATGAAGGCTCCCATTACCCTTACTGCTGAACATTGGTTGGCATCGTCACCCAGTGCCAGGCAAAAGATGAAGACCTATGTCACGCCTAAACGGATTCCTACCAGTAAAGTACTTCTGGAGGATGTCACAGATGCTGAAGATAATGAGGAAACAGAAGAACCTCGAGTACCTCTGGGATCGGTTGCCAATATATTGGAACCTGGTCTAGAAAACTGTATCAGAATTGAAGACTTACCAGTCAAATGCAGCTTCTATGTAACTACAATGTGACAAGGTCTTGTCCCAGAAGGGTCAACTATTATCAGTGATCCGATAGTCCAATATTTGGAATCTATCCCAGAAGGCCAGAAGGCCAGAACGGTAGTAGTAGTAGCATCATCATCGCAGTCTTTGAGATCAGTCTACCCGTTGGTCTCGGGAAGGAAGAAGTTAGAGTGTCTTTGCGACTCTGGGTCACAAATCGTATCATGTTCAGCTAACCTGGCTAAGCAGATGGGATGGGAATATGACCCAGATATCTATATTTTAATGGAAAGTGTGAACAGAGGAGTTGAGAAGTCCCTGGGACTAGTGAAGAATGTGGCTTTCTTGTTCGGAGAAGTCACTGTGTACCTGCAAGTCCATGTATTAGCCAATCTGGCGTACGACTTATTGCTTGGAAGACCATTTGATACTTTAACTTTGAGCGAAGTAAAGAACTCATCAGACAGTGACCAAACAATGATTCTTACAGATCCCAATACCAAGAAATGGACCCTGGTACATACTTATCCAAGAGGACAAGCTCCAGCAGTACTCCAGAGGGAGCCTGCGATGGGTTTTCAGAGCTCGAAGATCTGATCCCAGATCAAGGAGAGCTAGCAGTCATTCTCACACAGGATAAGGAGGGTAACTTCGTTATTGAAAGTTACGCTGGGCCTCCAGGCAAACAGGACTCATTCACCAGGATGAATATCAGAGATTTCTATCTCAGTGCAAGTCAGCAAGTAACAGAGGATCCACTGGCCAGTGATGAGCCTCCAGGCTCTGTACGCTCAGAATTCGTGGATTTTCCCTGCTAATTAACATTGCCGTCCCTTCAACAGCCTTTCAGTAAACCAATAATTCCACACACAGCAATACCACTTTCACCCTACAGCAATCACTCCTTACGTGCTCTGTTATCCATCCCATCTTGCTATGCATCATAATTGCCATATTTCATCACGGCAAGGCACCGTGGATCGACCATCATCCTAATATGGAATTGTCACATCACTCAGAAGCAACTAGTTGACGCGCCCATCGATCACTCAATGAAATGATGTGATTGATGCGAGTACCCTCCCAGCTACGATAATTGCAGCTACGGCAACTACAGACCATGTTTACTAAGTCTGTTACTTTGCCAAGGCCTCAAGAGAACGTTACCCCACGCGTACCCCTCAGCACGATGACTATCACCTAGAAATCCGCAGCTAAACAGCACCTAATGATCTGTTCATCGCTCAGCAAAACCATACGGCTCGCATCTATACACGGCAACGTCGACGACTTGCTGTTACTTCTGAAGGCAAAAGGACCATATGTTCCCTATGATTTTACTAAGCTATGGCCTTACAGCCTTACTAAGACGCTCATATTTACACTATTTATAAATTCGTACTTGTAGTATAAAAACTAGCTAGAAAAATGTAGCTAGTCAGTTTATGACCAGTTTATGACCAGCCGATTGCAGTCTATCTCAGTAAACTACATCTATTCACCGTTCTACAGCAATATACTGTTTACCCCAGCATAATCTCGATTGCACGTCAACTCTTAAACTCACCAGAGTTATTCCACGGTTCTTAACTGTGAAGAGTCCTTCCACACTCGCTCTTCATGCTTAACACTATTGGTACACGCTCATATTGTGCCAATACATGATCGCCATGCCATACCTCGTCCCCGTTATCTTTTATAGGCCATCATCGTTTCACTTTCACACCATTGGAGTTTTTACAGTTTCACTTTCCCCATCATTATCATCGCCCACTTGGGTAGTCTCCAAGTAGACTTAGGATCAGTATTAGCAAGTTTTCGTATCGCACCAGTATAGGACAGTCCCTCGAGCGGACTTAAAGGTTAGTTTGACATAGGATAGGATCATTTCAGTACCAGACAAGTTTCGACATCGACTCAGTACCCTCGCATGGTATAGGACCAGTATCATCGCCAGTTTTCATAGTTCCACGTTTTCCCTTGCCATTCCACTCTCAGCACCTCGTTCAACGTTTTCTCTCGCCACACCCAGTCCCCACTCCGTTTTCCCATCGACTCATTCGTTCATAGACTATTGCCGACCGTTTAGTCTATCTCCCATCGTTCACCCTGCCCAGATTATTGTCGCATGACATTTTCTATTCTCGTCTCGCGTTTTCGCATACGGATCTGTGGTATACATGTCATACCTGCTTCCGTTCCCTCTCATTCCGAGAGAACTCTACCGGCTTATAGCCTTAGCATCTAGTACTCGACTACCAAGCAGTACTACTTCGCAGACTTAAAGTCGCAGTGTATTCTTGCGTACAGAGGAATTGTTCTACTGCATGGAGGTGCCTCAAACCACTCGCACACACAATCACCTTGATTGCTGTGCCACTACGTTAACTCGTCCAATCTCATTTTGAGTTGGTGTTGCCATTGCCACGGAAGTCTAGGCTCATCACCGGGTCACTTATTAGCACGTTTTACACCCAGAAGTACCTTGGTAATAAGCCAAGCGGAAGAACAGGCGTCCTAGTACAAGAAGTAAGGGAAACCTTGCCCATCTTTGACGTTGAAGCGATGAATCGAAGAGAAAACCATGGAAGGCAACCAGGTAAAACTGAGTTCGACCTGGAAGAGTTGTATGACACACCCTCGAATGTTGGTAGTGATACCTGGCAACGAGAGGCGGTTCTTGTAACCAAGAAATATAAACTGGTGGCCTTGAAAACCAAGCCAGTGCTGACAACACTGCCTTCCAATTTTAGAATCATCCGTGATATTAAAGGAGATCCACTTGAAGGGATACCTGAATTATCACCTTACCCGGAAGATTTTGAACCAACTGGAAGGTATTCTCTTGAGCGAAAGCTTAAGATTGACGAGATACATGGGGAAGATTTCTTATGGGCTGAGGAACGTAAGTTGATGCACCATTTTATGATGCTACAGAATGAAGGGTTCGCCTGGGATGACTCAGACCGAGGACATTTCCGGGAAGACTTCTTTCTGCCAGTAGACATCCCGGTGATTCCACATACGCCCTGGGTACTTAAGAATATTCCAATCCTGGCTCCGATATACCAGGATGTATGCAAGATAATCAAAACCAAGATAGACGTGGGAGTGTATGAACCTTCTAATTTGTCATACCGTTCTAGGTGGTTTTGTGTATTGAAGAAAGATGGGAAGAGTTTGCGGCTAGTGCATAGCCTGGAACCATTGAATGCGGTTACAATTGCGCATTCTGGCCTTCCCCCAGCAACAGAAGAATTAGCAGCGCATTTCGCAGGCAGAGCTTGTGGGGGAATCCTGGATTTATTCATAGGATATGATGAAAGATCCTTAGCAGAATCATCCTGAGACCTTACCACTTTCCAAACACCGTTTGGAGCACTGCGCCTGGTTACTTTGCCGATGGGCTGGACCAACTCAGTACCCATATTCCACGACGATGTAACTTACATTTTGCAAGATGAGATTCCGCATTTCACCACGCCATACATTGATGATGTTCCAGTAAGAGGACCAGAGACCAGGTACGAGTTACCAGGAGGAGGATACAAAACTATACCTGAGAACCAGGGGATCCGCAGATTTGTCTGGGAGCATTTCCAAGTTCTCAACCGCATCGTTCAAAGGATGAAGTATAGTGGAGGAACCTTCTCTGGACCGAAAGCAGTTCTCTGTGCCTCGGAAATTATTGTAGTAGGACATCGATGTACTTATGAAGGAAGGAAACCAGAAACAGAACACATGAAAGTCATCCTCAACTGGGGACCCTGTAAGGAACTTGGAGATGTACGAGCCTTCTTGGGAACATGTGGAACATGCCGCATGTTTATTAAAGATTACTTGAAGCTTGCTGAGCCGTTGACTAATCTTACCAGGTTGAAAGTACCGTTCCAATGGGGCCTAGACCAAGAAGAATCAATGCAAGCTCTGAAGGATACATTAGCCAAGAGTCCAGCCCTACGATCAGTAAATTATGATTGGCCGATCATCTTGTGCGTCGACACTTCCTGGCGAGCAGTAGGATTCTACATATGTCAATCTGACCCTGAGAATCCTAAGACAAGGTATTACTGTCAGTTTGGCTCCATCACCTTAAATGAACGCGAAGCAAACTTCTCTCAACCAAAGAGAGAATTGTACGGGCTACACCTGGCCTTGATAGCTTGCAAGAATTGGGTATGGGGATCAAGAAACTTGATAGTAGAAACTGATGCTAAGTACATCTTAGGCATGTTGAGAAATCCGGATAGTGTGCCTAACGCAGCAATAAACAGATGGATAGAGGCTATACTTCTGTTTCATTTCAAGTTAGTACATGTACCTGGTAAAGTTCATGGACCAGATGGACTTTCCCGGAGGGATTTTCAACCAGGGGATGATGAATATGGACGGCTTGAGGAAGACATGGAAGTAGAGCACGACCCACTGGAGTATGACACTAGTCAAGAACCAGTACCATTAGAGTTCAAAGAATTCTCTGACCAAATTGATACCAGGCATGGTTATGTTACCATAACCAAGGCACTGGTAGATCTCGAGACAGATTGAAGTTTCCTAGCTGAGAACGAAGGACAAGTAGCGAGCATTTTATATGGCGCACCTATACTACCGGAGGCAGAGGAATTCACTGAGACTGAAGAGTATTCCGAGGAACATAGAGGAAAGATTGGCAAAGAAATGGACAAACGGCTAGCTCTGGTATCAGCCTGGCTCAACAATCCACTTGAGAAACTGACCAACCTGGCAGATGCGCAAGTCTGCAACTTTGTAAGATTTGCAACGCACTTCTTCAAAGAAAACGGGCGAGTATATCACAAGAGCTTGGAAGGAGAACACAAGTTAGTAATCGAGAAGTTGAGACGGGTGCATATCATGAAATCAAGCCACGATTACCTGGGTCATCGAGGAGTCTATGCGACCACAGAACTAATTAAGCAAAGGTTCTGGTGGCCTGAGTTAGAACGAGATGTAGCCTGGTACATGAAAACTTGCGAGATTTGCCAGAAACATCAAATGTTGAAAGTTCGGATCCCACCCATGGTAACCCACACTCCATCAATATTCCAAGTAATCCATGTAGATACAATGCACATGCCTGTATCATCAGGATATCGGTACATTGTACATGGGAGGTGTGCGTTGACCAGTTGGATGGAAGGAAAAATGTTGAAAACTGAGACAGGAAAAGCAATCGGAGATTGGCTATTCCATGAAGTGTTCTGTCGATGGGGATGCATGTCATTAATCATAACTGACAATGGACCTCCCTTCCTCAAAGCAATAGCCTACCTGGAAGCCACCTATGGCATCCGAGGTATTCAAATCTCTGGATACAATTCCCAGGCGAATGGAAAAATTGAGAGACCGCACTTAGATGTTCGCCAGGCACTGTATAAAGCATGCAATGGTGTTGCCTCTAAGTGGGCCTTGTATTTTCCACACATAATGTGGTCAGATAGAGTAACAACGAGACAAAGAATGGGTTGCTCACCCTTCTTTGCAGTAACAGGCACGCACCCGGTACTTCCTTTGGATATTGTAGAAGTGACCTGGTTAGTAAAATACCCTGGTCGCATGCTCACTACGGAAGAAGTGATTGGTTACCGGGCTCGCGCTTTGGCAAAGCACTCGTCAGATGTTGCCCAGTTACGCAGCAAGTTACATGAGATAAAGGTCTGAGAAACATTGAAGTACACTCGCATGCACGCTGCAACCATTAAGCAATTGAACTTCAAACCTGGCAGCCTCGTATTAGTATGAAACACTGCCATTGAGAAGGCCATTGGAGGGAAAATGTGTCCCAGATATTTGGGGCCAGTCATGGTTGTGAGATGCACAAAAGGAGGATCGTACATTGTAGCTGAAATGAATGGTAGCACCTGGGGATTCAAGGTGGCTGCTTTCCGGGTCATTCCTTACATGGCCAGGAAAAAGATCGACCTGCCAGATAAGCTTGAAGCTCTCCTAGACATGTCGAAAGAAAGTTTAGACCAGTTAGAGAACTCTCCAGAACCAGTGGAGGAGGTACCAGACGACTTCGCTTATTCTCACCCAGAATATGACGACTATGAGTCTTTGGATCCCCTTCTCGAAGTAAAGGGAGCATAACAGGGTTTAAGCATATATTTATAAGTCTACATATGAGCTGAGAATGCAAAGGCACTCGATCGAAAGCTATCTACGGCACGATTGAAGTCGTCCAGATGGTGTCTACTAAGAAAGAAAAGCATATAGTAAGAACAGTATGAAGGCAAGTAGAAATTAAATTCTAATTTCTCCCTACGTATCAGGACAGAGGCGGTCTATCTCAGCTGTAACTAGATTCAGCTGTTGATCACAAAACTTGTAAGCTACAACAGTAGCTTCCAGGCGGTGAACAAGCAACTCTAACTCAGCATTGAGTCGGTGTTTATGAAGCTGGAAACTCGCAAGAGTTTCATCTCGAACGTGCTCCACAGAAAGAAGTTTAAGGGTGTCCTGAATGGACTCATACTTCGACTGAAGTTGGAATTGATTCACCCAGGCTGTACCAACAGAAGTCAGCAACCCGGAACAAGGTCTGATACCTGGAAGACTCACCAGCGATAGGAAACATGAGTTGATTGTCTCCAAGGTCTCCACCGTGAGCCATAAGAGCAATATCAGCACGGATACGCTTGTTACTTCTTTCCGCAAGGACCCTGTCTTGTTTCTCCAATACGTTGATTGCCTTGCGATACATAGGGTCACTTTTTGTAAGCCCTGGTACGTCGCAATAAGGAAGTACAATTACCGTAGTGCACAAGGAAAGACCATGAGACTCCTTCCCACAAGAATCGCATTGTGCAGGATCGGTAGTTCGCTACCAAGTATTCAGCACAACTTCCTGGAAAATAAGAAAGGAAGGCTTACTGCGACAGGAGCAGGAGAATGAGTGGCAGCGCGCTTAGAGACCCGACCATGATGTTTGCGAGTAGTCCAGCCTCGAGTAGCACCTTTAGCTATGGAAAGAAAGATTTGAGAGTCTAGCCGGGTGCTATAGAATAACCAAGAGACTCACCGGGTGCATCCTCGTTGACACTCATCTGTGAAATACCAAAAGCAAGTTGAACAATACGGTCTGTACTAAGTTCAGGCTACGTACACTGTCAGATTCTGTTATGATTTATTTCTTTTCCTTATCTAAGCGCCTCTTATCTTATCTTATCTTCGGCGCTTATCTTATCTTATCTTTAGATCCACAACTCCACGGAGTCTTCACATCGCGATGAAGTCACACTCGGTTGACGTGTACTTTATTCTCGGTCACCGTGTATTTGCCTTATTCATCTTCTAACACGGTACCCTCATCTTAGTACTCATTACGGACTCTTGACTTAGTATAAAAGTAGTTTACTCAAAGCTGTATATTCCCTAGCTTTGAGCTAAAGTTTATTCATACCGAAACACAGTCATTCATGCTAAGTGCTAAAGCATTAGTCTTGATCTTCTAACTTACATGAGACTCAACGGTGATTGTACAAAAGCGATACAGCCATTGCATTACTCTTGTTAGGACATCGGGTCTAACAATTAGCTCAAAGCTTTACCCTACTATTCCCTCACCTGGAGTATCTTTATGGACAGCAACGATGCTACAATCCTCGCACTCGCACTAGGAATACCAAGTGCCACCTTCCTTTCCATAGCCTTCCTTCTTGCTCTAAGGATTCAACACTGACAGTTGCAAGCAAGAGGGATACCGACCCTCACAGTCCCTACAAACTCCCCAGCACCGTCTCCTCCCCCTGTAGACCCATACTATGGCATCCCACTCGAGCAGCGACCACCCAGAATCCTCGCACCCTTACCACGCTGACCGATCCCGCTCAACGACTTCACTAGAGTCGCAGAGCAAGAAGAGGTCGGGAGGACTTCTGAGCCGACTACTGCCGAAATCCCAGAGAGAAGGCCTCCTACCCCTCCCAGAAGGCGCAAACCCATCATCATCCTCTCCCCCTCCGCTACTGCCATCAATTCCTCTGGCACCTCTCGATCTCCCACGCCTGGCAAGTACACCCACTATAGGAATAACGGCAGGGGATTCGATGTGGGCCACGACATACGAGTCACCGCCCCTCCCACCCATGACCATACTTGGGACGCCAATCCTGCAGCACCCTCAGCCCCAGTCAGCCCAAGCAAGTTCTGGGATAATATTACCATTCCGCTTAGCACCTATATCCCAGCGCCCTGCGATGGCTCACCCGAGCACCAAACCCCTCCCCCCACCTCAGCCTATCAGCAGCATCGAGGAGCTCCGCCAGTCTGGGATCAGCCCATACAAACCTATGAGCACCCATTCGAGCTTGTACCAATCGAGGAACCCATCGCCAGCGGCTCAACTCTCCCAGAGCCCAACGACAGCAGTTACTGGTTGAATGTCATTGAGCAGCGTGCACCACCACGAAGACCCCAGTTACACCGAAGACGTGGGGAACAAATCGCCAGACAGCTCAGATCAGAGCCACAACCTCCACCAGAGTTACTCGCGCCCCCTGAGTCGTGATACTATGAGTACTTCACCGATGAGGCAAGCGGCAAGGGCACCCTCCAGGAGCTCCTCCGACCCTTCACGCCATTCCCAGACACGACTCCCCTCCCCAATGAAAGAGCAAGTTCCGAGTCGACCCCCGAGCCGCCACGCATGCCAAATAGCCCCCGGCCTACCAGCGATGACACTGCCTGATGCCATCAGATTTTACCAGAGAACAGCTACGGATCTCAGTGTCACAATCCCAGAAGAATTAAAACGAGCTGAGTATCGTGAGCTTTACAAATATTATGCTTATGAGTTACCATTCATGCTGGCTTGGGGAGAAACCCAAGCCGGAAATGACTATTTTATGAAGAAAAACCGAGGACTCCCATCTGATGACATTCTACAGTACGAAGCTGAGCGGAACACTCGCCTCCTGTACAATGAAGTCCATCGAAACACCCCATGGAGGAATTCCCTCCCTATGAAGAAGTCGTCACTGAAGCTGACATCCAACTGCCGATGCCAGATGAACTGCCAGTACCCCCTCCACGTGCACCAGCCGACCCTACCTACTCCTACAGTAGGGGAAATGCACCACCAGGAACGTACCAAAGCGGCTACAGACCATTCGCAGGTGCAGGATCATCGGGGGGTGGTGGTGGAGGGCAGCCTGCCCAACCACCACAACCTCCCGCCACACCTCAGCAATGGACGCTACCGCGCTATCCAGCACCTCCAAAAGCACCCACTCCTCCAGCACCTTGGCAACTCGCTGTCGGAAACGTTGCTCCTTACGACGAATTCAAACCAAAGATCTTGAAAGAGGTCGACGACTTTCATGGAGATTCTAATGACATCTCCCACTTCTTTCAAAAGTGTGAACTACACTTTGACCTGCATAATCGGCACTACCGATACCCCCCCCACAAAGTAATCTTTTGCGTCTCACAACTCGCTGGTGACGCACAGAGATGGTGGGAACTGCAGGCTAGAATCCTAGGGAAGTCGGCAGACAGGGAACAATTCTACCCCACCTACGACGAGTTCGAGGAACATCTAAGAGCGAGGTTCTGGAAGGATGCCGACAAGCAGATCAAACGCGCCCAGTGGGAGAAGCTCAGACAGGTGAACTTCAAAGATGGGGATAGGTTCTTCCAAGAGTTTGAAGAGCTCGCCCATTATGCAGGAGTACGCGGTAATGAGCAGGTAATGGTCGCACAGATCAAATGGGCTGCCCGCGAAACCAGTAAAAATACGATATACGCAGGCGATGGCAATCTACCAGTCCTCTACGATGACTGGAAGAGTCGTTTACTCCGGATCGACTACAAATGGCACCTCAAACAGGCAGAAGGCATGGGACGAACGGTACCAACAACCGAAGCACCGGTACCAAAGGGAGTAGCATCGACAAGTGTACCAACGCAGAAGACACCATCGGGAACTACGTATGGAGGGCAAGGAGTGCCCATGGATATTGGTGCAGCCACAGCGACAACGAAGTGTTACCGATGCGGAAAGCTAGGTCACTTCAAGATTAACTGTCCTAACAAGCCGAAAACCAGGGAAGAAGCCCTGCGTCGGGTCAACACTTACTGGGACAACCACCCAACGGTAGAGGTAATGACAACAGTCGAGGAGGTAAAAGAGGACGCCGAGAAGTAATTGATTCAGCTTACTCGGCCAAGGACTTAGTTTCATCTGGTACGCATATCGCACTTGACAAATGTACTCATATCTCTGTAGTATCTACTGCGCATTCGAATATACCCGCGACTTCGCAATCAGACCAGAAACTAAGCAAGAATCACACAGGATCCCAGGAACCAGCGGTAGTCAGGCTACCGGCTGGACTTTCGACGAGTAACCTATTACAGGCGAAAGTGAACGGCAAGTCACTCATCATAGTGACACCCAGCATAACGGCGTTGCGCCAGTTGAGGCCTCCCTTTGGGGAGTTTCAAGCCGCAGTGACGAACAAGCGACCGGTTGGGACAGGGGAACAAGCACCTAGCGTCTCCCCTGCATTTACGGCTCTACGGAGTCCCTGCCTCGCAGGGAGCTTTGAGGGAATAGCTACGGCGAAACCTCCTCTGGGAAAAGAGATTACCGTACGACTGCCAAAGTGTAAATCTCCTGTTCCGCTACAGGGGGCTTTGGGGCCGAAACCTGACAATGCCAAGAAGATCGAGGATGAACCTGAATCAAGTAAGTGCCCCCAATTAGTTGCCAATGCCTGTCGTGACGCAGGGCGACTCGACGACGGGGGAACACCGAATGAAACGAGGGACCTGACTACTACAGTGACAGGCTCAAAGGGATCAGGTGAAAGCGACCTCCTGTCGAACGGTGAGAAGCTTAAGGCAATCGCTTGATCGGCGGTGTCAGCTCAACCTGTCACCCCTTTATGGGGTGATACCTTCGAGGAACGCACCTCCCGTTCCATGACCAACCAGCAAGCTGCAGGACAGGAAGCTGCTAGCACCCAGGCAGTACATAGGGGGCATAAGGTAGAAATGTCTGAGGTCACGGACCAAGATGACGACACCAGCTTCATGATGAACATGAAGAGTAAATTAACGCCCCCTATAGATATAGATACTGCGGTGACCTCGCCAACGGTAGTCGAACCCTCACGGGTCAATGCGACAGCTAAGGAGGCCCCGCAGCTCTCATGCACTTATACTAGTGGCGAGACTTACAGTGAATGGCTTAAACCATTCGGAGCGGAGTGGACTCTGCGCGGCATAGTACAAGCCAAGACAGAGTCAGAGGCGAAGGCAATCCTAAAGAATTGGATTCACAAGGCACGAGCGGAGGAAGTCGTAGATGACATAATCGAGGGGATGCGAAAGGCAATACACGTTGACACGCTTTGGTGGCTTGAAGAATTACGACAACCAAGGCGGTACATCAGCATGCTGAGCGGGAAGGGCAAGGACTTAACAATTGACGTCCAAATCGAAACTCTAGACAACCATACCAAGGTTGCGACAACCGCGTTAGTAGACAGCAGATGCACCAGTAGTGCCATCAATCGGGCCTTTGTCAAAAAGCACAATATCCTGACTCATGCCACCGCCACGCCCATTCCAGTCTACAATGCCAACGGAACTCGTAATCAAGGAGGATCGATTACCCAATACGCCGAGATCTGACTTATAGTCGGGGATCATGCAGAGCGAATAGACTTAGCCGTAACAGAACTCGGCAACAGGCAGATATTCTTGGGCCATGACTGGCTCGCCTGACACAACCCAATCATTAATTGGAAGTCAGGGGGATTAATGTTTGCCCGGTGCCAATGCTGAAAGTCTCCATTCACATTACCAGATGCAGATCCCGACGACAAGTGGGATGAGGAGTTGGAAGAGGGAGAAACCATTCTCGTGATAGACTTTACACAAGCTATCCTCATACATGCTCATCATGCGAACGACCTCGCTGTCAAAGCTAGCGAAGGAAAGGAAGCCAAGACATTCGAAGAGATGGTTCCAGAATGGTGCAGGGATTTCACTGATTTATTCAAAAAAGAGAATTTCGATGAACTCCCCGAGCCAAAGACGTGGGACCATGCTATTGAACTTACTCCCAACACAAATGCCAACCTCGACTGCAAGGTCTACCCCCCTCAATCGCAATGAACAGGCTGAGCTCAACAAATTCCTGGACGAAAACCTCTCAAGTGGACGAATCTGACCATCGAAGTCACCCATGGCTTCACCGTTCTTCTTTGTTAAAAAGAAGGATGGCAAGCTACGACCTGTACAAGATTATTGTAAGCTCAACGAGATGACGATTAAAAACCGTTACCTGCTTCCTCTCATCTCTGAGCTTATGGATAAACTACGGGGCGCCAAGTACTTTTCCAAACTTGACGTTTGGTGGGGATACAACAATGTTCGCATCAAGAGCGGTGACGAGTGGAAAGCAGCGTTCAGAACTAATCGAGGGTTATTCGAACCCACAGTTATGTTCTTTGGGCTCACTAACTTGCCAGCGACCTTCCAATGGATGATGAACGACATCTTCAAAGATCTTATCGCGTCCAGCGCCATTACAGTCTACCTTGATGATATTTTAATCATGTCAAAAACCAAGGAAGAACACCGGCGCATCACACGCGAAGTCTTAAAAGTCTTATGAAAGAACAAGCTATTCCTTAAAGCGGAGAAATGTGAGTTCGAGACCTTAGAGACGGAGTACCTCAGAGTCATTATCAGTGAAGGCAGCATTCGTATGGACCCAGTCAAGATCGCGGGAATAGTGGCATGGCCCATGCCAGCCAAGAAAGTGCAATTACAGTCGTTTTTAGGCTTCACCAATTTCTATCGACGTTTCATTAAAGGATACAGCAAGGTGGTCAAACCCATGACACAGCTGACAGGAAATGATCCATGGAAGTGGGGAAAAGCGCAACAAGATGCCTTCGAAGAGCTAAAGAGGTTGTTGGCTGAAGAAGTGGTACTGGCAATACCCATGGAGAATGGCAAGTTCCACGTCGAGGCGGATGCCAGTGAAGGAGCGATAGGTGCTGTGTTATCGCAAGAGCAGGACAGAAAATGGCGCCCAGTCGCGTTTCTATCCAAGTCTCTGACAGTGACAGAGTGAAATTACGAAATTTACAACAAGGAACTACTCACAATTATGCTTGTGCTCGACGAGTGGAGACACTACTTGATGGGAGCGGCTCAGGATTTCGAAATCTGGACAGATCATCAGAATCTCCAGTATTTCTGGAAACCCCAGAAACCCCAGAAACTGAACCGCCATCAAGCCCGCTGGGTAACAGAACTAGCAGAGTATCACTTCTCTCTACATCACAAACCAGGAGTGTCGAACAAGAAAGCCAACTTACTCAGTTGCAGAGCAGATCACGACACGGGGAAGGAGGACAACGATGAGGTTATCATCCTCAAACCAGAACACTTCCGGGCATTGGTCATGCCGACAATTGAGGAAGTTCACACCAAAATCAAGCAAGCCACTCTCGACCACCACCAATGGGACAAGAGCATCTCTGCATCCCTCAACCATGATCGAGGGATGAAGCTAGATAATGGTTTGATCTATTACGATCACCGTATCTATATTCCCCAAGATCATGTGTTGCAAGGGGAAATTATCGCGGCATCTCACGACCATATCATGGCGGGACATCCTGGCATTGAAAAGACCAAAGAACTCGTCTTACAAGAATACTGGTGGCCCAAGATGAAGAAGGACATAGAAAACTATGTCCACGCTTGCGAAATGTTGTGCTGCACCACATCTGTGTGTGCACCAAATTTTGGCTTTCACCTTGATACAGCAACAAGGTGCTAATGCTACAACCACTTTCACTCGCTGCTCCTCCAGTCTCAGCGTCTCTACTGTTCAAAGATGGAATTCCTGTGGAATCCGCTCAGGCAGCTGCCCGTCCACTACGCGTCTGCCAAGCATTGTGCTATCCGCCTGGCCATATGCTACCCGCTACAAAACTGCCCCGTTTCACGGGTATTTGACTAGCCTAGGCTCCAGGAGCTGACAGCTATCAACCTGAAACATCCACGCCAGCGGATGGCGGAAGATTTATCCTTGAGAAGTGGACAAATGGGCTGATGGCAGATAGCCATATATGGCTATTCTCAAACCAAGCCAGATGCGGAAGGTGTTGTAGAATCCGCTTGACGGCTTTGAAGCAGTTCACTAGTGGATTTCAGCGTGTCAGCTTGTGTTGGATATCGCCTCTAAAGGATACATTCAGGAATATTGGAACGGGCAGGCATGGGAGCAGGGAGCTGGCTCGGATCTGCTACTATATAAGCGCATACAATGTACTTAGAAATTAGTTAATTTCACTTGCTTACAGCGCACTAAAGGAATAATTTCCACTACTCTCCTAAGCATATCTAGCCGCCTTTGAGCCTAGCGTTGCGAGTGGATTGCAAGGAATTCTCCTTTCTCTCGCTATCTTCACACAACCGCTCTCAGTTCAGCATCCTAAGCGGACGCTTGGACTACTTCTTTCTATCGTATCCGTAGACGGAGCAGATTCTATCAGATCCCTTCAGAGCGGGTGGTAACCCTCCTTGCGTATACAAAAGATCTTGCATCCGCAGACGCGACTTTCTCTTACCAGAGAGTTTGCTAGCCTTACAACGTGCCAACGAACCAAGTCAAGCACTCAAGCAAAAGCAGCGCCTCTTCATCCAAACGCCATTCCCTCCCAACCCTGGACTCATATCTCCGTAGACATGGTCACTGGTTTACCAAGGTGCAACGGTCAAGACGCTATCTTAATGATCGTTGACTGATTCTCCAAAGAAATCATACCTATCGCATGTACCATGGAGCTGTCATCAGAAGGGTGGGCCAAGATTCTACGGGACGAAGTTTATGCCAAGCACGGAATGCCCCAGGTAGTCATCTCTGACCGAGGCACCGTGTTTGTCTCCAAGTTCATGAAAGACCTCTATGACTTGCTACATATCAAGGCAAACACATCCACTGCCTATCACCCACAGACAGATGGTCAAACAGAACGAGTAAATCAAGAGGTTGAAAAATACCTCCGAATATTCGTCAACCATCTTCAAGACGACTGGGTTGAATGGCTATCCCTCGCAGCATTCGCTCACAATAACCACGTACACTCCACCACCAGTAAAAGCCCCTTCGAGGTTAACTATGGCTATAATGCTGACATCCTCCCTGGCGCCAAACCCAAGGCACCTTTCCGGACGCCTGCATCCACCACCTTCATTTCAGAAATGCAAAAAATCCATGAAGAGGCCAAACAAGCTCTGGAAAAAGCCGCTGCCCAAATGAAAGCCCAATACGACAAGAAGAAACGACCTGCAATCGAGTATCAAGTAGGAGACAAGGTGTGGCTCGATACGACCAACCTTAATCTCCCACGACCCAAGAAAAAGCTCAACGACAAACGCACAGGTCCATTTCTCATCATATCAAAGAAAGGAGCTTCAGCGTATACCCTGAAACTCCCCTCAACCTGGCATATACATCCCACCTTTAACGAATCACTCCTTACACCATACACACCACCTGCATTCCCTAACCAAGAACAACCACCTCCACCTCCCCCAGATCTCATTGATGGTGAAGAACACTACGAAATCGAGAAAGTCCTCGACAGCAGAGAACGCAAAGTCAGAGGAAAAGCCAGAGAACCATGGCATTGGACCACAGATTACTTCGTCAAGTGGAAAGGCTACGGACCAGAATCGAACACATAGGTGCGAGAGGACGACATGGATGCCGATAAACTCATCGACAACTATCTCGCCGAACACATAGATAGTCTCAACAACAAAAAGGAAGATTGGGAGTATCACACAGATCCAAGGACGGGGAAGAAGCTCAGGAGCTGGGACGAACTCTACGAGCTTTGGGACATATTCGGGGGGCACGATGACCCTTCTACGGACACAAAATCGCAACTAGAACCGACGGGCATACCTTAACAGCAGTTGGGATGCCTGCCTTAATAAGGGGGTAATGTTACGATTTATTTCTTTTCCTTATCTAAGCGCCTCTTATCTTATCTTATCTTCGGCGCTTATCTTATCTTATCTTTAGATCCACAACTCCATGGAGTCTTCACATCGCGATGAAGTCACACTCGGTTGACGTGTACTTTATTCTCGGTCACCATGTATTTGCCTTATTCATCTTCTAACACGGTACCCTCATCTTAGTACTCATTACGGACTCTCGACTTAGTATAAAAGTAGTTTACTCAAAGCTGTATATTCCCTAGCTTTGAGCTAAAGTTTATTCATACCGAAACACAGTCATTCATGCTAAGTGCTAAAGCATTAGTCTTGATCTTCTAACTTACACGAGACTCAACGGTGATTGTACAAAAGCGATACAGCCATTGCATTACTCTTGTTAGGACATCGGGTCTAACAAATTCATCGCTATCCAAGTCAACAACCATACTTTCCTCCACGGCTTTCATCTTGACGTCCTTGTCAATAAGGATAGTCTCCGGGTCAGTATCAAGGCCAACCGTAGCTTTGGATTTGACGGTCTTTGGCGTCTTCTTGATCTTGGGAAGCTACAGAAAGAATACACGAGTTTAGCCAGGAAATACAATAGAAATAAGCGACGCACTGGAGTTGGCGTGGCTGGTTTAGAAGCAAGAGAAACAGCAATAGCTTGGGCATTCGCCGCAGCCTGCTTCTCTTCCCGGTCAGAATGGATCCACCCAGTAGCGCGACCAGGAAACGTCGAGTTCTCAGGAGCTTTAGAGCCATGAGGGATTTCAAGCAGGAGCTTCCTGTTTTGACAATCCCGCCAGGCACTGAAAGCTCCTTCACGGAGAAGCGATGGTTCTTCCTGGTACGCCTGCATGAAGCACTCCTTGTTATCAAAAAGAGGCATCTAGGATATTATTTAGTATAGAAAGGGCTCAAATCCTTCAAACACGCACAACTCCTTCTAGGAACCGAAGGTTCTCCTTGTCAATAACCAGGACCACATCGTAATCTGGAGTGCCATCTTTGAGAGTTGGCAGAACGGAGGGAATGGTGGGAAGATAAACTCCATTCTTGCAGCGTGAACAGAGAAGAGCAAGAGTGGCCTTGAATCTAGCAACTTGCATAGACTTGGGCGCCATGTAAAATGAGTATTAATTTGCTGCATCCACCAGCCAACGGGTTTTTATAGAAGATAAAAGATCTCTATTATTTTCCTAGTACCGACTGGTGTATGACACAAGCAGATGTAAGCTCGCACAGCACGATGGCTGAGGTCATGATTACTATACCCAGGTCAAGATTGATGGCTTCGATCACTCTGATCGGAAGTGATCGCATGATCAAGGACAGCCTGGGACAGGCTTTTATTTAGTTGGGGGGAGAGAGGCGAAGGCCTTAGAAATTAAAATTTCGATTTAATTTCACCCTGATACGGAATAAAAAGCTGAATAAAGTATGCCAGAACAGTAGTAATAATGAACCGAGCATGTGGAAAAGAAGTCATGATCAGGCAACCTGCGACATGAAACAGCCAATTCCAAGTACCAACAGAAAAAGGGAAAAGAATAAGGAGTTCAAAAAGTAAGAAGAATGTTCGCAAGAACCAGGAAACAAGGAAAAACTCAAAGAAACTACTAGGTAGCAGGGATATCCATGTCTGGCCAGATGTAGAAATTAGAGAATAACTGCGCAGGCAGATGGATAGGATAAACCCCCGCCCAAGACAGCTGAAACGAGGATTTCAAGTCAGTTACAGGTACCCAGTAGAAGGAAAGAAGCTTACAAGTCAAAGTGCATCCACAATCGCACTTGGCAGTTTGTCCAGGTCCCGTGGATAACAGCTGAGACCTACCTGGAAAAACGGCAAGTTGCTGGTATACGGGATAGCCTTTGAACTTGGCAAAGAATCTAACTGCGTTACCAAATGCTGACTACCTGGAAAATGCAAGTCACCAGGAAACGGGGTTTTGAAGTTCTAAGAAGAATTAGACTCTCATACCAGGTTAGATGGAGATCGGATACCTGGAAACCGATAACCAGACGGCGACGATCCCGCTCCAACCACAGAGTCCAATCTTGGTCAAAGAAGCAGGGTCCTAAGTTACTTGCAACCACAGTGACTGTCATAAGGAATCGTAAGACCAAGGGATCTTCGTCATCCGGGAAACGCTCGACGTGAGCAACCTACCTGGAGACTTAGTAAGAAAAAGATGTCATACCCAGGAACACTCACCAGGAAAGGGTGCACATGGTTAATTAAATTCACCACGTCCGGCTGACACCAATTAACCAGGATGTCAAAATTGAGTACTTGAGGATACTGGGTATGCGCCAAATGCAAGAAGAGGTAGTGATCCACCTGTAACAAGGAAGGAAGATCCTTCCAGGCGAAAGGAAGAGGCAAATCTTCAGGCCAAAATGTGGAGGAAACCATTGATAGAGGAAGGTAGCTTGGCACTGGATAAATCCTAAGTCGGAGCAACCTGCTTAGTCAATTATCTGGCTAAGTCAGCCGGTATATGGAAAACCTCTTGGCATCTAAATTTGAAGATACACCTGGACTTAATAAACAAATTTGCATTTGGGTGCGCATCAAGCCAATTAGGAGGCGAGCGCAAATTCTAAGTACATGTACTCTAAAAATAGCTGTTCGCTTTGGAAGGAGCTACAGTATTGGAAGAAGACAACTGGATTGGGAGATAAGCTCATAGATCTGAAAGAAAGGAATTTGATGCACGAGGTTTGCAAACCAAGTGTCGGAAGCTGCACCTTGGAAATGTTCCCAACGGAGACCTTGGCGGAAGACGTGCTCAGAAGCTACCTGGAAGTGGTTTCGCTTAAACGGAAGGCTCGGTAAAGAAGGGACATGAGTTTCGCCAGGAAAAGTATCCAAAGGATCGAATCTAGGCTTTGAAAGCTACCAAGAATGTTAGATACGAGGTAGCAGAGAAAAAATAACAACGCACCCCGAGTAACTTGAACATCCTAGTGGGATCCTCGATTTTCCAGGCATCCCACTGAGAGGATTGAAATGCCGGGCTAAGGTTGTTAGCTAGCGCAGTAGCCGTCGCCAGGAAACGAATAACAGTTGGATCACTGTCTTTGGGAAAGTAGGATTCATGCGCTGCCTGGAAAGTAAATGAGACAAAGTAAGAGTAAAGCAAGAGAACGGATGTACCAGGAAAGGATGAACGGAATCCAGGATAGACTTGATTTCGGGTTGCAAGTAGGTTGCCAGGGTGTTCATATCTACTATGGCAGGGTGTCAATTGCGAGCCTGGCGAAGTAGAATATAATGGTCCGCAACAAGGAGAGACTTAAACGGCTCTGGGGGAATCCTGGTATCAAGGGTGAGAGGCTCCGAGTATGCTTTGCGAACCATTCAGGAGGACAAGTAGAACACGGAGCAAATCTCAAGGAGAGGGTTTTATATCCAACTTGCTCTACCACGCCTGGCCAGCCCTGCAATGCAAGAAACTTCAAATTCAGCTATTTTGGGACAGTCTGACTCGATCATGATCAAGATACCAGATCACGAAGAATCGTCACCGGCATCCCTCACCCTAGTACAGCATAACAACTTTACAAGGAGGGATCCCAGTCCTCTCAGACTCAAAAAAAAAAAGTTGGAAGGCAACCATGACTGGTAGCACATACCAGGTGGACTCTATAACTTGAGATTTACACCGGGATCTTGGTAAAGCGACAAGTAAGAAGGCCCTGTTTTGGGTGTGGCATTCAACATATGCGAAGTACATTTTGTAAAGACAGTGTTTTATATAAATATTGTGTGACTCGCGATGTCCATCAGTAACAACATATCGAAAGAAAAATTGTTCACTCCAACTTGGAATCCAGGACAAGCGTCTGAAGATCATGCAACGAATAGGCTTGGTGGCTAAGGGGCGACCAACGAGCATCTCCCAGTGCCAAACGACACTGCTGAGATACCTCAAAGAGTCGCGCACTCCTCGCGTACCCCTGCCTGTCCGTTGAGATCAAACTTACGCCCTGCGAGACTGAGAGCATGAGTAACGGAGCGACAAGAAACTAAGAAAAGGAAGATAACTTACAGAGGAAGCTACCTTGGAAGGATGAATGGGCGAAGGCTCTAGCTGATCAATTAGATCGCCCGCTACCTTGTCATCCTCAGCTTGCTCTTCCTCGTCGCCACAATCAACTTCCGTCTCAGGTGCCTCGGACCTCCAGTGTTTCCTCTTCTTCTTCTTGTCCTTGAGAACCGTGAAGGCAGGAAGCGATGGCTCGGGCGACTTCTTGCTATGTAACTGGAGAGGGCGAGGATAATAGTGACAGAACTGGGGATCGAAAACCCTCTGAAGAAGCCCATCCTCATCCGTAATGAGCCCCATGTCGATCATAAGCCTATGACCGACAGGGTACTCACGAGCGAACTTGAGCATGGCATCGGTGTCATGCCCGCCTTCAACAGAAGAAAACACCTGCAGAAGATTGCACAGCGCATCTTGTATGCCTCATGCAAGGCATCGAGGAGGAGACAAATCTGACGGTCTGCAGCTGTAAAGTTGCGATCATGCATTTCGACGACTAGAAAAGAGTTAGCGAAAGAGCAAAACCAAGTAATTAACCGAGACTTACAGGGATGCACGGCTTGCACAAGCGGCAGCAAGTTATCACGAACCTCCTGCAAGTCATCAGAAGACAACCGACAGGAGCAGTGACCTCAACTGCGACAGTGAGCACATGCAGCCAAAGGCTCTTTATGCTGGCAAAGCATATGGCACCTGGCACACATAGTACATCCCGCAGTGTCCTAGACAGAAATAACGGTTTAGAACTTGGAAGAAAGAGAACAAAGAAAAGCACTTTACCCTGTGGGGAATACATAAGGCTGACAAGGTCGGATAGTCGGTAAAGATGTGGTCCAACATATACTCCGCCGTGACTGGAGTAGGCGACCGGCCCCGCACATCCACATGGGTATCTTCAGCGAGAATTGCGGGAGGAGGAGTAACCACCTTCTGGTGAAGCTTCGTAGGGACTTCAACGAAGGGAGGCTTGACAGGTTTACGACCACGAGGTTTAACCGAAGTCTTGCTAGGAGCGGCAGAGCTATCCTTCTGGTCCTTTGTAGATGGCTTTTTAACAGGTGCAGAGGACGAGCCAGCTTTAGAAGGGGCAGCGGACGACGCCGGGTCTTGCTTGGGACACTTGTGAACGGGCTTTTCGGTCTTAACCATTGAAGTTCCAGCCTGGCTAGACGGCACCGCCAAAGAAGGATCGTGGGTCTTGCGTTTCTTCGGGGGTTCAGGTTCAGAAGGGCCAGTCAGCGACGTTTTCAGAAGTTTGGCGTCACTAGCGGAGAAAGAGCCGTTCTGAATAAACAATGAGTTAGAAAAATAGCAAGAAACCCCATGAAAGATAATTACCTTGAGAATTTCTTTGACCATGTCTGGCCCATACAACCAAACCTTCCATTCGCCTTTCACCAGTCGGTCAGGGAGCTCATGGACGGTTCGAGAGGCGGTGGCAAAGAAACGTTCAATGAAGTCGGGATATGGATGAGCAAAGACACTCCGATATGTCGTTTGAGGAACGCGTCACTACAGAAATCAGGGAAACCAGGAAGAAAATAGTCACTCACCAAAAGAGTATGTGCCCCTTCCACCTGCGATGTGATCTGGTGATTGTTTAGCAAGTCAAGGGCCTCTGTATCCCATAACGCCAGCGCTTTCTTGAGTATAGCATGAAGTAAATAATGAGGGTCAGACATGAGGACGAGTAAGAATGCGGAGCGGGGAGGCTCGACGTGGAAAGAAAGAAAGCAAAGCAAGAAATGGTCACCATGACTCAACAATGCAAAATTTAAAGGTCCCCGGGTCCGTGCACCAGAAGCAAGGAAGCGTGCCTTTGGAATGTTGAAAGAATAGCAGAATCACTTCAATCGAAATCCATGACGCATGCCGCCGTCGTGCCGGTGGGAAAACGATCTCAAAATAGCAAAGTCACTACCTGGTAATCAGTGTACCTGGCAACCTGGAAAAAGAACACGTTTATAAGCGACTGGGACAGTCGATCTTTAGTTGAGGGGAGATGATACACCTGCCGGGTGTACATCCTTTAAAAACGCATGTAATTTAACATTTCCTGGCAATACAACAGTATTGCATTGTACCAATCAGTAAGACACAGCAAGAAAGTAGCACATTATAAAGAAAGACGTCCACCTGGTAACTTCGGAACAGGCTGATCCAACACTTGAATAGAAGATCGGTATTCTACCCGGTAGACTGAGGTTCCAGATTTGTGACTCGCATAGTGTAATCACCCGGCATTCCAGCAGAAGTTATCCGATTGCCTGGTGATGATCTAGTATGATCGATCGACCTGGCAGCCGTGGATGAGATAAGGCCTGCCAGGTAGAGCGTTTATCCTCACCCGGCTGGGTCAGCAAGCATATTAGTCAGTAAGTAAAAAGAATTGGTAATAGTGTACCAGTAGGATAGTATAAATACAGGTCATGTATCTAGTAGGGAGGCAGGTTTCTGACCCCCCGGAACACTACCAGGCGAATAGTACGGGTTTATTGGTTAAGAGCTTCGAGTCGTAGACTCACCTGGAATAGAAAGATTGTGACCTGGTCACATCATGTGTGCAAGAACAGACAAGCAAGTGAACAGAATTAAGCTAGAAACAGAAAGTCAGACCTGAGAAACAGTTCAGAACCAGTCAGTGTGTTTTAAGTTGCAACCAGGTGCAACGTATCAGTATTGAAACTGCACCAGGCAGCCAGCACGAGTTCAGAACCTGCACCAGGCAGTTATTCTGTATCAGTTTGAGTTCGTGTTCAGTAACACGTTGAACTTAGAGTGGACATCGCAATATATTCTTTATACAAATCATATTATTTGCACCCGGAACTTGTATCCTACAGTACAAAGCTTCATAACTAGGTATAACATACCTCCCTTCGAACCGCAATTACTGAGTGTTTGTGTGGTGTTTTAGTGTGTAGCACTTTGCATTCATATAGGCACTCAGCACCTTTCAACAAGGTTTAAACACAACAAAATATTCAGTTTCAACTGTATGAAATGCATAGCAGTTATTACATATGTTTATATTTTGCACTAGAAATGTAAATAGGACTTGATTTACTATATATATGTGGTGGCTCTCAAACACTAGTAGGCTGATTAGTAGCTTCCTCATCTATGCTACTTTGACTTTGGCTATGCGAGAAAGCACCAAAATGAAGTGAAGAAGTCACACTACAATCATTCAAATCATTAACCTGTGCATGTCCTGCAGCGACTCGTCCAGCAATAAGTGTTGGAGCTATGACCTGTAAAAATGCTCAGATAAAAAGACTAAAGTGTAATAAACACCTACTCGTGCAGTGGCAGCAATCATATCACCATATGATGATCCAATATTGTCACTAGCCATCAATCCAGTAAGTATCAGCAATGCAATAGAGTAAAGCAAGGCTGATTCCACAAGTATTTCAATTACACCTCTGTATGATCGAATACCACCATGATTTGCCCTGCCTACAAAAATGATCCTGCAGATGATGAGGATGGTGCAAATCAGAGTTGTTGCCAGAGTGAGAGAGATATAAGAGATAGTCCATGTCACAAGAACTTTGCCATAAGACAAAGTAGCTGCGATGTCATTGGCGTTGCTATAGATGTAATAATATGTTTGAACAACTTTTGCAGCTATATCATTTATAAGACTTCAACAAGTGAAAGATTGAGATGAGTTAACACACCAGTCCCAGCAAGACAGCAAAGAAAGGGGAAAATTATAACTAGCCATCGTTGTTCCCAGACTGTCCAGCACCGCCAAATCTATAAAATATTCATGAGGTCTCTCTTATATGAAGAATGTACTTGACAAACCATTGATACATCCACAAGGAGAGTGCTAATCCCACTACTAATGCTTGTCACCAGTGATATCTTAAATAACTTAGGACTGGTGTCTTCAAGTTCTGAAAATACAGTAAAAAAGTTCCACCCATTCTGTACAAAGGCAGAGTATATCAATGACCAGTCAAGTGCAAAAGTGACTATCTCCAAGAAGAAAAGACAGGAGATGATGGTGGTCATAATCTTTGTCCCATGGCCAGAGCGTACTGAGGAAACTACATCATTCTGTTAGCAGATATCAATGACATATTACAATTATACAAACAGATAGTCCACATAGTAGTGCCAAAAACACCTGTATAGAGACCTGTATATATTTAGCATTGAAGGAATACGATATACCTGATATTAGACAGACATACCAAACAGTAATGCTTCCATTATCATTACATTGAAATTCATATTTATGGTATCAAGTATGACTTGTATGTCTTCCTGAGAAAGGCTTGGGATTGTCATTGGTGCGGACATTGTGGTGGAATTTGTGATGGAGTAATGACCAGTGCTTGAGAAGTCAAAAGATTGGAAAAGAGGGTGCAAGTCTTATATAGGAACTGTACCATCATTTGAAATTCAGCTGGCAATGGCTGTGAATCATGAATCATGATATTTGATGACTGATGAAGGAGAGATGATTCTGAAACTGTAAGGCTGTGTTAAGAAGATCAGTCATCTCAGATCTGATGGTTTTGTGTTGAAAAGATCATGATTTAGCCTCTGTATTGACCTGGAACACAGATCATTCAGGTCAGAACATCAACAGCAGAGAAAGAAGACTATGAACAGCTCAGTATCAAGACAGAGGAATGCGGCTTTGAAGTCCTGATAGTTAGCAACTCATACTGAAGTCAACTATGAGTTTGTTCCAGCATATACACTACATGATCCCAGTCAAACATTGATGGCAGAGAACATCAAAGTTTCGGGAAGGCAATGCACCACAATCAGAGTTGCCCACACATCTGATGAATCTGCAAGTTTCACGCAGAGATGATAATGAGAACCATTTCCCTCAGCCACAATGCCGGAAGGTATCACATCCTAAAAATGAAGCTTGTGATGGACATGATCATGAGCGGACAGGACAAACCGCTATGAATATCATGAAAGGATGCGGTAAGCAGAACAATGATCATCGCATTGCTACTGACTTGTCGTCAAGACGGATCGCATTTCAATAGAGAGCAACAGTCGTTCGAACTTGCCATCAACGCGTGCAGCTCATCAAGTTCAGGGAGAAAAGATCTTCGCTCGTGATGCTACAGAGAAGACAACTGATAGTATAGTACAACATACGAAATTGGCAACACGTCGACATATACTACTTCTCGTGCGCGGGACGCACTGGACGGTCTCACATATGAGTGAAGGATTGAAAAGTAAGAGAAACAAACTCACAATTCAATTCCCATGTCCAGGTCGAACGAGCTTCCTTGATGAGGTGCGAGTAAGACTAGGAATATGGCTCAGAATGATACCCAGCGACGGCAAAGAGATATATGTACCTCTGTTATCCCGCCCGGAGGCAACCCAACATCTTCGTTCTGTTCCCACTCTGGGCCATTACGACGCTGGAGGGACAGGTCGGCCAAGATACCGCCATCGATGATTGCCTATCACACACGGTCAGTAGCCAGAAACAACCAGCGATAGGAACGCGCTCACATGCGATACATGTATATCCTGCTTTCCAAGACTCTTGGCAAGACCCTGCAACAGTGTCCTGAAAGCGGGCTTCCCAGCCGAGAACGCGCTGGTAGTGACATTCCCTCGAACACTCGCCGTGGCTCCCGTGAAGATCAGCGACCCTCTCTTCCCCTTCTCGTTGACTTCGTTGGCCTGGAATGCCTGGATAACGCTCTTCGAGAAAGCAAATGCGCCTTTGTTTGCGTCACGGCTTCCGCGTCTTCTGGGGTGGTATCGAGGAAGGACTTCCAGATGCCCTGTGTGGGAAGGCAACGCGGATGGGCTGGCCTTGGTGGCGGGTACGGATCCGAGTGAAGGCGGTGTTGACATCCGTCATGCCGTAGGACGATATAGGAACGAGGCAGCAGTCTCACCGACAGTGTTGATCTCGTCCGAGAGAGCCTTGAGAGTGTCGGCACCGCAAGCTATGAGAGCAACGGCAATATAGCCTTCTTTACTAAAGAGACAACTGGGAATTGTCAGACGATCATAACGGAAGCAGGAGACGAGGAAGCGTACGTTGCTGCCGCTAATCCCTATCATCCTTCCTCTGCAACATGGCAAGCACACTCGTGGCCGTTATCGCAGGTGAATCACCCTTGTAGTCCGTTCTAACAGCCAACATTGCTGACGCTTTGGCGTACTATAGGTCTTTTATCGGAGTCTGGTACAGGAGAGACGGAGGAAAGGCTATTTATTTGTGAGCGAGATGGTAAGATTATCGGGTGATAACATTACCAAGCTATCTCTGATGCTCAGTCCGCGGCCTAATGACCGAAACTGACACCATATTGTAATGATAAATTGATAGAGTCGCGCGGCTGGCGCTGGAGAGAGAGAAATATCAGGCGTAAAGGGACTAGCTTGGTTACGAGAGAGAGAACAAAAGGAAGACATTTGAAGATCGGAAAGGTTGTCTCTGTTTGGCGGCGCCATGTCCAGCATTCAAAGTTACTTGTCTGAGTCACTTCCTCTGAATATCTTTTATCTCCCTTTTCCGTCTGGCAACATCAGTCAAGACCCTTCAAGACACTCTTTTGCCCTACTGACGAGAATGACTACAACGCTCGTACACTGGGCAAGGAATGTGGGAGGGTATCAATCACAGAGTTCATTCACGCGACGGATGTTATAATTTCACCGATTTCCCTCGACGACTAGATTCGAACCGAAGGCGACAAATCCAAGGATCTGTTTATGGGCTGAAAGGATGTGTCGCCTTCCGGAAGATGGCGCGGACACGCAGAGGGAAGGGTCGCACTCGACGATGATGTGAAAAGCATAGTGTGGGCTGGGGGAGGCGGCAGAGGAACCGGGAGACGTGTTATCCTCAGAGAGCGCATCGTAGGGTGAGGCGGGATGTAGGATGTATTGGGGATGGTAAGTCTCTCCGATTACTTGCATTCATTAGCACTCACATCTCTGTAGCCCGATCTTATATTAAGTCTTAGCCGCCAATGGCACGTCGAGGGAAGAGCTGCTGAAGGGAGGTTTGCGCACGGGGATGGTAGGCGTCATCTGTTCATCCACATGGCCTGATCTCACTCTTGATTGAAGCATACAAAGGACATATCAAACCCTTCCAAATACAAACACAGCGCGAGAACTACGGATTCGTGTCTGAAGGTGGTGTAGTCTGCAGAATTTCGTCCACGATATCGGTGACCAGCGACAAACGCGCGAAGAGTCACGGGTACGCGAACAGGGTGATGCGCGCTGCTGTCCACCCTCATCCTATCCGAAATGAAGCTTTGCCGTGCCGTACAACCCGCTTATCCCTCTGACATCGTTTTCGTTATATGCCCACTCTTTATGCCGCTGCGTGCTTTTCGGATTCCTGTCCCATATCTCCCCTTCGCCGCTCTCAAAACGACCAGATCTCATCGTGCAGATTTCGCTACGGGAAAGTATACTGGTGAATGTCTCATAGGTCTGTCCTCTTTGCGACAATCTCTCGTGGCTCGAACGCTTACTCTTTCTTACTAGCTCTAGCTGCTCATGGACGTCGAGATACACTACTGATAATGGCGCTTCTTGTCATCGACACGACACGGCAACGCAAATTTTCGCGGAGGAATTGTTCCTTCGACGACATTTGATCGCTATAACCGGATGATCTTGTCAAAGAGACGACCTGACGAATGTTCTCTCGTCTCCGCCATCGTCTCCGTTCCGTTCATCAATCAAGTCGGTAGCATACATCGTACACTGAGCAATCCGGACTGCAAATACTCTGTCAAAACTGACACCTTCGGCGGCAAACGCGCTCATCCCTTTCATGGGGACCTATCCTCTGGTGTTCCTTCACGTCCAAGACTACAGCTGCGAAGGTAGTCGAGAGTCCGAGCCTGCCTTGTGACGGTTACCCTAGCAGAATCTGAATTGATTTACGAGTCGAGCCTCACTCTCGAAATCGAGGTCACACACTCTTTCGATCAATTCCGCTCTCATGTCTTGGCGTGTCTACATCATGACGGGAAACCACCTATCCATCTCGGGTTCATCCTATGTACGCGCATACCTTATCATTGCCTCGTGGGAGGACCGGAGGCGATTCATGGAGCAGTCCGCTCTTGGGATTGTACACGCCGTCTGAGGATAAATGTACGCACATCATCCTTATGCAAACAAGCTTACTGACACTCTACTGACAGATATGAAGACCGGTGCGAAAGCGGTTGACCTCGATTTGGACAGCTGCCAGTCGGCGATATGGATGCCGCATTCGACGAGTATGATGTTGATCAGGATACAAGGACATCGATGCTGCACCGGTGCCGCATACAATAGGTAATTCCTCCTTCTGACTGGTGCATAAACATCGACTGATAACTATTAGAACTGATATGGCTAGACTTTGATAGCGAAAACCCTCAACGAGCAGCATATAAGGAGCCGTATTCATCAGCCGATCCTCCACAAGACCCCTCGGTAGTGTCTTCTCCACCGGGATCGCCACCACCAACGGCATTAGCTGTCGATAACACTGGTCCATCAGCAGAATAAACCACAGCGGAGCCTCTTGATAGACCGTCATCGACAGTTTCATACGGAGAGGAAATCCATAAAACGGAGGTCCAAGGGTCTATCTGGTGTTTGAATCTTGAATGCCCCCGCGTACAAGATGTGCGTTACTTTCATCGAATTCGCCACCCATTCTGATTATATGCTGGTTGGAAAGCCCTTTCGGCGTCTCTCAAGCCCAGTGGAATCGGGATGTGTAATCGCCCAAGTTGATATCTCGCTTCGCTATGAAGGTGAGCGATTACAGGTACAAGCTTATTTATCTCTTCTGATTCACCTACCAGGTTGCGCGTTCGTTCATAGTTGATGCCGGGTCACATCATCGGCGAAGTTTCAGCGGTTAGTATGTTCTCGTTAGCTTTACGGCGTGGTTCTGATAATGATCCTCCCTAGGTACCCCGAAATACTTGATATAGAGGTCAAGTACTTGGTCAACAACTTCGCTGACCCTATGGTTCACCCACAATGGCGGAAGTCGGGCGTGGTGTGGACAAGGCTCTTACCTCTTGATTTTTTTATTGCGACATTTTCAAGAGTATCACACCAGCGTCGGCCTTCATTTGTTACACATATCAATTAACAGACAGTTATCAGAAATGATTGTCTTATATGTCTAGTCAGCGATGTAAATAGAACCGATGCCCAAACTATTTTGAGTCTGATATCTCAGATCACGATGTCGACTGAGGCTTTTCTGCAGCATCAATGATCCTCCTTGTTCCGTCCCGACAAGGTCTCCCGCCCTTCCTTTCAACGTCGCTCTCATGTGCACAGCCCAACCTACCATCGCATCTTCCAGCTCCTCAATATATGGAGTGCAGCGACCTGGACAGCAATGGAACTGGAGATGAATGAGCGCCGGCACGGTATAATGAACACCACTACATACATGGTTCGTCTTCCCTCCTGCATAAGCGAACACTGGCTGATGCCTTTCGTAGCAAACGCAAAACGAGGGAAGTCGTGCTGATCAGACTCGGAGTCGCGAAAGGAGGTTTGCAAGCAAGAATGACTCGAGACCGCTACCGAGACTTGGTTTTATTGAAGTAGGTCGGACATCAAGGCGTCATCTCTGCCAGTTTCAGGTAAATGGTAAGCTATGCATCTCAACCG
The DNA here is from genome assembly GCA_900157415.1 of Armillaria cepistipes. Classification (NCBI taxonomy): domain Eukaryota; kingdom Fungi; phylum Basidiomycota; class Agaricomycetes; order Agaricales; family Physalacriaceae; genus Armillaria; species Armillaria cepistipes. The sequence continues at coordinate 3,374,232 of FTRY01000005.1, forward strand.
TCGCAGCCATCGCTAACCTAGAGATCCGGAAGGTAAGGAAATGAATCACAGAATAATGTAGAACAACCTACCACAGATAGACCTGAACTTCATGGTGAGAGACGGCTACTAAAGTCGCCATCAACAAGCAACTCCCGGCACTGACGCGGACATTGGATTGGGAAAGGCAGCCCAAGTCAAAAAAAGAGCCACCACCGACTACGGCGAGGAGAAGACAATGACGAGAACGAGAAGCTCTCGTCGACATTGAACGCGCTGGAAACATGCGGAGCTGATGGTCCCCATACTGAGCATATCCTCGATATTCACCAGCCCGAGTGTTGAGTACGTGCGAGGGAGACTAAGTGTCGAGTCAACATTTTAATGAGATGGCCTGTATTTGTTTTTAGATCAATATATCGGGAGGCATCAAAAGACTCACCTCGACAGGAGTAATTGCTTGTAGCGTATGCATCACACTCATCCCATGCGTGCGTGACAACCCGAATCAATCTGGATCCAATTCGACGCGCCCCCGACCCACCGCCATCCCTCTCGGCGTCCAAAATCCATCCATTCCACGTCGCGCAAGTCCCGAATGTTGAATTCCCGATCTCGGTTGCAAGGAGGATAGATGGGAAGGGTATTGCTGGCAATCCTACCGAGACAGTCTTGAATTCGTACAAGTGCCCGTGTGCGGCTTTGGGGGCGAGCTTGAGAGAGGACATTAGATACGAGGAGAAGAGAAACAACAACGGACCAACTCACAGTATTCAACCGTTTATCGATATCTACGATAGTAGCGACCCTCGACCAGTTCTATAAACCCAAAGATGTGTTAATTCGAGAAAATAAACTAATTGGAAAAGAGGCTTGCATTACACAAAGGGGCTGTTCTGCCAAACAGAATTTCCATGGCTCTTCCCGTTCGATTACTCCCTTCTAAATCACCTCCCACACGACGACTTCTATCTCATCTCTGTCTGATTAGAGACTCTCCAACGCGTGTCAGCCCTTCGCAACGGCGGGTGACGCCGAGGACGGCAAAGGGTGGCAAAGGTCGTGGAGGTGACGAGGTGACGAGTCACGACTCAGAGATGGTCGTCGTCGATGGTGAATCCGCCCTCGAATGGACTTGCACTCGGCGTTTCTGGCGTCGAACGAGGCGGATTTTATCTCCTCAAGAGCGCAGGTGGTACTGGTGAAGTCGGAAGCGAATCGTTGATCAAGGGTAACATTATCGTTCTCCTGAGAATTGGAGACTCGACGACGATGGCGACCATCCGGCTGAGTCGTTCCTCATTTTGGCAGCACTACCCTCTTTGTTCCATCCTCTTCTCCACCGGCGCTAGAAATAAATGAACACGGGCATGGACCCAAGATCACTGTAACGTACCTCTATCATCTTCCCCCCCGGTTTAACCGACCAGATGAGGAGCCGTGCTGCGTTGAGTCGCTGCGAGTAGCCATCGGACGTGGCTTAGTGAAGTCCAAGTCGGCCAAGTCGGTGTTGGTGTCACGAATAGGCTTTCCCGCGGTATTTGCGCGGCTTCATAATAGCCGATCTATTATTAAGTCTATACTTTCGCAGCATCATTCAACTTGGGCTTAGCAATGATCGAATCGTCATTGCTAGGCTTTTCCCTCGTTCCACCATGTCTGCGGTAATTAACACCAAGAAAACCATGGCCAACGAAGGAAGGTCAGCCTCGCTTTCATTATTTCTTCCTTTATATCCGCGCTCATACGACTTTGTAGTACGAGTAGTCACCGGATGCTTTTGATCCATGGTTCGTGGCATGGTCATTCAAATATTTGGTCTAGCATTAATATGCTGTTTAGAGGTCGAAATCGTCAAGATCGATCCTACAAAAAAGTCGAGGTTTCGCGTGAAAATCACTGCTGGCAACGAGAAGCCAACAGAAACGGAAGAAATCATAATCGATAGAGTCGGGGTCACTCTGAAGTGGGCCATGACGAAGAACCTGTAAGTCGCATGCTATGTACCAATTTCGTCTCGGTGGTCTCATGATCGTGGCAGTGGCCTTGACCCGCTGACCAAAATCTCATGGGAGCTTCACGGTCGTCGGTGGCCGGTCTCGCATTTCAAGGTCGTTGGCAGCGTCGAGAAAACACTTGGAGAATTATTTGTGTTGTTTGAAGGGAACAATACGTGTCCGTGCAGTTTTTCTTTATTCTAATAAATGCTGATTGTTTCTGCAGGCGCTGATATACATCTATTCAGCGGATCTTCCGATGTCGCAGTCCTCAAAATATCCGGCCAGTTGGATACCCCCAAGAATGTCATGACCCATCTCGTCCCGAGCGTCAAGAAACCCTCAGAGGGCTCCGAGCTGCTAGATAGTGAAACTCTGCAGAAAGTATTTGAGGTTGTGAAGCAGATGATTGATACTCTTGCGGAGGTAGGCGATACTCACAAGTCAATCTATATTACTTGATGAGCCTCTTCCCAAGGTGCACCCCGCGGCTACCATCGCTTGGGGATTTCTGTCTATCGGATTTGAGGTGAGTTGTCCATGGTTTTCCCAGCGCATGTACGTCTTCACACCATAGATGCAGGTAGTAAAGAAACAGCGCAATACGAAAGACGCAATACGTGAACTTTACAAGGACATGATATCAGTGTACGAAGCGTTCAGCAAGGATGATATTTTACAGCAGCGTGATCGGCTACAGGGAATCTATAACTCCTTGTTCAAGCAGACCATCGAGTGCGCTATGTTTATTGAAGGCTATGCAAAGAAGAGCGGGATAGGTATGCGTTTGAGTCTTAATCATCTTATGATATCTCACAACGTTCCCAGGGCGCCTTGTTACGATGGACATATCGGAAAAAGCTGAAAAACAGCGTCAGGCTTTCATCGATCTGAAGAGCCGGCTGAGTATGGGATATGCAGAGGAAGCAGTCATTGTCACTCTCGGTGTCCAGGAAAGTGTGAATGTTATGCGTACGCTGTTTTTCAGCCGCAATCCGTTGTAAACACTGACCGTTGAGGCCTCTAGTCATGAGAGATCGGCTACGAGATCTCCAACCACCTCAAGAGCTCGGTCCAAAATCTAAATGTATGCAAGGAACACGTGTGGTGACAATCAACACCATGGTGTCATGGATAGCCCAGTGTGACGGCAAGATGATGTGGTGCAAAGGATTGGCAGGGACGGGAAAGAGTTCCCTGATGGGCACTCTCCACGATTTACTTACGGCGGATATCGGGGGACGCAGTCGGCTGGCAGCATTCGTTCGCTATGACCGCTTCGAGTATTCGAATGCCAACAAGTTAATCACCGGCATCGCATATGCCTTGGGAACGTTCGACGTGCGCATCGGAATGACTATCTCTAAAGTTATCGAGGCATCGCGAACGGTGATGACCATGTTAGACCTGAAGGCGCAGTTTCGGCTTCTACTTCGTGGTCCGCTTGAACGTGTCCCTGATCTTGTTGATGAAGGTCCCCTGGTAGTCATCATTGATGGACTGGATGAATGTAACCCATCCAGTGAATTATTGGCTGTGCTAGCTGAAGGATTTGGTCCGAAACTTCCATTCATGCGCCTCATTGTTTCCAGCCGACCGGTTCATCACATAGCTATGGCATTCGAGGGACAAGACCGCGTATACCCACTCCATTTGGATATTTCCTCAAAGAATGTCAACCATGATATTCGGTTCTACTTGGAGCGACAGTTTGGCACTATACGTGATGTTGCATTTCAGAAGAAGTGTAAAGAACTGGATGCTGTCAATGAACTTGCTGCACGTGCGAGTGGTTTATTCATTTGGGCAGCAACTGTTGCAAAATTTGTCTGTGCATTTCCGGTGATATCTAGGCTGCAGGCACTCCTAGCCATGGAAATCCCTAGAGATGCCACTGAGGCTCTAACAACCTTATACCGCACCGCTCTTGATACTCTCGTTTCTGAACCAGGTGTCAATGCAGATATTAAGAAGTATGTACGAACCGTTCTAGGTGCTATGTTGGTGACCCAGACACCTCCGGGGATGACAGAGGATGTCCTTGATAGTCTTGTCCTACTAGATGAAGGCAGCCCTCCTTCACACCACATTGTGTCGATGCTAGGAAGTGTACTCAGTCCTGAAACGAAAGACTCGCCAATCCAACTCATACACAAATCTTTCGATGATTTCTTGCATGATCAGAGTCAATGTGGGGATGAATGGCTCATTGATGTCACTGTGCACCGCAAGGCAATAGCTGAACAGTGTCGGCTTGCATCGAAATCATTTATGGAGACATGGTCTCTCAAAAGTGACATGGACATCGGAGCTGTACCAGCATATATATCCAAATATGCATTGTTTGGAGCATTCTGGTATTCTGCTTTTGACAAGAGTGACATAGAACTGTTCACTTCCTTTTTCCACCACTACTTTCATCCATGGCTAGATATTGTTGTCATGGATGACAACTTTCTCCAATTTGAAATCACTGACACAATCTGTCGACAACATGGGATGACACGCATACCATTGGAAGTTGATATCCGTGATTTGGTCACTATCCACCGAGTTCTTCAATGTTCTGCTGCTTTTTACTCTTGCCTTCACTATTCTGGCAAAGAGAGCTCCCTTGCTGGAAAGGTCACACTTGAGTGTATGAAACTTAAACATACAGGATTGTCCTTGGAGCCTACTGGCAATAACCTGAACATCAATGGTGTAATTTTTGTTGATGCTGATATGGAGACAACATATGGATTCAAAATTGCCAATACCACATTGGTGCCTCTTTATGTTTCAATGTTCTATTTTGATTCTGGTACTTTGGCCATTAGTACGTAGTCCTATCAATCTTCACTCCTTGCTCCATTGACCAGATCATACCTTTTTTAGAGGCAATCTATCAACCAGGAAGTGAGAAAGGTGTTGATGCCCCCCTCCACCCTGGAGAATCATGGACCATTGGGTATGACACCAAGCAAGTGAAGGCCATTCCATGGACACCATGGTATTTTTCTGTACGAGATGGACAAGATGTTGTTGTTGGCTTCTTGAAGCTTTTCCTCTCAACAGAATATCTAGACTTGTCAGCCATCATCCAAGAATCACTTTTTGTAAGCCGTGGCCAGAGTGTTCCACCTTCAATGGGGGAGATACCTTCCTCATGTCATGCAATGTGTGTTCCACTTGTTGCGAAATGGGTAGAGGGTGCATCACGAGCCCTCAGAGGCAGGTCACTCAGGTTCTGAGTTGCCAGGGTGGCTAGTATGATTTCCATTTTGTTGATTTGAGATTGCTACCGAGTTCATCCAGTAGTAGTATGTACTGTACCCGGTGTATCCCATAGTCCATTATTCTTATAAAAGGTCAGCTTCCTTTGATACGATCTCAACCCTTGTCTTCGCTAACCAAAATCCGAACATGCCTCTCTTGAGGACCTGTTTTCCATACTTTGTTTGCATCCAAGCCTGCAACCATGAAAGTAGTCGAGTCTCGTCAAGAGTCTACTTTAGCAGAATCTTATTTGATCTATCAGTCGAACCTCACCCTCGAAAAATAGAGGTTATGCTCCCCTTTCAACAAATTTAGCTCTTACATCTTGGCCAAAGCTATAATGTCCGCCCTACATATGACGGAAAGCGGTCTCAAGTTCATCGTATGTACACGCAGGGTACCCCCATGGACACATCGGTTATCCAAAGGCGATTTTTGCGAGCAGTGCACTCCTGGAGAGGTACATACGCGCCGTTTGTAGATAAATGTACACGCATCATTCTTGTGAAGGGAAGACTGCTGATACTTGCTACATTGACGCAGGTGTGAAAACGTTAACCTCGATTTAGGTGACTGCGAGTCGGCGATATGGGATGATGACACGGATGGTGAATTTGATGAGGACGATAGCAATCAGGATACGATGGACGTTGACGCTACACTGGCGCCGCCTATGACAGATAAATCCACCATAAATCCACCTCTTGCCTGGTGCATAATTACCAGAGGAGTAAGCTGAACATCGACATATCAAAGTGTCCGTGAAACAGGAAATCATCGTTCCAAATATCTGCCAGTTCCAAAGTTAGGAGGGGAAAAGATACTGCACATTTGGGAGTTGACTTCCTAGACAGCGGCGCGCGCCATTGAGGCCGTCACTCCGAGGTAGCCGCATCCTTCCCGGGCATAACGATGGATCCGGGGAAGCCGCACCAGTCATCGTCGAAGACGACCAGGAAGCTGCTTGTCTATCCAACAACCCCCTCCGCAATGATATCTTCGTTCGTCTGCGCAACTGCCCTCCCGCACATTCTTCTCTTTTCCAGTATGATGTCTTGCTCTCTTTCTGTACATGTTGTAATGCCGCTCTCTACCTCTCATCTGCATACATGCTGTGTTCTTCCCGCACGTATATGGATCCCGACTGCACACCCGCGTAGACTACAACCAACCTTGTTAGTATCAAGATCCTCGAAAAGATAAGACGATTACCTTTCTATTCAGTGCCACCTTGGCTGGTGTACATCGTGTAAACTATAGACCGTCAGACTTGTATTCGTACGGTATAATGATTATCCTTACCTTTGATAATTAACCCTCGCTTGAAGTCCGTCTCAAGATGACCGGCAACACCTTGCGGGATGTGCAGAGGGTATAGACCTGAACGAAAAGACTAGCAAATCCTGGCATGACATGGAGAAGGTGGCAAAGAAGGGCGAGTACTGGCCATCGCTGACTACAGCAGCAAGAACTAAACAAGGAGAACAAGATGCTCTCGCTAACATCGAGCGCACCGAGCCAGGGAGTGCTCAACTGCGATGACTATCCAGATGCGAAGTACGTGCTCTACGAGTGCTGGTGAGAGCGAGCGCCGGGTGCCAAGGATATCAATGAGACAGGTCTGTCTTGATATTTTAGATCGATCGTATTGGAAGGAAGGAAGGTGTTTTTATTAGTCGTAGGTGCTCCTGAACAGAAACGTAACAACGTCCGTACTACAGGAAGGAATAGCAACGGACTCACCTGGGCAGTGGTAGTGACTAGCATGTGCACCACAGTCATCCGAGACCTGAGCCCATTCTGGATCTGGTTCGACATCCCTCCCAATCCTTGATGAAAGCCTTTTCGCCTATCGTCGCACAAGTCCGAATCCTCAATGCAAAAGACAAGCAGATGGGAATGGAGCACGACGGTGTCCCTGGCAATCCTAGCGAGGCAACCTTGAGATCGTACAAGTGGCCGTGTACTGTCTCGGTGGCGAGCTTGAAGGGGCAAGAGAGACGGCGTTAGAAACAAGGGGAAGGGAAATCATAACCGACTCACCACCCTCGACCCTCGACGAGTACCAAATCCTAGACTCCTAGACTCCTGCCAACGCTGTTTTACCTCGTGAAAACACAAAAATAGGTGACGTACCTTGGAAACGGAGTGCATAGAAGGGCTGTTATGGTAATAGTCGTTTGAGGCATCCTGCAGTGAATGCGCCCGAGTTTGGCACTATGCGCCGAAAGCAAAAGACGAAGACTATGGATTCGTGTCTGGAGGGTGGCGTAAGTTTTCTTTCCCACAATTCTGTGACTCTGGCTAAATCGCATCATCCACCAGCACGGCGTCGCTGCCAGGTACTGTCTGCAAATCCCCGGACGCGCTATCTGGCGACCGGCGACAAACGCGCCGACTCCAACCTCACCCTCCCTGTACGACCAAATTACCTTCTTACGTCTTGGCATGGAGTTTCAAAACCTATAACGTCCACTCTACATCACGACGGAAAACTGCCTACCGATCTCAAATTCATTATATGGATGCGCATGTCACCTCGTGGACACATTATTATCCAAAGGCGAGCAAAGACCGTCCATGTCGGCAGTTGAGAATGCGCCATTCCATCTGCGGCGACTGGGAAAGATACCAGAGGGAGCCTCATGGTGCGCGTAGTAGGAAGCCAATTCCTAAACACGCTGTTAATTCGTGCGCTCTCTTCCCATCAAACGTCCTCGTCGCGCGCTTTCCTCGCCTCGCCTTCTTTACCTTTTTCCTGTGAAGAGATTTGGTGAGTGAGATCCTTCGTAGATGGGAAATCACGGACAAAGGAGTATTTTTGACACAGCTATCTATCATCTACCGCTTTCCAAGTAAAACGAGCTTTGCGCTCACATGCTAGATTGCTGCATCATGATCGTGTCTTGGCTGCGAGTTTAAACGTTTAAGGGCGAGAGAGGAGGTCAGAAACAAGGAGAAGATAAATTACGACGAACTCACCACGCTCGACTGTATACAGTGGTCTTCGACGAGCACCAAATACTGGACTACCGACCATGCATTACCTCGAGTCTCGAGAAAACACAGTCAAAATAGGCGGCGTACCTTGGGAAAAGAGACTTGGACTGCACAAGGAAGCCGTGATGGTACGATGTCCAGGAGACGACATTATGAAAAGAAGGCCAAGGGCGAGTTTATGCGGTTCGTTCGTCTTATTCTCTTACCTCCCGTCTCTTGCCTTGTTCATACTAGGACGCTTGGTGAGTGTGTTTTACGCGTCGCGTCTTGCGACCCTTGCGAGATGACCGAAATGGTTTGTTTGGCTCGGTCAAATAAAGCAAAGTCTCTTTTCACCAGCGACCACCATGCTCATATTTTTTATCTCCCTTCTTCGTCCGGCAACATCGGTCAAGGCTCTCTCGCGCCCTCCTGACGAGCATGACTACAACGTTCGTGCACTAGGCGTGAAATATGGACAAGGGCATCAATCACGGAGTTCACGCGATGGATGATACAATTACCCTCGACGACTACGACCATTCCAAGGACCTGATTATGGGTTGAAAGGATGTATCGCCATCCAGCAAGTGCGGCGTCCACGGCGCGGAGAGAAGGGTCTGTTTGTCGCACTCTGCAATGATGGGAAGAACATAGTGTGGGCTAGAGGGTGCAGCAGAGGAAACGGGAGACGCGTCATCCTTTCCATGAAGACAGCGTACCGTCGGGTAAGGCAGGATGTGCTGGCAGTGGTAGGTCTCTCCATAAGCTTGCATTCATTGGCATTCACGTCTCTGTAGCTCATTCTTACCCGCACGATTCTCTCCTTCGCGTGAAACACCAAGTCTTGGTCGCCAATGGCATGTCGAGGGCAGAGCTACTGAAGGGAGGGTTACGCGCGGGGATGGTAGGCACCTTCTGTTAGTCCACATAGCCCGATCTCATTCTTTATTGAAGCATACGCTCAAAGAACATACCAAGCCCTTCCAAAGACAAACATGCCGTCGTTTGCGGATTTGTGCCCGAAGGGTGGCATAGTCTGCAAAATTCCGTCCACGATATTTTGCAACCGGCCGACAAACGCGCGCAGAACCATGGCTACGCGAACAGGGTGACGCGTGCTGCTGTCCATCCTCACACTGCCCAAAACGAGGCTTTCCCATGCCATGCAACCCGCTTATCCCTCTGACACCGTTGCCGTTGTGTGCCCACTCTTTACGCTGCTGTCTACTTTTCGGATTCCTATTGGTGAATGACTCATAGGTCTGTCCTCTTTGCGACAATCTCTCGTGGTTCGAAGGCTTACTCTTTCTTACTAGCTCTGGCTGCTCATGGACGTCAACGTACGTTTTCGATAAAGGCGCTTAATGCCTTCAGTACGATGCCGCAACGTGGTTTCCCATGGAGTAATTGTTCCTTCGACAACACTTTACTCGCTAGCAGGATGATCTTAGACAAGAGACAAACCGACGAATTGTCCTCGTCTCCACCATCGCAGGCAAAGTCCTCTCCGTTGCGTTCATCAATCAAATCGGCAGCATACATCGTACACTGAGCAATTCGGACTGCAAATACTCTGTCAAAACCGACACCTTCGGCGACAAACGCGCTCATCTCATGGGGACCTGTCCTTCCGTGTTTCCTTTGCGTCCAAGACTAAAGCCGTGAAGGTAGTCGAGAGTCTGGGCCTGCCTCGTGAAGGCTACCCTAACGGAATCGGAATTTATTCACTGCTTGAACCTCACCGGCACCCTCGAAAACGAGCCTGTTACACTCTGTTTTCGACCCAATCCTGCTCTTATGTCTTGGGGCATCTACATCACGATGGGAAATTACCTATTAATTTCCAGTTCATCGTATGCGCACGCATATCACCTCGTGGGGAGGCGACTTTTGTGAGTGGTCCGCTCTCGCAAACAGGCCGTTCGTGGATAAATGTACGTACGCCATCTTTGTACAGGGAAGCTTACTGACAATCTGCTGTTAGATATTGAGACGGTCGTGAAAGCGCTAAACTCGATTTGGACGATTGCGAGTCGGCGATATGGATGATGCGTAATTTTGACGAGGATGATGGTACGATGGGTATTGAAGCTGCACCAGCGGCAGGTAATTCTTTCTTCCACCTGGTGCGTGATTATTGACTGAGCCGACATGGTCAGATTTTGAGTGCGAAAAGCTCCAGCATATGAGGAGCCGTATTTAGCGGGCCATCTTGCAGAACTGCGCCGTAGTGTCTTCCCACACCAGGATCATCACCACGAACGGCATCAGCTGCCGATAACGTTCCTGCCCCTTATCTCCCTTCGACGGGCTCACCGCTCTCAAAATGATCGTCCGGATTTTCACTGTGGGCAAGTTTACTGGTAAAAGAGTCATGGGTGTGTGCCGCACCCGTACCGTACACGAGCAGTCCAAGGCCCCGACGGTACGGGTACGGTGGGCATCCCTAAAAGGCGCCAGCCAAGCATCGTGTACATATCGCCTGCACATGTGCGGGTGGGAGATGAAAAAAGGGAGAAAGAGTAAATCGATGGTGGTGGTTTCCAGTATAATGCTATCATGTAGGAGTATAGTCCTGTGACATTACCTTCTATGTGGCAAGCCGACGATAGATGCAGAATATACAAGATGGTAACGAGACTACTAGGAGTACGTATGTCCTGAAATCCCCGTCATTGATCAATGCCAGATATGGAGGAGACGCTGAACCTTTTTCTCAAGGGTTCCACTTTAATTTTGTCGCCCTGCCACGGTCCACTTGGTATTCTTCGGCACATCTTCGCTACACTCAAATACATCCGTGGACTTCCGGACTTCCCTTTAGGGTTATGACGGTCGGCAAGGCCCATGATCATTGTCATCGTGCACGAGTTGCGTGCAAGGTGGAACTCAAACTCTCAAAGTACTGCTCTTTGATATCCCCCCCTAGCCGCAGATCACTGCTACGAAAAAGGAACGAACCTCACCCGACAACCCAGGGAACGCGAGTCTTACCGCGACAATGGCAGATTCAAAACAGGCACACACGGCCAAGCTGGAGATGGCTGCTGAGGCAGTAAAGCAAGACTACGGAAATTCCGAGTCATTGGAGATAGACAGGACACCCGTGAGTGCCATGTACGATGCCATAACTGTGCTACGGCACAGAAGCACGCTTCATTGTCGTGTTCACCAAAAATATGATGTGGCTGTCTACGGTGATGAGTGCGCTGGCGTCTGGTGTTGCGAGCGTTTACAGTTGGATCGTCTGAATGTGGCATCCTCGACCAATCTTACATGATATCACTGTCGGCGACAATAATGACCACCTTACTGCGCAGTCACAACACGTTCCCGACAAGAACTCGACACGGACTTTCGATGAGGGTGGGATTCTTCCTTCTGAGCCGGTATGTAGCTTATTTACGTTTGGTCTTGCCGTTGTTACCTGTAACATCTATGTAGATTCCTCCTACAATACTAACCCTGGAGCAGATCAACAATAAAATAAGGGACCTGGAACCGTTGGAGAAGAGTCTAGCAGAACGATACGGGTTGGACGAGAATTTTGACTCGGTAGACGTTTTCCAAATAGCCAAAGCCAGGGCGCTGTCCACGAACGATGACCAGTCTGGACGTGACCTGCATCACATGGATGAACTTTACCAACTTCGGTCGCATCGTGCGTTAATACTAGTAGGAGAGCTCCCCGCTTCGTAAGGTATGAGGTATGTAGAGTCGCCGCTACGAATGGAACGACATTCGCTGAATGTTGAAAGCCTTCTAGATTGTCCTTCCGAAGGCGCGCCTGGATCAATCGGAGGAAATGCTTGTTTCATAGCCGAGGGTGCCGAAAGGAAAAAGGATGGTGAGGGGGACAGCGGGTCTCAGTGTACTGTGCAGCAGCAGAGGTAGCGTTATAACTTGTATGCGACGCCAAGTATCAAGTATCAACTTTGACTTTCAGTTTTTGCATTGTTCATATCCCGCTTATGCTGATGAATTTCTTGTGCATTGACCATGTCCCCCCCCGGGCCTCTCAGAAATAGTGGTGCTATTGTGGCGGTCCGACCCCGACAATCATGCAAAGCTCCGTTATTTTTCTGCGACATACCAAGAAGTGCTGGGCACCGCTGCGGGGCGTCACGCGTGGCACCGGCGTCCAAGTATTTGTCTGAAGACATCAGCAAGGGAACCGGTGGTCTTCCATTATCGTGACTTATGAGGCGAGACAGGAACTGAAGCACACTAAGCACATCTATAACTCAGTCAACATCTTGTAAAAATTAAATGAGGCTAGTTTCAATAGACCGTATCTGCTGGGATATATATGGTCGCTCCGCAATATTTTCTCGAGGGCAGATTATGTTTTTTCCTAGAATTCTTGATGTAAAATGGAGAATACGTAAGTTACTTCTCTCTCCCTGCCTACACGCATAAGTTATAACTATACCTATTCTGCCTTAAGAAACGAGGATGCTGTTTCTGAAGCATAGCATTGAAGTCTGAGCAGCGGTGCAAGGGGGGACAGCTTACACAGGGTGTCCTGCTCTTGAAGTTCGCTTTCCGCATGGATCCTGGAAACGTGCCGTAACAGTGTAACTAACGAACCTGAGAATAGATCTCTGCATCTCATCTTTGATCAATCTCACACTAACAAACCTTATCGGGTATTACCTTATTCTCGATTCTAGCCTTCTAGTATCGGATCTCCTCTGGCACTTCGACATTTCTAGATAGTATAGTATCCTAAATTCAACATCACATCATCCATGGACCATCAAGCCGTTCTCTCTTTGAACCGTTACTCCCGGTACCAAACTCGGTCAGCCCTGTGTGTTCCAGCAACCACCGGCGTCTGGGTAGGGGACGCCGTTAATAAAGACAGTAAGCTCTCGTATGTCACGTCTTCCCTCAAGTCAGATCTAAGAGCACGAAGGAGGGCTAGCGTAAAAACACCATTCGTATCCCCTCCAGGGCTCCTCTCTTCCCTTGCGAATTCATGCTCGCTACATGCAGCCAACACTACGTGAGAATCCATATCTGGGCACCACTCCTTGTTTAACACACATGTGTACCCAGGACGGCCCCCCAATGTCTCGTGTGCAATGCGTAACGCATCTTCAAGCGCTCTTTGTGGTAGTCGAGGGAGGGAGCGCACCCCTGCCATCGCCAACATCGGTGCTCGTGTGAGACTGGCAGAGAAACAGCAGTCTAGTATGACCGTGATTTTCCGTCCTTTAGCGCGACAGATCTGAGTGAGGATTGCATTAAGTTCTCGGTCTGTGATGTCGGTGATGATGGCACCATTCTCATCCGTGGTGTTTCGGTCAGATGGGCAGATAGCTTCAATAGCACACTGACAGACGTGATGGGGGTCGTGGTGTTCCTGACCATGACATTCGTAACACGAACCATGTCCAGAAAAATAAATGACGATGTTATCACCGAACTGGATCTCGGTTTTGTCGATAAGACCAAGAAGCGTGCCAACGATCTCAGCACGGGATGGGACGCGGACGTCGGACGCATTAATGTTAAGGGGAGAATCGGGATGGGGAGATACAAGACACTGTATGCGATCGTTGGGGACGTGGAGATCATTGATTAAATAGTCCTCCATTGCACGCACATCCGACATGCAGCCATCGAGAGGATGACCTGGATACGCATCAACGCCGATCAGTACAGCCCAGAAGCGTGAGGGATCATGACTGCGTGTCAGGGCCTATAAGGAATTCCATGTATCAGTGTCAAGACGGATATCGAACACTGTGAGCTCACGCTTGCGCCGGGAAGGCGCACCCTAGGAAGCGGTTGCATAACTTCTCCAAGGAATACTGAATACCGGCGCCTGAATGTCAACCTTAGCAACGAAGCACTATAGTAAAGCGCCTCGCATGGCACACCTGCAATGCACTCAAACCGATTTTGAACTGTCTTCTCGCTAAGTAACAGGTCAGTGTTTGGCTGAGGAAATGACGTTCAAGTGGTAAAGAGATGTTGCTGGTTCGAGTGGGTGAGATGGCAACGCTGAGGGATGAGAAGACGAGTCAGATTTGAGTCAGATGCTCTATGTACCAGGCTAATGCCACACACCAGTTCCATGCGGAAACCATGCAGTCAAACAGACTTTGCGGCGCTTGATTTATAGGTGTGGGATTTCGTGGGAGGTAGAATTAATTAGTGTAAATTAAGACTATGCCGTAGTACTCGCAAATTTGCACGCTCCTTTCTCAGCAAGGCCCATGACTGAGCCTGGCTCTCCCTTTCTGACTGTACTTCTTTACATCGAATCAATAGCCCGTCTTTCCGCGAGAGGCTAATCAGCATGCTTCAGCGAACATTACCCAATAAAAACACTAGTGCAACCAACTCGGACAGCACTCTCGAGGTTGTATGCGTCGTGTCCTTGTCTTTCGCGCTAACATATTCTACTAGTTCTATCACGATAATGGCGATGAACCATCTTCTCTGAACCAGGACAGCTCAACGCGGACTTTTACACACGGCGGCACACAAGTGGTATGTTCTGATTTTGTGTATGCTATCTACACAATCTCAACTGCCAACAAGCCTAGCAAAATTTCAGATCCAATACTCGAAGGACTTAAAAGCGAAATATGCTTGCTCAAAGATTTTGAAAAGAAACTGGCTGAAAAATACGAGATACCGATCGACTCAGTGACAGTTCGCCAGACGGCCCAAGCACGTGCGGTGTGCAACTTCGATGCAGACGCCTCTTGGGAGTGGTCGCAGATGCACATCCTTTACCATCGTCGTAAAAAATTGGCACATCTGCAGATGTTTGGCCATACCGAATCGGAACCTCCCCCCTCATCAGCCCCAAAGGTCAGGCCTGTATTTCTATTAAAGTCTCGGGGTCTAAATAGCATCCTCGCAGCCACCATCCAGTATTGACCCACCTCAGTTTTGGGCGGTCGTCATTGGCATTGACGATTACTCAGATTGTCCCCTCCGAGGTTGCGTGTCTGACGCTAACGATGTTGCCGAATATTTGTTGGAAGACCTCGGCATCGCACAGGATCACGTCCAGCGACTGCTAAGTGGCGACAATGCTTACATCGAACCTACACGCAAGAACATCGTCGACACACTACTCGGTCTCTCTACCAACCCCCGGATAGAGGTAGGCGATAATATCATCATATACTTCTCCGGACACGGTTCGAAATACCTCTGTTCGGATTATCTGCCTTATAGTGGCTCTCATGCAAGCGTAGGGACCATCGAAGCTCTGTGCCCCCTCGACCGCACCCTCGATGGAAATGTTCCTGATATCAGTGACCGGGAAATCAACACTATTCTCTCAGAAATATCTCGTACCAAGGGGCATCACATCACCTTCATTCTAGACTGCTGCCACGCTTCAACGCTCACCAGAGCGGGCCAAGTCGAGGGGACTGCGCGCACTATCAAGCGTTTGCCAAAAACAGGCAACACTACAGATATGTTACAGACTGCAGATAAAAGACTGAGGTATCTTCCTGGATACAAATCCGTCTTGGCAGAAGATTGGTTTCCTAATATGGATTCACACATAATTCTGGCAGCGTGTAAAGAATACGAGTATGCGAGGGAGATGAAATGCGAGGATGGTTACCATGGGATTTTTACTCAGGGGCTCACTAAGGCTCTAAAGTCAGTCACCGACGAAACGACTTACTTTGGCCTCCTGGAGGCTCTACCTTCGACTGTGAGTCAAACTCCGGTTATCGCTGGGAAACACAGAAATGCAAACCTTTGGTATCAGGTATGACAACGCCTGTCATTACGTGTATATTAACTGAAGTGGATTCAGGACTCGGTTTCTAGGGATAGAATAAACATTACTTCCTCTGGTAACGGCATTACATCAGGGGTCAGAGTGGGATAGTCACCATTGACTTTGTCCGTCCAGGCGCCGGAATGTTGGTCCGGCGCACTGGGTATGTAATTGTACGAATGAAATGTACGCGTAATATTTTATGACGCTGGATCTTTGCGTTTCCTAATAAAACCATAAGGGTGTTGAGTAGGTTTCATTCGTTTCGTCTTAGCCAGCACTGACCTCGGCAACTCGTTCGGCTTGCTGGTCCGTGCCCATGTTCGCCAATAACGAGAACGACGACTCTAGCCCCTTGAGAACAATCTACTCAAGGAGCTCGTCGAGTTTGAGCAGTAGCAGGGTTGGTAATGGCGCCAAGTACTTTGAACCCGTGAATGCCTAGTCGTTCGGTATACCCCGTGGACACTGGAGAGTGTCCCCCTTGCGTGGTTTAGGTCGGCTCTTCCTCGAATTTTGGCGGGCACCTTGATATAATGCGAGGCGAGAGCGAGCGCACTGCTAACGACCGAGCCATTGGAATTATATGAAAGAGAAGTAGTTTGCCGCATTGTTCCTGACCTGTAGAGACGAGTAGTATATATATGCTTTGTGGGGATGGAACTGGATGGTGAAAGTACGGGAGATAGCTGTTCGACAGAGAACGATTTAAAATGATGAGAAATTAAGATAAAGGGTAGAATTCGCACCTCCAGAACAAGAACGTCAAGAACACACCGAGCCAGATGAAGTCCGGCTGCTATAATGATCATTGATCCCGACGCAGAGCATATATTCTACTCATAAGTAGCGAGGGGACCTAGTGTCGACGGCTGAAGCTGGAGACTTTGAGGATGATGCAAGCTGTATTGTATCTGATATGGCTCCGTACTAGATGACGAGACATGCTGTGCTGAGCAGAGTCGATTTCCAGGAGACGACACTACGAAATCCCGCTTAGCCAAGAGCCAATGGAACCTTGATAAAAGGGTAGTGAGTTTATGCGGTTGATTCGGTTTATTCTCTCACCTCCCGTCTCTTGCCTTCGCAGCCTCGTCGATACTGGGACGTTTAGTCACGTTGGTGTGTGTCGCGATGGGTGTTGATGACCAAAATAGCATGTTTGGCTTATCCGCATTCAGTCAAATAAAGCGAAGTCATCCATCTCCCTTTTTTCGTCCGGAAACATCGTTCAAGCCCCTTCAAGACTCTCTCATGCCCTACTGACGAGTATGACTACACTAGGCGTGGAATACGGATGAGGGCATCAATCACGGACTTCATTCACGCGATGGATGATACATTCTAACCGATTTCCCAAGGCGACTAGATTCTAAACCGAAGGCGACTAATCCAAGGACGTGATTATGGGCCGAAACGGTGTGTCGCCATCCGGCAAGTGGCGCACTCGATGATGATGGGAAGGGGGCATTGTGCGGGCTAGGGGAACCGGGAGACGCGGCATCCTCACCCGCACAATTCTCTCCTTCGCATGAAGTACCGAGTCTTGGCCGCTGACGCGCAGGGATGGTAAGTGCCTTCTCACTCGTGCTTGAGGCATTCGCTCAAAGACCATATCAAGCCCTTCTAAACACAAGCATGACGTCGTTTGGGGCGACGCGCGAAGACAACCGATTTGTGTCCGAAGGGTGGCGTAGTCTGCAAAATGCCGTCCACGATATTTGGTGAACAGTGACAAACGCGCGCAGAACCATAGCTACGTGACGCGTGCTGCTGTTCATCTTCACACTGTCCAAAACGGGGCTTTCCCGTGCCGTACCACCCGCTTATCCCTCTAACATCGTTGCCGTTGTGTGCCCACTCTTTCCGCCACTGTCTGCTTTTTCGGATTCCTGCCCCATATCTCCCTCCGACAGGCTCGCTGCTCTCAGAATGATCATGCCGATTTTCGGTGTGGGCAGGTATAGCGGTGAACGATCCATAGGTCTGTCCTAATTGACGCAATCTCTCATGATTCGAAGGCTTACTCGTTCTTACTAGCTCTGGCCATGAAGATACCTTTTTGATAATGGCACTTAATGCCATTAATACGATGCAGCAACATGGTTTCCGCGGAGGAATCATTGATGCCTAGCCAGACAATCTTGGATAAGAGACGACCCGACGATTCTCCCCACCACCGCAGAACACTCACCGTTCCGTTTATCTATGAATGCATGAAGTCGGCAGCATACATCGAGCGCCGAACCATTCAGATTAGAATGGACTGCAAATCCTCTGTTTAAACAGACACCTTCGTCGGGAAACGGACTCATACGGGACCCGTCCTTTCGCGTTTCCTTCGCGCTCAAGACTAAAACCGTGACGGTAGTCAAAAGTCTGGTCCTGCATCGTGAAGGTTACCCTAGCGCAATCAGAATTGATTTACGGGTCGAACCTCACTCTAGAAACCGAGTCTGTTACGCTCTCCTTTCGACCAAATTTCGCTCTTATGTCTTGGCGTGCCTATATCGCGAAGTTGCCTATCGATCTCAAGTTCATCTTATGCACGCGCATATCACGTCGTGGGCTCTGGAGGCGATTTTTGCGAGTTGTCCGCTCTTGCAAAGGGAGGGTTGCTAATTGCGAGTCGGCGATATGGATGACGCGGATAGTGATTTCGACGAGGATGATAGTGCGATGGACATCGGCGCCGCCTACGACGGGTAATTCCTCCTTCTGCCTGGCGCATAAATATTGGCTAAGAACCATCAGAACCGACATGGTCAGATTTTGGATGCCAAAAGCTTCAACCAGCATGTGAGGAGCCGTATTCAGCAGGCCATCCTCAACAAGACCCTTCGATAATGTCTTCCCCACCGGGATCATCACCGTGAATGGCATCAGCTGTCGATAACACTGACCCGTCAGCGGAAGAATCCCCAGCCCAGAGCTTTGATGGACCGTTTCATGCGGAGAGCAAATCCATCAAACGGAGGTAGAAGAGGCAGAACACTTTGGGTCTATCGGCTATACGAATGACACCATGTATAAGATGTATGTTGCCTTCATTGAATCCACCATCCACTCTGATTATATGCTAGCTGGAAAGTCCTTCTGGTGTCTTTCAGGCCCAGTGACATCACAACAACGGATGTGCATTCGCCCAACGCTTTGCTGTAAGGGTGAGCGATTACATGCACAAGCTTATTTTATCTCTTCTGATTTTCCTACCAGGTGGACGTCCGTACGCTGTTGATGCCGGGTAACATCATCTACGAAGCTTTAGCGGCCAGTACATCTTCGTTGGTCTTACGTCTTGGTTCTAATAATGATCCTCCTTAGGTACCCCGCAGACCCTCTTATATATATATCCTCAATGGGAAAAGAAAACGACAGACGACGGCGATGACGACCTTGGCATCTCCTCATCTTTGGCCTTGTTCCGCCCTTTTCTCCACCAGCAAAACTTCCGTTGCTTCCTTTCAGCACGGCCCTCAAGTACAAAGCCCATCTACCATTGAATACAGAAGACAATCAATCAATTCAAAGTGCATTCCCTCTGCCGTCGACACGGCTTTCGGTTATACAGTATCCGTGGGAATTCACTGGTAATTCTGAATATTTTTTTGTATTTTTCGATTGTGTGTAGTGATATGCTATGAATATCAATAACTCCCCACCTTGCAAGTCCCTATCGCCCCTCTTCATTGTCGTTATCATGGGCCGAATACACTGCCCCCACGAAACGGCGAGCCTAAAGACCGACGGCCTACACAAATCTACATCCGAACTGAGGACATATATTGTCCAAGGCTTGTATCATGGCTGGCCTAAGCACCGTATTTTGATTGCAAAGCGATACATTGAAACATCCATCACCGAGCGTCCTTGGTGTCCATGTATGCTCAGAAACTGAATGGGCTGTGGCTTGACGTTGATTATTATTTCGACGCCATTAACCAACGCCAGGCATAGAAGAAGCGCCAAAGGTTTCTCCAAAATCCCTCCTAAGAGAAGTTGGACCGAGACTCCTGGAGCAACGATGTATGCCAAGATATCAGTCTTGTTGAGAATCTGTTGAAATGACTTGGTTCGATAGGCTGGCATGGAAGTGATGCATGACGTTCCAGTGGATTCAAGCAGTTATTAGAATACGCGACAAATCCGAAAAAGCTACATGATACTTCGAAGGCTCTCCACCCAGAATTGTTGTTAATCAAGTGTGCAATGCACGGGTTACTTTCTTCAAAATGTCTGCGCCATGTGGAAGCCGACCACTCGCCACCATGTCTATCATCCTTTCCCACTCGTCTCGCACGACTGGATTAGTAAAGTGGTCCAGCAAGACTTTCAGTTCCATTTCGAAAATCTCAGGGTAGCTAGAATGACGAGGGTGTCAGCGAAGCCAACGGTAACCGTCAAAGACCGATGACATACTCTGCAGTGAGCTTTGAGAAGATCTCCGTAATAATGTTTTTAGGCCCGAGCTGAGAGTGTAAATTGTCAAATGAGTGTTTCTTTAGACCTTCATGGCTAGCCTAGAGTATACGGTTCAGATACCGCCGATAGAAGACAAGGGCAGCACCCTACTTTGACTGCAAGGCGATACATTGATTTCGGAGAGCATGCATCACCGATGTTGTACGAGCGCCCACCGTTTGATTTCAAGGGGATGAAAGCGACCTCCTTGGTATACATATATACTATTAAGGCTCGGAAACTAAACAAGCGGTGAATTGATGTTAATGGTTGCGTATGCAGAGATGCAGGAGTACGTACGTTCTGAAAGCCACGTCGTTGATCAATGCCAGGTGTAGAAGAGACGCCGAAGCTTTCTCTTGAGATTCCACTTTGTCGGCCTGGTATTCTTCGGCACACCGACCTGTAGTTTCATCAACTACATCACAGGTTGGAGCTACTGCTTTCTCATATGCAGACATGCAGATACTATCAGACATTCCGAAGCACTGCGAGTCAATTGAGGTATGAGAAGGAAGGCGCTTCGTCGTTGCCTTTTTGTAAGATCTGATAGAGAGTCGTGACGATACATCCGAATCATCTTCTACGTCAAATATCGATGCCACAGGTGATATTTTGCCGCTACAAGATTCGGGTGGCATCGTATCTAGTTCGGTGATATTGACGGGAGATAAGGGACGGGAAGGTGAATCCGGTCGCGGCTCTCTGACAGTGACATCAGACATTTCGGGGACGTTGCAGGGGAGATCCTCCAGGTCAGATTCGAGATCACTATCTTCATCATAGGGATACTGGTAGACGTCAGGTGAAGGAAGGTCATCGCTGTTGCGAGAACCCTTCATATCTAGAAAGAGGACGTATCTTAGTATTCATCAAAGAAAGCGGCACCTAGACAAAACCCACAGCTATCCAAGAACGGGTTGCGGCCCTTCAAAATGTTTCTGCTTGCATAAATCGGACGACGGTCGCATACGGACGTTTCCCCGTATTTACGTGAAAAAAGCATAAATCTGACGTCAACAGGAAATTCGCCGTCAAGTGTGGCCCTGATGGCTTTCGACATTGACGCAGAGACGGTTCGAGGAACTTCGGAGGAAGGCTCTGAGTCCGAAAAGGACAGTGTAATGACGAGATCAATAAAGATTTCGCCCAGCGGAAGAGGGATATTGCAGCGCCCGAGCGACATGGTGCTTTGTTTCTGAAATGGGCAGTCCTCCTGGACATCCTCCAACACCGCAAGGACACAACCTTCCTTCCTGAACGACGCGTGAATCGAATAGCTTCCAGGTGGAAAACCCGCCGGGCCTGGCTGAAGCGAGGCGTGCACTGCAATGACACTGGGATTAGCAACAATGGATCGCTTAGTCTTCCGCTTCCCCTCTGAAGACTTTTTTCCCGTTCTACTGATATGGGCAGTCACAGGACAAAGATCGAGATTAAAACTCCACCCCATGCCGCACGCAGCGCTAGAGAGCAGCCGAAAGTCAGGGTCACCTGTGATGGTGAATGTCGATTTGATTTGTAATGGATTCGTGGACCATTGCTCTTGTCCTACTAATCCCAGGGTGATAGTCGGAGGCAAAAATAGATGAGGGGAAAGATGTGGAGGTGAGTACGTCGCCGGAGTTGGCGAATACACCCCTGACATTGGGGACAGAGATGGACGAGGAGCACGACGTGGAGGTGAATATGTCTCTGAAGTTGGTGACAAGTTTGGCGTGTTCGCCTTTGGAGAGCAAGGCTTGGACGAGCATGTGGAAATGGGAGAGGGTGGATCTCGAATGCTCCACGACATCATGATAGTCAGAAGGTGAGAGGGGACATCATACATGGGGATGATGTTAGTGGCTTGAAGTAGTAACGCTGCAAGTCGCCCACGAGGCGGTAGATTTGGGGCTGCTTCGAATAAGCGCCTGCATTACAGACACCGAAAATAGGTGGACCTACGTATAATCAGCATCTTTTAGACGACCAAATGTAACAGAACTACTTTGTAGGACGACGTTCCTACTCAAATTCAAGTTATCCTTCAGTTCATCGTGTAGGGTGGCTCGGTAACGGGGAAGGAATAAAGAGTTGTCCGTTTGGTCCAGATTATTCAAGTTTGACAGTACTTCAGCTTCAGTAGCCGTAGAAAGAAATAGGCATTCCGTAGAGCTGTGGCATTCTAAGCCCTTATTCGCGCGATGTTGATCTTGGCTACGGAAGAATGGGAGTCGACTCGGCCGATACAGAGTTGGGCAAATGCTGGCATTCGGCCGGCGGTAACCTCGGCAAGTTGCTTCTTGACGTAACTTTGCTTTGTCATCCGATGGATAGCCGCTTGGTGGTCCGTGCGTCCTTGTTGTTTTCCTTCTTTCACCCATATTCGCCGATAACGACAACGACGACTGTATATATGCAAGCTCAGCGTGATGGATGACCATGACCACTCAAGGAGCTCGTCAAGCTCGGGCAGCAGCAGGCAGGGCAACGGCGCCACAATTACATCCCATTACCCTATACCCTGTGCTTCCTCTTCTTCTCCCCGTGCTTCTACCTCGACGGCGACCAAGCAAATATTCTCTCCTGACGACCCAACACTCAGGTGCATATGTGAACTGCCGCATGATGACGGATTCGGGTTCAGCATTGGCTGCGAGGATTGCTTAAGGTGGGCAGCACCCGCATTTTCATCCGGCTTGCGCTCACAAGCCCTTATTTTACCTTTTTCTGCAAACTCTATCGTTTACGAACACGTTTGTCTTGCTTAGATGGTGCCACGCGGCATGTTTTGGGATTTACGCTGGAGTCAACGAGCCCGACGAATGGCGATGCTGGGTATGTAAGGGAGAAGGTGGGAGCAGGCGACGAGGCGACGAGGTAGACGACGAAGAAGAACGGCAGACCTACGTTCGTATCGAGCAAGACATTCTCCGCCTGCATTCCCCCAACCATTCGCCTACGCCACATTCCAGTTCCCCAGCGGTACCGGACCCTCACCTTACATATCTCTTGCATTTGCCTTCTCCACCTGATTCCGTCCTTCCACCGACGTATACGTTACATACCGCCCAGCGCGTCGGTTCAGGGACCTTTCTTATTCCTTATCTGTCAGTGGTCACAAGCGCCCGGTCATACGTTGAGGATCCTCTAAACGGGTACGCATACGCTCGGGTCCCGAGGGTATTTGTCCATCTCATTCCCTCACATGATGAGTCCGACGATTGTGGAGTGGCTCTGGATGCTCGGCTTGCGGGAAATGCCGCCAGGTGGATTCGCTCAGGATGTTATCCTAATGCCGAAATACACGCAAACGAGGACGGTGGATGGGCCGTGTATGCGATACGAGAGCTGAGTTCCGGCGACGAGATAGTGTTAGGATGGGAATGGGACGACGCCCATCCCATACATGGTGGCGAGGAAGGGAGGCTCGAAGCCGTCGACGCCTTGGAGGGAGCATTCATGACATGTGCATGCGACGGCAGGACGGGCTGTGCACTCGAGGCGATGCGGAGAGGCGATTGGAAGGCTGGCAATCTGGGTCCGCTGGTCGGGAAGCAGAGAGGATTCAAGACCAGGGCCAGGGAGCGAGGTGGCGTCGAGATTGTACCAGGAAAGGGAAAGCAGAAGCAGAAGGAAGTGAAGAAGGAGGTCTTACCGGCGAAGAACACGACGGAACAAACAGGCGTAGTACCACCGAAGATGAGGAAAGGTCACGCAAGAATGCCAACCTCGACATCGCCATTAAGCCCAACGGACGCATTCGCAAAACTGTCATTAACGTCTCCGATTGTGAGGACGGAGGATTCAACAATATCACCGTTGACTCGCGATGTATTGACTTCGCCAGTACCGCCGGCACTCTCAAGGCGAAGGCAAAAATCACCTTGTTCAACGTCGGACGCAATGAGCAGAGAGTCGTTCGATGTCATGACTGTTGATTCGCCATCGATGGCAGCCAGCTCACCGTATGTACCCATGTCTGATGCACCTCTGCGGCCTCCTTTGCCTAGACGAAAACCAAAGAAGTCGTCGTCAACGCCACCTATCAAGGAGATTCCGCCGCCGCCAAGAGTCGACAATGACCGGTCTACCGTTGTAGACGTTCCCCGACGACCTTCACTGCCAAAACGAAAGCCACGAGCAAAAGAATCACCCGATTCCATGCCAGACACTCCACCTCTGGAAACTCCGGATGGGATGCTAGTTGATTTGCCACTGCCAACGCCCAATGTCCCGGTAGTTGCACCGTCTGTCATGAGTCCCGGAAAGAAGAGGAAGGAACCAGATACAGAGCCGCCGACGCGTTTTAAATCGCCGTCACCAGTGATGAGGACCCCCTCACCTGATATCCCCGGCCTGTTCCTTGTATCACCCAAAACGCCGCCATCATACAACCCTCCTGCTTCCTTCCCGTCACCAGCTTCTCCCACCATCAGGTCTCAATTATTCTCGCATTCACATTCGCATTCGCATTCTCCACCGTCCCCGCCGTCGCCTCCGCGCATATCGAAATCACTCCCGGAAAGAAACCTAAACTCGCCGCAAAAACGGCGTAAGATGACACTGGATGATTGGAAGAAGGAGCGGGAGAAGACGAAGGTTGGGGTGGTCAAGCGTGAGGAGGAGGAGCCGTCGTTGAGGATGACGTCTATACCGATACCGATACCCGTTCCGAGGGCCCCGCGAGCGATGACCATCCCTGGCGCGCCGCGGGCTCCGAGAGCGATGATGGGCGGGTGGGGGTGCTAGGATTTTATTGTTAGCTTTCGTGTATTCGGATAATTTATGTGTTATTTCTTTGTTGTACGTTTGTAAAAGCTTATTTAGAGAATTGATTGACTCCGAACACTTGGGATAACGCTCAGTTGTGCTATTTCGTTGTTGTATGCTTGTATCTAGAGAATTGATGACTGCGAAGTGGATATTCAAGGGTCGGGGTTGATGCATTGATGGAAGATAAGGACAAACAAAAAGCTCGATTCCTCATCGAGTGGGGCGATTCGGACCCCGTATTTGAGACCCTCACATTCAAAGAGGCTGAGCGCCGCGAGTATCCCATCGATGATCGCGAACTGAAGCCCTACTTCATGCTCGGTATCAATCTACCATTTCTACCATGACGATATGGGCGTCGTTACCTTCTTCCACATGTTCATGCTGTATCTCTCAGACGATCTCTATCCTCGTGATGCCAATTTACAGAAGGGCGTTACAGTTATGTAACATTGAACAGCCAAAAAAAAAAAGATGATGGAGAAATCCATATGTGCGGCGAAACCGAATACAGGGTGAGGAAAAGACATCCTACACGGAGCTTGTCAGATACAGCTTTCAAAATACCTACTCACTCGTAGCATGCTCGTCGTCGGGGGGAGCCTCATTGTTGGTCTTGAAGCTGCCTGAATTAGCAACGAAAGCGGCGGTTGATTTATGGGTGTAGGCCAAACCGACCATGCGCAAATAAGTCCTAGACTAATTTGGACGTCGAAGTTTTAATTAATTAATTCTCTGAGCAAGCTTCGAGGCAGTCTTTGCAGTCGCGCTTGCGAGACCTTTAGTTCTTGTGTTTGGTGTAAGTATCTTTGTATACATATGGGCGTAATAGCGTCCAAAAATTCCGATGGTTGCAAGTGGTATTTCTTTGGGCACAAGTTGAATATCGGTGCGCAAGTTGGCCTGCATCCTCCCTCAAGTTAAGAGGTATTTCACACAACTTGAATGATGCCGTTACCTATGACTCCGGAAAAAGAAATCCATGACCTAGGTGAATCTCCGCACGGACGACCGACACCTAAATATCTAATCCTTGATTCCGTATAGGATACCGATGCCAAAATTCTGAGAAAGGATACAGTCTAGTACCTACGCCTTTCAGCAGGCTTTATCGTTCTCGTTGAGCCTTCTTTTTTTCTGCGGACTGAAGAGCATTTGAATGCATGATTAACTGTCTAAACGATATCAAAAGGTACCCCAGTTTGGAAGTAAATCATAGCACAAAAGACATACATATCTTGAATTCCCTCAAGCAGGACCCACCACTGAGGAACAAACCGTCGTTGACAATAACTAAGACAAAGAAATCTGATATCAGTCTTCATTGCATGAGACGGCGACAAAGAATAGGTGAAGCCAATGGATACAATGCTAAATGAGTTCGGTCCACCCAAACAACGAAGCCAAGGCTCATGGCAGCCTCCGAAATGATGTCAGCCTGTTTAACCACCTCATCCTTCTCGCGACCCGCAGATCTTATCTGGACGTCTACGAGACTGTGATATCAATTATCCGCTGATGTACATATTTCGTATTCATAGAAATCATTGGAAAATCAGTTAACTTGCGGGAGGATGCAAGCCTGAGTTAACTTGCGCGCTTGATTACTCAACTTGTGTCCGGAAAATGTTCACTTGCGTCTACTCGAATTTTTGGACGCTATTACGCCCATATATACATATCATGCACCTTCAGATGTTCAGAGACTTTATTTCATCCGTGGGATGGTTTGTGTCGGAAATTATCGGTTTTTGTCAAGTTGTCTCTGATTTTGCTCTGACTGAAGAGCTCATTGTGGGTGCAGCTGCCTATATTTCGGGTTTGTCTTGGGTGTACCATAGGATGGTAAGCTGAGCTGAATCTTATGATTTACTTGCAATGGGAATCTCTGTCCTCCTTGTTTGGTAAAAAGCAAATGTCACTCTGGCAGTAGCCATCTCTCTCATATCACAGTGTGTAAAAGTGTGTAAAATCACATAATTTATACAGATATACTGCACAAGATATTATTTTCTAATACTCATGTGTAATAAGCGTAACAAATGAAAGCCATACACTGGTCTGTTACACTTGAAAATGTCGCAATAAAAGAATCAAAAGGCGGGAGCCTGGCCCAACAAAGTCAAAAACATAACCCGGTTCATGACCTCCGCTCCACGAGGACATTCGCCATGCCCGACCTCTGCCATTTCCCTTTGCCATTATGGAGATACAAGAGGGTCTGCAATGTGGTCGACCATATCAAGTATTTCGGGGTATATAATAAGCAGGATCATTACCAGAACCAGGCTGTAAAGCTAACGAAAACATGTGAGGACCAACTGCATATGAACGCGCAGCCTGGTAGGAAAATCAGAAGAAATAAAACGAGCTCGTACATGTAAGCGCTCACCTTCACAGCGAAGGGGTGCAACTTGGGCGAACGCGGCGGCATCTATGACCCAAAGCGCTCTGTCCCCTGTACCTCCGTTTCATGAATTCGCCCTCCATATGAAACTGACGATGACAGTCCGCTGTACTGTGGATTCTTCTGCTGGCGCGTCGATGTTATTGACAGCTGATGCCGTTCGTGGTGATGATCTCGGTGGGAAAGACACTACCGAGGGGTCTTGTGAAGGATGGACTGATGAATACGGCGCCTCATATGCTAGTTGAAAGGTTTCGCACTCAAAATCTGGCCATGTCGGTTCTGATAGATATTAGTCAATAATTATGCACGCAGTCGGCGCCGGTGCAAGGCACATTTCGCACTCATATATAGCTAGCACCTTTCAACACCTTCTCCAGGGTTTCATCGCCCTCTAGAAACTTGGAATTTTCTGAAGGTTTCCTAGTGCTCAGTACGAGTTCGTCTATGAGTGCCCTGCGGTTGCTTGAGCCAGATATCTTGAGGACTGCAATCTCGGAAGTTCCATTGTATAGCTGTATATCGGCACCTATAGGAAAACGAATATTTATTTGAGCAAAGAAATAAACACACACACTCGTGCTGCTCCCTTCAAACAATTCTCCGAGTGTCTTCTCGGCGCTGCCAAGGACTTCTCGACGCAGCCTCCGACGGCCATAAAGTTTGCATGAAACCATGGTTTGCGGGTCGAGGTCACCTCTGCAGTCATGAGACATTTACGAAGATGAACTGGGCACGGTGTATGCGAATGCAATACAACCACCGGTCCGGTCCAAAATACACGCTTGTATACTTACAGTTTCCAAGAGATCACCAAAAACGAAAGCATAGTCAGTGAGCGTCATAATCAAGCGTTACCCTCCGCCACTTTCGAGAGTATGAACGGACCCGCCCAAGCCGGCATGCCAGGGTCTTCGTGTGTTATCCTCCAGTTCCCAACGAAATTCTTCCCATCGACAATATATCCAAAGAAGAACAAGTTGCCCAAGCGGCGGTCGCGCTGTGAAAGAAACACGCAGCATGAGAATCCAAAAATGCAAAATAGAAGAACAAATCACTCACTGCAATCCTAAGAATGCCAATCATCCCATCCCACCGCCTAACTCGGCCATAATACGTGTAATGATTCCACGCCTGTGCATGCCTACCATCAGTCCTTCCCGTAATAATCACATCCTGCACACCGGTACAGGGCGGAAGAGGGACACTATCCAAAGGCGCGTCCCCATCGTTTGCTACCGCATCAGCACCCGCGTCCCGTCGTTTCCTCTCCTGCTTCTCCCGCATCGCACAACCGACGCATGTCTCTCGATCGTGGAACCGCCCTTTTATCTTTGTCTTCGACTCGTTTCCATTCCAATTCTCGTACACGTATTCTTGTCCCCGAGCCGTCACCCGTACACCGTGTCCGTCGATAGTTTCTTTAAAGGCAACGTCTCTGGGGAAATAGGCGTTGCGCATGCCTTGATCAAACTCGTCAAGGAGATGTTGTCGGTCGATCTCGGGTAAGGGCATATCATCGTCCTCCAATTCACCCTCACTAGCCATTTCCACATCACGCAGGCTATCCACGTCGTCCTCGTCCATGTCTTCCTCCTCCTCCTCCTCGTCAGCATCCTCATAACACGAAGGTACAGGTCCCTTTGCACCAGTAGGAATGATATCACCGCCCGCATAAGATACATGCTCCCGTAAACGCATATACACAGGCGCGCTTATGAGCCCCAGGTAATCCTCGTTAAACCCCTGGGGTAACGGTACCGGGTTGTCGTTTTGAGTGTGATTTTGTTGGTCGTCACTTTGATTTGGGATCAAGAGCTGCAGGAGCTGATGTTCGCCAGGCATCTGGCGCGGCGAACTCATTGAGAATGGTCTAGGACAACTGGGGAAATAACCTACAGCCATACGACCGGCCCACAAACCAGTCAGCGATCCTAAGAGGTACATCTCGGCCTGGCGAAATCTGAGCTCGCGTACCTCATGGGCCGCAGTCTTGACTCTCATTCCTTTACCCAGCTGTGCCCGCCGCCAGATCTCATCATCGTCCCCCAGATCATCAGCCCATGCATTAGTGCAGAGCCGAAGTCTGTACCACTCTGAATCGTAGGCTCTGCTTACGTCTGACACTTCGTCCGAGGAATCTGGAGCCACTGCCGGAAGCTTGGTGCCCCCATGCTTGCCGTCAGGGCCGCCGAGACGATGCAGGTTCATCTCATCGATGTCCTCCTGCGTCGGGCCAACGTGTCCGCCTAGGCCTCTGGCTATGGCTTCTGACCTATTCCTAGGAAGGCTATAATTCATACCATATGGAGACAGCTCCGTGCGTGAGAAGAAGAGGAGCTTGGCAGCGGTAGTGACAAGGGGACACGTTAGGGAGATACGCCGTGAGAAATGGACCTGTGACCAGACACGAGAAGGGGACCGGTACACTGGATAAGGGCCGTGGGGTGTAGGCACCGAGAGGAAATGGGCGGAGCGGGTACGAAAGGGAATTCGCGACGATAAATTAGAGAAACTGTAGGCATTGGACTGGAGGGGCAAGACAAAGTGGTTCGGCGGTGCAAAGGCAGATGCATATCGAAAAGGGACCGTAACGAAAGGTAGAATCAAGTGAATGATACGTTCGGACGTCTCTTCCGTTTCGGCAAGCAAGCGCACTACGGATAAGCTCAAACATGAGGTCATCACAAACAGAACGACGGCGTACCCTTTGTAGAAAGTTTCCAGAGGATCCACAATGCCAGTGCATTCACACAGTTGTCGAGCGGCCAACCGCCGATCTCGCTTGCTCCGTCATACAAGCGCAGGGTCACAAAGTCGTGGATCCACTCGTACGCACCAACCGCGGTCAGCTGCCGCATATTGTAGCCGTCGTCGTCGAGGCACATAAAGTATACTGCCCAGAGCACATCGGAGACATCGACGTCGTATGTGTTCCTCAGCTCGCGCTCACCGTCCAGCCCCCGTCGCTCGAGGATGAACCGGAGCGTTTTGCGATACCAGCACAGCTGGTGCTTCAGGTCCTGCGATGTCAGCTCGAATGCACGGCGGCTGACAGCACCGTAGCTGAACTTGAAGGCAAAAATTTGGCGGAAAACGGCATTGGACTCATGGAGGTAGAGTCCAATGTTGCGGCAAGTGAGAATGAAAGGTAACAGCGAGCTGGGAAGGCCGTCTCTTGTCGGACAGGCGACGTAGAATGCGATGAGGTCGATTGTCTCTACGGGCAGGGAGAGGAGCGAGGGCATGGCAGAGAATGGACAAGGTCGAACAGCGCGTCAGATTCATTGCGAGTGTAGTTTATATAAACTGTGAGAAACCAATCTCCGATATCCAGGAAGCAGTGAGTCCGGATATAGCTGTGTTTATTCCCGATCGTTTTCCTCTTTTCCTTCTTTTCCCGTCCTTATCCAACCCTTTTCTTTTCAACTTTCTGATAAAATCGCGTCACTCCCGGTTTCTCCCTCACGTTATCTGGCAAATTACCTTCCTATACACACTGCTTTTCGTACTTTCGCATACATCCATGCGCCGAAGCACCCCGAAAAAGGGTAGTTTTCCTTCTTCTTGATCGCCGCCTTGAGATCTGTCACCCTACGTAAGTAAGTATCACCGCGACTCTGCGTTTGCCCAGACTTGCAAACTCGCACGGCCTTCAATCCATCAGCTCTCAGGCCTTTCCCCTTTGTGATGTGACACCCAAATCTCTCCCACCTGATCTATACTCAGCGGCGCTCGTCTTCTATCCTTCGGCCATGTCCGACCCTTTTCAGGACTTCGACATATCGTCCCTGCGCAAAGGTGAGAACACTAGCTATTTATTGCTGACAACGACAAGCGCTTAGCAGGGAGGCGATGACGTCCTTAAAACACCTGTAACGTAGAACTGGGAGCTTGCCTGAATGAATCGATGAAATGTAAAATGTAACAATGAATTGATCCCTCAATGCCGTCGGCGTTGTTCAATGTCCAATACTCAACTATAATTACTGTGAAAAATTGAAACCCAATAAATGAGCTTCAAAATCAAAAAGACTATGATAAAGATGGTCGATCTGCTCTCTGACTGGGAGTCGAACCCAGCTTTCGCGCGTCCCAATGACAGGCGCGTGTACTTGTAGGGATTTTCATCGTCTCTCGTCATCATCGAGACTCAGCACTTACTCAGCTTTGATTGTACTTATTGTTCCATTACCATATATATTCATTACCTTAGTATATATACGACGCCTTGTACTCTAGTAGGACCTCCTTGGACTTAACGAGAGTTGTTCTAGTTCTCTCGCGTGACACTAAGCTTCTCTCCGCAAGTTCTCTTTGTGTAGCGACACTTGGCTTCGGTCATCTGGCGTTACAGTACTACTGTCCGTGAGCCCCTAATCGGCCAACCCCCCGAACTCGGCCACCAATGAATTTATCGATTGCCAGCTATCTTTTGTCCAATTTTTTACATGGGAAGTTTAGTTCTAGATGAAATCTAGTGAATATCCGAAGCAGAAGTCCATAGTGTGCAATTACACAATGCTAGAATACGATGTTTGCGAAAAGTGTGATGTAATGCGATTTTAGTAAGCGGATTGCAACCAGATCCCGACCATTGACGCTCTGAAACCAGATGCGGTGACTAATGAGCATGTGGGCTCAGAACGTGAAAGCCAATGTCACAAAATAAAATTTTATGGGTATCTATTGCACTCTGTATGTTTTTCCATGTGGGTGGCCGATTGCACCTGAAATGCCGAGATATGATGAGTCTGAGCTAAAATATTCGAGGGCCAACTATAAATATTCCAAAAAATACTATATATCATATATCATATCATCAGGTCCTTGGCTAGCCTCTGAAAGAGAATGGGTCAATTAGGACAGCAAATGACTATTTAAATCCTTCATCTATCGTACTCATTCGCTAAAGTGGCCGAGATCTGGCTCAGGGACAGTAACCGATATACTATCAGAAATGCATACTGTGGCGAAATACTACTTACTAGTTGCTTTACTAGTGTTGACCCTCGACTTACATGCTCATGTTTACGGTCCACTTTGGCATGGCACCTCCTCCATAAATTTCTTCCGTTTTGTGCTTCTTGTTGCCGGCAGTGATCGTCAAGCGAAACTTGGACTTTTCTGTGGGCGCGATCTTAACGATTTTGGCCTCTACGTTACAGTACATTAAAGGGAGGCTAAACATTCGAATGTCGATAACACGAACTAAGAATGTAAAGGATTCGACCACGGCGAGGACATATGAGCACAGAAATGAAGGAAGAAACAATGAAAGTGAGGCTGACCTTCCTTCGTTGGCCATGGTTTCCCTGGTGCTAACCATCGCAGACGTGGTGGTACGAGGGAAAAGCAAGGCTCGTGTGTATGGAAGTCGTGCAGCATCAGTCTGAGTCTGAATGCTCATTCAATCCACAAGCGCCCTAAGCCACCTGAGTTGCCTATATACTTAGATCGAAGTTGCGAACTACCGTGGAAAAACGTGACTCGCCTTTACCAAGCCTTATCTCGGATGGCAAACTCGCGGCAAATCTGCACAGTCCAGCACGGCTCCTTATCTTGCGTTGCGATAAAGTTCACCTGCCAACGTTCGGTTACGCGGGAGGGAAGACGAACCTAGTGGTCATTGGTCATGATACCGGCACGGGTGAGCTTTTTTTTTTTTTGGTACTTATACGCCTAAGGCCAACATTAATTCACCAAGGATAATACCTGCTACCAATGCTATGACGCTTGAAGCTTTCGATGCATTGGAGAGAGCATTGATGTCTTGCCAGTGGAGAAAAGGACGGAGCAACGAAGGGCAGTACAACCAAAGACGAGGAAAAACCAACTTCGGATGCCAACGTCGCCATCGCGTCGAGTCCAACAGACGAATTCGCAAAGCTATTGACGCTGTCTCCAATTCTTAGGAGAACGACAATGTTACCCCTCACCCACGATTCGACGTTAGTACCACCAGCACTCGAGGAGGAGCCAAAAACCAGCTAGTTCGACGCCAGACGCGATGAGTGCAAGGTGATGTAAGGGCGATTCACCATCGATGGTGACTACCTCGTTGCCTCCGCGACCTTTGCCACCCTCAGCATCACTTATTCAAGCTAACGAGAGCCCGCCGCTGCCAAGGGCTGACACGCGTCGGAGAGCCTCGAATCAGACTGAGATGGGATGCAAGTCGTGTGTGGGAGGTGATGGGAGTAATCAAACGGGAATAGCATTGGAAATTCCGGGCCTCGCTTAGCAGGATGCACCAAACGGCTCAACACCACAGCCCCTTTGTTTAGTCCAAGTCTTTTTCAAAGGTACGTCGCCTGAACCCACTGCGTCTTCACGAGCTAACACAACTTTCGGTATTACAGGACTGGTCGAGGGTCACTGATATGGTGGGTATCGATGAACGGTCGAACACGGTGAGTTGGTTTGTTGGTGTTTCTCTTCTCTTTGTCTCTAAACAATGTCCTCACTCAAGCTCGCCTTCGATATTACACCAGAAATTCAACGCCGTCTCGGTAGGATTGCTGGCGATACCCTTCCCACCTATCCTCCTTGCAATTGAGGTCAGGAATCCAACATCGGGGACTTGTGTGACGATAGGCGTAGATGTTTTTCCCCCCCTGAGGATTGGAATGGATGGATTTCGGAGGCCGAGAGGGATGGCGGTTGGTCGAATTGGATTCAGGTTGTCACGCACGCACGGGATGAGTGCGATACACGCGCTACTAGCAATTACTCCAGAGATAGACCTGAGCTTCAAGATAAGAGACGACTCCTGCTAAAGTCGTCGTGAACAAGTAAATGCCAGCACTGACGCTGGGAAAGGCAATTCAAGCGAGGACCGGCCACAGCGACACGAAGATGATAGCGAGAACGAGACGCTCTTGCCAACCTTGAACGCGTCGGAAACACGCGGAGCCAGCCGTGATGATGATCCCGCTACTGAGCACATCCTCAACATTTATCAGCCCAAGTGCTGAGCGCGTGCGAGGGAGAGTGGATGCCGAGTACGAAGGATTTCAATGAGACGGCCTGTATTTATGTTTTTAGATCAATATGTTGGGAGAAATCAAAAGACTCAGCCTCTCGGCAGGTCTACATTATTCTGTGATTCATTTCCTTACCTTCCGTGTCCCAGGATGCGACAGCGATGACGCATTTTCTTGAGGTAGAGATTTTGATAAACCTTCTCTGAATCGCGATAAATTGCTGCATAAGCTTTGACGCCAACGCCGCCATCACTTTCGCAAATTTGTTCTTTGATCCACGACTCGCTGTCGACTTCACGAGTACTACCAGCGCGAGACGCTCGCGTCAAGTGTACCTCCGCAACCCCCTTTCGCCACCCAAGGACCGTCCAAAATGCATCAGTCGGACATCGTAAGCCTGAAATAACACTCAAAATAGCTTGGGCATCGGTTGTAATCCTTTGAATTTATATCGCCAACTAAAGGGATACAAGTCATTATTTTCTGATATTTATGTGTAATATACGTAACAAATGAAAGTCAACACTGGTCCGCTGTACTTGAAAATGTCGCAATAAAATAATCAAGAAGCGGGAGCCTTGCCAAAAACATGACCTCCGTTCCACGAGGACACTCGCCACGCCTGACCTCCACCATTTTCCATTGCCCATATAAGAGGGGTTGCGATGTGGTCGACCAACCATATCGAGTATTTCGGGGTACCTAAAGAGGATCGTCATCAGAAGCAGACCGTAAAGCTAACGAGAACATACTGACCCGAACGAACACCTAACCTGGTAGGAAAATCAGACGAGATAAAATAAACTTGCATCTGTAATTGCTACCTTCACGGCAAGCGACTTGGGCAAATACACGTCCACTGGGCTTGAGAGACACAAAAGAGGGT
This sequence comes from Armillaria cepistipes, assembly GCA_900157415.1. Classification (NCBI taxonomy): domain Eukaryota; kingdom Fungi; phylum Basidiomycota; class Agaricomycetes; order Agaricales; family Physalacriaceae; genus Armillaria; species Armillaria cepistipes. The sequence continues at coordinate 3,409,711 of FTRY01000005.1, forward strand.
GTGCAAATACAGATCCGGCTAGCATATAATCAGAGTGGATCGAGAATTCAATGAAGGCTACGCACGTCCTATGTGTGGCGACATTCATAACCCAAAGCGCTCTGCCACTTATACCTCCGTTTCATGAATTCGCTCTACGAATGAAACTGGCGATAACGGTCCATCAAGAGGCTAGGCTGTGGATTCTTCTGCTGGCGGGTCGATGTTATCGGCAGCTGATGCCATTCGTGATGATGATCCCGGTGGAGACGACACTGTCGAGGGGTTTTGCAAAGGATGAACTGATGAATACGGTTCTTCGTATGCTGGCCGAAGGTTTTGGCACCCGTAAGTAATCTGGCCATGTCGGTTCTGATAGATATTAGTCAATAATCATGTACCAAGTGCAAGGAAGAATTACCTGTCGTAAGCGGCACCGGTGTATCATCGATGTCCATCGTATCTTGATCACCATCATTCTCCTCGAAATCACTATCTCCGTCATCCATGTCGCCGACTCGCAGTCGTCCAAATCGAGGTTGACTGCTTTCACACCCGTCTTCGTATCTGACAGCAGAGCGTCAATAAATTTCCTTGCACAAGGATGGTGTGCGTACCATTTATGTACGAACAGCGTATACCCGTGCCGCTTGCAAAAGTCGCCCCCGGTCCCGAGGTGATATGCGCGTGCGTATGACGATAGGCAGTTTCCCATTGTTGAGCGTTCCATGCCATGACGTAAGAGTGGGTTTTGGAGCGTAACCTCGATTTCGAGGGTGGCGTTCGACCAGTAAATCAATACTGATTTCTGCTAGGGTAGCCTTCACGATGCAAGCCCATACCTTCACGAATTTGGTCTTACCGCGAAGGAAATACGGAAGGACTACTCCCCGTGAGAGGTATGAGTGCATTTGCCGCTGAAGGTGTGGATTTTGACAAAGTATGTGCAGTCCATTCTAATCCGAATGGCGACGTATGGTGCCGAGTTTGTCGGTAAACGTGGAGAGGACTTCACTTGCAGTGGTGAAAATGAGGAGCATTCGTCGCGTCGATCTGACTAGCGATCAAAGTGTTGTGGAAGGAACAATTTCTCCGTGGGACACTAAGTTGCTGCATCGTATCGATGACATTGAGCGCCATTATCAAAAGGGTATCTTCGCAGCCAGAGCTATGAAGGACGCGTAAGCCTTCGAACCACGAGAGATTGTGGCAAAAGGGACAGACCTTATGACTCATTCACCCGTATATTTTCCTACAGCGAAAGTCTGCACGATGAGATCCGGTCGTAGCGAGAGCGGCGAGACTCCGTTCTCACAACTTACACAGCCCACCTCTCGAAAACGAGGCTGTCGTATTTCGGTCCTCTGGATTACCACATGTGAGAGGAGTGCTCGGTGATCAGTAGAGTGTGTGCATGCTTGACGCCTTCCTCTCATCGTAGTCCTCCCTGTCATCGACGACATGCTCTCGGAGGACGATCCGTCGTCTAGGGCCAAAACTCGGTGACCCACATGGATCCAGAACCGGGATCCTCTCCCCTTCGAACGCCTGCATTACAACTCCTTGGAAATCCAGCCGCCGAGTGCACGTGCCGTGTCTATCCACCTTGAAGCTGTCCTTCAAAGGCAATACCCTTCGAGGCCGGTCGATATAGCGCTTGCTTAATAAGTGGGCGGAAACCTGTGGGCGTGATGATTATGGAGTCGGTCATTTGGGCAAGGGAGGATATCAAAGCGTGAAAGCTATTGCGCGCATGAGACGCAATGCCGTAGCATACTCAAAGATGTACTCACCAAGTTCCTCAGAGATCAGCTAACGCGACAAGCCGCGTGCGCCTCTCGTCATTCCACCATAAGCATCCCGAATTGTCGGAGAGATGTCACTGGACCTCGGGCCTGCGAAAGGGAGAAATCCTGGGGCACCGATGGAGGCCAAGAATTATTCGCGTCAAGCTGCTGACACGACCGTGGAGGTGACCAGAGAAGAGATTTAATTAATAAATTAAATAACTTTTGACAAAGGTATAGATCATGTGACACGCTGTTCCCAGACTTGGTTTCAAGTTTGAGCACGACGCGTCGTCTCCGAGTCCACCAAGTACAATCTGCCCGTCGAGTAGAAACTCACAGCTAGACGTTACCTCTTCTCAGCACAATTCTCGTCTCTTATCGCTCTAAAAGTCATCGGCCAGTGTTCAGTTATCCGGGAGGGATTCTGCAAAGCCCTTTTCTCGGTCATCCCAGCGACGTTGGGAACCATGTCACTGTCATGGTGGTCGAACATCAGATAAAACTGTTTGTGATCAGAGTCAGCTCCCCTGTTACGCGAGGAGTAGATGAACGCACAATATTCCCAGGGAAGACGAATCACGTACGTACATCTTAGTTTTCATCCGTCCGTGCGAGTACTCATACATCTCCAGCTTTCTACGGCCGCTAGTGGCTGCCGGGCTCACTCCGTACACCGAGAAATTTAAGCCATGTCAGAGCAGCTGCAGAAGGAGCACATTTGACTTGATTTCTTCAGGTGGGGTTTTGTTGAGACTTGTGCGACTAACGACTAAGACTTAGATTTTTGCTTAGTACTATACCTTCTCCAAATCCCACGAAGCTCGAAGCTGTCGACACCTTGGAGGAAACGATCATCCGATAAGGAAGGATGTGTACTCAAAGCGACACCAAAGGGCAAAGGAGGGCTTACCGGTGAAACGGCTGCTCGTCAAGCTCGGGCGGCAGCAGGAACGGTAACGGCACCATAAATCACACCCATTGCACTTCGCCCGTGCTTCCACTTCTTCACTTTGTGCTTCTACCTCGACGACGATGAAACGAATACTCTCTCCTGATGACCCTACGCCCAGTGCATGTGTGAGCTGCCGCGGGTTCGGCTTCAACATTGACTGCGAGAACTGCTTGAGGTGGGCAGCGCCCACATTTTCTCGCAGCCATGCACTTACAGGTCCTTTAGATTACCCTTCTTCTGGTCTATCGACACCTTTGTCTTGTTTCATGCGAAATGTTTTGGGATTTACGCCGGACTCAACGGTATGCGAAGAAGAAATTGGAAATAGGCGACGAGGTGGATGAAGAAGAAGAATAGCAGACCTACGTTCGTATCGAGAAGGATATCCTCCGACTGCATTCCCCCAACCATCCGCATATGTCACATTGCAGCATTGTACCCTCTCCACTTGATTCTGTCTATCCACCGACATACATGTTGCGTACCACCCAGCACGTCGGTCCAGGAACGCGTCTTTCGTAAGTGCCTGATTCTCCGTCGAGGATCCTCTAAACGGTTACGGGCTCCGAGGGTATCTGTCTATATCATCCCTTCACACAGTGACTCCGACGAATTTGGTTTGGCTCTCGATGCTCTGCTTGCAGTCGATTGATTCGCCCAAGGTATTATCCTAATACCGAAATACATGCCAACAAGGATGGTGGACGGGCTGAGCGCCAGAGACGACATAGCGCTAGGATAGGAATGGGACGACGTCCATCCAATACATGGTGGCGAGGAAGGGAGGCTCGAAGCCGTCCGTGCCGACAGCAGAATGGGCTGTACACTCGAGGTGATGGCGATTGGAAGATTGGCAACTTAGGTCCAATGGTCGTGAGGCAGCGAGGGGCAGGGAAAGCAGAAACGAAAGGAAGTCTTGCCGCTAGCTGGTGTAGCACCACCCGGGATGAGGAAGGGTCAAGCAAAAACTGCCAACGTCGCCATCCCAACAGACGCATTTGAAAAACTGACAATAACGTCTCCGATTCTTAGGACGGAGGATTCGATGGTATCGCCTTTGACTCACGAAGTACTGACTCCACCAGTACCGCCAGCGCGAAGGCAAAAATCACCTTGTTCGACGTCGGATGCCCTGAGCGCAGAGTCGTTCGCAGTCATGGCCGTTGATCCTCCAGCAACGGCAGTCAGCTCATCGGATGTGCCCAGGCTCCGCAACCTCCTCTGCTTAGACGAAAACAAAGAGGTCGTCATCAACGCTACCTATCAATGAGAGTCTGGCGCCGCTAACGGTCGACAATGGCCACTCTACCCTTGTAGGCGTTCCTCGATGACCTTCATCACCTAAACGAAGGCCACGAGCGAAAGACTCACCCGATTCCACGCCGGACACCCCGCCTCTGGAAACCCCCGATGGGATGCTGGTCGATTTGCCACTGCCAACGCCTCATATCGCGCCATCTATCATAAGTTCAGGAAAGAAGAAGAAGATACCAGATACAGGGCCACCGACGCGCCTTAAATTCCCATCACCGGTGATGTGGACCCCTCACCTGATATCCCTGGTCTGTTCTTTGTATCACCCAACACCCGACATCATACAACTCTCCGACTTCATTCCCGTCCCCAGCTTCTCCTCTCAACTGTTCTTCTCGCATTCTCTGTCCCCTCCACCAAATATAAATCTCTTCCCGAAATGAGATCCGCAGTGACGCTGGATGATTGAACGAAGGAGCGAGAGGAGGAGGAGCCGTTATTGAGGATGGCGATACCGACACCAGTTCCGCCGACGGTTACCATCCCAGGCCCGAGAGCGATGATGGGCGGGTGGGGGTGCTAGGATTTTATTGTTAGTTTTCGTATTCGGGTAATTTATGTCCTATTTCTTTGTTGTACTGACCGTGTATGTTTATAAAAGCTTATTTAGACATTTGATTTACCCCTAGTGCTTAGGATAACTTAGGGATAATCATGAAACCGCTCAGTGCTGTTGTATTTATTGTTAAGCATGTTGCGAGCATGACGGGTTACAACAGAATTTTGGGTGTTTGTTCTCGCTGAGTTGATACAGAGTTAAACTTGATTAAATTCAAGTTAGCAAAGGACCGTTTCAACTTCCTCCATAATTCCGAGTTCCCGTAGCCTCATTTCTTCTTCTTCTGACATACTGAACACTGATAATTTCTCAAACTTCCCATCCTGCCTTTGCCTCCCAACTACCCAGGAATATCCTCGCTGTTCCAATATACCTTTGCTGCCTATCAGTATATACAAGCCATCAGGTATAGGATATGCATGATCAGCAACAATTCTGAAGGCACGGCCCAACCCGGCACCATATTTGATGACTAGTACCCCCTGGCGAGACTTCCCTTTGTGTAATGGACGGGACAACCCCCACACATTGCCTGAATTGATACAGGGTCCACAGTAAGAGCTCAAGTCAGCATCTGCCTTCTCTGACCGAACAACATGATCCGCCCATATAATCCCAAGAGGTGGTGGAAGCATTGTCATCATTACCTGCTCCTATGATGGTTGCCAACATTGTGTTCTGTTTCCAGGTTCAGGGTATAAGAAGAGCAAATGTGCCCGAGATGTAGACTTCATTGCATCCACAAGCACTGCCCAGGCATCTTCTTCAGAGTGTGCTGAATTATATATTGGGGTATACTCCAAATCTAAGAGGTATCCCAAGCCTGCAACTTTATCCAGTGGCTTTGTTGACACCCGCTTCTGCATCTGTGACAGGAAGTCAAATACCCAGTAACCTCTCCGCATCTGCTTCAATAACTCCAATTGTTCATTGAACCTCTTTTGTATGTCTTCTGTCATGAACCCACCATCACCAGTCTCCCCACCAATAATCATTGTCTCTTCACTAATCTCCTGTAGTGTCCATGCTCGATTGAACCAACAATGATCACTCTCAAAGTAGTCTGGTTTCAGGCACAAAGGCTGGCCCAGCCCACAAAAGTAGCAAACCACAGTCACATTTGAATACACCCACCCAATGGTAGGCACATCCAACTTCCACTCTTCCACATGCAGATCCTCCCTAAGCCCATGCTCCTGCCTCAAACACAGGACATCCAACCATACATACTCTGCTCCCAGGTTCAACATCTCTATCCGGATCAGATCAAGGTTGGCATCCTTTGGCATTGGTACAGGCCATTCACATCTGTTGATGGGTGTCCACACATCAACATGATCCTTCTCATTCACCCAAGCATGTGATATTCCCCATGGGTATTTGCAGGCAACCCAGTATAGCACCACCCGGTTAGCATACAGATCCCAAACATGCTGAGGGGAACATCTCTCTCAACAATCCTGCCATTGACAAGGATACTCTGTCGCTTCTCTCTATCCTTTTCTTTGGCAGTGTGTAATATGTGTTTGATGGTGGTGTAGTCAGACCAATAGCAGCGCAAATGAGCATAGGCCATGCCGAAGTCATCATCTCGTGCAATGTAAGATTCAAGAACTGAGACCAGAGAAGCTGTCAGATTGTATGATGTCCCAAGTGTTGCATTGAGCTTCTCCAACACTCCATCGACGCCAAGTTCAGCACAGAGAGTGTCAGCCAAAGCAGATGGTATGACAGGCTTTCTACCAATGTACTAAGACTGTTGCTTGAGCACCGGAATGGCCAATTCTGCTTGGCCAGCCTCAGTGGGGGCAGAGAGTGTGACCTCAGGGAGACTCACATACTTGAGATGTGCATGAAATATGTTGTTCCTTGTCTTGCTGGTATGCTTTGACACTTACCTCCTCCTCCTCCTCCTCTTCCTCCTCATCATTATCCTTCCAGTACTCACTGGATGCTCCTCCTAGTCGTAGCAGAATGAGGGTGCAAACCATCAAATGCAAGACAACCGCACATACCAATGTCCATAGGCTTTGCAGATTGGTACCGAGCTGTGGTCGTGAGAAGAGAATTATGTCATATTGTGTTGTCCTCATGGTAAGAAGGAGAGAATGGGACTGGCACCGAGACTGTCGCCATCAGGCTTCAGCACTGCCAAATGATAGGGCTCAAAGATATTCTCAAATGGAAATGTACAAACATTCAATATCCTTGCTGATCATGATGTACGTCTGTTCGAGTCCAATTGACTCAGAACTGCTCTGAGGACTCACGATTCATGTATTCGATGCTACTTTTACACCGCATAACCACCATATCCATGACTGAGGACCATCAGTGTCCGATTTGGTACTCCCACAGGCTATCCCTTGTCATCACGTGAGTCGTCAAGCTCCAAATGTGCACAAAGCCAAACATACTAATACCGAAAAAGCGCTCTATTCTATTAGAAACCGTGAGATCAAATTGCCTTACAGTAAAAGAGATAAATTCCTCTGAGGACTCAACAGTGTATACGCAAATGAACCCATACCCATGCCTGTTCAATGCCTAGGAAGATTTCAGTGGTAATAGTCTTTGTCTTGCATGGGACCGTGTCATCAGGGCAGTTACCCTTCTCTCCATCACCTGGTTATGCACGCAGCCCATCAGAGGTTCCAAAACCTCACAGAATACGGACATTGGAATGTTTATGACTAGCCCAACGATCAAACTGTGTGAAACCAATGGATGCAAAATGTATCAGCAGAGACAAAGTAGGGAATGTGTGAAGTACATGCTTGTTCTTGGAGGATGGGAAGCATAATACAGATTGATGTTCATCCTCAGTCATCAAGATCATGCTAGTGAGCATCAAAAGGTAGTGCGAATTCAGACTCCCAACTTGTGATGGTCTGAGGAAGGAGTAGCAGTTGGAGAGCAACATTTCTAATGCCGGCATCGAGTAGGCAGAAGTTTTGCTTAGTCCATGCTGGAAGTAATTCATTGCCGTGAGGTACTGATATACTTGACAGGAAGTAAAGCGTGCTATTACTATTAGTCAGTACCAAAGGCTGGTAAAGAACAGGGAAGGTTGACATACCTGCGCCCTTATTTCTCCATTGAACATCAGAGCCTATACCATGTTCAGTTGATGCAGCTTAATTCTGATCTTCTCTTCCCCTATTTGGCCCCCTTCAGTCGTGCTTGCGAAATCTCAACAAATTATCCCGATCGTTGATGTACACACTGCCTGAAGAGTACCTGACCACCAGGAGCCCTGCGTTCAACAGACTTTCTGGATTGCGAGTCACCGACTTTTGAAAGTGTGGTGTTGATATTCTCCACCATTTTTCGAAATAACATCTGATCTGATAACCGTGAGCACGATGTCTGTCAAGAGTGAAGAATATACCTATGGAATCTCTCCTTCAGCACTGCTAGCGAGCCCCTTTCTCGGCTTGAACAAGCCTGTCCCTGACCTACAACCCATTTAAATCATCTTCCTATGCACTTCTGCAGCATCCTCTTCAATGGCCTTCGACTCTCACACTACCTTCTCCTTCCTATGCCACCGGGCTCACATTTTGGAATGCTTCGGTTCATTGAGCCCAGCAGCCACAGTTAAAATAAGTTCTAACAAAAACTCCAGGCTTTAACTGGTGATTGTGGGACCCTCAACGAGGAAAGAATTGGTGCTGTGTTAGACAAGAAAGCAGCAGCGTTACTGTCACAGACTTATCACGAACGGCACGAGCGTGATTCGGGCGACTACAGGCCGGTGTCCGGTGTGCTTTCAAATCGGATCCTCTCCATCATGTTCTCTGCTCTTTTTCCATCATTTAAACCACAGGATAGCAAATTTTCGATCGTCTCTTAACCCCCAACACAACCAACCCCAGAGCAAGCATGAACGAATTTTTTGGAGCTGCATGGACTGTAAACTCAACGATACCGCGGTGACAGGTATTGAGTCCTAGGACCACCTCATGAAAGGCATCCAGCGTGACATTGACTCTTCCATGATTTCCATCATGGTTAGCATGTTTCATACAAGAGATCAAACGGTGCATACAGTCTCAATTGAGAGCTTCAATGGTGCTCATGGCAGGTTTAGGCCATGTTTCCAGCGTCTTCTGGTGATTATTGACCTTCAATAATTTGCAGCACAAACGGTCATCAAACCCTACAGCGAGCCCAGTGAAATGGAGCAAGTATAACATTGTGCTGAGGGTGGGAGGAAGGATAACCTGACAAAAGGCTGAGCTTCTACCTACTAGTGTTCGTGGATGCTAACGAGTTTACCTACTGGCTGCCGAGAAAACATGAAAATATTCTATATCATCTAATATTCCCCTCTAATCGTCTGTATATAACCAGTTTCTTGGATCATTGATCAATGCAACAGTTTGAAACACTGATGCATCTAGCTTGTGACAATGCATTTAGATTATACTATTTTCTTTCCATTTTGGCTGATAGTCTGGAGTGGATGTCCTTTATGGCATGGTAGACTGGTTGTGTCATCTGATAACTGAGTCCAGACTGACTGATCCATCGACAAATATCGCAAAGCACCATCTTGTTTGCTCACTCGATGGACTCAGCAACAGCTTCAGCAGCGCAAGATGCTCTGCACGCACATCTAAATGGTATTGATATCCCTGTGGACTGCAAGATGCCCAGTGATATAACCCGGGTTCACAACCAAGCAGCTAAAGGTGATTTATAGTGTACACCATCTAGTATCATAGCTCTAAGTCTTGTTCTGATCTGTGTCAACGAACAGTTGCTGAACTGATGTGAGCTCCGATACCCCCCCAAACTTTTGTTCAAAATGCTAGAGGTGAGGCTATAGGCCCTATTCCACCGGCGCTGTGGTACAACTTCAAGCTTCCTCAACTCTTTCAGTTCAGCTATTTCTGCTTTGACGAGGATGGTAAGTTTCACTGCACTCAGATATATCTCTTTCTTATAGCATACAGTTCCAGAAGATATTTTACCGCAATGTATTTGGGCTCTCGAATATTGGATTTATGCCTTTCTGGAAGCCTCAGACGAGCTATTGAGGATATTCCATCACCTTGCACCGCAAGGGCAAGGACTCAATGGTATAACCGCAGAGACAGAACGGTACATCATAGTGAAGTGTTCCACTACAAAATACAAATTTCCCCGTGTACTGATTGATTGCTTAGCTTCAAAATTGCCGATCCAAGCTGGTGCATCACTTTCTGTGAGTATTTATTCTTGCATAGCACTTCACCCATGAATCCTTGACAATGAAAACCTAGTAAACCCCAAATCAACCAACCACTGGAAGCTCTCCACCATATTCGATGTATCATGGAGGCAGATGAGGAGCGCAGTGGAAAGTCCGATATTTACCTTACAAACCCATGGGTATCCGCAATTGTAGCCATCTCATTCCCATATTCACTGTTTTTCAAAAGGTGGTTATATGAATTGTTTGCTGTATGCCTCGCACGCACAAGAACAGATGATGCTGAAGCAAAAGCAGTGTTATTGCATATCATTCATGATCCAACCTTCGGAACCAATGGGTCTGGAACCACTGCACATCATGTCCAAGCAAAGGTGTATCTCGCCCATGTATTTCGGCGACTTGGAGAAGACACTGAAGAGTAGAAACTGTATGTTGAGTGGTCATTGCCTTTAGTGAGGTTGCCTGATAAGCTCTCTAGGGAGATATGGCTGGTCAGATGGTTCAAGAAGCATCCACATGGATTCAAGGATTCCTTTTTGGTACCAATGTTCACTATGGACATCGATCCAGCTGTGGATCCGGTTTTCGTAGGCCTTGGTGGATCAAAGTGGCTCGATGATAGGAAGGCAGCATCGAAAATACAAATTATTGAAAAGAGGAGCTGCTGAAACTGCTGTGCCAGCGAACCCCAAGTCAAATTGTCGAAATGCTCGAAATGCAAGTATACATCTTACTGGTCAGTGATAACTCCTTTTCTTCCAGAATACGCAATCCTGAAATAGCAGTTCTCCAAGTTCCACACAGTGCCAGAAAGTGAACTGGCGCTACCACAAGTATATTTTTCATTATATGTGCTTCATGGGAGTGCTCATGACACTCCTGAATGATACAGGAGATACTGCAGGTGAACATATTGGCTTGATCACTAGATATGATGTTAATGATGATTTCAGAGAGGATGCCGCTTGTTTCCTGAGATTAGCAGATCTTGAGAGGAAGAATGCTTTTGCAGCATGACGATTCCGAGACTGAATGAATTACCAAGACAATGTAAAGCTGAAAACAGTAGAGTCCTTTGCACATGCCCTTGGACTAGTGCGCGATGCATCACGAGGCAGATCACACATCATATACCAGGAAGTCGAGTATGTCCCATCTGTATTGGATCATCTCGACCAGTTCAGAACCACAGGAGTTGGTGTTTTCAAGCTTGAGGATGTCTGGCAAGACATTGAATCGAGACTGCAACTATATCCTGGCAAGGGGAAGGTGTACATCCGTGAGATGCTTGAGGAGTTTGATTATACATCTGGGCAAGGTTGGGTTGAAGAAGTGTTCATTCCTATCTTCGTTTTAATCTTCTTGGCCAAAAAGGATAACTTTAACCAAGGGGGTCTTGCAATTAGTATGTTCTTTCTCTCTCTTGGAAGACCTGTCATGATGTTACATCTCAATTTTAGGTGATCTTTTGCAAAAGAAGGTATCGTCCATGCAACCCAAACCTGACTGGAGACAGGATGTAAATATGAAAGGTGAGCCTCCTGTTCACATCAAGTTGGGTGACAGCAAGATTCTGGATGCAGAATATATATTTTGAAGTCACAAGTCCAATCATAATTATTGACTATGCATGGGTAGCTAATGTTGATGCATTTAGTTCCCACAGGAAAGCAAAGACAAAGTAGTAACTCTGCTGACCACTTGAATGTTCTATTGATGTATGAATGTGCACACTGCACAGATGATGATAAATAATGATTCATACTAGCCATCTATCCGAGATGTGATGAAGTCTTGTCTGTGAGCCAGTTTACGAGCCTATAACGAACTTGTACAGCGACTGAAGCCACTTAACATTGAAGGATCTAGTCAGAGAAAGAAAGGCGGGAGAGAAAGGCAAAGGAGACTGACGCAGGTGAAAAATCTAGGGATCCTGGCGCTGCCACCTCAAAGCAGGCTTCTACTGGACGAAAGAGTAGTGTGAGTTGAGATTCTGAGTACACCGTCATCGTCATCGAGGCCGAGAGGGATGGTGGTGAGTCCGGGGTGTGTCAAATTGGATTCAGGGTGTCCGAACATACGCATGGGATACTAGCGATTACTCCTGCTGATGTGAGTCTTTTGATGCCTCCAGAGATTTGATCTAAAAACAAAAATATAGGCCGTCCTTGGCACTCGGCACCCATTCTCCCTCACACTCAGCACACTTGTTGAGGATGTGCTCAGTATCGGGATCATTATCACGACTGGGGCTCTGCTCACTGCATTCAATGTTGATAAGAGCCCATTGTCATCTTCTCATCGCTGGCGATGGCCAGTCTCGCTCTCTTTTTTGGCTTGAACTGCCTTTCCCAACGTCAGTGAATTCATGACAACTTTAACAGTTATCTCTTACCTTGAAGTTCAGGTCTATCTCTGGTAGGTTGCTTTACATTATTCTGTGATTCCTTCTGAGTTCCAGGGTCATGGCCGATGGGACAGTGGAGATGCATAGCTTAGCATTTACTTGAGGTAAAGATTTCGACAAACATTCTCTGAATCGTGGACTAATAGATTGTTGCATAGGCCTTGACGCCAACATTGCTGCAAAACTGTGCTTTGACCCACGAGTCGCTGTCAACTACCAGCGCGATACACACGCGTCAAGCACACCTCCGTAACGCCATGCAAGGCCCATCCAAAATGCTTCTGTCAAAATAGCTTGGGCATTGGTGCAATCTACATCGCTGACCGAAGAGATACAAAACAATATTTTCTGATATGCGTGACAAATGGAAGGCCCAAACTTGTCTGCTACAGTTGAAAGTCTCACAATAAAAAAATCAAGAGATGGGAGCCCAAGTCAAAAACATGACCCGGTTCATTACAATTTTCCATTGCCTATATAAGAGGCTACGACCAACGAAATAGGGAGGATCAGTACCAGAAACATACCGGCTCGGTGATGATCATCAACTATGAATGCCCTGCCTAGAAGGAAAATCAGAAGAAATAAAATGACATTGTAAGTACATGTAATCGCACGCCTTCACAGTGAAGGGAGACATTGAACGCAGCGGCATCTATAGATCCAAAGTGCTCTGTCCCTTGTACCTCCGTTTGATGAATTTGCTTTGACCCAAAGGTCTACCTCCATTTCATGGATCTACTCTCTGTTGGCAATAAAGGATTGGCTGTGGTTTCTTCTTCTGGTGGGTCAACAGACAGAGATTTCGTGGTGAGTGGGGAAGACACTATCAAGGGGTTTTTTTGCAACAGACAACTTGGCTCCTCGTATCCTGGTTGTGCTCAAAATCTGGCCAGGTCGATTCTCAGTCGATGATTATGCACCAGGCAGAAGGATGAGTGTCATCCTCATTGAAATCACTATCTGCATCACAATCGCCCAAATTGCTCTCACACCCGTCTTCGTATCTGACAGCAGTGTCAGTGCACAAGGATGGCATGTGTACATCAGTCCATGAACGGCGTGTACCCTCCCAAGAACGCACAAATTGCCCCTGGTCCCTGTCAGAGCCGATATTGAATCCGATAGGCAGTTTCCCTTTGTGATGTAGATTGAACGACATAAGGGTGGCATTTAGTCGAAACAGGAGCATGGCCTTGATTTCGAGGGTGGCATTCGACTGCTACGCGAGGCAGTTTGCAGCTGTAGTCTTGGATGCGAAGGAAAAATGGAAGGAAGGACCCCAAGAGAGGTAGGAGTGCTGAAGGCATCAACTTTGACAGAGCTTCTAATCCGAATGGCTCAGCGTTCGATGTATGCCTTTGAGTTCATTGATAAACGGAACTAGAGGACTCGGCCCATGGTGGTAGAGATGAGGAACATTTGTCCAGTCATCTCTTTTCCAAGCTCATCCTGTTAGTGATTAAAGTGTTGTTGAAGGAAGGGTTTTTCCATGGAAAACCACATTGCGGCATCGTATCGATGATATTAAGCACCATTAATCTTGATGTCCATGAGCAGCCAGAACTGGTGAGAAAGAGTAAGCCTTCAAACTACGAGATAATGTAGTAAAAGGGACAGACCTAGAAGTCATTCACCAGTATTACTTGCCACAGCGAAAATCTGCACAATGAGATCTAGTCATTTTGAGAGGGGCGAGGGGGAGATATGGAGCAGGAATCTGAAAAGCAGAGAGTGGCATGAAGAGTGGGCACACAACGGCAACGGTGTCAGAGGGATAAGCAGGTTGCATGGCACAGGAAAGCCTTGTTTTGGATAGGGTGCTGAGGGGGCAAATATCGTGCATGAAATGACTATGCCACCATCCAGACACGAATCCATAGTCCTCGTATGGCGTCCCCAACAATGGCGTGTTTGTGTTTGGAAGGGCTTGATATCTTCTTTGAGTTTATGCTTCAAGCACGAGTGAGATCAGGTCAAGTGGGCGAACAGAAGGCGCCTACCATCCCCGCGTGCAAACCTCCCTCCATTGACGGCCAAGACTTGGTACTTTACGCAAAAGAGAGAGTCGTGCAAGTAAGGTCGAGCTACAGAGATGTGAGTGCCAATGAATGTAAGGACTCAGAGAGACCTACCACTGCCAGCACATTCTACCTCCCAGTACATCTGATGGTGCACTGTCTTCATGGAGAGGATGACGCGTCTCCTGTTTCCTCCACCGCCTCCCTGAGTCCATCCTATGCTTTTCCCATCATCATTGAGTGCGGCGAACAGACCCTTCCCTCCGCTGCATGAACATGCCACTTTCCAAATGGCAACACATCGCTTCAGCCCATAATCAGGTCCTTGGACTCTTCGTCTTTGGTTTGAATATAGTCGTCGATGGAAATTGTATCATCCATTGAGTGAATGAACTCTGTGAAATGAACTCTGTGATTGATGCCCTCGCCCATATTCCATGCATAGTGGACAAACGTCGTAGTCATGCTCGTCAGTAGGGCATGAGAGTCTTGCAATGTTGCCAGATGAAAAAGGGAGATAAAAAAATATGAGCATGCCGGTGAAAGGAGACTTTGCTTTGTTTGACCAAGCCTTGAAGCCAAACATGCCATTTCAGTCACAACACTCATCTCGCAAAACACGACATGCAGTGCACATGCACCAAGCATCCCAGTATGGACGAGGCAAGAGATGAGAGGTAAACGAACGAACCGCAGAAATTCGCCCTACTTTTATCATGGTTCCGTTGACTCTTGGCTAACAATGGATGGTAGCTTACTCTTGCTGGTCCATGCATCTGATAACAAGATGACATTTGTATGTATGCGAGCTCAGCTTGATGGACGACCAAGACCACTGAAGCTGAAGGAGCACGTCAAGCTCGGGCAATGTGACACCCTAACTATGTCACATTACCCTTCACCCTGTGCTTCTACCTCGACGATGTCCAAGCAAGTAATCCCTTCGGCGCATATGTGAGCTGCCGCACGATGATGTGTTTGATTCAGCATTGGTTGTGAGGATTGCTTAAGGTGGGCAGCACGCGCATTTTCTTCTGGCTTGCGCTCACATGTCATTCAGTTAGCTTTCTTCTGCTCCGATGTAAGGCTAGCAAACTCTCTGGTTAGAGAAAGTCGCGTCTGCATCTGCAAGATCTTTTGTATACGCAAGGAGGGTTACCACCCGCTCTGAAGGGATCCGATAGAATCCGCTCCGTCTGCGGATACAATAGAAAGAAGTAGTCCAAGCGTCCACTTAGGATGCTGAACTGAGAGTGGTTGTGTGAAGATAGCGAGAGAAAGGAGAATTCCTTGCAATCTGCTCGCAATGCTAGGCTCAAAGGCGGCTAGATATGCTTAGGAGAGTAGCGGAAATTATTCCTTTAGTGCGCTATAAGCAAGTGAGATTAACTAATTTCTAAGTACATTGTATGCGCTTATATAGTAGCGGATCCGAGCCAGCTCCCTGCTCCCGTGCCTGCCCGTTCCGATATTCCTGAATGTATCCTTTAGAGGCGATATCCGACACAAGCTGACACACTGAAATCTGCTAGTGAACTGCTTCAAAGCCGTCGAGCGGATTCTACAACACCTTCCACATCCGGCTTGGTTTGAGAATAGCCATATATGGCTATCCACCATCAGCCTATTTGTCCGCTTTTCAAGGATAAATCCTCCACCATCCGCTGGCGTGGATGTTTCAGGTTGATAGCTGTCAGCTCCTGGAGCCTAGGCTAGTCAAATACCCGTGAAACGGGGCGGATTCGTAGCGGGTAGCATATGGCGAGGCGGATAGCGCAATGCTTGGCGGACGCGTAGCGGACGGGCGGCTGCCCGAGCGGATTCCGCAGGAATTCTGTCTTTGAACAGTAGAGACGCTGAGACTGGAGGAGCAGCGAGTGAAAGTGGTTGTAGCATTAGCACCTTGTTGCTGTATCAAGGTGAAAGCCAAAATTTGGTGCACACACAGATGTGGTGCAGCACAACCGGGGGAAAGAAAACATTGTGAGTGTCCCCGCTCACACTGTCAACGGATAATCAAATTGAAGAAAAAGCAGGGCCCAAATAAAAGCCAATCACGGTCATGGTGCAGGTCCAATGGACCACCCAGTGCAGCCCGCTCCCACTCATACAGCCAACCTGGCCAGCGTGCAATCCGCGCTTGCGTGCCTATGCGAGATAACGGATGCCGGTGATGGGCGACAAGCCAACGCATTTATGCGGGCAGTTATAAACAACTTGTGGACCTCCATCGGATCCGCTCCCAATCCCATCCTATCAGCTCGTTATCCCACCAAGCTTGTAGGGCAGCACCTACTGCGCTGGATCAAGGAGTTCCTCGCATATAACGTGAGTTTCCACCCATCTTCCCATCGCACAGAGCTGCACCCGCTCATGAAGTCCCAGCGGGTTTATGAAGCCTGCCGTTCTCATATGAGGCGCACGGATATCGTGATATATGAATCGTACAGCGTGGAGACCGCCAACGATGCTTTAATCAAACAAGTTGTTTTGTTCTTGGACCCCAACTGGTTTGGGCGGATGATGCCATTTATGTGCGCCGAGTACGCGAGGACCCGTGACATCAACAACTACAGGAAGACAAGGGCGTTCGAGCGGGCGTATGAGGCGGAGGCGGGTCAGCTTGGGCCAGAGGGCGTGTACAGTGCGGTGCTCATGCCTGTACTGAAGGTCACCTCCAATGGATCTATCGTATCCGATTGGGAGGCGCGTCCTAACGGCGGAATGGCGGACGAGTGGGAGAGCAACAATGAAGGAGAGGAAGAAGGTGTATCCGCAGCAGATTTGCAAGCGGGGCACGATTTTTATAGTCCGGAGCTAGGGGAGTTAGGATATCCCCAGGAATAGCCAACTGTAGACACATAGGGTCTTATTGGAAGTAAAGCAATAGCGAGCTAAGCAATTTTAGCAAAGTTCAAGTTGCAAGCAGAGTTGAAGCGTGTGCCCATCTTGTTGGGCCTTGTAACGACTTACACGTAGTGGCTGGTAGCCTTTGTTCAGCGGATCCGCCACAGCGTGTGGCGGATCCTAGTAGCTTCAGGATCGGGGACCGGTCCACATGTAACCACATGAACATACGTCATGCGCGGTTATCGGATCCAAATGAGGGAAACCCGTCGGGGATTAGTCGGTGAGAAGATAGTGGTGGGCTCGGTCTTCAAGGCCGGCCCGATGCGCCTGGGAAAATGTTTTGCAAGTCACCTAATTGGATGAAGTATGATTGGCCGGCGAAACCAGAACACTCAGGGCTGGGGTGCGTCGGTGTTCCAGAAGATCAAGAAGCAATGCGTATTTCAACTCGTAGAATGGGAAATCAGCACGGCGGAATGTTGCGAGAAGCGAAGAGTCAATTCTGCTCAGCAGGGAAGTAGCGGATGATGACGTAGGCATGTTCCAAGAACATTTTGAGGAAAATTTAAGGTAGAAGTATAGGAATTTTTCAAGTGACACCTGTGAAGGGATAGTGCGGGCGTGCCTGTATAAAATTTCAGTGGCGTAGGCTGCACATCCGCACCTCTCAGCTTTCTAAATCGTCCTCTTTTCACATGTCCGCCCTGCCAAGCTTCACTAACTTTGCATTTTGGTGTGGGCAGGGCGTGCCGTCCGACTGGACTGAAGCCCACGCCCGCTCCTTGTATGATTCTATCCTCGCTGACCCTATTCAGCGCACCAAAAACGCGTGGACCCCAGCTCATATCCGGTGGATGATGAAGTCCATCTGGTTCTGCGTAGGTTCCACCCGCTCAGCGCGTGCTTCGTATCTCACACCTTTTGTAGGATAAAACAGCTCGGCTTTCCAGGGTGACAGGCATGGATGCCTCCATTCTGCGAAGGCAGCGGACAACCGTCTTCAGGCGGATCTGCCCTTTCGTTCGGTGGTACTGCCACCGCAGTATTCGAGAGAACGCCGTCCGCAGTCCCACTTTCCGCTGGGACTTATCGAATATTGTAGGCAAATGTAAGTTTTATCTTTCTGAACCGTTGCGAAAACCGAACTCAAATGTTCTCATCTAGTCTGGCTAGCCACTAGCGACCCCGTGTCTTCAGACGCAGATACTGGTCCCAGCGACGGGGAGGGCAACGACGATGAGGACGTCGGCTACGGAGCGGGTCAGCCACCCGCCTTCCCGATGGAGGTAGACCCGCCTCCGCCGGAGGGCGAGCCCAGCGGGAACGAGCCAAGCGAGGAGTGGCGCATCGCGTCAGAGACGCGAGCGGATTCGGCGGCTGCAACCTTAGCGGGTTTAGTCGCGTACGGCGCTAGCTCTGACGATGGTTCTGGGGAGGAAGAAGGAGAAGTTGAGGAGGAGATAGAACAAAAGGGAAAGAGTTCGGCAGAGAGGAAGAAGGAGGAAGAGGATCGCGACGCCGACGATGAGGAGGAGGAGGAAGAAGAGGTGGATGAACTCAAAGGCGGAGGCGCGTCCGACGCTGCGCCCGCCCTCAAAAAGAAAGGTAAACATCTCGAATCTCGTTTGAATTCATACTGACATTGGATCGCATGGATAGGCTACACACGCACCGGCTGGCTGGTAGATCTCAACCAGCGTCTGAGACAGGGCAAGACCCAACCAGCCATGCGTGCCTACATGGTGGAAATGGAAGAAGAGGGTCTCCTTGAAGTACGTGTCCTCGTTCTTTTTCCATTCCTTCAACTGACTAGCCTTCCTTAAATACAGCCAGCGGACGAGAAGTGCAGTCGGTGCCGTGGCGGGTGTCGCTGCCTCTTGCCCGTAGACTCTGACAATGGGCACCCCGCTTGCGCCGAGTGCCTCATCAGCAGTCACGGCTGTCCCAACCGCGTCGCCCGCTCCGCTCCAGCCAAGAAAAAGCCGACCCGCTCGTCAAAAGGTAAGGCGAAGGCGGGTCCTTCAAATTCCCCAGTCAAGTGTCCGCAGGCGTTCGTCATGGTACCGCGCTTGAAGCCAAGTGGCCGTCCGCCTGCCGCCGATGAACCCGCTCAGCCAGAGGCAGGTCCATCAGCCATGCCGATGGCACTGGACTTCATGGTGGAGTTCCAGTCATTCCGCTCCCGCCCCATGCAGGAGAGCCCTACTCCTGGTCATGGTAAGTTCAGAGTACCAATTTCTTTCTGTCTTTTGTTGACTCTTGACAGATCCCGTCACCGATTTCGCCTTCAACTTGGCGGAGCGCTGCCTTGGTGGATTGACCCACCCCAGGGAGGCAGCGTGGGATCGGATCCTTGCCCTCACGCACCAGCTCATCGCGGCTCACCGGGCGCTTGAGTACGAGCTGAGGCGATCCGGCCCCTTCTCCGCTGACGAGGTGGAGTACTTGCTACAGACTCGATACCCTGACAGTATGCTCCCAGCCGATGAAGAATACCGTGAAGGGAGCGCGGAGGGAAAAGGAGACGCCTGAGAGTGCCCCTCGGGCGACCGGATTTCTTGGGCGGGCGGATTGACCACCCTGCCATGTCGGATTCGCAGCGGGCGCTCCTGGCCATCCTCCTTCAGCGGCGCGGTGGAAATCCTAGCTGGGCGGATGATCTTGGTGGGCATAGCGCTCTTGGGACTTTGAGAATTTTTGACACAGATAATGGTGTAGCATTGAAGGAAGAAGAGGTCGATTTTTTGATAGATAGGCAGTACCTCCATAGAATAGAGGAACCTTGAATCTTTGTACATATAAAATGAAGAGTTGTATTTCTTGATGTTGCCTTTGTAGGACCTAAGACCTAAGGTTAGCTGAGGGGTTAGAATTGAAGTGATAATGAAGTGATTGGGAGATAGGTAAGAAACCGAACACTCCCCCCAGCAAATTTTCTGACTCCCGGCAGAAATGATGTAGAGCAGTGAACAAGTGGTATTGCCTCAGTAAGTCATCACAGGTGTACGCGTTGAATACATGTCGCGATTTGTAGAGAACTCAAAGGGAAAGAAAAGTAAAGAAAGCGGCTCGGCGAGCGGATTTTCATCCGCCCGCTCATAGTCGTAGGTATCATGGATGCGCGGTGAAAGTAAGTGAAAAAATCTTAAAAACAATCGAATTGAAGTGCAGGTAGAAATTATGTCCGTCGAGAAACAAGGAAAAGTACTTAGCCATCTTCTACACCATTGTCATAAGAGTCAGTCGTCCTTTCCAAGGCTTCAACCTGCGCAAGCGGCTGTTCTATGAAATCCGCTAAATCCGGTATAGGAATCGAGTCTCGAGGGTAGTAAGGAATGCAGCGGAAAGCGGCTATTGGATCTGCCAGCACCGTGCCATCTAGATCGCATAGGATGAGGGCGCCTCCTCTGTTCTTTGAGATGTACACCAGCGGGCCTAGATATCTTGGCTTGAATTTGCGGCTGAGCTCGTATTCCACCCTTGTATTCCGCACGAGGACTAATGCGCCAGGCTGGAAATTCCAGTCAATAATCCTGTTTGCGTGTTCCTTTTCCCATCGTTGAATGGTTTTGACTCTTGAGTCGTATACCTTTGCGCGGATACGCTCCAGGTCGGCGGGTCGCTTTTGCAATGTAACCGCTCGTCTTGCTATGAGATCCGATGTGGAGATTGGTGTCGTTGGTGGTTCAACCAGGTAAGAAGCTTCCGCTATATCCAACGGTAGGATTGGTTCTACGCCTGTTGCAACTTCGTAAGGGCTTTTCCCGATTGTCCGCAGCGGGGTGACTCTTTCCGCCCAGATAACAGCGTGCGCTACTTGACTCCACTTGTTTTCCACCCCTCCACAAGCTTTGAAGAGGGATTCTCTAAACCCACGGTGTCTCCGTTCAATAACCCCTTGTGCTTGTGAGTTATAGGCGGATATGGTGATATGGTGGATGTCGTATTGAGCGGCTAGTATTTCCAGAGCGGCTAGAAAGGTGGTTCCATTATCCATTACGATTTCTCGGAGGCTACCCCAACGGCAGATGATGTGCTCGAAGATGAAGCGTGCGATTCCTTCCGCGTTCTCGTGCCTAAGCATCTTGAACTCTGGATATGCGCTCATAGAGCAGCGGGCGTGTATGATGTACTTGAATCCATTGGATTTTG
The DNA here is from genome assembly GCA_900157415.1 of Armillaria cepistipes. Taxonomy (NCBI): domain Eukaryota; kingdom Fungi; phylum Basidiomycota; class Agaricomycetes; order Agaricales; family Physalacriaceae; genus Armillaria; species Armillaria cepistipes. The sequence continues at coordinate 3,430,938 of FTRY01000005.1, forward strand.
GAAGGTGGAAAGTGTCGATATAGACTTTGGAGAATAGCGGAGTGGGATATGCAACAACAGGTGGAATATGCCACTTGTCTGTCTGGCGGATCTGACACATATGGCAAGTCTTCACGAACCATTTGACATCGTCAAGCAGCTGTGGCCACCAGTACCTTTTCAGGAGGTGGGTTCTAACTGAGTAGACGCCTTTGTGTCCGAGCTTGTCGTGTGCGATCTGTAGCAGCCTGTATCGTCTATCCGCTGGCACAACCAGCTTGTGTTCTCCCCCGCTATCACGTTTCCAGAGGTTATCGTCTAGTAGGAAGAAACCTGAAGCATAGTTAATAAAAGTTCTTTTCTGGTCTTCAGTCATTGAGGCGGGTATATGGAAATCCGAAAGGTAGTCTTGAACTAGCAGCACCCTCGCATCGTTGGATTTAGCTTTAGCACTCCAGGGAATCTCTATGTCCGCATCCGCTGGGATCGGATCCACTGCTTGCGGGTGGATTTGGCGGTTAGCCAATATCCGCATTGGAGAGAGAATCTTGCATCCCGATGCTCGCTCTTCTACGAGCGGGTTGATGATGTGCACGAAACCATACATCTTGTCAACCCAGTCAGGATCGTCTCCTTGAGCGGGCTTGTCGCCTGGCTGCGGATGCCTCCTCGACAATCCGTCTACACCGTGTTTGACTCCTGGAATGTGAACCAGCTTGAAGTCAAACAGAAGAATCCCTGCTACCCATCCATTGATTACTGCACTCGGGTTCATGTCTGGGTTGTTGATCATTCCTTTGATGGCGGTGGCGTCTACTTCCACCACAAAGTTCTTGACTCCGATGATCCAGATAGCAGCCTCTTTTAATGCCCTATATAGGCCATAGAGTTCGAGCTTTGGCTGACTATACTTTGATTCGACAGAGTTGAGTGGAATAGAACCAAAACGGGAAGGGTATCTTCGTTTCGGATTAGCAGGATCTTCTTGAAAAATGGCGTATCCAACAGCTTGTGCGCTTGTGTCGACCGCTAGGATGACTGGTGCGTCCGACTTATAGTCGATCGGGTGGAGAGCGGGTGAGTTGATGATTTCTTGCTTCAGTGCTTCTTGAGCGGCTTCTTGATCCGGTCCCCAGAAAAACTCAACACCTTTGCAGGTGAGATTTACTAGAGGCCTCGCCAGCAGGCTGTAGTTGCGGACATATATCCGTAGGATTCCAGCGGTTCCTAAGAATGAGCGGACGTCTGTAAGGTCTAGACACGGTCCCCAATTCTTGATCTTGTCGACTTTTCCATCTTCGGGTATTCTGCCTTCATATGTGCACTTGTGTCCAACGATAATTGCTTCTGGTACACAGAGGTACGCCTTCTTCCCTGACCAAGTACAACCAGCATACTTCATCTGTTGCACTACCCGATTGAGATTCTGGAAGTGTTCCCATACGAAGCGGCGGATTCCCGAATTTTCGGGTATCGTTTCGTATCCGCCGTCCGCTGTCTCGTAGCGGGTGATGGGTCCCTTCACGCCCACGTCATCGACGAACGGAATGGTTACATCTGGTATCTCGTCTTGGAGCGTGTAGGTTATGTCGCCTTGTAGGACTTGCATTGAGTTAGTCCATCCCATAGGTAGCATGCTGAGGCGGAAGGTGCCTAGAGGTGTTTGGAAGGTCATGAGGTCTCTACTCTTTACTGAGAGTAACCTCTGGTCGAAGGCTACAAAGAGGTCGAATACGCCGTAACAAGCGCACGTGCCAAAGGTCTCCACTAGCTGTTCTATGAGCGGAGGCACCCCTGAGTTGCGGATGGTAACAGCGTTGAGTGGCTGTAAGTCGTGTACGATTCGAAGCGAACGTCCATCTTTCTTGAAGACTGTGAACCATTTGGAACGGTAAGAAGAACTAGAAGGCTCATATATTCCAGAAGCTATCTTGTCTTTGACAATCTCTATAACTTCATGGTATAGGCCTGGGGGAATAGGAATATTTTTGTGTACCCAAGGAATATGTTCTATGACAGGGATGGTCACCGGGGGAAAGAAATCTTCTCTGAATTTCCCCTTCTGCGACTCATCCCAAGCGAATCCGCTCTCTTGCAGCATCATGAAGTGATGCATGAGCTTCCGCTCATCCGGCCATAGGAAATCCCCTGGGTGATTTTCTTCTATAATATTGTGGTTTTCTTGAGTATAGCGTCCAGTCAGATGGAAATCCAGCGGATGAGTTGAAAGAATAGGTATATCCGCTAGTGGGTCGCCAGTAATCTCTCGGATAATCCGAAACTCTTCAGGTAGCGTCGTGGGTACAGGTTTGACACGCTGGTTGACCTTTTTGTACTTCTTTTTCTTCGGCTTGGGGCGTGTGACCTCAAAGATGCCAGTTGGTTGGAAGTAAGCGGGTCCGCTGTCTACGCTGTCCACTTCGAACAGTTCCATGAATAAGAGTTCGTGAGGCTGGTCGACATACTGTAGGATTGAGAAAGAGGGAAGAGAGGCAGGAATTGATGAAACATTAGACCCGGTTGTGGGTTGGGAGAAATCCGCAGGTGCGGATGCGAAGGAAGAGAGAGTGCATAGAGGAGTGTCATATTGGTTGTTTGCTATCTCCCTAGCATTTCTAATGTAAGGCTGGGATAGATCCAGGCCATCCGTATGCTTGACCTGGTTTTCTGTTATAGCGTTGACGGAAATGGCGTATCCAGGTATAGATGTTACATCTATATGAGCGGTTGAGCCATCCGCGGCGGGTGTGAGTGAGTGTGTCCGTAAAGAGAAATCCGATGGTAGTTTTTCGACCGATATTGAGAGTCCCAATTCGCCTTGAGCGGAAAATAGGTCCTCGCTTAAGTGAAATTTGCGTGTGGGTCATAGGGCGGACGCGGCTCATGAATATGCAGGTCTGAGCTCGTGTGTCCGTGTGGCCAAGAGAAGAGCGGCTTGCCTCTTTCATGAGTAGGAATTACTGTCTCCATCCCCATATTAGGATCGCGAATGGTGAGAATTTGTTCTCCATTGGATCGGTTGTCTATCTTGGTTTCGCAGAGCATAGAGAACGGTCGTCCTAGTAGAACATCATACGTGGCGTGTTCTACCACATGTACTTGAAGAAGCACTTCTAACCCCTTAAAATTAAAGGGTACGTTCCTGCAGAGGCCAAGGGACCATCCAGTCTCTCCGTTCACGCTTGTGAGCGCTATTTTAACGGAGGGATCCAGAGGCAATCCGCACTGCCGCCATACAGCAGCGGACATCGCTACGACTTGTGAACCTTCATCCAGTACTGACTCTACTTCGTGTAGACCATCAATAACTGGCATTAAGGCTCTTAAGCCTCCTGCTTCATCCGCTACCACTATATGCGTGTGGCGTCCGGTATGGAGATGCATGATGAGCAGTTGGTTGTGTCCGACAGCAGCTGCTCCTGACTTTCCGCCTTCTACAGGTACTTTCCTGTTGGTCAAAGCTTCCTTAAGCTTGTTGCAGATTCCTGGGATTTCTCCACATAATTCCTTGATGGAGACTTCGACTTTGGAATCCAGCACACGGTTGTAGAGATCTTCTGTGGTTCCAGATTTGATGATTGGAGCGGTATGCTTGTACTGTTGCTGATGATCCTTCTTTGCGTCAGCGGATTGTGTCCCTGCTTTAGCGGACGCGTCGGGTGCTGGAGTGGGTTCCTTGATAGGTAGTTCAGTCGAGGCGGGTACCGTGGTGGATGGCTGGTTGGCCCCAGCAGATGGTATTACTACCTCTACTTTGTTGAAAGGCTTTCCCGGCCTTTTCCCTGGCGGTCTACCGTCTTTCTTGGCTTTGACCCGTTCCTGTAGGATCTGCTCGAGGACCTTGATAGTTGGGTCCTCTTCTTCCTCTTCGTTGTCTGACTGTTCTTCTAAGCACGCCATCAGCTGGGCGGCTTGCGCCTCAGCACGCTTCTCATACAGGCTCGTGAGCTGCGATGGTGTAACCGTGGCGAAGGTGCTGGTATTTCCTGCCTTGGGACCGAAGCCCTGCGGATACACAACACCTGCTGGCATACCGTACCCGTGCTGGGTAGCTATCATGTTGATCGAGGCGGATGCGCTTCTACGCTCTTCGTGCCACTTCTCTACTCGTGGCCTGAGGTATCCAGGTCCCTTGGGTAGCTCGGACCCATCTGGCATTACCAGCTTCCGCTTAACGTGGTCAAACTTGATGAGACCTTTGTCCATGTCTGCTTTCTTGGCTACGCATTCCTTGTATCTGATCTCGCAACCATCGTATCCGCATCTCTTGTTGGCTCTGCCCTTATCAACCAGCTTCTGAATCGCAGCCAGGAGCCGCTCTTCCATTGAAGACTCCGTTTTCACTGTGGCTTCTGCTGGTTGCACGATTGTCTGCTTCTGAACAGCTTGCGGAGCCGCTGCTTGCGGCTGAGGAGAGTACGAGGGGAACCCATAAGGGTTGTAATATGCGAGAGGAGGGCCCGCTGCAGTCGCCTTGGATAGTTGGTCTATCATGTCCGATATGCTTCCCCCTGGCATCATCATCTGTTGTTGCCCGTATGGCAGAAGCGGAGCTACTGCTGGCGGCCGAGCGTATTGCGGAGCGGGTGCTGGAGCTTGCTGTTCGACACCTGTGTATGGCGAGAATGCTGGTGCAGGATTCACGTATGGAGACCTATAGCTTTCCAGCGCGTACTTGGCTGCTTTCCTAACCTCTTCCACTGGGAACGGTTCCGCTGGGTTTTGGTTTGGAAACAGAACCGCGAGCCATTGGTCTATCATCATCTGCAGCATAGGATGGATAGCAGATATGTACATTCGTGCGTACTCGTGTTTCGACATGAGCGGGCTTGTTCCCGCTGTGACATCCAATCCGATATTCTGAATGTATCTGTCGAAGCGGCCGAACTCGTCCAATGTCGAGATCGGAGAGGCTCTAAGGATTCTAGCCGCTTCTTCTAGATGAGCAGGCGTGTATCAGCGGGTCTTGTTGGATTTCGGGTAGAACCCATAGCATTCCTCTTTGAACGCATCCCATGTTGCTGTTGCTTGATTGGCTGGGTTGGCTTGTGATAGCCTTCGCCACAGATCAGCAGCTGTCGGGTCTGCGTATAGGATAGCGGCTTGTATGTATTGCCAATCCGTCTGTTGTCCTACGCTCTCGCATGTCCGCTCTACTTCGTCAAAGAAGACTGGTAGGGTTATCGAGTCTTCAGGTCCTTTCCAGCCCCAGCTGGGCGCTTTCCCAGACCCTCTGATAGGTAACTGCTGGTTCTGCGCTGGTGCTTGTTGTTGACCTGCCATGTTGAAATGAAAATGAATTCGTCTGTTTCTTGACCAACGAAAGGTCTTGTCGATAGGGAAAAGTGTTGGTGTTGGTGGCAGACTTGGATCTTCTTGCTCGTCTGACCAGGTTTGAAATAAATCTGGATCAGGCGGATCCGATGCGTCTGCCTGTGGGTCTGAGTTAGACCTTGGGCGGGTTGATGGTCCCGGTAGCGGACTGGCTACGGGTGAAGGTGCTAAGGATGATAGTGGTGATTCAAGGATGGCCCTTAACTCCTGCTCGTAAGCTGAGGTAAAGGATGAATCCAAGTGGAAGTGATGTGATTCGTTGTCGGGAACAAGGTCGAAGAGGTCTTCTTCGTCTGAAATCCTGTCGCCTGTAGCGGCTCGAGCGACTGTCCGTAGTGCTTCCGCTTCTAGACGTTGCGTGGTGGGACGAAGGGTACTTCTTCTACCAGCAATTGTGGTTTAACCTCCCTCGCGGTGGGCTCCACTTGTAAGGCTAGCAAACTCTCTGGTTAGAGAAAGTCGCATCTGCGTCTGCAAGATCTTTTGTATACGCAAGGAGGGTTACCACCCGCTCTGAAGGGATCCGATAGAATCCGCTCCGTCTGCGGATACAATAGAAAGAAGTAGTCCAAGCGTCCACTTAGGATGCTGAACTGAGAGTGGTTGTGTGAAGATAGCGAGAGAAAGGAGAATTCCTTGCAATCTGCTCGCAATGCTAGGCTCAAAGGCAGCTAGATATGCTTAGGAGAGTAGCGGAAATTATTCCTTTAGTGCGCTATAAGCAAGTGAGATTAACTAATTTCTAAGTACATTGTATGCGCTTATATAGTAGCGGATCCGAGCCAGCTCCCTGCTCCCGTGCCTGCCCGTTCCGATATTCCTGAATGTATCCTTTAGAGGCGATATCCGACACGAGCTGACACGCTGAAATCTGCTAGTGAACTGCTTCAAAGCCGTCGAGCGGATTCTACAACACCTTCCACATCCGGCTTGGTTTGAGAATAGCCATATATGGCTATCCGCCATCAGCCTATTTGTCCGCTTTTCAAGGATAAATCCTCCACCATCCGCTGGTGTGGATGTTTCAGGTTGATAGCTGTCAGCTCCTGGAGCCTAGGCTAGTCAAATACCCGTGAAACGGGGCGGATTCGTAGCGGGTAGCATATGGCGAGGCGGATAGCGCAATGCTTGGCGGACGCGTAGCGGATGGGCGGCTGCCCGAGTGGATTCCGCAGGAATTCTGTCTTTGAACAGTAGAGACGCTGAGACTGGAGGAGCAGCGAGTGAAAGTGGTTGTAGCATTAGCACCTTGTTGCTGTATCAAGGTGAAAGCCAAAATTTGGTGCACACACAGATGTGGTGCAGCACACCGAACTGGTCTTAGGTCTACCGACAAGTTCGTCCTCCTTATATGGCATCATACAGCATGTTTAGGATTTATGCTGGAACCAATGAGCCTGACGAGTGGTATTGCTGGTTATGCATGGGCAACAATGCGACAAGGTAGATGAAGAAGAAGGACAGACCTATGTTCGTATCGAGCAAGATATCCTCCAACTGCATTCCTCCAACCATTCGCCTATGCCACATCCAGCAGTACCTGACCCTCACCTTCATATCTCTTACATTTGCCTTCTCTGCCTGATTGGTCCTTCCACCGACGTACACATTGCATACCGCCCAGCACATCGGTCCAACAATGTTTCTTATTCCTTAACTCTGTGGTCACAAGTCCCCCGGTTGTAGGTTGAGCTTATTCTAAATGGGTACGTTGACGAGGCTGGTGACGGGCACCTGTGGAACTGAGCACGGCCTAGCGTTGACACACTTTGCAAGCGTTCACGCGTGTAATTTTGCAATTCCTACTAAGGAATACATGCTACAGTGTCTAGATACTAAGGGGCTAAGGAACACAACAGAGCGCAGGGATGATAATGCCATTAATAGAATTAACAGAGTAAAGCTGGGTGGAGCGCATGACTTAACCTGAGAACGGTACTAGAAAGGCTGTACTAGGTATAAAGTCTCAGTACTTGACACTGAGTGCTCTGACAAGGCATGAGACGCATGCGCTGTGAATGGAGCAAGACACACTGGTGAGATTAATTGATGACTTCACGCAACACTGATCTATGACGTGCATGGCATGGGCAAGCCTGGAAAGTAGAGTTCTAGACTTTGGGATGTCAGAACTCGAGTAAATCCGAAGTATCTGGCTTTGGCCGAAGCGTGCAAGGCCTAGATAAGGAGCTCGTTGCCTTCACTATGACAGAATTCCCAAAGAGAGTATTATGAAGCAGAATCGGAGTCGCGCGCTAGGCTGCAACTCCGAGGAGATAGCAACCGACGACAGTACACGGGTAATAGCGATGTTAACCGATGTCGCAACACTCAGAGACAGGATCTGGCCCCGAGCCGGACTCCTGAGTCAGCACCAAGCCATGGCGTGATAATTGCAACACGCACGGGATGCAGGCGAAGGAGCTTGGCAACCTAAATGATACTAAAAATGGTACTGCTAATTTGTAGGATGTAGAATAGATAAATAGCGCAGTATAATTGTAGTGTACAAGCTTTGGACCCCCATTGTAGGAGCGCGCAAGCCCTCACCTTAGCGCTCTAGCTTCAGGTTTAGTTTGTAGCTTTGAGCGAGAGAATATACCTTTTATTGATAACATTTGAGTGACTTGAGTAACACGTGAGGCATAGAAAGCTTAGCGGGGGACTTGTGTACGGTTTGAGTGATTGGTTGACTGCGCTCTACCCTGAGAATAAGAGATATTGTGTCATTGCAGACACGCTCTTGAGTTTTGAGGGTTTCTTGTGACGTGCGGTGCTACAGGCGGCAGAGGTTCAAACCCTTTGGTCTGATTAGCACATGCTTAGTTGGGTATACCATTCTGCAAGTGGCAGAGGTTCAAACCCTTTGGCTTGTTGGATGGGGTTTATTTGGTTATTGTTTCTCTGGATCGGCACAGGTTCAAACCCTGTGGGTCTACGATCAGTTTGGAAGCTTGAGCATGTGGGTTCAAATCCTGTGGCTTGAGTGGATGTGTTTTGAAGGGTTTCTGCTTAGAGCACAAGCTTTGAGTCGTGTTTAGGGTGTGTTTAAGTTGCTTGTGGTCACCTGGGTGTGTCGCGCGAGGCTTATTGAGGGTTTTGTTGGTGTGTGGCAACAAGTTGTGTATTGTAGTACACCTTGCCTTGAGGCCTGGTGACATCTGTCACCCCTCTTGTTATAAAAGCCTTTGGACTTAGAGAGATCTAGATACCCTACAAGTGCTATTGCTATATGTGTGTATTGTATATTCTGAGAGTGTAGTTGTATTGCTTCAATCTGCTTCTATCACATAATATCCCCCCAAGAACTTTGAGGGTTTGTGTGTGTAGTGTTGGGTGTGGGTGTGATCAGTGTCTTCGACACTGTTGCATTTCTAGCCTGCGCGCACAGAGTCTCTTCAGTGTGTACACACTAAAACACACACACAACCTCACAAAACACACACACACACAATCTCCTTAAGTGCGGAGGGGAGCAAGGGTTTTTAATTCCTTTTGCACTGACAATATCCCAATTTATCTCAGCGAGCTCTCTAGAACGATGCACGTAACAACGTGTTTTTCTCAAGCCGTTCTCAAATTCTAGGTTTCCTCGGAGCTTTAACAAGAGAGCACGGTGAACCATGCAACCCTCAAGGCAAAATATATTTCAATAGCCAGAACACATGGATACTAGGGCTGCGCACCGTACCGTATACGGTATACGGCCATAACATCGTGGTCTCAGTCGGTTACGGAAACATCCGTATACCGTACCGTCAACTGAAAAATCAAGCTTCGTCGGCGTCGGTACGGATACCTTACGGCCGTTTACGAACGTACATGCAGACCAAAAAATGTATATTCATCTAACCTACTCATTTAAAGCCTTTTTGATGGCACTACGTTCACGACAGAGACGGTGTTTCATAAGCATGAGAACACAAATTGTCTCTGGCTTGAGACTCGCACACCTAAGCGAGATGGTGTCTCGCCCACCAGAGAAGATATGCTCTACAGCAACAGCAGATCCTGTGAATAGAACCTCATTAACAGATAGTCAACTGGAAGCAAATTTGACATACCAGGAATTGATAGAATATCCCATGCAAGATTGAACAAGTTCGGAAGTTCGCCTCGCTTGTTGAACCACCATTTGACAGGACTGCAGGAACCAAAATCTTCATGTGGAAGATTAAAGTATGCCGTGAGTTCATCGACAACTGCAGTCTTCTTCCGGTATCTTGAGGTGAAATCAACCTTCTGGGGGGAGCCTTGGGGGTTGAGTAAAGTGGCAGTAGGAGGAGTTGGGATGGCAGGTTGATGGGATGAAGGTACTCGCCCAGCATAATGGGAATTGTAGTAATCATACAGATCACGCTTCGTGTCCTCGAGGTAATCTGCCAACAGATGGTCACCTGTATAATCGTCATGCATTCCCTCGTATGAGATCCGTGGATCTAAGACTAAAAAGACTTTAGTCAAAGATGCAGCAAACTGGAAACAGAGTACTTACGTGCCGCCCATGTATACAGAGGGGATTCATCGTACTTGTAGTAATATTCACTTAACTTATTGTGCGCGGCGACGACTCCATCTCGAAGGCGAGGTGAGATGTTGTCAGGGAGAGATCGGAGCACGTCTTTGAGGTGATCCTGAAGCCCACAAAAGATAGCGTGTGTTGTAGACAACATTGATACCTTTGTAGTAGACATCTGAGTTGTTGCTGAATGGAACGTCTTGAGCCATCCAGTAACAAGTTCAATGGCATTCCAATCAGCTTTGCTTAACTCGAGATGTCGCAGTTCACGGATGCGAGAGACGTAATTATCAATAACGTCACGGAAGTCTATGGCACGGCCTTGGAGCATATTAATAAACAGTTATGTACAAATCTGATGACCACATACGCATCATTTGATGAGTCAATGACCAGCAAGTTGCGACGTCGAGAATGAGCATAAGAACTTGCTCTGTAGCATCGGTCGCTTCGCTCCGGAGTTCAAGGGCCATTTTAACCTCACGAAGCCAGCCTTGCTTGCGCTGAGGACTGGAACAAACAGCATGAACAATCTGACGAAGCTAATGATTATTAGAGTTGTGTCCATGTAGTAACAGAACAAATACACCAGTTCATACCTTGTCAACAGATGAAAATACATCATCTGACAAGTCACTCATAGAATAGGTGAGGTCTCCACCTTCGTCTGCCTCATCACCAGATTCGTACTCATCCTGGAGAGCCGCCTCGTTATCATTGCTTCGATCAACAGGCACCGTTGCTGCATCCTGGTACAGTGATCACCCGGTCCTTTGTACACCACGGTTCCTTTGTACACCTGAGGTTAATTGTGTTCCCTGCCTACCGTTGGCCGAGATTTCATTTTTCTTTGAAGGATTATAATACTATACATCATATAAAGTAGAAAGAAGAACATAACTTAGTCTGATGCGTGTATCATAAATCTTTCTTCGAGATTTCTAGAAATCTGAGAAATGATGGCCGAGCTTTATGACACATGTGTTTGCTTTTACTCGCATTGATTGTGTTCAAATTTGACTATAAGTTACATGTGAACATTCTGCACCATAATACAATGGTGCAGTTGTGCATACTGTGGCCAGAAAAGCTCAAACTGATAAAAAAAAAAGATCAAAGCACATCTAAATGTGACAAATGTGACGCCGTGTAACAAAACGTGACAGCGTCACAGTTACAGCATCATCCATGCCAACCGATTGGCATATATCAAACGAAAAATGAAGGAAAAAAGAAGCTTATTTTTCTCGACACCAACAACAAGGCTCAAGGACTTCACTACTCCTCACTCTGCTGATTTTCCAGTAAGGATGGCTGGAAAGGCCAAATCTCAGGCGGAAAAAAACTGAAAGGATCACGAAGAAGCAGATTTGTTGATGGCTCGTGCTGTTGCCACCTATCAGAGCGAGCAGCTAAAGGACCCGAAGGAGAGGAAGGGATTATGAACCGTCTGCAAGGAGATCGAGATTGATCATAGGAAGGAGACGGGTTGCAATGTTACACTAAATCATAACATGCTGCGAACATTGGCAAACGGTGGAAGAAGGATGGGGGATTTCAATGCAACAAAGGGTTGGCTGACAAAATCAGAAGAGGACGTGGTTGTACAGTATGCAGCAGAGCTTGGCGAAAGGGGATTTCCTCTCACTCATCGTCGCCTAAAGGAGCATGTAGATGAAATCTGCCATGCGCATCTAGGTGACAAATTTCCGATTGGTGGTGTTGGCCATAATTGGACGCAGCGTTTTCTCAAGAAGCATGCTGATGCTTTATCCACATATCGATCCCGGAGCCTTGACTCAAAGTGTGGCGGTGCAGTTAATCCAACAACGAACAAAGCATGGATGAAACTGTTAGGTGACACATTGGAACAGGGAGACAGCGGAGAAGCAATTGCACAGGAATGCATTTGGGCTATGGACGAGACAGGATTTCAGCCAAGTGGAGGGTCAAGGAAAACCGTAATTGGTGCAGCTGGCAAGAAAAATCAGTATCAACAGCGAGATGGAAATCGAGAAAACATTACCGTTCTGGTGACAATAGGTGCTGATGGTACGACGACTCCGCCCGCTGTTATTTTCAAAGGCAAGGGGTATCAAACAAAATGGAAGCAAGATAACCCTGCGAACGCTTCATAAGAAGCACGTATTTATGATGGAGATCAAGCACTGACCATGATTTAGCATTGGATATTCCAAGAAAGGGTGGACTGATGGTGAAATCGGGTCTGCGTGGATCAAGCTCTTCGATGAACAAACTCGCAAAAAAGCGGCTGGCCGTTGGAGACTCCTGTTGGTAGATGGCCATAACTCGCATTATACTCGTGGCTTTCTCGAATATGCAAGGACTCACAAGATTCATGTGCTTTGCTATCCAGCACATACAACACATATTTATCAAGGCCTGGACGTTGCCGTGTTTAGCGTCTTGAAACGATATTGGTCCGAGGAGAGAGATACTTACGAAAGGGAGACCAGAGAAATGATATCCAAGGAAAACTTTCTCCATGTATATGGCCGAGCGCACATACGAGCACTTGTGCCTGACTTAATAGCAGCCGCCTTTTGCAAGACAGGAGTTTGGCCATTTAACCCCCATGCTGTCACAGAAGCCATGATGGCCCCAAGCTGTGAGACGCAATGGAAGCGATCGACTATGCTGCCTTTACAACCACCGACTCCTGTACGAATTGTGTCAAATCTCATCAGCAACTTGACAATGAAACCCGATGGAACTCCCACCTTCCTAACAGTGATCCCCGAGGATGGCAGTTCCCTACCCAACACATGTCCTCCCTCCCCTTCCCCCGAGACACCAGTTCAACATGCAGTCCATGATCTTACAGCTTCGGATGCGGGCTTTCTCTTTTGTAACTCTCCAATAAGATCAACGTCTTCCCTAACGCTGTTGAAGACAACACCGATATCCCCCAGTAAGCCTCGGAATACAGACCTGCTTTCGGCATTACCATCGTCAGTGCTCGAAGAACACCTTCAGGAAGCGTTGCGGGAATTGGAAGAGAAAGAAAGGTACTGGAAGGCGCGTTGCACTACACTTCAGTCAGCCTTTGTGTTGCAGGAGATTTACTGCAAAAGGATTCGCCGTCAGCTAGCACAAAAGGAGGGCAGAAATCAGAAAGGAAAGAGTCGCAGAATGCCTGGAGGAGATGGAATGCCACAACTACTCACAGGCAATGATTTCTACACCAAAGTGGTTGAGTATGAGGAAAGTGTCAGTTGCAAGGAAGCTGAAAAAGAGACTTGGCGTGTAAACAAGGAGAGCCAGGTTAATGCACTCACAAAGGCAATGGAGGAGTGGAAAATTGCAGATGAAGAATGGCAGGAGCGAAATAAAGCAAAGGAAGATGAGTGGAAAGAAGCCGTTGCCAAATGGGAGCAGGAACGAACTCAAGCAAGAGCGGAACGTCGTCGCTGCCGCTGGAACAAATCAAAGCATCCAAAAATGGAGAAGGCCACTCCCAAGCCAAAGCTCAAAGCATTGGGAGCACTTCGGGCTGTCCACAATGGTCCTCACACAGAGGAAGAGGATTCAGAGGAGGTTGTAATGCCGCAGGAGTTGGATGGAGAGTGGGAGACTGATGAGAGTGGGGTTGAATCTGATAATTGATCCATGATTGGTGAGTGTCATTTGACAGTCATGGAAGACAAATTGTACCAACCATGCTTAACAGGGCATATCAGAAGTCATCATGATGGATTTGAGGGGGATTTGAGGCTAGGGGATGCATTGAACAATGAAGGAAATGGCAAGTTGCGCATCGTGGATGTGGGGTAAGGGCTTTTCCAAGAAAGGAAATGTCACATCACACCGGTGTACAAAGGTCCCGGTAACTGGTATTTTGGCCCATCTGCGAAATAAATTCACTGTGGCACCAATTCTTCATATTCTTGAATAAAAACTTCGGAGCACATTATTTATGACAAGTATTAGCATGTGTAGAAGTATAGAAGATATATGGTTAAAATGTACACTTGTGGATAGCAATCAAATTTAGCTGTACAAAGGACTGGGTGATCACTGTAGTTTGAGCTTTCGCCTGTCGCTTTTTTCGCAGTCTTCTTTGTGATCACGCCGATCGCTTCCAGAAGCTGATAATCACAAAATATTGTTAGAAATGGGGCTTTTATGCTTGCTCTAGCTTACCTTGATGGCTGCGAGATGAACGGTGTGAGGCATACACCGCAGGCGTGAGAGCTTTTGATCAAATATAATACCTTCCCTTCTGCAGCGGCGCTCAATCCCTTTCATAAGAGTGTCGTTGTTTGTTGCATTATCCATCATGAAGGCAATAACCTAATGTTATCTTGAACACCGTGAGTCAATAAATCAACGAGAACCTACCTTATCACGGAGACCATAAAGTGTGAGTGTGTCCCAAACCGCTTCGGCCATATTCTCGCCCATGTGCCTGCCTATTAACTCATGGAAATCAATGAGTAAATCCTCTATAGAATAATTAGTACCATGTCAAAAAACCAGGACAGTACACACACCATGTTGTCCTTCATTTGTAACATAATGAGCGACAGTGGCGAGGAATGCAATATTGTTGCTAGAAGTCCACGCATCGAGGGATATACTGACTTTTCCTTCCAGTTCCTAGTGCCGTTGAATACTTGAATATAACTATGACAGAACAGAAAGCGCTACCTCAAACATCTTCTGGGTCTCTTCAATGCTATCCTCACCCATCTTCATAATCCGCCTTCGGATAGCATCTCGGTGCGGGATATGAAGGTCCTCAAGAGAATGGTGGTGTGTATATGACAGGAGGTTGCAAAATTCAGGCCTATCAACCTCCTCAAAGGGCTGATCACATGTGACGAGCCACTCTGCAAGAAGCCTTTCGAATTTATCCTGGTCCCAGTCACCCTATAACAACAGTATTAGCAGCAGGAAAATTGAAAGTAAGCGACCAAACCTTAGCATCCATAGATTGCTTCTTAAAAGTGTGAATGATATTCTCCGACTCCGATTCCATCTGCTTGAGATACATCTCAGCCGCCTGTGCATCCAACTTCTTGGAGCTGTTTGCGATCTCAATCTCATCCTGGAGAATAGCAGCATTTGGTGTCTTATCCAAATGGGCACGCAATGCTGAAAACATGCGGTACATAGGCGCTGAGCATGTCTTCAAATGACCGACAAGCCCTGTTTCAAAATCATGTCAGATTGTCGTCGTGAACAAGAGAAAATGTACATACCATTTAAGCTTCCTTTCATTGCCTTGGTGATCGTCAGAACTTTGCGGTTACCGTGATAGCACTTGAAGTGCTTATCCCCCTTGTTTCCAGGTTTCCCCTCCGCATTAAGCAAGACTTCTTCATAGAAATAATAAATGGGATTACGCTTCCCAACCTGTGTATGTAATGAGTTTGAGGAACGACACAGGATTAATGATGTACATACCTTGCGCATATGCTTTGCAGGCACTGATGGCTGGTCAGACTGGGGTGCAGAGCTATGATTGTCATCCTCCGAATCATCCTCAATGATATATCGGCGGGCCTTCTTGCTCTTGTCAGAGATACTATTGCTAGCAATGATTTTGTCATCCTCAATCTCCTCCACTGTAACACGCTTCCACTTGCTCTGCACGTTATTGGGGACAGTCTTCGAGGGAAGGATATCGGCAATCTACAATGTCGTTAGAATAAAGAATACAAAGGATGTTTATTGGAGGCGCACCTCATGGTTTGTAACTTCATGGTCTGACTCTGATGTATCCGTGCAGCTCTCTGAATCATCGTTGGCAGCAAAGGCACTGTCATTGGATTCCGATGCTGCACCATCAAATGTTTTGTCTTAGAAATGAAGATATTCAGATTATGATACATGATCAAGATTCAACGGTACTTACTAGATTTAGCTTGCGTCTTCCGTTTGCCTTTCTTCCTCTTGGTGCGACAGCGTGTCTTTGGAGGGGATGTCAGTTGTCCGTGCTCGTCTCGCATTTCAGCATCCACAAGCTCCTTCATACGACTACCGGTGTTTGACCTGCGCGTTCGACCTGATGCAAATATTCAGTACACAAAGACAGAGAGAGATGAACACGTACTCTGTCCTTTGGTACCCGCAGTTGGTCCAGCCATTGGTACATCATCGTCTTTGTCGAAGTAAAAGTCAATTTGCGCTGCAGGTTTCAGCCTTCCATTGGTATTGAGAGCACACTGGTCAGAGGAATTAGACATTGTGAATGAAGGATAGAGAAAACGATTACCTTTCGGTCTTTTATATGCTGGACGGTGAGCTGTACCCTAGGAAGGATTGGAAGACCGTGAAAATGTACAAGTATTAGTAAAATTTCAATAAATCATCGGCTGTCTCAGTGTAATAAGATGGGCTGGTATGGTTTGTTCATGACATTGGATAGCTGAACAGTTCGAACCAGAAGACGGCTGGAGAAAGTAAGTGACATTGACTGAGCTGGCAGCTTCTAATAGAGACATAATAGATCTATATGTAAAGAATATAAACGCGGGACTGTTTGCGACATGTCAGGAATGTGGTGAAAGGGTTTTAGCCTTATAAAACACACCTAGGTCTTCGCTGGTAACAGGACTCCCTCAATGACCTTGTCAACAGCTAATGAGTCGAACCAAATTGGATAGTGTTCAGGAATGGAAAGCCGACAGGCACTGGTACTCCTGTGGCAGGTGGACGCACAGTAACATGGGCGCTAGAAGTGACGTGTCCCGGCTATTTGCATCAGATTGCCACTTAATGGCGTGATTTTTTATGCTGAACAGTAAGCCGTATTACGCCGTCAGACAGCCGTATCCTAGGGCCCGTGACGGAGATGGAAGAGCCGTATACCGAACCGTATGAACTTCAGTTTTGGCACTCTCGGCTTTGGCCCGTATACTGTATCACGGTTACCAATAACCGTATGATACGGCTACGGCACGCAGCCCTAATGGATACACAGATCTGCAAATTGACCAAGTTCGCTCAGTGAGCTCGCTAAGTACGGCTCGCCGCTAGACCTAATCTGCATGCGCCGCCGTCTTCCTCTTAGTTGCTAAACCTGACTCCCAAACTTGTCATGATTAGAGGCCCTCGGCACTCCCAATCAAGTCACAAATTACCCTCAAAAACCGTCCCCGCAAGTCCTCACACACAGTGTGTTTGCCCTAACAATGGTGCTGCAAGGTCCAACTGCGCACACCTGTCACACTGCGTGCAACTGCTAGAACAGCTCAATCTGGCTGATTCCCTTGCAACTACTCAAGACCTACACAGAGGCTGACACAACACAAGTTCTCTTCTTACACTGAACCAGAAAAGGAACAGAGCTTTTCTCTCAGATTTATCTCAGCAAACTCTCAAGATGGCGCAGCATCACTGTCGCCAAATCTCTTTCTTATCTCAAGTAAACCGAAGTTTTTCTCCAAAAGGTTTCTCTGGTTCTATTTCTCTGTGAGCTCGCTAAACTTGTGTTCTAGCCGAGACTCGAAGCTACTAACTCTTACACGTCGCAACAAGTCCAGATCCAAACTGAAACTTTATTACTGTACATGGGGGGTAGGTATCTTGTTTTACTATGTGAAATTCTACATACTTATACTATGGGGGATTGATTATTACAAATGGTCTTTTAGTAAGTTGATTCCTTTGTCAGCCGATAATTCTTCGTCCAAACTGGCGCAGCACTCTTGGCATAGTGCCGCTTGGTCCTCTTTTTAGTATCCTCAAAGGGCTAAGTGATGTCAATGTCGCTCGCCCTAGCAGCAGAGTAGCTCGCTGACTTGTACTCAATAGCTGCTTAATCCTCAATCACCGATCACACTTCATATTTGGCTTTCGGTTCTGCTCTGAAGGTGACAGCATCATATTCTAGACTCGGTAACCACGGAATGCTTCGGATTTCAAGCCTGCTTGCTATTCCCATCGGCCGAAGTCTGTTTCTAGGCCATGCCAGGGGTTCTTTTGATTACCCCATGCGTGATATCTTTTCTCTGGATCTCCAGGGACTATGTGTCATAGGTCACCGACGTGTAGTTATCTAAATTAGTCCCAGCCTGTGTACAAGCGCATCCCACTGAAGGTTGAGTTCTCTACTACAGACAGATGTTTGTTCAAGTGAGCTCGCTCTTCGGCCTTATTGTTGTTGATGAGCCTAGACTTCCATGGCAACGGCAACACCCAAAACTCTGAGAGAGCTTAGGCAATTAACGTAGCAACACAGTAATCAAGGCAATGTGTGTGCGAGTGGTTCGGTGCACCTCCGTGTGGTCAATTCCTCAATAACGCAAGATACACTGTGACTTTTCAGTCAGCGAAGTAGTACTCTTGGTCAAGGAGTACTAATAGACGTTGGCTGTAAGCCAGGAAGGATCTCGATAAATAAGATGGGAAGGAATCTGGTATGACGTGAATACCAAGAAACCAGAATAGAGACCACGAAAATGGTCTAGTAAACGTGGGGATGGGCTAAAGAGCACGAAAATAGCTCTAGAAATCATAGCAATGGGCTAGAAATCATGTGGAAGGACTGGAAATCGTAGTAATGGATCTAGAAATCGTAGCAATGTGCTAGAAATCGTTGTGATGGACTGGAAAACGTGGGGGAGGAATAGAAATCGTGGCAATGGACTAGAAGACGTTGAAATAGCCTAGTAAATGTGGCTTGGGGGTGTACCTAATATTGTGAGTCGAAACAATAGCAATAAACGTACGGAGACTGCAAGAAATGGGTAGAAATTGTAGCAACTGATGTGCTGAGTGGGGTGCTGCAGCAATAGATGCACGGCAACTCTGAACAATGGTGAAGATGAGGGTGATCCTATGGAGCTAAACTGGGCCTACACGGAGGCAATACTGAACTGGGCAATGAAAATGAGGGCGATGTAGAAGATGAAAGCGATGAAACAATCCTATGTGTTGAAAGTGAAGCGATGTTGTGGCATTTAAAAGACAAAAGCAAGTTATTGATGCAAGATTTCGTGTATTGGTGTAACCAATAACGTTTAAAGAGTAAAGCAAGCAGTGGGGAATAACTTGGAGGAACCGTAGCTGACTGGAATGCCATAGTCTTGTCAACTGGGTAAGAACTAGCTCTAAAAATGTGGTATCTACCTAGTTTTTTATATTACAAGTACGATTTTATAAATAGAATATTCTTCGAAGCCTTAGTAATGTCGGAGATTTGGTAGTAGCCTTATAAGGTAGCTCAGTTTATAAGCCCCGTGATAAGATTAGAAATGATATGATAACGCATGATAAGCGAGATATGATCATTATCTAAGATGATAAGGCAAAGATAAGACTTGTGATAAGATTTAAATCCCATTTTATTTGCCTTGCAAGGCGCTTTTAGGCTGTTATAAGGGGCTTAATACAACTGAAGAGGAAACGTTGCAGATAACGATATATATATATATATATGCGAGGTACAGAAACATCCTTGGCTTGGTGGATCAAAAAGACCGGCGCTGAGAACTAAAGAAGGCCTCAAAATGCATCTATTAGGAGTCTACTTGCATAAGGCCTATTCTCTTTTTGTCTGACCGATATGGAGGCTAGAAAAGACAAGTCTAAGCCCTTATACGATGAGTTTCGAAGAGGACTTACAAACGGAAATCTGAGAAATACTTCTGGACATTGTTCGGACATCCAATGACAAGGAAAACTAATTTCATCGACTGGCTGGTTTGCCTACATAAGAGAGGGACTGCATTCTCAGGAACATATCCGAATCAATCGTGTCAACCACAAGATATTCCTTTGGTGCTGCCGTGTCTTTAATCAGCAGAGCACCTTGCAAGACTGAATAGATAGAGATCAGGCAAGGGGGGCCCTTTGGTCTGGTTTTGACGCGATACAGTCCCAGATCTCGATCTTTTTGTTCGCTGTGTCCTCCTGCAGGTTGATCGAATGGCCAAACAAGCATGAGGGGAAATGTCTTCCCATGCACATTGCACTTGAATATCATCACTAGCTGCGCAAACAGAGGTCCGGCTTTTGTCTGGGCAAGGACAAAATTGTAACGTGGGCAATGGTTGAAACTAGGAGAACACCGCAGAATATCAGTAGTGGGCTTCCAGTCAGCGAAACTGGTGTAATAGGACTTGAGCATTCTGTATCGGACTATCTGAAGTAATACTTCCTGTGAGATGCAGAGATAACCAAGAGAAAAGAAAGACTCGAACCAAATCTTCAGATGAAAACCCTTCAAACGCTGCAGTAGCACCATTGACAAGTGGAAGCTCCTCTGGGCACTTCTTGAAATGCTCTGTCATGTGCTTTGACAGGCGCACTCGAAAGCCATGGTAATCACGATTCTCTGCAGCTTTATCTTCCACCTCAGCGATTGAGAGTTTTCCCCCACCTTTTCCATGATGGCCGTGTACCGAAGCAGCTAGAGTATAATCTGGTTGCACCGTCGCTGCCTCCTCTTCATCGGCAAGTGAGGCATCATGCTCTTCTACTTCTGCTTCTGCTTCTGCCACACAAGCTTGACTGGCTTCAAGTTGCTGATCATGCAGATTGATCTGCTGCCGAATGAATGATGATGCGCTATACCATTGGTCAACTCTGAGAATCTAAACCAGATGCGACTCCAGTTAGTTTTACAAGTTATAAAATATGTCAGTCATTTACCTGTTTTGCAATATCCTTGAAGTTTGTGCGTCGCTGATATGACTCCTTAAATGATCCATGCATGCTTTTGTTTGGCTTGGTATTATAGTTAAGGGTTACTCCTTTGGCTTCAATGTCATCGAAAAGATGTTTCAGCGAGTGGATTTTTGGAAAATCCCAGTTCTTGGGCAGTTTTTTTGGCGGGGCTTTGTCAGCTTCCAAAGCAGCTTGTTTGGCCACTTCGTACTCCTCTCGTACAGCCTCATCGTATTTCTGAAGTACAATGAGTCAATGGATTGGAGATTAAAGCACCAGAAGATATACCTCAATTAGAGCAATAAATATTGACCGCTTGGTTCATCCTGCTTGAAGAGTGCTAGATGTATGGAGAGAAAGCCCAGCATACATATCCAGTTCCATGTACGCTCATAAGGCTTGGAGAAGAATGTATCCAATGGGATCGCTTTTTGGAGTAAGAATATTGTGGGCAATAAAGATTAGTTGCTTTAAGGGTTGATAAGATCAGCCAACAGATAAGACGTTGGAAAATAAGGATACCTTTGTAAGAGCCTCATACTTTCGTCCATCAGTGAATGTTACGTTGATAAATCCTTGTTTAAAATGATACAAATCCTTCCAAGAAGGAAAATTTGCTAGTCTTGTTTTAGAGATCAGTCGAGTAAAACTCACAAGATATTTGTTTGACATACAGATTGTCGGCTTGTTGACCAAATCCTAATTTCTCGATTCTCAGAATAACTTCCTTGTGCAAGTGGTCACCAAAAAGACCGTTGTGAAATGCATGCAAATGGTCAAAAGAGAGAGCCCAATGAATGTCGCAGTGCTCAATGCTCCAAAAGACATTCTGAATGGATTATGAGTAGCTTTTTCACGTATTTAAAGTGTTAAATGTTTACCTTTACATAGCATAGACCATATGGCTTGAGAAATTCATTTCGACTGGAGGCAGAGGACAGTTTTGTTGCCTCATTATAGAGATCCTGACTCCATGCTGAAGTTCGAAGTCTGTACTCCTCGTTCATTTCATGCTGTTTGTCTTTGTATACAACACATATATTGCAGGGATAATCACCGCTGCTCCCTCATATAAGAGACATTATGCATCTGAAAGAGAGGATTTAACTTTTATAAGCGTATGCAGGAAAGGAAACGCACTGCTCTTCATAATCTGCTGATAAGATCATGATTGTAGGAAAGACATGCCAAGGTGCCGCATCTGCGTCAGGAGGTTGCACCCAAGCCCCGGTTTTTGACTTATCCTTGATGGATGAAAGAATAATCTCAAAGGCTTTATGCCAGACGTCCCTCTTGAAATCAGCGTAGTAAGATTTGCTGTGATGTTTAGGCTCATCAGCTACCTGAAGGAATTGATTTATTAGCGAGAAGGTCAATTTGAAAGTGCAAACGTACAATTGGCAACCAACCAATTACCCTCCCACCTCCAACGCCTTGTCCATTACGAATATGAGCTAGAAGGTTCCCTAGTCTAACAATAACTGGATAGCCTTGAACCGTCCCAAATGAAGAAAGATGGGTTTTATCAGCATAGATGATATAACAGATAGGCTTCCCATCAACGGGAAGGGCTGACTATTTATTTGGTCAATAAATGGTAATATAGACATCAACGAATAGAGATACTGACCTGTACTTCCCAAAAGATATTACCCGTCCACGGTTCAGTATAGAATTGCTCAGATGTGCCGCCCTTGCATCTAAATAGCTTCTGAGTGTCCCATATGAGATGAGGTGCAAGAAGAGGGTCTTGAAGAATATCCAGGGTCCAGGACCAAAGATCTCAGTGAAAGACATCAAAGTGATAATCTTCATCTCTCAACGATATAGTAAAAGTCGACTTCTGGAACTAGACAAATATCGTTTTAAATTTAGATGAAATATTAGAATAACAATACGAACTGGTGTACGATGATGGGCTGATTTGTCCCACAGGGCAATTAATTCCTGGTGATTTCGGAATTCAGGGAGCTCTCCTCCTCGTTTAGCAATATTCTTCAGAAGAGCGTCAACATCACCCTCATTTAAAGCGGCCTCTAGAATGGTTTCCGAAAGTTTGAAGTCAAGCACGGAGCGATATGGGCGCCACAGCATAGCATCAAATGGGATGTTTTCTTCAGCTGAGTGCTTGTGAACAGAATATGATTCAAACGGCTCCTCTTTAGGCTCCCAGCCGCTAGAAGGGTGATACTCAGTGCAGATATAATCAAGGGGAAGGCGAGGTTGATCTGAAGGGTTGAAATCTGAGATAGGTGGAGAAGGAGGCCCGGCATTTGAATCTTGCAGAGTAATTTGGTCTTCCGCTGGAATAGCCAATCGGGTTAAAAAAAGACAGAGAATTAGCTAGTATAAACAACATACTCGTCATAGGTATTCCTCTTTCCCAAAAATGTTCAAATTCATTTACTAGAGAAGGTATGGGCTCTTCTGATTCCGGGGGAATGTCTGACTGGACAGGAACATCAATAGGTGGGAGAGGATCAGCAAGACGGCGAGCTGAAAAGTGAAGCTCAGGATCGGTTAAGCCATGTCAAGATACCCTTAGACTCACCTTGTATCTGTTCTCGATACCATGCCTCATATGACGCAGTACGCTCCTTTTCATGGAATGTCCGAGCGCAAGCTATCTCATGAGTTGTGAATCCTCGAGATTTGAAGACTTCTTTGCAATAAAAACACTTCTTTTCGTTGACCGGCATATTGGACGAGAGTGGGTTTGGCTGGATTTGAATGCTAGACGTGAGTGAATGGTTACTGCAAAGTCAATGTCTTACTGTTAAATAATCAGAGGGAAAAAGAGACATGTAGCACAAGAAATGAAAAAAAACAAGGCTGTCATTAGTAGCAGAGACAAACAAATAAGGAAACACTTGTCAGGATTTAATTCGACTCGGTTCTGTAACCTGAGCAAATAGAAGGGTAGTTCTATTTCTGCTCTTGGTTCAGCAACTGAGAGCACCGTCAAAGGACAATATTATCTTCGCATCTTCTATTGCGGATAACGTCATAGCCGTAAAATAAATTCACAACAAACATGGTCTGATTGCGGAAATTTCATTGTACAAATGTCAAGAAAAGTCTGTTCCAGGAGTCAGTAAAATAGGAGCATCTTAAACTGCCAGCTTACATCTACTAATGTTCCCTATATCATTTTTTTCCTCAAAAAAATCAAAACTATTGATGAGATGGCCGGATATGAGGTAAGACCGGTGGGCGGCCAAAGCAATCGAAGAATGTCTGTGCATAATGAGCTGCCAGGGACTTCTCGACAGTCAGCGACACTTCATCTTCTAAGGAACCTAAAAAACCCATAGCCTTCTGCGGGAGTGGCACAACCCATTGTTGCATTACGTCTTTGAAAAATTTCAGTGCCCCACATCTGTCTTGCCAAACTGAAGAAGCAAGGTGACAACCACTAGGTTCAGACACTGAGGATGGGACAATGGACTCTTCTGGGAACAGCTTGAGTATTATATTCTGACGCTGGAGTTGAAAGTCGGCGTCATCTTGAGTAGAGCTTTGTGCAGACCTTGTAAGGTACGCATCAAGCGCTAGGAGTTCCAGCCGGAAGTTGAGCTCACAAAGCTCCCAGACCAGGTAACGACCCCTCTCAACATTGAATGGCTGATCTAGAGATGCCTGAGGCACTCGCAAAGTAGTTTTAGCACCGGCTGCTTGAAGGGCTGTCTCCATCATCTCTACCATGACATTGTGATCTTTCGTCGTTGTGGTACTTTCTTTCTTGAAAGGCATTGATAGCAGCTCTCGCCAGACTTGAGGACGGACGGGTGTGGCATTTGAAGCGGACGAGGAGATATAATAAATGAGACCGTCTCGGCAATGCTCCCACTGACGGAAGTAGGAGCTTTGGCGAGTTGCAGATGCGAACACAAGGAGTCCTGGGTCAGGAAAGCATAACCCTTGTTGTGGTCCTGGTTGTTCTTCACGCTGTTGAGAGCATTCTGAATTCTGGTCGATGCTGGCATTAGCAGTGACCCATGCAGGTATCGGCAGCGGGGCATAGGTTCCGGACAGGTCAGCAAACTTGTCTCTGGCACTTTGAAGAGATTCTAGTGAAAACGGTGAGCTTCTAGATCTGTTAAATGGATAATGTCCCTTACGAATCTTCTTTCGTTGCGAAGGTTGCTTGCTTGAAAGAGGACCAGATGCTCGGGCCTTGCCTCTCATATTGCGTATTGGACCACTGGAGCCTGAAGGAGGAATCGCACTGGAGGGAGCAGAAGTCGTGGGGGACAACGTAGTTGGAAAAAGGAAAGGATTGCGATAGGTCTGGAATATCTTCATAAAACGGTGCATAGCGTCAAATTTCTTAGCTTGAGATGGGTCACCCTCGAAAACAATAGGAAATGAAGGCTCAGGAATGGTGTCATTGACGCTGATAACAATGGGCTTTTCAGCTTTGAGAATGATCTGATTGGTGAATTCTTCGGTCGGTCGGACGAGATAGACTGGGATACCAGCCTTTAAATGCTGTTCAGCGACATCAAGATCTAAGGTAAATGTTCCCATGAGACGTGTGAAATCCAAAGAATCATCGCGCTGAGTTGTGCCATTCATCACCGGTTGATGAATCTCCATGTAGTCGAGCCCAGCAATGAGCTCCAACCAATATCGTTGCATTGCTGCTACTTGCACGCAAATGGACATCACATCTGTCATCACAGTTTTCGTTCGGTGGACCAAGGCCTCCAGACGCGTGTATCTGATGCTAAGAAACTCTCGAAATGCTTCAGAAAATTTCTGTCTTTTCTGCACGAGAGAATAACGTCCAGTGATATAGATTAATGCATGCTTGAACCGTCCATGAACGCTTTCATGTAACAGACCGATGTGGGAAACACATCCATGGGAGAACACAATGTCATTCTGGGTGACATCGTACCAGATTGTATCGATCCATCAATGGTAAGGATGGTTCACATTGTAAACGGCTGGTTGACGAGGAATGACAGGAAAGTGGCAAAATCTTTCATCGAAAAATTGAGGAACACGAGTGGGGTCGTGATGTCCAAATTGACCGTCTTCATACAAATGCACTTGGCATGTAGTTGGAGGATGGGGAATGAAAGTATTGTTGGGGGTGGTAATGAAGATATGTTCCTCTTCTATGTAAGTGCCAACGCGACCATCATTTACACTTAAATTCCCTACGAACGTTTCAGAATGACATTGACAAACGATAGCTGCAGCTTGCATACCTTTGTACTTCGAAGAAAACTTAGTGAGGTCACCAAGCCGCAATTCAGGGGAGAATGACATTATGCTATACAACAGACAGATGGTCTCAGGAGACCTAAATCATATTCGAAAGTAGGCATATGTACCTTAACAATCTCGAAGTTCCTTGTTCTTTAGTATGGGCAGAAAAAATGCACGTCGCGTGTAAATTTTCTTATGTACCTGCCAATGCATGTCTCGTGTATTGGCTGCACAAAATACTCTCGTATTTTGTGCTTGAGGTACAGCCCAGGACCTCGTCGTTCAGTTCAAAATTCTCTAAGAACTGGTAGAGGAGCAAGGGGATTTAATAAAAGAGAACAAGAAAGTATAGAAGAGATAAGCTTACCTTGATAGTAGGACACACAAATAATGTGTTGTTGAAGCGGGGCCTAGCGAATGATTAGAAGTGAAGGTGACGAGCAACAATAATACTTGAATGAGTTAGATTCCGACACCGGAACAAGCCAATGAGTCACGTGCATCTTCCGACTTCTGACATCACTTGTCAGCTCATCGCTCTGCCCCGTCATATGCTTGGTCCTCTTCGCCTTGATTCCGATTCTTCTTGCCATGTTCCGTCTCTCTCGACCTCAACTATTTGGCAGGGTGCATTGACGCGATGTCAATGCAGGGACGATGTTTTGCGTGATGCAAAACGGGCTCAGATTATCTGACGCGATGTCAGATAATCCACCTGCGATGTGTTCATTGGATGGTTTCGGATGCTGAAGACTTCGATAAGGCCAAGCGCAGGTAGATTCGATACATGCATCAACAGTCACCGTGCTCTCCCTCAATGCTATACGCATTGCAGTTGCCACGACGAACCTCAAGTATTTCAGTAAGTGGATTTCCAGAAAAAGGTCTAAATACTCATCAAGCACTTTCATAGCAGAATCATCTCTCTCCACCTCTTCCACCTTGGTCCGTTTCCTATCGCTCCCTCATCCACTCCTCCTTCCGCACATCCCAGCCTCACAACCACAAGACGACCTCTTCCCTTCAAGATGCCCCTGCGTCTTCGGCTTCGACCTTTCCAGCACCGGAACAGGGCATCAACAATGGAAAGAGCGTCCATAGACAGCGCCCACTGACGCGTTCGACATCGCCAGTTCCTCAAGTACTGCAGAAGAGAGGATGGGAGCCATCTTTTGCCGAGCCGAGCCTCCACTCTAGCATCATCAAGTGGGTATCTTGGCACAGTTCAGACTGTCTCTGTTTCATTGCATGTGTTTGCCTTGCCGCCATC
Source organism: Armillaria cepistipes (assembly GCA_900157415.1). NCBI lineage: Eukaryota > Fungi > Basidiomycota > Agaricomycetes > Agaricales > Physalacriaceae > Armillaria > Armillaria cepistipes. The sequence goes on from FTRY01000005.1 coordinate 3,457,898, forward strand.
AAAGGCTGCTCCAGTCCAGCTTCTGGCCCATGCCACATACACACTGTGGTTGGATATATGATGACGAGCACCCCTGGTACATCTTCCTCATCTCTCTCATGTTTTGTTGTTGAACCGGCCTCATGCTAATGCCCTCTCTTGTGTTTGTTATCCATGTAGAACTCCCACCGCCTGCAAAACGCCGTTGCGGCCTTGCTGGCACTATTGTCTCGACTGCTCTTAGTGCTGCACTGATAGGAACCGCTGTGGGAATCACCGTCTACCGATTGTGAGTTCAGTTCATTCATCACCAGACGCAGCTAAGGGCCTTTGCAGGTGGCAAGATCGTGGCAAGGAGCCAGCACGAATACCACCACCACCACCCCCTTATCAGCAGGGTGAATGGTCGCCTCCACCTGAAGCACCCGTTGAAGAACCCAAGACCCTCGGTGTCACTCCGCGTCGTAAACGGCATCCGCTTGACTCTGTCAAACAGACGCAGAGTATCCGTCAGGCACGGCTACAAGCCAGCGCATACTCACCTCCCCCATCACAACCCGCTTCTATCTTCCCTTCCACCTCGCATCTTTCTCCTCCAGAAGACAGCGTAAAGGATCAGGTATGATTCACCCGATCAACCTTTAACCTCATCTAACTCTGTCTATAGATGGATTGGATTGGCGACGAGCTTTCCATGCTCATTGAGGAAGGCAAAAAGGCGCTCGGCAGAGAGGTAGTTGTCATGAGCAAAGATCCAGCAGACGAAGTGGATGATGGCAACGACGACTGGGAGGAAGACGATGCTCCACGTACATCACGAAGATCTGCCTCTCCACAAAAACGGTGTCCCCACGACATCTTTGCACCACCATCCTACTCGATGTCTTCGGTCATTCCCTCCTCCGCGCACATCCCACTGTCTGCGCATGCCCGTGCATATCTCCCTCCGCACAGATGAGTCCCACGCACGCATGTGCCCCCGCATACATTCGCTCCCCACGCATGTGTACTACCGAATCAGCTCAGTATGCATCCTCAGTGTGGGCATGGCTGTCGTTCACAAGATCATGGTGCTCACCCTCGTCGTGGGGCTTGTCCTGGCCATATGCATCCCAGTACGCAGCTTCTTCCTTGTCGTGGCTCGTGATCTTGCCGACATGCTGGGAGGAGCTCTGGGGAAAGGGCATGAGGCATGCGTTTGGTATTTCCACGAAGCGTCGTTGGGATCCCACTGAAAGACGAGGCATACAAGGGCAGAGCAAACGTGGGCATGGGCGTAGTTGGACTCTTGACCACCGGGATAACATATGGAGAGATCAGAGGCTAGGGCATCATCTGGCAAGGAGCTGAGAAGATCAACAATGCGAGACTGGTCTGAGCCATCGTTTCCTCTGCTCCATCCACATTGTCCTTCTCAGCCTCTGAAGATCCTCGTCTATTCTTCTGACGGATAAACTGTCAAATCATCCATCCTTGCTTTATCTCTAAAGACCCCGCCACTTTCTAGAGAGTATCTAGAGCTTCTTCGTCTCCTGGCGATCTTGATAAGATGGGAAATGGAGGAGCATGGCAAGGAGAGGGATCAGGATGGCCGTGAAATAGATATTTTGCTAATCGCCACGTTTACTTATGAGGTACGTTGGTAAAATCTTCTGATGTTCCCGAAGTCTGATATCTTCTTTCTTTCCTTTCTTTAGTTGCTTATCGATGTGTAATTTCCCGTTGTCAGAGGCCGAAGAGATTTGTGGAGGGTTGGAGTCAATGGCGGGTGGAAAAACATTCAAATACGCATATCTACAAGAGGACAACAAATGATTAATACCTGAGGTATATCAAAGAAGAAGATATTAATTGTACCTGCGACGAGCTCGCAAATTGTTCAACCCGTGTGTCCGTTCTGCTCTCAATACCGTCGGATCTCTTGGAATCCGTGAAACATCCTTCCGGTCCCTCCCAAACCTCCCCCATACCCTCACACTCAAGCCAGCATCTTCTTCCACCTATCTCGCCACCTTTGCACCAGTTAATACTGCGTGAATCTTGTGGCAGACCGAGCTCAGTGCCGATAGTTGCGGCATGTGTTTCGCTGCAGCTGCACAACCCACTCGAGCTTGCGTAGGTGATGACCACGTCGGAGGAGCTTAACGGCCTGGACGTCGACGAACTCGTCTTTGTGCAACGTCAACGAGAAAAAAAGAGAAAGCAGCCACGATGGATCATAGATCTGTGGCAACATCGTCTAGAGACTTGACGTTGGAGGTGTTGCTGAATTTTGGATCAGTATCAAACAGAGAAGAAGCATCGATATCGGTCACAGGAGGAGTTGCAAGGGTCAAGGGCGCGTGTGGGTCTGGATGAGTGATGTTGGGGCGTAGAAGGTGAGTAAGACATACACCGTCCAATTCTTTGCCTACAGAAATAATTAATTAACAATGGTGAAAGGTTGATTGATGAAGCTCACTGTAGCTGACAATCTCTTGATACCTGGCGCAACGAAAGTTTCAACATTACTGATGGCTCTCTTGACACCTGTGCTCATAGTTTGAGGAGCGTCTGGCGATGTGACTGTCCCACCGACATGCAAACAATCAATGACTTCCTGCTCTATGTCAAGGACAAGAAGCAGGCTCCCTCTGTGCGCGCCAGTCTCAATTCTCGATCCCAACGTTCACACTTGGTCGTCCCAGTCGATATATCCCGTGACACTATGTTTGCACCACACGACAGTGCTTCGGAGACATCCTCTGCAGTGTACATCCCTCCGAGTGGAGCACCCGGGTGTCGTGGGGAGGGGGGTTACAGCTGGGATAAGCGGTTTTTGAAGGATTTGGAGGAGAATTGGGATGAATGGGCAGGGTCTGCTCCTCTGATATGGGAGACGGCATTGAGAAGAAGAAGAGTGAGGTAGAGCCGGGATGAGAGATGGCACTGTGTGTGTGCTGGAGACGACGCCAGCAAATTCGGTGAGAATCCCCTTTCTAATATGATGGAATAAAGCTCACTGTATGCAAATCTGACCCGATCTCCCTGCTGCTGCGCACAAGGACATTCCTCTACTCCCTGAACTAGTACAATGGTGGACGTGGCGGGAGGAAAGCCTTCATCAATCATGAAGAGCGTCTGCGAGTGGGTAACGGATGATGTAGACGCAAGGAGTGGTGCCGGGATCGTTGCAGAGAGATTCGGCACAAGCGAGAGTGGGAATGGCAGCGATGTCACAATGGATAGGTGTAATGAGACGGGGATGACGTTTTAGCGGTGGAGGAGTCATTGTCGAGGTGCAAGTGCAATTTTGGCGGCAATAGCTCCCTGTCTCCCAATGAAGGATCATGCTCGTTGCGAGCTTGTCCAGCCTTTTTCACTCCAACCCTTGTTCTGCCTCTTTGAAGAATACACGGCTCACAGTCAGCTCTGTATCCGCAGGCGAGAACGGTGTAGTCGCTAGCGGGCGTTCCAAGGGACAGACAGATACAAAGGTACTAGCCTCGGTCAGGAGAGCGTAGCTCATCGAACGTTGGAAGCGTAGGCGGTATATTAGCAGGAGGCCCTCGGGGTGGGAGGTAAGAAGGGCCGGGCAAATCTTGAGAATGAGGAGAAACGGGTGAAGGAGCCGGTATACGGTAAGGGCAGACAGAGCTTGGCATAAAGGGAAGGGAGAGATTAATGTGGCGGAAGCTAGGAGAGAATTTAATCGGTCTTTCAGATGCCCTACAACTAATGAGATGACGCCATTGTCGGCCCAAGCTCAGCTCAAGTGCTGGAGATTGCGTCATAGCTGTCTTCTTCCCAATCTTCATCTACTTGGGATAGACCCGGGTCGTCTACATGAGATAGACACAGATCCAATGTTGATCCAGCACATTTCCTCCCTTTCACTTCTTATCTTTCTACCTCAACGATGAGTGACAACGGCTACAGCAATAGCGACTCTAGTTACGATAGAGGCTCTAGCTATGATAGCAACTCAGGCTATGATAGCGACCTCAGTTACGGCTCCCTCCCTCGTCATAAACGCTGTTTACCCCAGAAGAGGGCACGGTTGCACGCCGCTCGGCAGGCCCATTCTCACCCCTTTCCAACGACATCCATCCCTCCTACTCACCCTCAGCTGAGGTCAATCCCCAGCCGGTGGACAAAACTCGAACTCGAAAATCGAAGTCCTGAATTTCCTGATATATATACAGCTCCATCGCACTCTAAAGTTCCTGAAGGCCACGGAACGATTTATATTGTCATAGCGAGTATCGACCCAGCCGACTTGCATTGTATGTTCACTCATGGAGCCAAGCTCTCGTCATTCTGTGGCCTAGACAAGGCCGCCAAAGGTTCATTGCTATTTCTCTTCTCAGTTTAACGTTCTAAATTCTCCTCAGGCATGCCAGCTCTGCGGCCCAGCCTCAATGACTTTCTCGTTTTTCGTGACAAGTACGGAAAAGAAGAGGATGGGGACAGCAAGGACATAGTTAAATCTTGGAGTCACTCAAAGTATGTCAATGTGCCATTGCTTGTTTTTTTGTTGATTTAAGTCTTCTTGAATCAGACAAGAGTTTACAACACCGGTACTAGAGCATTTCCAGGAACTCCAAGAGGATGTTTACGGCAAGGACGCTTTGATGTCGGATACGAAAGCTGTTTTAGTTGACGGAGAGTATCACGGGGGTATTGCCCTGGAGCGTAGCTTTCGCTCTGATTTTCATGTTAGAAATGCTCAGCGTGCATATCACCTCACTACCAGCTTCCAGGAAGCACATGGGTTAGAGGCGCCTCACTGGTCAAACAAAGCAGACGGAATAAAGGAAAAAGATCATGAGAACGTGTTGCATCAGCATGTCAACGAGGTATGACTGCGGTAGCTCTTCTTGTCATATTTGTCTTATCAGTCTTCAGCTTGCCGTTTGTACCGCCAACAAGGGATTACGCAAAGGAGCACCCGATGCACCTGAAATCATGGAGCAGTGGGTGGATCTTACAAATTTCCCTAAGACGGGAGGTTTCAATCGCTATGAGGGCTTCAGCACATCTGTGAATAATTGCTGGCCTGCATCTCAGACAAACTTTGCATCGTCGCAAGGAGGTCAGTCTATCAACCGTGTAAAGATATCTCTCCTAATTGAATATATAGGTAGTCAAACACCAACAGATGCTACTGTCAATGAGTCAAGGCCAGCACATAAAGGTACCGCATATATTTTAAGCTATAGCCCTACCTAACCTTTCCTCAGAAGCAGATGAAACTGAGCAGGAAGGAATGAAGAACCTTAAAAAAAATATTGGGAAATATGGCGGAAATCATGGTGACGGCGGTGATCATCCAGTGATTCCTACAGCCATGACCAACCTCACACACCCTCATCGTGATGTACCAGAGGAGTGTTTCTGTTTGACAGAGTTCGGTATTGTTTGGGCGCTTGAGGAATTCTCCACTATATACTTTTCTGGGCTACACATGCATGGTGGAGGGTTACCTCAATATCGGTCTGTTCGGACAGACAATTCAATCTATACCCACGTCACCGTTATTCTCTATCCTCCGCAAGTCACACTGAATGGAGAATCTACCCTGGCATTCGCTGCATTACCGTACCCTCCAGACCCCTGTCGTGTCTGTCAAAAACGAGATAAGAAAGAATATCAATCGCAATCGGATAAGGGAAAGGGAAAAGAAAAAGACAGAACAGAAAGAGGGCGCGATCCTTTAAAGGCGACACTTTTGAAACTACCTATGGAATGGCGCCGACAGGGGTACGTCTTCCTGGGTATTATTACACTAATATATAATTGCTCAATCCCTTTTTTAGTATGCATCAACTCTCAATTGGAAGGCATTATACAGAACAAGCCATGTATCTCAGCGATGGCGGCAGTTTCTTAGCTCCTAAGGATCACTTCAATCATGGTGTTCGCTCCCTTACACAATGGATCAGTGGCATTATCCAGCAATTCCCTCCTCAATATTTTGTGCGCTTCGACAGAGACCGGCTGCTCAGCGCATTCTCCATGGAACTTGAAGGCACACGTATTACTGCGGAGCCATGGAATCTGGGACCAGGATGGTCTGGCAGCGATGTTTTGATTGGGTCAAAATCCGATATTTCTGTGGAAGATATGACAGAAGAACAAATAGGTCAACGCTGGAATACCAACGACCCCAACTGTTCTGCACCGTATGGTAACCGCGATATTGAAAGGATTGAGGAAAGGTTCTATACCCTCGCTGAAGAAATGGGTCAGACAATTCCTCTCAACGTTGGTGCACTAGAGAAAATGGAACGATCTTTAGGAGGAAGACCACACATCGCTGACCCTCAGGGCAAACACAGTAAGTTTCAGATTATTCATTTATTTGATCTTGTATTTATGCTCCTGGGCAGAATATATTCAGCAGGTTCGAGACGGTGATGGGAGCAAAGTTTCTACACAAAAGCGCAGTAGATGCAAAGCAAAAAAACCCAATTTGGAGGCTGAAGGTCTCCAAATGTGCCTCGTCTGCAAAAGTAAGTAAACCGCTAAACCTAACTATCTCAATATCTAAATGGTGCATTGTAGAGCATAGTGCAGATGATGAGCCAAAGGATATCCCCTCATCTAAACGGCAAAAAGTTGCTGTGGAAGTGCAGGTTATCTCGAAAAAAGATCGTAAGCTTTGCTTAATAAAATTTCCAAGCAAGCTCATTGTAATACTCATTCAGCAATACACCTTTTTGATCAACAAAATCTGGAATCTGTATTGGCAAAGGTGCAGGCTTGGAATGACTATGAGCTTAACTGTAGCCCCTATGGGGGATCTAGCAATACTTTTGCTCAAGATTTGGACCACCTATCCGCACAAGAAATGTTGTCTTTCACACCAATTCGAAAACTTCTAAGTCACTGGGCAAGCGGCAGTCAGCAGCGCACCCTTGCGATGCGTTCCAAACTGGTTTATCAGCAACAAGAGCAATTGTCTATACTGGCTCTTTGGGGTTGCATAGACAAATTGTTGCTGGACGCTTGAAAGTCCCATGATAGCTTTCTCAACCCTTTGCACAATCTTTTTCACCGTGCATCTTCTCTTTTGACAAACAACCAAAGTCAGCATATTTGTGCTTCGGATTATCTCTTTGACTGGCCCAATGATTGTGTAGCAAATTTCTGTTCCTGCTTTCCCTGTGTTGATCCTACCGAGCAAGCTGTTATAAATGTCTGTCAAGATCTCTTGTCGCAATGGCTAGGGTTGGATTGGGAGGGTTCATACAAGAGTGCACTGGTTGTTCAGTTCTTCATTGATCATTTGGGGGCAGAGGCTGCATTGCTTGATCTTCAAAAATTTGATCTGTCAACACCATCAAAAGTAGTGGATCTGAAGACAGTAATCATAAACTCTCCTATATATCATGTAGGCAGCATTGAGCGGTCATTGCTACACCAGATCGCCAGTGTTTCAGGAGCTCCAGATCAAGATAACCTTACAGCGATTTTGGTGAGTAACTGTTCTTCCATACGTTTCTCGCTAATCTTCAATGCTTGATATTCAGTCCAAAATGCCTCGGTGTACCATAACGGAGTATGACAGTCAGTCGCTACCATTTTTTGGGGAACAGGATACGTCAATGTTTCCATCGTCTAGTACCCATTTGACTAGTCTCATTTCCAGTGGTCCATCTCACATAGCATCCCTACCTTTCTCTCCCCAATCCCCACCATCAAATGTACCATCTGAGTTCAATGTTCGCGGCAATTTAAAACAGCTCAAACTCATGTTTGAGCTGTTATACCCTCTCCTGGATAATTCGTCTGAGCCTTATTCACCTTTCAATACAACTCCCAAGCTTACTTCAGCTGCTCAAAACTTCATCGCATATGTTGCTGCCGATACAGATACACGGAGCATTTTCCGAGATCTAGCCAGCAGTCAAACTCAGTCTTTACGATCTGGTGGTCCATTTGATCCAGTCAATCTGCGGACATCTGCTGGATTTTTCAGTGCGCTCATGGGTCAAGGAGTTCTTCATCACACAGAGTATTTGAAGGACTCCAACAATCCTGTCTTCTTCATCGACGAGAACCATTGGATAACCATTCGAAATGGATCTCTGCGAATCAAGGGAGAAGGATACTTCTGTAACAAACGGGCCTACAGCAACCAGTATAATAACAAACGAACGTCTGCCAATGCGTCGCAATATTGGAAGGCAGCCTCCAATTCAAAATATAACTACTTTCTCTTCGCCGAGGAGCCAACACCCTTTATCGAATTGTGGGATCACTTCAGAAAGGGCAAGTACCGCGAAGAAGGCCAACCTGCTGTCAAGCTCTTTCCCCAGTTTGGTGCCCTGCAGGCATATCTGCTTGCATCTGACTATGCGATCGCTGGATTAGCGACTATGCCAACCAATGCTGAAATGGCGACGGTAATCACGACAATTAATTCTGGAGGTATTAAAGGTATATTTTTTTTGGCTTTGCCCTGCTCCAGCGAAGAAGATATTGCCCTTTCTTTCAAGTACATTCGTGAATATCTCTCCCACATGATACCAGTGCCGTGCCAACAGCAAATGAATTTCAATGTTTTTGTTGTTGAGCATTCACTTTGCAAGTGTTCTTCCTCCAAACGACTCAACAACAAGAAGTTTCACACGGTTGAGAAATGTCTGAAAGTGTTACAATGAGAGGTATGTCACATAAATTTTGACGCCAACTGAACCTATTTATTGACAATCTTTTAATCTTTGCAGAGCTAGATTATTAGTCCCATTACAAAATTGTCATAACTCTACCGGCAATGACTCGATATCCTTTAGTTTGATCAACGATGGCATGTGAGAAGATATTCCTCGGTCTTACTTTGGCATGTGTCAGTAATTCCAGTCGGAGCTGATTTGTTAAAATTTTGCCCGCAAACTTAGTTTTTTTTTCCTCACCACCATGTCCGCAGGTTCAAACGTCTTGAATGCTGAACAGCAAACTGTAGAACAACTGTTCAAAGTAATGTCCTTTCTGTCCCAATCCGACCATCTACTCAAGTATATTTTTTACTAGAGCTTACAAGTGCTACAGCTTCAAAACCAGGCACTAGCTCAAGAGAATCGAGAACTCCGGGTCTCCTCTGCCCCTTTGCCATCTTCTGATTCCGCCTCCGGCCAAGCTGGAGCAAAAACGTCCAATAAAGGTACCAACAGTCTTGAGGGATTACTTACGCCCGCCGAGATCAAGGATGTGCAGTCCAAGGCGAGAGCCCTGGTGGTGCGCTGCAACATATGGTGGGACAGATTTGAACCTTTTGGATACCCTAGGGTTCAGAGCACCAAGGAGTTGGTTCTCTATCGCAAGGAACTTGAAGAGCTCAACAAGTTGCTGACTCTGCAGCGAAAAACCATACCCGATTTCAGCACGAAGAAAGTTGGGGTGGAAAGGCAGATCTCTGTATTGCGTGTTGTTGAAGCCCTCTATGCTGCGATCCCAGAACAATTCCATGATATGATAGAAAATGTGTACCCAGTATTTGAACAAACCATGAGTCTACCTCTCATTGTACGATCTTTTCTTCTTGAAAACTAACACAAATCCAGATGACCGATGCTGTGACTAATTTACGGTCTATGCTGATGCACAACTTAAAGAAGAATACCTTTCGGATCTTTGACGACATTCCTGTTCCCTATCAGACCTTTCTCCCTTCAGCCTCTCGAGGTGCTGATGACCTCTGCTTGTCTCTCTTGGGATACGATAAGATCAAGCAAAAATACAAGCAATGTCCAAAAATCCTGTATCCCGTTGGAGAAGGCGATGAAGTCAGCAGTTGGCTCTTCCAATCTCCGGCCATGATAAAAGTATAAAATACTTGTCTCATTTTTAATTCTATACGTACTTATTTCTTCACAGGTATTGAGCATCATTCTATATGGTGCATCATCCCTTCAGGCCGGAAAGCCAACCAGATCAACTAACGGCCACATCTGGCAAATGGATGCAATTACGCCGGGCGCTATAGCTTGCGCTGCGATCATTGTAAGCTCCTCCCTTTAGACTTTGGGCTCGGCTTACACTTTTTAGGTTCGCTACCTTCTCTCTGCTGATGGTTCCTTTCAACAAGAGGGAGACAAATCCGCAATTCCATATTCTCATGATCTCAACTACTACATTCGAATTATAGAGTCGACAGCGACGCTCACCTCAACCCAGCGCACCCTCAACTTTTATAATCAGAATCTCTTCTCGCGAAGGAGAATTGGAGCTGGTCCAGTCATCGCAGCAGCCAAAAATGAGTCAGACTCTGAGGAAGAGGAGATTCTCTGTGCTTTGCGCCAACCTGACATGGATCGAGAGACGGAAGTCAATACCTCTCTGGAGGATAACGGAGAGAGCACATCTGCAACGCTGATGCCATTGCCAACTCTCAGGGTGATTAGGCCTGCCAGCACTCCGGCTGCCACTGCTCCGGCTGCCACCGTCGCCAGCACTCCGGCTACCGGACGCAATTACATTGAGGTTAACTCTGACAATGAGCCTCATCCTACTGATATCTTTGCTACTAGCTCTGACGACGAGCCTGTGGCCGCTATCATCGCCAACGCTCTTGGGCATCGCAATAGCCCAGTTAGTGATAACAGCGGAACTGAGCCAGGTGACTCTCCTGGAATGGCATTCAACACTTTGGACAATGCTTTGCCGGATACAGCAAATGCACCTAAACCAAGCCGAGGAAGAGGAAGAGGTGGAGCTGCCAAGAAAACCGGAGGAGGTGGCACCCATGGCAGTACTCGGACCAAAGGAGGAAGCAAAGCGCTGGCAGGAGCATCGGGTTCTGGCAGCGCCGACAATGCTCCCACTCCCAAGAAAGCCTCCGGAGGACGCCAACTTTGCTCCCAAGTACAGGTTACCCTAGTCAATGCAGACATTAGGCCGGGAGCAGTGGGAGAAACATTTTATGATCTTGATGAGTTGCCGGAGGAGGATATGGAATACAACCAGGCAGCTTAGTTTACGCATTTTATTCCTTAGATAGAATACTTGGCAAGCAATCTTAGTCACGCGGTGTTTTACCCATCTCCCCGATATGTGAGAGAGTGTCTCTGAGTCTCTGAGTTAGGAGAGAGTTATGTAGAAATAGCTAGTTCCTGGGGTTCATTAAATGGACCTTGTATGCCTACACATATATAGCCTCTTTAGTGTAGTGGTTAATTGATGTATCTGTATTATATAATATAACATGAGTTCGCAGGTTTGACTCTCACTTCTTGCAATCCTTAAGTTTAATATTCCTTTGCCTATTTTCCTTAATCATTTCAAATTCAAGCGCAGGCGCGAAAGAAAAAAGTAATCTAATAAATTTATTTTACTTTCTCCGTGAATTATCATTCCTTTCCTGTAGGCCATTATGGTGCTGTTATAATCTCACTTCAGCAGGATAGAGGCTTCATTAAAACCTCCAAACAAGGTTCCATTTAATGCCATTATAATATCCTTTCAGCAGGATAATGGCTCCCTTAAAACCACCAAGTAACATTCCATTTAATGACGTTATTATCCTATTAAATTCCAACTGCGGCTTGAAATGCAACGGCCGCTATAAGGCCCTTTGCAATCGGAATAATATCGGCTTAGCACAGCATTCTAATTATATTCTAAAGGACTTGTAATCAAATTGTATTCAAATTGCCATGCTGACTCTTTTCTGGCAACGCATTGTAAGCCTTCCGGCCCGATTTCGGCATTTTAAGCATTATAACACGTTGAAATGCTGATGCAGAATCTCTGACAAAGGCTGTAAGTCCTTGGCTTTGTAATAGCCATAGTAAACATATGGTATCTGTGGTTCTAAAGTAACAGCCAGTCTTCGACATTGCCATGTATGGATGCGAACCATGTGGTTTTATTGAGCGAGGAGCAGATCATAAGGTGCTGTTTAGCTGCGGATTATTGAGCTGCAGTTGCCGTGCTGAGGTGTATGCATGGGGCAATGATAATTCGAGATCTTGGCACTGTAACAGCCTTAGTAAACATGGTCTATAGTTGCCGTAGCTGTAATTATCGTAGCTGGGAGGGTACTCACATCACTCACGTCATTTCATTAAATGATTGATGGGTACATCAACTAGGTGCTTCTGAGTGATGTAGCAACCCCGTTTTAGGATGATTGTCAATCAAAGGTGCCTTGCCATGATGGGATATGGTAATTGTGATGCGAGGCGAGCTGGGAAGGATAACAGAGTGTGTGAGAAGTGGATGTCATGGTTTTAGGACTGTATCTGAATGTTTGTGGCCTATACTGCAAAAAGCCGTGGTATTATCGAGTGTGTGAGGATTATAATGGTGCCATTTCAAAGGTATTGGGTGATAAATGGATAAATCCACAAATTCTGAGCATACAGAGCCTAGAGGCTCATCATCGTGCATGCCTGTAAGGTACAGTGCAACGACGAAGTCCTTATGTTTTAATTCTGTTGCTTCTTTTTCTGTCATAGAGCTCTCAACCTCAGTGACCTTGCTTCTTCGCATGCCATTTGCATTGTTAGTCTGCTCTCTGTGCTTCTGCTTTGCTAATGTGTAAGGTATGTGGATTTTGCAAAATTACACCCTTGGACATGCTGTGGGCGTGACAACATGTATCCTCGGGCCAAGTGTATGTTTCCATCTCATTTCTTCACAGACAACTCCAATGAAATTGGTGTTACTCTTCATGCTCGACGTGCAGGCAACACTGCTCATTAGACTCGCTCAGGAATGCTGAAATAGATGGAGACAACGATGGTGGATAAGGTGTGTATTCTATTCAGGACCTAAGCATTGGAGATGACATAGTGCTAGGATAAAAAAATGACACCCATTCAATATATGGTGGTGAGGAAGGGAGGCTCGAAGCTGTCAATGCCTTGGAGGGAGCATTCATGACATGTGCATGCGACGGCAGGATAGGCTGTGCACTCTAGGCGATGCACAGAGGCAATTGGAAGGCTGGAAATCTAGGTCCGCTGGTTGGGAAGCAGAGAGGATTCAAGACTAGGGCCAGGGAGCAGGGTGGCGTCGAGATTGTGCCAGGAAAGGGAAAGCAGAAGAGCAAGGAAGTGAAGAAGGAGGTCTTGCTGGCAAATAACACGACAGAACAAGCAGGCGTAGTATCACCGAAGATGAGGAAAGGTCAAGCTCGGATGCCAACATCGCCATCGCCACTGAGCCCAACAGATGCATTCACAAAACTGTCATTAACGTCTCCAATTCTGAGGACAGAGGATCCAACAATATCACCGTTGACTCACGATGTACTGACTTCGCCAGTACCGCCAGCACTCTCAAGGCGAAGGCAAAAATCACCTTGTTCAACATCGGATGCAATGAGCACAGAGTCGTTCAATGTCATGACTGTTGATTCACCATCGATGGCAGCCAGCTCATCAGATGTACCCATGTCTGATGCACCTCCGTGACCTCCTTTGCCTAGACGAAAACAAGCAAAGAAGTCATCATCAATGCCACCTATCAAGGAGATTCTGCTGCCGTCAAGAGTTGACAATGACCGCTCTACCATTGTAAACGTTCCCCGATGACCTTCACTGCCAAAACGAAGGCCATGAGCGAAAGAATCACCCGATTCCATGCTGGACACCCCACCTTTGGAAACCCCTGATGGGATGCTAGTTGATTTACCGCTACCAATGCCTAATATCCCATTAGTTGCACTGTCTGTCATGAGTCCCGGAAAGAAGAGGAAGGAACCAGATACAGAGGTGCCGATGCGTTTTAAATTGCCGTCACCAGTGATGAGGACCCCCTCACCTGATATCCCCGGTCTGTTCCTCATATCACCCAAAACACCACCATCATACAACCCTCCAGCTTCCTTCCCATCCCCAGCTTCTCCCACCATCAGGTCTCAATTATTCTCGCATTCACATTCACATTCACATTCTCCACCGTCCCCACCGCTGCCTCTGCATGTATCGAAATCACTCCCGGAAAGAAACCTGAACTCACCACAAAAGTGGCGTAAGATGACATTGGATGATTGGAAGAAGGAGCGGGAGAAGACGAAGGTGGGGGTGGTCAAGCGAGAGGAGGAGGAGCCGTCGTTGAGGATGACGTCTATACCAATACTGATACCTGTTCCGAGGGCATCAAGAGCAATGACCGTTCCAGGCGCGCTGTGGGCTCCGAGAGCGATGATGGGTGGGTGGGGGTGCTAGGATTTTATTGTTAGCTTTCATATTCGGATAATTTATGTACTATTTCTTTGTTGTACATTTGTAAAAGTTTATTTAGAGAATTGATTGACTCCAAACACTTGGTTTTGCTGTATGCTTGTATTTAGAGAATTGATAACTGTGAACTGGGTATTCAAGGGTCGGGTTTGATGGATGATAGCGACAAAGAGCACACACAGCTCGATGGAGTGGGGTGATAAGGAATCGGAAAGTGATATATTGTCATTGATACATGATCTAACTACAAGGAGAGAAGAATAAAGAGATGGGTTTCAAAGTTGCATCAATGCTTCCCCGACCATGTACAAACACAAGGTTGGTAAGCAAAAGCTTGTACATGACCCTCACAGTAAAGGGATACATTGACTTGGGTGAGTACATCCACTGGGCTTGAGAGACACAAAAGAAAGTTTGCGAGTGTACAAATATGCTTCAAATCAGAGTGGAAGGCAGTGACAGTCTAGTCTCCTTTGCACCTCGATTTTATAGATTTGGAGCCGGTATGAAAGTGGTGATGACAGTCTATTGAGAGCGGCTTCTGCTGGCGGGAAACCGACATGATGATACCGTTCATGGTGATAGATGACACTATCAAGGGGTTTTGCAAGCTGAATACGGCTCCTCATATGCTGGACGAACGTTTTCGCCATCAAAATCTGGTCATGCCGGCTCAGTCAATAATCATGCACCAGGCAGAAGGAAAAATTCCTGTCGCTGGGTGCCATCATCCTCATCAAAATTGCTATCTGCATCACTAACCAAGCTGCTTTCACACCCGTCTTTGTATCTGACAGCAGAGCGTCAATAAATCTCCTTGCACAAGGATGGTGTGCGTACCATTTAGCGTATACCCTTCCAAGAATGTGTCGCTTGCAAAAGTCACCCTCGGTTCCAAGGTGATATGTGCGTGCGTATGATGAACATAAGATCGATAGGCAGCTTCCCATAGAGTGATCATCCAATGCCATGATGTAAGAGTGGGTTTTGGAGTGTAACCTCGGTGACATTCGACCAGTAAATCAATACTGATTTCTGCTAAGGTAGCCTTAATGATATGCAGGCCCAGACTCTCGACTACCTTCACGAATTTAGTCTTGCACGTGAAGAAAACATGGAAGGACTAGTCCCCATGAGAGGTATGAATGTGCTTGCCCCCGAAGGTCTGGAATTTGACAGTATTTGTGGTTCATTCTAATCCAAATAGTGTAGTGTTTGATGTATGCTGCTGAGTCCATTGGTAAACATAACGGAGAGGACTTGGCCTGCAATGGTGACAACAAAGAACATTCGCCATGGTCATCTCGTTTCCAAGATAATCTGACTAGCGTGTTGTGGAAGGAACAATTTCTCCATGGGACACCATGTTGCTGCATCGTATTGATGTCATCAAGTGCCATGAAGAAAAAGGTATCTTTGCAGCCAGAGCTATCAAGAACAAGTAAGCCTTCGAAGCACAAGAGATTGTGGCAGAAACGACATACCCCATGACTCTTTCACCTGTATGTTTTCCTCCAGCGAAAGTCTGCACAATGATATCCGATCGTAGCAAGAGCAGCGAGACTCCCTTCTCACATATTCTCACAGACTACACAGCCTACCTCTCGAAAACAAGGCTGTCGTATTTCGATCCTCTGGATTGGCACATGTGAGAGAAGGAGCGCTCGTTGATCAGTAGAGTGTGCGCATGCTTGACGCCTTCTTCTCATCACAGTCCTCCTGTAGTCGACAGCTTGCTCTCCAGAAGACGATCCATCGTCTAGAGTCAAAACTCGGTGATCCTCACAGATCCACACCTCCCATTTGAATGCTGGCTGCTCCTGCGATACGCATGCCTTGTCTGTAATGAGTCCCATGATTGTAAATGCAACACTCTCCGTCAGCGCGTCATTGAGGGACTGAAATACCAGGAAGGGGAGTGTTGTGGGGTACCAAATGGTGCTCATCCAGCATGCAAAGGCGATGTGATTGGATATCCATGCGCGCATCCTCTTCATCGCTCCCCAGCACAGTACACATGCCATGTCTATCCACCTTTCATAAACCAAGGCGACAGACAGTGTCGTATAAACGCACGACAGCTATTACGCAGATGAGACACATTGCGGCAGTGTATTCAAAGATATACTCACCAAGTTCCCCAGAGATCAGGTAAGGTAGCAAGCCACGAGCACTCCTCGCCATTATGAATTGTTGTCCTAGGGAAGCGAGACACCACTTGTTGCGAGGCATCGGCCTTGCTAAAAGAGCTCGCGAAAGGGAGAAATCGAGGTATCGATGGGCCAAGAATAATCTCCATTAGAAAATGAGACGACACGTCGAGTCCTTTCTCTCCAATGATTTGGGTCTTTGTAAAAGCAGCTACTGCTGGCAGTGAGATGGAGGGAAGGATGTAATTTTTGGACAAAGCATGCATCATGTGATTCTATATGTTATAGGCAAGACGGGGGTTTCAACAGACGCATACTATTGGTTTCACACAATTTGATCGTTGGGCTAGTCATAAGCATTCGTATTCTGCGAGGTTTTGGAACCTCCGACGGGTTGGATGCATAACCAGGGAGAGAAGGGTAAGTTTGTTTGGCTTCATGCACACTCCGAGCTTGACAACTCACGTGATGATGGGGGATAGTCTGTGGGAGTACCGAATCAGACACTGATTGTAATGAGCCGGCCTCAGACCTGGTCCTCCCTTCATTTATCACCTCATTGTCACTTGCTTGCTCCACCATTCTTGACTCATTCTAGTACTGTACCTATTGGATATTCATCAGTAGTATATAAGAGCTATGTACCACTGTAGTCACTCGGGTTTTCGCAAATAACCAGTCTTTAGACCTGTCACTTGCGTTAGCTCCTTCGTGAGAGTACATGACTTTCACCACCCTCTCATATTTTTGACAGCTCCATTGGCTGTTTCTCTGCTTATTTCTCTCTCTATCTCTCAACTACATCTGCGCTTTTCTCTATAAATCTTTCTCTCTCTCTTTGTCGATCTCTGGAAAACCTACAGCTTGATCACCTGAGGCCACTCCAAATTTGACACCAATACCTTTCTTTCAATTTACTGGGATGTCTCGTTACACCTTGCGCAGCTGCTGCAACACTGTTGCAACAGGGCCGGCTTTGCCAAGGGTTGACAGTCCCTTGTCTGAGTTATCTGGTGAGCCATCACCAGATGTTCATCATACTAAAGTTTTGGCAGAACCTAGCACTGTGAGTGCTCAGGACTCTGCTCCTGGTCCAGCTGCAAGCCGTGTTCCAGCGCCTGGCAAGGCCATGCTGAGAAACCCTCCCTCCACTTGAGTACAGATGGAGGAGGTGACAGACACATCTGTGGTGTCTTCCTCTGACTCAGAGGATGATGAAAATGTTGGTTCCCAAGGGAATCCGACTGCTATGAATATTTCAAAGAAGAATTTGTCTCGTAGTAATGTAGAAGATGAAATTGATTCTGATACATTAGTTCTACTGTATAATTTTGACCAAGTGTTCATGGCATGTTATGCATTACACCTAGTGTTCAGTTCACAAAGTGTTCATACAGGGTCCACCTGTTAAATATAGGCTAATACTAGCCGCACAGCGGCGAAAAATTCCCATATTCATCATGCACTGGCAAGTCGGAGACCCTGTTACCCATTACACCCTTACAAAAGTGTTCAGTTCAAGAGCCACCGTTACACATTACTGAACACTTGGTCGAAATTATACAGTAGTATGGAATCTAAGAAAGCATCCAGTAAGACGGATGCAGAGGAACCTACTAATGTTCAACTGGCACGGCCTGCGAGGCTCCATCGTACTCAGAGCTTAGATGACCTGAGTAAACCTACTGTTCATTTCAAGGAACAGCAGAAGGCAAGGAAGCTTACCAAGGAGCAAGCTTCTACAGTTAGAGCTGCAGAATGTAATCTAACTGCTGAACAGGATGAGATCCTGGCAAAACATCAGGACAAGATTACTTGGGAGCAGACTCAAAACCAACCAGAGACTCCTAATGCAACACCAGGACCGAGCTCCTACATTGCGAAGGGAAAATTTGTCGACCGTAACCAGGAGGTTGATGACTCTGAATTGGACATTGAGGCTCAACGTGAGGCGCTCAAGAATTGGAACCAGGTCCGTTGATGAGCCTAGACTTCCGTGGCAATGGCAACAAAACTCAGGGAGAGCTTAGGCAATTAACGTAGCAACACAGCAATCAAGGCAATGTGTGTGCGAGTGGTTCAGTGCACCTCCGTGCGGTCAATTCCTGAATAACGCAAGATACACTGCGACTTTTCAGTCAGCGAAGTAGTACTCTTGGTCAAGGAGTGCTAATAGACATTGGCTGTAAGCTGGGAAGGATCTCCATAAACAAGATGGGAAGGAATCTGGTATGACATGAATACCAAGAAACCAGGATAGAGACCATGAAAATGGATCTAGAAATCGTAGTGGTGCACTAGAAATCGTAGCAATGCACTAGAAATCGTTGTGATGCTCTAGAAATCGTGGGGGAGGAATAGAAATCGTGGCAATGGACTAGAAGATGTTGAAATAGCGGAGACTGCAAGAAACTGGTAGGAATCATGGTAACTGAGGTGCCGAGTGGGGTGCTGCGGCAATAGATGCACAGCGACTCCGATCAATGATAAAGACGAGGGTGATCCTATGAAGAATGATACTGAACTGGGCCTACATGGAGGCAATACTGAACTGGGCAATGAAACGATGGTGATGTAGAAGGTGAAGACGGTGAAACAATCCTATGTGGTGAAGGTGAAATGATGTTGCGGCATTAAAAGACAAAAGCAAGTTATTGATGCAAGATCTCATGTATTGGTGCAACCAACAATGTTTAAGAGTAAAGCAAGCGGTGGGGAATAACCTGGAGTGACCTTAGCTGACTGGAATGCCATACTCTCGTCAACTGGGTAAGAACTAGCTCTAAAAATGCAGTACCTATCTAGTTTTTATACTACAAGTATGATTTTATAAATAGAATATTCATCGGAGCCTTAGTAAGGCTGTAAGTCCTTGGCTTTTGTAATAGCCATAGTAAACATATGGTATCTGTGGTTCTAAAGTAACAGCAAGTCCTCGACATTGCCATGTATGGATGTGAACCATGTGGTTTAATTGAGCGATGAGCGGATCATTAGGTGCTGTTTAGCTGCAGATTATTGAGCTGCAGTTGCCGTGCTGAGGTGTACACTTGGGTCAACAATAATTCGAGATCTTGGCACTGTAACAGCCTTAGTAAACAGTCTGTAGTTGCCGTGGCTGTAATTATTGTAGCTGGAAGGGTACTCGTGTCAATCACGTCATTTCATTAAATGATTGATGGGTACACCAACTAGGTGCTTCTGAGTGATGTAGCAACCCTGTTTTAGGATGATTGTCGATCAAAGGTGCCTTGCCATGATGGGATATGGTAATTGTGATGCGAGGCGAGCTGGGAAGGATAATGGAGTGTGTGAGGAGTGGATGTCATGGTTTTAGGACTGTATCTGAATATTTCTGGCCTATACTGCGAAAATCCGTGGTATTATGGAGTGTTGGCAGTATTAGGGAGTGTGTGAGGATTATAATGGTGTTGTTTCGAAGATATTGGGTGATGCATGGGTAAATCTGCAAATTCTGAGCGTACAGAGCCTGGAGGCTCATCAATGTATAACCCATTCTGGGGTGCGGCATTCATAACCTTCAGCAGGTGGTGGGCATCACTTGCATTTCCCATAGCCCTGTTCGGCCTTGGGTATATCAATATCATGACATGCGAAACAGCCCTCATTGGCAGCAAGGGTTGCCCACTCATTGGCCTCAAGGCGACTCTGGTATCTGTACATGTATGGTGTGTTCGAAGAAGACCCAGATGATGGAGCCGAGTTCGTGCGACGCTGAGGGGGAGGGCGGTAGGACAAGCTACTTGCTGTGGAGGTAGCAGCAGGGATAGAAGTTGACGGTGTCACTATCGTAGGCGTGGTTTCCGCAATATGGATACGCTTGTTGCACATGGCCATAGTGGCTTCCACCACATCTTCGAGTTCCTTGCGTTTGCGTCTGAGCTCATCGTCCTGTACTGTGACCAGCTTGGTCCAAGCGTCAAGGTCGTTACACTCTCTGATCTCTGGAATGTTGCGTATGGCATCTTGCAGGGGTTTGGAGATGCGTCCATGCAGATTCAAAAGGAAAACATTGTCAGTGATGAACTTGGGGTAACTGGCTAGTAGACCATTATGACCTCGAAGGTGTTCAATCCAGTCAATGAAGATGGCACCGGGTGTCATTGTTTCCTGCCAGATCCCGTTTGCAAGGTCCTTTTTCCAAGTCGAAGGTAGGAAATGGTCATGGAAAGCAGACATGAAATCCGGAAAGGAGAGTAGGGTCAGATGTGGTTCATTCTGCTTGAACCAGGTAACCACAGCCAGGTTTTCTGAGAGGCCGCCAACAAAGTTAGACAGGATGTCCAGGAGGGCAACACCCTTCTGTTGTTGTCGGTGAACGTAAGCAATTCCAACGTCGGCATACTGACTCATTATATGAGGATCACGGAGGTGTCCAGGACCAATGGTGGGGGGTTGTCTACCACCATGAGATTGTACATGAGCTGCTTGGTCTGTGGATGACATGTTAACAGGTGATTTTGTCTGGATGGGACTGGAGGAGTAATAATCAGAGGAGGAGTCAATGATGATGCGATGTCTAGGCAAAATCTTTGGGGTAGTTTCTGGTGGGGGAGCGGGGTTAACGGGGGGGAAATTACATGGGGATTTGGGGGAATTTCTGGGGGTCTGATTGCCAGCGAGATTTGTGTCGAGTGAGGCAGAGGATGGCAGACTGGAAAAAGGTGCTGGGGCAAATGTTGGGGCAAAAGCGACACTGGGGTTTAACAATTGAGCCACAGCGTTTTCGTCTTCTTCAGTGATGGTGTCAGGGATGTCAATAGAGACAGAAACAGAGCAGGAATGGTGGGTACTGGAAGCTGGAGAGGGTATAACACGACCTGACGTTGCGTAGAACAACAATCAGCATATAATCTTTCAATACAGAAAGGCAACTCGACCTGGCAGACGAGTAAGAACAGGCACAGGTGTGGATTGATGGGAACTGGTAGATGTGCTGGCAACTGGCAAGGGGATGTCAGTTGACACATCGACCTAGGTGTCCATTCTTCAAGAGCAATAAGGCATTGGTAAAGGCAGAGACAGAACGAAGTTCTTTTATAAAAATTAAAAATTAAAAAAAGTGTAACCTCGCTCTATATCAGAGCGAGACCACTGAGAACAATCACGTGAAGATATGAGGAACAATGTATATTGTCGGCAAGGAAGCAGGGAACAGTAGTCAACTATGTAGAAGAAGGTGAAGGAGGATGGTCGTGGTAAGAAGGTGAGGGAGGAACATAACGAACATGTCCCTCTATGTGAGTACGTGACGTGTGATAAACTAAGATGCGATCAGAGTGATCTGATGAGTAAACAGTACGTAGTAAGCAGCATGCTTACAGCACTCTTTTATTTGTAATACATAGTTGAACCAGGATCTACAGCAAAAAGTTTGCTTGGTGGCTTTGCCACCAGCTTGCATTTTACCTGAATATCAGATTTATCTTGTCTCTGCCACGTTGTTCCCACTTTTCCTTGTAGAACATGACTGTAGATGGTCATCAGAAAATGTCCAAAACAGGAGAGAGTACGATACTGACCCTTCTTGATCAGAACCTCCATTGGCAAATCCTTTCCACCCAAATTTTGCTTATCAATCATTCTAAGAACTTCATCAAACAGTTCCTGGGCCTTGTCCAGTTTGCTGATGGTGATGTAGCATCCTACAATGAAGGTCATCAGAATAAGAAGAATAAATGCAAAGAATCTCACCACATGCAAAGTAATACATGGTAGGACTCCAGTTGTTCAACGGTCTTGTTCTTATGAATTCAATGGCAGCCTCCTCATATCTGCTCTCAGCGAGCAACATCCATGCTAGCTCAAACACAAGTAGTGTATCGGCATGCTAGAACAAAACATTCCCAGAGTTGTAGTTGAGCTAGATTCACTGGTCGTGAGGTAGAAGATCTTGCCCATCGCCTGGAGATTACAAGTCTTGGTGTTGGTCTGAGAAGAAATGGTCATGAAGCTGCTTATCATCACAAGATGAAAAGAGATGCACCACAGCCATGCAAGTTGTCACGATTTATTTGCTTTTCTTATCTAAGCACCTCTTATCTTATCTTATCTTTGGTGCTTACCTTATCTTATCTTTAGGATCCGCAACTCCATGGAGTCTTCACATCGCTATGAAGTCACACTCGGTCACCGTGTGTTTTGTTTGTCACTTTCTAACATGGTCGACTTATTATTAGGACCTTCACTTTAGTATATAAGTAGCGTACTCGAAGCTGTATATTCCCTAGCTTTGAGCTAAAGTTTATTCATACAGAAACACAGTCATTCACGCTAAGTGCTAAAGCATTAGTCTTGGTTATCTAACTTCTCGAGATTCAGCAGTGACTGTATGAACACGATACAGCTGACTGTCTACTCTTGTTAGGAAATCGGGTCTAACAATTAGCTCGAAGCTTTATCCTATTGTTCTCTTACCCAGAACAAACTTATGGAAAACGACGACAACGCTACTATCCTCGCTCTCGCACTAGGAATCCCTAGCGCCACTCTCCTTTCCATAGCCCTCCTCTTTGCAGCCAGACTTCACCACAGACGGCTACAAAGAATAGAGGCCCTGAACCCCACAGTCCCTACTCATCCTGCCCCTAACCCCTCCTCGGCATCCACCGACCTCGTAGACCCATACTATGGCATCCTGCTCCAGCAGCGACCACCTGGAATCGTCGCACCCGTACCACACTGACCCCGATCAACCGCTTCGCTAGAGTTGCAGACTCAGAGGGGGGGGGGGATTCCTGAGTTGACTTCTCCCGTCATCCTGGAGGAAAGGCCTCCTACCGCTCCCAGAAGACGCACGCCTATCATCGTCGTCTCCCCCACCACGACTACCCAGTTAGCCCAAGCGAGTTCTGGGATAATGTCACCATCCCCCTCAGCGCCTACATCCCTGCTCCACACGATGGCTCGCCTGAGCACAGAACCCCTCCCCCAGCCTCAGCCTACACACAGCACCGAGGAGTGCCCCATGTCTGGGATCAACCTGTCCTAACCCAGCAGCAGACATTCAAGCCTGTACCAGAAGTCGAGGAACCTGTCACCAGTGGCTCAACCCTCCCAGTCAACGACAGCAGCTACTGGTCAAATGTGATCGAGGAGCACCCAACACGTAGACCCTGGATACACCGAAGGCACTGGGCACGAATTGACCGACAACTCAGATCAGAGCCACAACCTCCACCGGAGTTACTCGTGCCCCCTGAGTCACGATACTATGAGTACTTCACCGACGAAACCAGTGGAGAGGGCATGCTCTACCAGCTCCCTTGACCCCCTATGCCATTCCCAGACATGACTCCCCTCCCCGATGGAATCCCAGAATCCAAATCGACCCCTGAGCCACTGCTCACACCCAGAAGCCCCAGAACCACTACCGGAGATGACACTGCCTGATGCCATCAGATTTTACCAGAGAACAGCTATGGATCTCAGTATCGCAATCCCGAGGGAGTTGCGGCAAGCTGAGTATCATGAGCTTTATGAATATTATGCTTACAAGTTACCATTCATTCTGGCATGGGGAGAAACCATAGCCAGAAATGATTATTTTATGAAGAAAAATAGAGGATTACTAGTGGACGAAATTCTACAGTATGAGGCAGAGCGGAACGCTCACCTCCTGTATAATGAAGTCCATCTAAACGCACCAATGGAACCAATGCCCCCCTATGAAGAAGTCATAATGGAAGCCAACATCCAGATGCCCATGCCAGACTCACCGCCAATACCTCCTCCCCATGCACCAGTCACCGCCTTCTCCTACATCAGAGGGCAGGAACCACCTGGAACGTATGCAAGCGGCTACAAACCATTTGCAGGTGCAGGCTCCTCATTGGGAGGAGGAGGTGGTGGAGGCGGGCAGCCTGCTCAGCCACCACAACCTCCCGCCGCACCTCAGCAATGGGCACTACCGTGCCATCCAGCTCCTCCGAAGGCACCCACTCCTCCAGCACCATGGGTACTCACCACCGGGAATGTCGCCCCCTACAACGAGTTCAAACCAAAGATCTTGAAAGAGGTCGACGACTTCCACAGGGATTCTAACGACATCTCCCGCTTCTTCCAGAAGTGTGAACTACACTTCAGCATATTCAACCGGCACTTCTTCTACCCCCCTCATAAAGTAGTCTTCTGCGTCTCACGACTCGCAGGTGAAGCGCAGAGGTGGTGGGAACTACAGTCCAGAATCATAGGAAAAACCACCAATGGGGAACAGCTATACCCCACCTATGAGGATTTTGAAGCGCATCTTAGGGCGAGATTCTGGAAGGACGCTGATGAACAGATCAGATGTGCAGCTTGGGAGAAACTCAGACAGGTGAACTTCAAGGATGGCGACAAGTTCTTCCAGGAGTTTGAAGAACTTGCCCACTACTCAGGAGTATGTGGCAACGAGCAGGTAATGGTCGCCCAAATTAAACGAGCCACCCGCAAAACCAGTAAAAACACCATATACACAGCAGATGGTGACTTACCAGTCCTCTACAATGACTGGAAGGTTCGCCTACTCCGTATTGACTATAACTGGTGCCTCAAGCAGGTAGAAAGCATGGGACGACCAGTACCAACGCTGAAGGGAATGGTACCAAAGGGAGTAGCATTGACAAATACACCGACACAGAAGACAGCGACAGGGACCACTTATGGAGGACAAGGTGAACCCATGGATATTGGCGCAGCAACCGCAACGACAAAGTGTTACCAATGCAGAAAGCTCGGTCACTTTAAATGCGACTGCCCTACCGTGCCGAAATCCAGAGCAGAAGCACTCCATCAATGCAATACCTACTGGGACAAAAAGGAGGAACCATTGGAGCCAATCAAGGAGGTAAAAGAGGACGCCGAGAAGTAATTGATTCAACTTACTCGGCCAAGGACTTAGTTTCATCTGGTATGCCCATCGCGCTTGATAAATGTACTCATATCTCTGTAGTATCTACCATGCATTCGAATATACCTGTGACTTTGCAATCAGACCAGGAACTAAGCAAGAATCACATAGGATCCCAGGAACCAGCGGTAGTCAGGCTACCGGCTGGACCTTCAACGAGTAACCTATCACAGGCGAAAGTGAATGGCAAGTCGCCCACCATAGCGACACCCAGCATAACGGTGTTGCGCCAGTTGAGGCCTTCCCTTGGGGAGTTTCAAGCCGCAGTGATGAACGAGCAACCGGTTGGGACAGGGGAACAAGCGCCTAGCGCCTCCCCTGCATTTATGGCTCTACAGAGTCCCTGCCTCGCAGGGAGTTTTGAGGGAATAGCTATGGCGAAACCTCCTCTGGGAAAAGAGATTACCATATGACTGCCAAAGTGTAAATCTCCTGTTCGGCAGGGGGCTTTGGGGCTGAAACCTGACGATGCCAATGACAAGGACAAACCAGAGTCGAGTAAGTGCCCCCGACCAGTTGCCAATGCCTGTCGTGATGAAGGGCGACTCAACGATGGGGGAACACTGAATGAAACGAGGGACCTGACTACATCATTGACAGGCTCGAAGGAATCAGATGAAGGCGGCCGCCTGACGAACAGTGAGAAGCTTAAGGCAATCGATTGTTTGGCAGTGTCAGCCCAACCTGTTGCCCCTTCATGGGGTGACACCTTCGAGAAATGCACCTCCCGTTTCACGACCAACCAGAAAGCCGCAGGACAGGAAGCTGCTAGCACCCAGGCAGTACATAGGGGGCATAAGGTAGAAATGTCTGAGGTCGCGGACCAAGATGACGACACCAGCTTCATGATGAACATGAAGAATAAATTAACTTCCCCTATAGATATAGAAACTGCAGTGACCTTGCCAACGGTAGTCGAGCCCTCACGGGTCGATGCAACAGCTAAGGAGGCCCTGCAGCTCTCGTGCACTTATACTAGTGGCGAGACTTACAGCGAATGGCTTAAACCATTCGGAGCGGAGTGGACTCTGCGTGGCATAGTACAAGCCAAGACAGAGTCAGAGGCGAAGGCAATCCTAAAGAATTGGATTCACAAGGCACGAGCGGAGGAGGTTATTGACAACATGATCGAGGGCATGTGGAAGGCAATGCGAGTTGATGCGCTTTGGTGGCTCGAAGAACTGCGACAACCAAGGCGGTACATCAGTGCACTGAGCGGGAAAGGCAAGGACTTGACAATCGATGTCCAGATCAGGATCCAAGGAAACAGCACCAAGATTGCGACAACTGTGTTAGTAGACAGCGGGTGTACTAGCAGTGCTATCAATTGGGCCTTTGTCAAGAAGCACAATATCCCGACTCATGCCACTGCAGCACCCATTCCAGTCTACAATGCCGACGGAACTTGCAATCAAGGAGGATCAATTACGCGCTACGCCGAAATCCGCCTTACAGTCGGGGACCACACAGAACAAATAGACTTAGCCATAACAGAACTCGGCGACAGACAGATATTCCTTGGCCATGACTGGCTAGCCCGACACAACCCAATCATTAATTGGAAGTCGGGGGGATTGACATTTGCAAGGTGCCAATGCCGAAAGGTTCTATTTGTGTTACCCGATGCAGATCCCGACGACAAGTGGGATGAGGAGCTGGAGGAGGGAGAGACCATTCTCACGATAGACTTTACGCAAGCTATCCTCATACATGCTCATCATGCAAATGACCTCACTGCCAAGGCTAGCGAAGGGAAAAAGACCAAGACGTTCAAAGAAATGGTCCCGGAATGGTGTAGGGATTTCGCCGACTTATTTGAAAAAGAAAATTTCGATGAACTCCCCGAACCAAAAACATGGGACCACGCAATTGAACTCACCCCCAACGCAAACGCAAACCTCGACTGCAAAGTCTACCCTCTTAATCACAACGAACAGGCAGAGCTCGACAAATTCCTAGATGAGAACCTCTCAAGCGGATGGATCCGACCGTCGAAGTCGCCTATGGCTTCACCATTCTTCTTCGTCAAAAAAAAGGATGGCAAGCTATGACCCGTACAAGATTATCGCAAGCTCAACGAGATGACAATTAAGAACCGTTACCCGCTTCCCCTCATCTCTGAGCTTATGGATAAACTACAGGGCGCCAAGTACTTTTCAAAGCTTGACATTCGGTGGAGATACAACAATGTTTGCATCAAGAGTGGCGACGAGTGGAAGGCAGCGTTCAGAACTAATTGAGGGTTATTCAAACCCACGGTTATGTTCTTTGGACTCACCAACTCACCAGCCACCTTCCAATGGATGATAAACGACATCTTCAAAGATCTCATCGCATCTGGCGCCGTTACGGTCTACCTTGATGATATTTTAATCATGTCAAAAACCAAGGAAGAACATCGGTGCATCACATGCGAAGTCTTGAAGGTCTTACGAAAGAACAAGCTATTCCTTAAAGCAGAAAAATGCAAGTTCGAGACCTTAGAGACAGAGTACCTCAGAGTCATCATCAGCGAAGGCAGCATTCGTATGGACCCAGTCAAGATCGCAGGGATAGCAGAGTGGCCCATGCCCACCAAGAAAGTGCAGTTACAATTGTTCTTAGGCTTTACCAATTTCTACCGGCATTTCATCAAAGGATACAGCAAAGTCGTCAAACCCATGACACAGCTGACAGGAAACGACCCGTGGATATGGGGAAAAGCGCAACAGAACACCTTCGAGGAGTTAAAAAGGTTGTTGGCCGAAGAAGTGGTACTGGCAATACCCACGGAGAATGGCAAGTTCCAAGTCAAAGTGGATGCCAGTGAAGGAGCAATAGGTGCTGTGTTATCGCAAGAGCAGGATGGAAAATGGTGCCCAGTCGTGTTTCTATCCAAGTCTCTGACGGTAACAGAGTGAAATTATGAAATTTACGACAAAGAGCTGCTCGCAATTATGCTTGCACTCGATGAGTGGAGACACTATCTGATGGGAGCGGCTCAGGATTTCGAAATCTGGACAGATCATCAGAATCTCCAGTACTTCCAAAAACCCCAGAAACTGAACCGCCGTCAGGCCCACTGGGTGACAGAACTAGCGGAGTATCACTTCACACTCCACCACAAACCAGGAGTGTCGAACAAAAAAGCCGACTTACTTAGTCGAAGAGCAGATCATGACATGGGAAAGGAGGACAACAATGAGGTTATTGTCCTCAAACCAGAGCACTTCCAGGCATTGGCCATGCTGACAATCGAGGAAGTCCACACCAAGATCAAGCAAGCCACGCTTGACCACCACCAATGGGACAAGAACGTCTCTGCATCCCTCAACCATGATCAAGGGATGAAGCTAGATAACGGTTTAATCTATTACGATCACTGTATCTATATTCCCCAAGATCATGCATTGCAAGGGGAAATTATCGCAGCATCTCACGACCATATCACGGCGGGACATCCTGGCATTGAGAAGACCAAAGAACTTATCCTACGAGAATACTGGTGGCCCAAGATGAAGAAGGACATAGAGAACTACATCCGCGCTTGCAAAACGTGCCAACGAACAAAGTCGAGCACCCAAGCAAAAGCAGCACCCCTTCAAGTCCCGACTGCTGTTAAGGTATGCTCGCCGGTTCCAAGAGTGATTTAGTGTCTGTAGAAGGGTCGTCGTGCCCGCCGAATATGTCCCAGAGCTCATAAAGCTCGTCCCAACTCCTGAGTTTCTTCCCCGTCCTTGGGTCTGTGTGATACTCCCAGTCCTCTTTCTTCCCATTGACCATATCCACATGTTCGGCGAGGTACTCGTCAATGAGTTCCTCGGCGTCCAAGTCGTTTTCTCATACCCAGCTGTTTGACTCTGGCCCGTAGCCTTTCCATTTGACAAAGTAATCCGTGACTCTGTTCGATGGTTCTCCGGCTCTTCCTCAGACGTTTCGTTCTCTACTGTCGAGAATCTGTTCGACTTCATAGTGTTCTTCACCGTTAATAAGATCTGGTGGCGGTGGGGGCGGCTGTTCTTGGTTTGGGAATGCAGGTGGCGTGTAAGGAGTGAGGAGTGATTCGTTGAAAGTGGGATGTATATGCCAGGTGGAGGGGAGTTTCAAGGTATATGCCGATGCTCCCTTCTTTCTGACGATGAGAAATGGACCTGTGCATTTGTCGGCAAGTTTTTTCTTTGGCTGTGGGAGACTCAGGTTGGTTGTGTCGAGCCATACCTTGTCTCCTACTTGGTATTCAACTGCAGGTCGTTTCTTCTTGTCGTATTGGGCTTTCATCTGGTCGGCAGCTTTTTCCAGAGCTCATTTGGCCTCTTCATGGATTTTCTGCATTTCTGAAACGAAGGTGGTGGACGCAGGTGTCCGGAAAGGTGCCTTGGGTTTGGCGCCAGGGAGGATGTCAGCGTTATAGCTGTAGTTAACCTCAAAGGGGCTTTTACTGGTGGCGGAGTGTACGCGGTTATTGTGAGCGAATGCCGTGAGGGATAGCCATTCAACCCAGTCGTCTTGAAGATGGTTGACGAATATTCGGAGGTATTTCTCAACCTCTTGATTTACTCATTCTGTCTGGCCATCTGTCTGGGGATGATAGGCAGTGGATGCATTTGCCTTGATCTGTAACAAGTCATAGAGGTCTTTCATGAACTTGGAGACAAACACAGTGCCTCGGTCAGAGATGACTACTTGGGGCATTCCGTGTTTGGCGTAAACTTCGTCTTGTAGAATTTTGGCCCACCCTTCCGATGACAGCTCTGTGGTACATGCTATCGGTATGATTTCTTTGGAGAATTGGTCAATGATCATTAAGATAGTGTCTTGACCGTTGCACCTTGGTAAACCAGTGACCATGTCAACGGAGATGTGTGTCCAAGGTCGGGAGGGGATGGTGCCTGCCTTAATAAGGGGGTAATGTCACGATTTATTTGCTTTTCTTATCTAAGCACCTCTTATCTTATCTTATCTTCGGCACTTACCTTATCTTATCTTTAGGATCTGCGACTCCATGGAGTCTTCACATCGCTATGAAGTCACACTCGGTCACCATGTGTTTTGTTTGTCACTTTCTAACATGGTCGACTTATTATTAGGACCTTCACTTTAGTATATAAGTAGCGTACTCGAAGCTGTATATTCCCTAGCTTCAAGCTAAAGTTTATTCATACCGAAACACAGTCATTCATGCTAAGTGCTAAAGCATTAGTCTTGGTTATCTAACTTCTCGAGATTCAGCAGTGACTGTACGAATGCGATACAGCTGACTGTCTACTCTTGTTAGGAAATCAGGTCTAACACAAGTATTGCCTTCAGGAGCAGTCATCTTTATCATAACTGTGCTCATGTCGTTGTAAGATGTATCAAAACTATAAATCAAATTAGTCAAGTCATTGGGAGTCCTGAAAATGAAATAACCTACATACTTGATGTGGTATCCATGATGGAAGCAGAGAGGTCAGAGTCTCAGTTACCTCAGCTACCTCCGGAATACCAATTTCAATACCCAGAGTGTTAGAAATACCAAGTGTACAGCTGCACACATTGGCTGGCATTGCCACAACACTCAATGCTGCTGGACTCGGCATCAACCAGATACCTCCATAGAGGAGGCCATCATGCTTGAAGGCAAGGCAGTGTCCCTTTGCCTTTTCGATGGTGATGTGGGAGATATCTCTAGGAAGAGACTGGACAAGCTCGCTGGAGGGAAAAGCAGTAATGCTGGATAGGGCAATCAAGAAGTGATACACTGGACAAACATTAATGTGGTCTGAGCACCAAGATGGGAGGTTACTCATGACAGCAACACTTTGAGATACAAGGATGATGTGGCTGGTGTTCAGTACCCATCCAGACCATTGGGGAACATGGTCTTGAATAATCTGCAAAGTTGTCATGAGATCAGAATTATATGAACAAATTGGGACCTACTTGGCAAATTTGGAATCGGTGTTAATTAGTGGCTTGGTCTTGAACAGAGAGAATATGCTTGCCTGTAGAGAGAGTATCTGCAATCATATGAGCTCTTTCAAAGGCATCCATTGTAAGATTAATCCCTTAGAAAGAAAAAGCAAATCAAGTATTATACAAATATTGAATATAAATAAATAAATATATGATTATAGAGGTGGAATTGTGGGTGGGGGCTAGTTTGCACACTGGCGGAGTTTCTACAATGCATCAATGGTGACAGTGTATCCTCCATGATCCATAATGGACAAAATGCAGCATGCAGGAGCCGTGCAATGCTGTGTGAAATGAAAAATTTGGGTATTAGGGTGGTATATCATCAACAGCGGTGAAGTTGATTGGCAGCGTCAGATAGGCATGCAGTGGGTGGTTCATATTACCCTAAGCTGGATGCAGCCCAGGCCACAAATTATTGGTGGTGCTGGCATTGACTAGGGATGAGGTATGAGACAAGGTAGGGATCAGCAGTACCTTAGAGCGTCACAGTGAGCTTGAGATGGGAAATGGAGACCACTATCAGATTTCCCGCTATCAAAAATGAGGGATATAGGTCCAATAATGATCATATGGTCAGTGGAGGGGGGGAAATGAGGCAGGAATGGGGATTGGGTGTTGTCCTCATCATGGGCGGTGATGACAATGTTGAGGGAAAAAACGGACCTAATAATTGTGCACATGATCCCCCATGACGATAATGGGGGATGCACAAAGAAGTGGGCATTTTGGGCTGAAGGGCGAGGTAGTGGCTGATGTTGGATTTGGGGGGGGGGGGGGGGGGGGGGGGGTGGCAGCAGCAGGGCCATTGGTGCTCACCTGGTGTCACAGCAGACATTGGACATTGGTGCCCTGATCTTTACCCAGCCCTCCCACTCATATGCTTCCCTCTCATTGCAAATTCCACCTTCCTCCACCTCATGCCACAGCCTTTCCCCAGCCTCTACCCTACACCTCCATCATTCTTGGATCATCCCTATGTTTCCTGTTATTGTTGTCAGCCTGTGCATCATTGTCATTGCTCCTGCTGCTAAACACTCGCTCTCACCCTGTCCTGGACATGCAAATGGCACCCGATATTGGATCCTTGACTACATCCATGGTCATTGGGGTTTGCGGATTCAACAAGTGCAGGTGATTGGCCCTGATGTCACTGTAGGGGATGCTGGATAGGGGACAGGAGGATCGCACTGCTTGAGGGGGCCCCGGGGGGAACAGATGGTGTAGTATTGTCATTGTCATCCTAGTCAATGTCTATCGCTGAGCTGAGGAGGCATCATGTATTCACCATACAGAGTGCTGCCTCACATGAGGGCTTACATGCAAGTGCCAGTGAAGGATGATATGGCTACTATCCAGGGCTCTTGGGGCCTCCAGATATGCTGAAAAGACCTGTAGCAAATGTAATAGTATAGAATAAAGATACAACATACTATAAAGTCAAGAAAATGGGCATAAAGAACAAGCAAGAGGGTAGGGATGGAAGGAGTAGTAGCGGAAGGAAAGATGAAGTGGCCAGTGAATGAAAGTAGTGAAAAGTTCCCAGGATTTTAATGAACAATGAATTTCTTTCCCATGGCCATTTCTCATGCAGAGAGACTGCAAGCTTGGCAATCACCGAATAGAATCATTTCTATGGGCAAATCCCACATAATGACCAAATACCTATATATACATATAGGACTCGGAATTTTACTTGATATATGTGACAAATGAAATTTGAAAGCCAAGACTGGTTGTACATGCATGAAAGTGTTGCAGTAAAGATGCCCAACAAAGTTAAAAAACATAAGCCAGCTGGTTCACAACTGGTTCATAACCTGTTCAGAGCTCATTTGAGAGGTCATGCCAAGACTATAATAGTCTCTTGGTGACAGCAGCAATAGAAGAGGCACAGTACCATTGGACATTGATATTATACATGTTGACAAAGGGTTTTTCATTGAGGGCTCGTTATTGAGCTGCCATCTACAAAAAAGAATTCAGACATTGTTGATGACACTGGGAGTATCGGGAATCTCATTGGATTTGCTTTAACCCTCAAGGAACGATGAGATATAGCACCAACACAGGTATATTGACAAATCATCAACAACTTAGCACCAGTATCTTATGAAGACTGCAGCAGTCTTATCTTTGGATGAGCAAGTTCATGGTTGTTATTAGGAGTAAAACCTGCTGTTACAGGTCCAACAGCAAACATTTTCTGTAGGCTAGTGAGAAATGCACATAAACAAAACACATAGGATCAATATGAGAAGCACCTCGGGATGCAGTAACACTCACCACCAAGGCATAACCTTGCAGAGTAATATATCAGCAGAGGCATGACAAGAGTCATGTCCATTCAGCAATCATAAATTGCCTCCAACATGTGAACAAGACCACTTAGGACTATGGAGGAGTTATAATGAAGAGTAAAAAGAGTGACCTATAGGTTATAGAAAACAACTCACTGAAACTGTGCTCGTTAGCCAGCCAACACAGTAAAGATTGAATGGGGCACCTGGAATGTCTTCATAATTTCAGCAACTTGTGACTTGATCTGGGAGTGGGAAACAATTATGAGGCTGAAGAGCAGGCATCCAGTCAAGCCAACAATTGAGGAATGCACCAGTTGCTTACCATGATGGATCCTCTGGCAGGGGAATGATCTCTATCTCAACCACTTTGTTTAGGTCTTTACCATAAAAGTCTGAAAAGATATAAATGAAATGTGCATAAAAGTGTTTCTTGAAAACATACCAGGATCTTGCCTGGGATGAGATGAAACTTGACGGAATGTTGTTCTCCCTTCACATTAAGCAGTGTGTAAGTGTTGATGCTGAAACCTTGCATCATGCAGAATAACAAGGTGGGCCTTGATTGGCTATAACCCATGTAACCATATGGACAGCTAGAGACATTGGTGAATGTACAAATACAATGATCGCAAATCTGAAAACTCACATTCTGGCTGTAAATCAAAAAAATGCTAAGAATTGTTGTGCACCAACCCTCCTTAAAGAACCCCATTATGAAGCTCAGGCTTCACCCCATGTGTGATGGGGATTGGCATCTTGGATGATGAAGACCAAGATGTTGTTTCTGACAATATTCTAATTTCCATTAATAGAAAAACCATGTGCATCTTGAATAGCATCCTACTGAAAAGTTTGATTGTGCTTCCAAGGACTTGAAGCAACTAAAGCATGTACCATGGTCCTGAGATCTTTGAACTGTACTGAACTGTACAACAGAGGTCTTCTGAGAAGCATCCATCAAGATGGGTGCAAAGGTGTATTTTCTACACTGGCAAAGACTCTGAGGTACCCATAGATGCCCACCTCACATGCAAACACTATATGTTCAGGAATTTGCTCATGGTCAAACCAGTGGATCTTCTCTTGTCATCACTGCAAAAGGTGTGCTAGTGTCAGATTCCAGACATCTGGTCTTGTCAGTTAATATCTTTCCTTGAACAATTTTGCTGCTTATGTAAGAGAAGTCATTGGGAAAGAGTACATAGTGTTCCAAAGCATAGCTAGGTTTTTGAATTATGACAAGGAAAACATTGCCATTGCTATAGAAGTTTAGGCTTATCAGTGAGGCAGCAAATGAGCTATTCTCCATAACAACACCAACTCACAGTATGTTCTGAAACAACTTACAATGTCACTCCAAACTATAGAAAGCTCAGGTTACATCAACATCCTCAATAAACATATCATCTGGGTAATGGTGATGAGCTTTCATAGTCAGAAACAGAAATCAACCCTAAAATAGGTTAAGGGGACAATGGACACCTGGGAAATCAGATAGCAGATCCCTTGGTGAACAAAGGAGCATGGCAAGATGTCAGCGATGACATAAATCTAGAGATAGACCCAAAACTCAAAGTGACAGGAGCAGCCCTATGCAGCATGTCACAGAATCAGGCATATAAAGCCCTATGAGAGAAAAGCCTGAAAAAACTTGCTTGAAGGCCAAAAACAGTGGAAAACATGAAAATCACTATACAAGAAGCACAGGACAGATTTAGCAAGAGACCAACTGAAGCAACACTATGGAGGTTGTTCCAACACAGAGACATTGATTGCAGCACCAAATATTTCTTGTGGATGGCCATGTATAAAGCATACAGAGTCAGGCCAAAATGGCTCCACTTTACACCTGAATACTATGAGCCAAGGGGGTTGCAGCCCACCAAGCTGACACATCAGATTGGTTGGTTGGTTGATCCCAGGAGGCTTTGAAAATTTTTTTGCCCTCCCTCTGTATAGAGAAATGAGATTATCCTGAGTGTCATTGATGTATTATTTGGTGTATAATAAAACCTGTCTGGTCATATCTGACCTGTAGGAGGCTCAAGGCATCTCTTGGCAGCACTGGGTAAGTCAGGGTAGCTTCAGGTCTGGAATTGAAAAATTACTGGTGGCTGTGAAGTCTCCAAATGGTAGGACAACATGACTCAGCAACTATTCTAGGTATGTTATTCCCATGCTGGTCAGTTGGTCACCTTAAGCAGGCTTTAAAATTATTTTGGACCCAATATGATTTTTTATGTTTTTGCAGAACCCTTGTCATGAGCACACATACTGCAAACACTGTAATGGCAAGATAGAGAGCATGGAGCACATCTTAACCACATGCTCATCACTCAGTCAGAAGGAAATCTGGGTACTCACCAAAACCCTTCTAGGACAACAGAATATCTCTTGGCAACTCCCCTCAATGGTGACCATTCTTGCCTTTGCAGTACCAATTTTCTTAAAGCAAGATGGAATGCAAGATAGTGGAAAAGAGCATTTCTATAAGTTAATAGTGACCACCTCTCCTCAAGTTGTCTGGAATGCCTGGTATAAGAGAGTAATAAGTAAAGAAAATATCTCATTCTTACCTGGTCAAATCTGACATAGATGGCTGAAGAAAATCAACAAACAGCTTGAATTGAATTGCTTAATGACTTACAAGAGATTTGGAAAAAAAAGCCCTCTCAAAAGAGATCATTCTGAAAACATGGCAAGGCTCCATCAACAATGAAAAGAATCTTCTGACTGATTAGATAGAAGAAGGCAGTGATGTGCTCAGTAATAGGTAGCACACAGATGTGACAAGTGTCTAGATCATCAATCTAGATACTAAATCACTGTTAGACCCAAACTCAAATCAAAAGTAAACAACAGCTGTCTTGCATTTGAGCAGTCACTGTTGAGTCTCAAAGCAAAAGGAGATAAGACTAAGGTTCTAGTGTCTTAGCAAATATTAGGTGAAGTGTTTGATATGGATAAACATTAGCTCGAAGCTAGGGAACATACAGCGAGAGCTACATGACTTATATACTAAAAGTGAGGGACTAAATATAAGTCACTGGTGAGAGAAAGAAGTAGTAATATATAAAAGGTGAATGCCCATCACAAGTTACAGTATCTAACCAGTCTGGGCATCTATAAATAAGATGAAATAAGCAAAGTGCTGAAGATTAGATACAAGAAAAGACTAAATTATAACATTACCCCTTGTTAAGGCAGGCATCCCAACTGCTGTTAAGGCATTTCCTAGGGTTTGTTAGGGCTTTTGTTGAAGTTTGCTAGGTTCCCAATGTGTCCACCACTGTGAAGTGTAGTGGAAATTTGTATGCCTCAAGTTTAATCAGAATCTAGCAAGACATTGTTAATAGTGTGTACTGAGATAGTATGAGTGTCAGTGGTGTGCTGACAAGAATGTGAGTATAGATGTAGACTATAGTGAGAGATGAGTCTTCTTATCCTTTACTCCCACATTATGATACTCTCTGGCCTGATCCAGGTCCAATAGTAAGAGTTCACACTGAGAGTGTTATGAAATAAAAAGAAAATGATTATTACTACACTTTGATTACTTATATACTGCTATCTAGTGACTCATATGAAGTCATTGAGAGTAACTACTAAGTGTGAGTCAAGTAATCATTCTGACTCATCTCATATCACTACAACTCACTAAAGTAAAAATAGCACACTAATGTAGCCTATTACATCTCCTTTCTTCTACCCTAATCCTGATATGTAGATGCTAAATTCTCTATTGCCAATAATGTATCAGGATGTTCTTCTCCTAATACCTTTTTTCGCAATGCCAACACTTGCAGATCTAACTCTTCTGCCTCTTTGTGTCTACCCTGACTCCAATATGTAGATGCTAAATTTGCCATTGCTGATAATGTATCAGGATGTTCTTCTCCTAACACCTCTTTTCGCAATGCCAACACTTGCAGGTATAACTCTTCTGCCTCTTTGTGTCTACCCTGACTCCAATATGTAGATGCTAAATTTGCCATTGCTGATAATGTATCAGGATGTTCTTCTCCTAACACCTCTTTTTGCAATGCCAACACTTGCAGGTATAACTCTTCTGCCTCTTTGTGTCTATCCTGACTCCAATATGTAGATGCTAAATTTGCCATTGCTGATAATGTATCAGGATGTTCTTCTCCTAACACCTCTTTTCGCAATGCCAACACTTGCAGCTCTAACTCTTCTGCCTCTTTGTGTCTACCCTGACTCCAATATGTAGATGCTAAATTTGCCATTGCTGATAATGTATCAGGATGTTCTTCTCCTAACATCTCTTTTCGCAATGCCAACACTTGCAACTTTAACTCTTCTGCCTCTTTGTGTCTACCCTGACTCCAATATATAGATGCTAGAGTTGCCATTGCTTGTAATATATTAGGATGATTTTCTTGAAAATCATTTTTACAAGTTTGCAACACTTTATATTGCATATGCTCAGCTCTTTGCCAATCTCCATTATGTCTAAATGATATTGCAAATTGTTTGTTGATAAACATATTTTCTATGTTAAATTCATTATATATAAGATGTGGATTTAACATTTGAAGAAAAATATAGTCATTTTCATCCCATTTTGTTGGTATTGCTTTTGCCATTATTATAATAGCTGCTTCAAGAAGACTCTGCTTTTTTGATTTATCTAATGCATCAATACACCATAAATGTACTAAAGGATGTAAAGAATATACAAAGTATTTTTCTTTTTTAGTCTTTTTTAAAAGTGAAGAAGCTAGTAAAATATGTATACCACTTCTGAAATTATTAAAATCCCATTTTTCATCTTCTGTTAATAATAAAAATTTACTATAGATATTATTTGTCATATAATCATTCTCAATATCATTTGATATAGCTGCACGATGAAAAATCTCCTCTGAGATATTATTGTTATAAAAAAATGATAATAGTTCTAATATTTCTAATGCATAATGTGCATCAGCATTATTTCTTTTTGCTTGAATTTGTATTGCATTTAATGACATATTCCATGATTCATATATATTCCGCTCTTGTTCAGTGTAAAATGTTTTTTTTAATACAACTTCTCGATTTTTATCAAGTAATTGAAGATACTCATAAATATTATAAAAATCACCAGAAATAGATGATCCTGCAAGATCAATAGCTAATGGTATAAAACCTAATCTTGTTACTATAGCTTTTGCATGTTTATCAATTTCAATATTTGAATTTTTTAAATTGCTAGATTTCAAAAAAAGTTTCAAAGCTTCAGCTAAAGACATTTCAAAAACAGCTTCTTTCATATTATCTGTAATGCGATCCAAATAAGGATTACGGCTTGTAATTAAAATATTTCCACTTTCTCCTACAGGCATATATTTTTTTAACAAGGAAATTTTATCATGATCAGCATTATCATATATCAAGAGCCATTCTTGTTTACAATAATTAGAGATCCAATTAAGTACTGTGTTCTGATCTGAAGATACAGATGGATCTTTTAATATATGATTATATTTAGCTTGAATATCTTTTAGACTTTGAATAATTGTACTCTCAGATGTAGCATCAATCCAAAGTATAATTGAAAAACTAAATAAATATAAATTCAATATATATAAATAATTTTTACATTTTAAATACACTTACTATTTTGATTTTTGCTCATTGTGAGCAAATTTTAGAGCAATTTGACTTTTGCCAATTCCTCCCATTCCATAAAGTAGAAATGACCGTCTTTTCCAGGGTTTTTCACGTGATGCAAAATATTTTTGAAGCTTTAAAAAATAATCTTGACGTCCAATAAACAGAGATGATAGAAAGGGTGGTAAAGAGATCATAGTGATCTTTGAAACAGGTGGTATATGACCAGCTATATTTGCATTAGGATATTTTTTAAAACATGAAAATAAATAAAATACCAAATGTTCCCAATGTGTGAACTTTTTCCAAGCTGGAGCTTGAACAAAGACATTCTATCATCTCCTCAATCATTCTAGAAGTATTAGGATCTCTCAGATAGGCATTTGTATGTGCCAAAATATCTGATTCTCTCTGCCAATCATCTACTGCCAATATTCCAGTTCCATGTGTAACATTGAATCTGAAATATGTCCCTGCATTGCTTTTATACTGTTTTGCAAAGTCAGAAGAGACCAACTCGCAATCAGTAGCAATCTTTGTAACAGTCTTCATCAGATTCAAAGATAGTATCTTTTCCATGCCTCTTGGTTGCTGAAACCCATTAGGCCCAGGATGGCCTGTTCCAATACTGAGGAATACTCCAACAGGGCAATCACTACCAAATAGCTGCATTGCTTCTTCCCTGACTTCCTTTGAAGGATTATTATGCCCAAGACCTGCATCAATATATGAAGAACTAATCCCTCCCTGACCAACAATCATTATAGCTTTGAAAATCTTTGGAGTTGCAGTTGTAGCTCGACCAGCCTCCCAAATCTTGCAATCTGGACCTTGATTAGGAAGTCCTTCATATGTTCGAAATCGCTGTGGAGATTCAAGATTGACACTTGTTTTAGCACAGACAAACCTGATATAGAGATGAGCATCAGAAGTTAGAACATAGAGACATAGCAAAAATCAACATACATATTGCCAGTTGTGTCCTTTGCTGTACCTGGATCGAGCAGATGCTCATCTCCAGTATACCCTTCACAGCTATTCTTGACAATCTCCTTGATCTCTGCTTCCAAAGTACTCGCCCTGAACTTATCATCCTTATAAACTAGTTTACGGTTATCAGGGCTGAAAACAGCAGCTGAAAGTTTCTTGTAGTTGCGCAGCGCATCTTCAGTTGACATTTTCAATCGACCCAGCATGATTCCATTGAGACTACAGACCTAATATCAATCACGGAGCCTACATCAGAGCAAGCAACTCACCCTCCGGTACCAGAACCTCCAATGAGATGAAAGTACTCGCAAGGTTTCGGTACCTCAGTCAAATGCTTCTTTGCCTGGATGCACTTCATGATTTCATCGAGAATGATAAGCTGAGATACCCCACGGATCCCGCCGCCATCTATCTCATGTATCAGCAAATGCTGTCCATGTAAAGAGCCTGGAGAACGCACCAAGTGACAGCAAGTTCACAGGGCTGTTGTTTGGGGTGTTATCGGCCATCGATGAATGAGATTCTAGAGATTTCAGGTCAGCAGACATGGCATACACAAACTGAAGGCGGCTGCACCTTTCGATAGAGGTTGGATAGCTAGATGCTTTCGGATGAGAATGCAGCGAGTTGTGGTAAGAGGACAAGATGTCGTGGGAAGCGTGTGGTGATTTGTGCATTGCTGTAAAGGGATCACGGAGGAATCCATGCCCCGGAACCTCGTGAGTTCGCCTTGATGGTCCGGATTGATGCACGGTTTCGAACTGACACTGCAAACGATATACGTGACGAAAAGAAATGGTATTCTGAGTATTTACGACAGAAGACACAGTCATTAAAGCAATAGTCCTCTCACGGCAGTCCAAATTCCTCCACAGTGCCTAACAAAGGGCTGGTAAATGAAAAGAAAAGAGTGACCACGAGTAGCGGAACCTTTACCAGTTAGTTCTGTGATGTTTGTAGAATGATGAGACTGAATTGAGTCGTGCGAAGACCCCGGACAATGACATGGACGTCAGCAAGTAACACCTGATTGAGGTTACCAGTGGCGATGGGATGTAGAAGCGCCAGCGAACGAGTAGTCCAAGACATAACATACATCCCAACCGAGACAGACAAAGGCGACTCGCTCACCGGACGGAGATTTGATGTATTAGACTGTTGAGATGGTTCTACCTGGGACATGAGTCAGACGATAATTCACTAGAGAAGGGGAGAACCCGCGCATCAGCAGGTCTCTGTACCCAGCTTCCCCATCCGTAAACGACGCGTGTAACGCACGCCACCAGACAACACTGCTTGAGTCGTGCGAAGCATCACGAGAGATGTGATAAACCATGCCGGAGAGCGCGTCCACCAAGGCCTTACTGCGCTTCTGCTACGTCAGCCAAGGTATTGAGATGCATGAAAATAATGCTCGTACTAGTTCCAGAAAGTTCTTCTGAAGAGACCGAAGGCTAAGAATAGCAGCAGCCAACGGTGACGACGCTCCTGCTATCTGTCTTCACAACGGACAAGCGCCTCTTCAGTTTCGTCGAAATTGGAAGGGTCGTAGTGGCTGCCAGGATAGAACGACTCTGAATATCTTCCCATCCTCATCGGATCCATACTGCCCTGTACAAACTTGGTTCTGTTTTCCAGGTGCTCACAACGTCGTGACATCTTTCCGATCAAGAAAATCGAGGTGGCTATCGAGTTTGAGACATTTTGAGCAAATTGCTTGACATAGTGACTGGATGGTATGGACGATTGTGGCGATAATCCCCAGAGAAAGCAGCAAGCGAAACGCGGAATGGCGGTAAGAAGGTCAAGAAGAGTGTCTTGTTTGTAGCAGTAAACAACGCGCTCTCTCTCTTCCTGCGATGTCGCTCTACCGGCAAGTCGACCGATTTGGACCGGGCGACAGCTGCGAGATAGAATACGTATTCTACGTTACCTTCTAATCATCTCGCAAGTATTACGAGCTCTTACAATTATCGGCTTCAAGCATACTGCCATTCGTACTCGGCTCTAAGGTCTGAACACCCTGACGTTGACCTTACCGCTGGCTGGCAGAGCACAAAGGTGGTAGTGGAGCGACGGTTCTCAGACGGAATAGGTGCGTATGTACCCGTACCATTTGAAGCTGCTATCTTACCATGCCAACTTTGAGGCAGCCCGCGTAGTGAGCAAGCGGCAACATATCTGTCCCAAGAATGCAGTCTTTTTGCGTGCCGGATAACAATCTTTCTCATCCACCTCGCCACGGAACAAAGCAGTCGTTGTTCTGGACGGTAGTGGGGGAGGCTCAACGACAAATTTCACTTTAATCTTATGGCTCGGTTTGGCACGACTGCTGGCTCGACAATATCCAAATTCCCACTCGCATACGACCTCTTCCGTTCCCTGATCCATCCGATCCATAACTCTGCGCCGCTAGGTAGTCTGGTGCAGCTACACCAATATCCCCGTTGCATCCGCTGCCTAAATTCCCGACTGCAATCGACGCGACCTCGTTTTTGGGGAAGGAAAAAAAAAAACCCCCTTGCACAGGCCAGGACAAACCCCCAGAGATGGAAACGCACACTGAAGACGAGCCGACAGTGTTCACGTGGAGTGCTTCCACCATCGAAGCAATGTTGGTCCCACTTTTCTTCCACAGTTATCGATGGCTGTCAACGCGGGCCCCTCCATCCTGACCGATCCACCCGTGAACCTGCTATCTCTCGGTGAGCATATTCTGCTTATCCACATCATATCAGCTTCTCAACCAACGTCCGTGACAGATGGCGGTGGTATTCACGGCGTATCCGAACTGTTCATCCTCGATGAGATCATGAAATGCATACAACTCTGCAAAAACCTTCCGATTACCCCCAAGCCTTGCGAATACTTCGATCTCATCGGCGGTACAAGTACTGGAGGGTAAGCTGGGGCCGTTTCTCAGATATATACTGATATTAAGCGTCGTTCTTTAGACTGATCGCTATCATGCTAGGGAGGCTAAAAATGTCCACCGAAGAAGCCCTTCAAAGCTACAACAAAATGTCCAGCTTGGTGTTCGGTGCTGAGAACAGGAAACCTTTCTACAGGGACGGCAAGTTCAAGGCAACTACACTGAAGAAGGAGATACAGAATGTCGTCCGCCAGGCTGGGTACAGCAACGACCAGAAGCTGCTAGATCCTGACGCCGGAAGGAACTCAAAAGGAAACGCGTATGTTCCGTTTCCTCTCTCAAAATGTCGCCCTCATTCGCTTCGACAGCTTCGTGTGCTCCATGACCGGAATAACCCTGCGTTCTCCCCAGCGTTTCCGCACGTATCAAGGGCTTCCCAAACAAGGCCCGGACTGCAAGATATGGGAAGCCATGCGCGCTACCACAGCAGCACCGACCTTCTTCAAGGCCATCAAGATTGCCAGTCCTGGAGGCTTCGGTCCCGATTACGTCGATGCAGGCCTGGGATTCAACAACCCCACGAAGGAGGTAAGAGATGAAGTCAAGGAGCTGTTTGGCGCATCGGCGTGCTAGTCAGCGTCGGGACAGGCCATCCTGGGCCTAGTGGGTTCCAGCAGCCGAAGGGAATAGAAAAGGTCCTGCCGCTGGAGCTCATCAGGGTGTTGCAACGTATCACAACAGACTGTGAAAGTGTAGCGGACGAGCTGGCTAAGGAGTATGGGAGTGACGATACCTATTTCAGGTTCAACGTTCTCCATGGCGCCGAAGGAGTTTCGTTGGATGAGTGGAAGAAGATGAGCGAGGTGATGGCTCATACGTCCTCGTACTTGAGGGGTCCAGAGGTTTCAAGAGAGATCGATAGAGTAGTAGCTTGCCTCTGTTCTTCGTTACCTCTAACAAGATAATACGTTGTCGCTTGACTGAATCTGCACAAAATATCTAGTTCGTCAACCGTACCGCAGTCCAGCTCAAGACCGAATGCGAATTACGCTATAGGGAATATCACTACATTAACAATACACACAACAAAGCAAAGTACACGACCAAGTCTACACACTGGATCACGTATCCGTCTCTATCCAATCCTCCTCCCCATCCCCTCCTCCCCTCTCCATAAGCTCGCTCACCGCAAATCCCAACCCAAGCTCCTGCCACGTATCATCAACACAACCCTGCTCTGGAAACGCTTCCTCCACGACTGCTGTTTATGGGCGACATCAAAGTACTGCCCTGTGAGCAAGCTCATTCGCTGCTTCTGGCGACGACGATGACGCCTTCGATTCATCAGAGTCCCATGGTTCTTCGTCTGATGAGGGCGAGGCCGTGTCCGATTCTTGCAGTTTATGCATGAACCGCGTGTGTTCTCGGGAGTCGTGAGTCTTGGTTTGTAGTAAAGACGGCGACTTACGGGCTAGCTGTTCATCCACTTTGTCCTGTGTATCGCTCTCCTTCCCAAAGGCTAGATATCATGCTCAAGTAGGCTCTCTCTAGGCACGTCTTGCATCCCGACGGAAGGAACACTGTTAAGGTATTCGAGCACGTTTATCCTGCAAATGGCGTCAGATTGATACTTCGAGAAATAAACGAACGCGTACCAGACTTGCTCCAGAGACCCGTTGTCTTCCATATTGCTCTCCAAGCGATAACGGGGACCGAACCATTCATTCCAGGGAAGGTCGGGTCCTCTATACGTAGCGCACAGGCGGCTCAAGTCCGCGCAACGTCTCCACCGAGAGGTACGTTTTTCTTGAGTAGGTACTGAACTGTCCGTGCATAGTGAGATTTAAGCGACCCGAGTTTGTCTCCCGCAAGAAAGTCTGCGCCACGCTGGAGAACTCCGCTGGTGACGGCAACGACGTATATCCCAGTCACGCCCTTGACCTTGAACGCCTCGTAATTGTCGATGTATCCTGAGATCTGGGCGCTGCACGTTCCAGTGAACGCTCCCGGGACGCCGACCTGCGAGTAGATTCAGTACGATGCAGGACACT
Organism: Armillaria cepistipes; assembly: GCA_900157415.1. Classification (NCBI taxonomy): domain Eukaryota; kingdom Fungi; phylum Basidiomycota; class Agaricomycetes; order Agaricales; family Physalacriaceae; genus Armillaria; species Armillaria cepistipes. Next base: position 3,502,878 of record FTRY01000005.1, read on the forward strand.
CACGGACTATGCTCACAATGACGTTGGTCCCACTTAGCTGGACAGTCACAGTGCGTTCCGGGGAAGTCTCCTTCACTTTCAAGGGCGGGAGTGTTTTCCCAGGGTGGATTTGGGCTGAGCTGAGGAGGGAGGCGGCGGTGCCAGTGGAGTGGGCGGTGTGTGCTGCTGTGCTGCTCCTGCGATGGTGGATGCCATGGTTGTGAGAAAAAGAGTGGGGACGCGTTTAAGAGCGTTCGGGTATGGACGCGTGACGTCAGAGGGGCGTCGGGGATGGACGCGGAACACGTCGCTACACGGATTCTGACAAGCGCGCCTCATCACGAAGGTGGCGGACCGGGAGCCTAACGTCGGGCCGGTCGACGATGTCAGTAAATTTGTGACATTGTCACGCTGCCAGCGTGATGAAGTCTTGCTGGGCTCAAACGAGCCAGTTTCCGGACCTGTAACGAACTCGTACAGCGACTGAAGCCGCTTCGCATTGAAGGATCTACTCAGAGAGAGAAAGGCGAAGGAAACTGACGCAGGTGAAAAATCTAGGGATCCAGGCTCCGCCACCTCGAAGCAGGCTTCTACTGGACGAAAAGATGGTGTGAGTTGAGATTCGGAGTACGAAGCAATTGCTCGATGTGCTGCATAATTAGGTCAGTGAAAACGGAAACGAGAAAACAGGAAAGACACACAGCATCGTCGAAGTTACCCGTACGGTTGTTCTTTTCCACCCATCCCCGATAGTGCAAATCTCCGTCATCGTCATCGAGGATGGCGGTGTGTCCGGAGCGTGCCAAATTGGATTCAGGGTGTCCGAACGTACGCACGGGATTACTCCTGTTGATGTGAGTCTTTTGATGCCTCCGGAGATTTGACGTCCTCGGCACTCGGTACCCATTCTCCCTCGGCACGAATGTCGAGGATGTGCTCAGTATCGGGACGACTGGGGCTCCGCTCACTGCGTTCAATGTTGGCGAGAGCTCGTCGTCATCTTCTCGTCGCTGGCGATGGCCAGTCTCGCTCTCTTTTTTGACTTGAACTGCCTTTCCCAACGTCAGTGAATTCATGACAACTTTAACAGTTGTCTCTTACCTTGAAGTTTAGGTCTATTTCTGGTAGGTTGCTTTACATTATTCTGTTACTACCTTCCGAGTTCCAAGGCCATGGCGGATGGGACAGCGGAGATGCATAACTTAGCATTTACTTGAGGTAAAGATTTCGACAAACCTTCTCTGAATCGCGAACTAATAGATTGCTGCATAGCCAACGTTGCCATCACTTTCGCAAAACTGTACTTTGACCCACGACTCGCTGTCGACTTTACGATTACTACCAGAGCGAGACGCTCGCGTCGAGTGTGCCTCCGCAACCCCCTTTTGACCGTCCAAAATGTTTCAGTCGAACATCGTAAGCCTGAGATACCAGACTCAAAAGATCGGTTGTAATCCTTTGAATTTACATCGCCAACTAAAGGGATACAAGACATTATTTTCTGATACTTATGTGCAATATACGTAACAAATGAAACCCAACATTGGTCCGCTGTACTTGAATATGTCGCAATAAAAGAATCAAGAGGCGGGAGCCTTGTCTGACAAAGTCAAAAACATGACCCGGTGAGTCGTGACCTCCGCTCCACGAGGACATTCACCAGGCCCTGACCTCTGCCATTTCCCTTGGCCATTATGGAGATACAAAAGGATCCGCGATGTGGTCAACCAACCATATCAAATGTTTCGGGGTACCTAGTGAGCGGGATCGTTATAAGAACCAGCTAACGAAAACACACTGGCTCGGCGATGATGTTACTCAGCATCCACTACATATGAACACCCAGCCTGGTAGGAAAATCAGAAGAAATAAAATGAGCTTGTACATGTAATCGCTCACCTTCACAGCGAAGGAATACACCGATTTGGGCGAACGCGGCAGCAAACAAATGAAAACCAAAGCTGGTACGCTACACTTGAAAATGTCGCAATAAGAGGCAGGAGCCTTGCCAAAAACATGACCTCCATTCCGCGAGGACAACCACCACGCTCGACCTCCGCCGTTTTCCTTTGAGGGATGTAGGGGGATCTGCGATGTGGTCGACCAACAAATGGGGGTACCTAAGCAGGATCATTATCAGAATCAAGCGTACCGGCCAATGAAGCTTTGCCGATGATGTCACCCCCGTCAAACGCCGAAGATGAAATGAGCTTGTACATGTAATCGCCTCACCTTCACAGCGAAGCGTACATCGACTTGGGCGAATACACAAAGAGAGTTCGCGAGGGTACGCAACTAGCATACAATCAGAGTGGATGGCGAATTCAATGAAAGTTTATACACGGCGGCATTCATATGCCAGCTTCTACCACCGTTTCATGGATCTGCTCTCCGTTGGGGATAACAGGATCGGCTGTGGTTTCTTCTTCTGGTGGGTCAACAGACAGAGATTTCGTGGTGAATGGGGAAGACGCTATCGAGGGGTTTTTTTTTGCAACAGACGACTTGGCTCCTCGTATTTTTTATTCCGCGCTCAAAATCTGGCCAGGTCGATTCTCAGTCGATGATTATGCACCAGGCAGAAGGATGTCGCTGGTGCAGCGTCGAAATCACTATCTGCGTCGCAATCGCCCAAATCGCTCTGACACCCGTCTTCGTATCTTCCCTGCACAAGGATGGCGTGCGTACATTAATCCACGAACAGCGTGTACCCTCCCAAGAACGCAAAAATCGCCCCCGGTCCCCGTCGGAGCCAATATGGAAGAACCTGAATTCGATAGGCAGTTAACCTTTGTGATGTAGATTAGGGCAGGGTTTAGTCGAAACAGGAGCGTGGCCTTGGTTTCGAGGGTGACGTTCGACTGCTAGTTCGCAGCTGTAGTCTTGGATGCGAAGGGAAAACGGAATGAAGGACCCCAAGAGAGGTAGGAGTGCGACTTTGACAGAGGATTTGCAGCACATTCTAATCCGAATGGCTCGGCGTTCGATGTATGCTTTCGAGTTGATTGATAAACAGAACGAGAGGACTCGGCCCGTGGTGGTGGAGACGAGGAACATTTGTCCAGTCATCTCTTTCCCAAGCTCATCCTGCTAGCGATTAAAGTGTTGTCGAAAGAAGGGTTTTTCCACGGGAAATTGCGTTGCAGCATCGTATCGATGACATTGAGCGCCATTAATCTTGACGTCCATGAGCAGCCAGAACTGGTGAGAAAGAGTAAGCCTTCGAACTACGAGAGATTGTGGCGAAAAAGACAGACCTATAAGCCATTCACCAGTATTACTTGCCACAGCGAAAATCTGCACGATGATATCCGGTCATTTTGAGAGCGGCGAGAGGGAGATATGGGGCAGGAATCCGAAAAGCAGAGAGCGGCGTAAAGAGTGGGCACGCAACGGCAATGGTGTCAGAGGGATAAGCGGGTTGTACGGCACGGGAAAGCTTCGTTTTGGATAGGGTGCTGAGGGTGGACAGCACGCGTCACCCCGTTTGCGTCGCCATAGTGATGGTCGCGTTTGACGCTAGTCGCTAAATATCGTGGACGAAATGACTACGCCACCATCCAGACACATATCCGTAGTCCTCGCGCTGTGTTCGTGTTTGGAAGGGCCTGATATGTTCTTTGAGCGAATGCTTCAAGCACGAGTGAGATCAGGCTAAGTGGGCGAACAGAAGGCACCTACCATCCAAGCGCGCAAACCTCCTTTCAGTAGCTCTACCTTGGCGGCGGAGACTTGGTACTTCACGCAAAAGAGAGAGTCGTGCGGGTAAGGTCGAGCTACAGAGACGTGAGTGCCAATGAATACAAGGAATCGGAGAGACTTGCCATTCCCAGCACATCCTACCTCCCAGTACATCTGATGGTGCGCTGCCTTCATGGAGAGGATGACGCGTCTCCCGTTTCCTCCGCCGCCTTCCCGAATCCATCCTATGCTTTTCCCATCATCGTCGAGTGCGGCAAACAGACCCTTCCCTCCGCTGCGTGAACGCTCCACTTTCCGAATGGCGACACATCGTTTCAGCCAATAATGATGTCCTTGGATTCTTCGTCTTTGGTTTGAATCTAGTCGTCGAGGGAAATTGTATCATCCATTGCATGAATGAACTCCGTGATTGATGCCTTCGTTCATATTCCACGCATAGTGTACGGACGTCGTAGTCAGTAGGGCACGAGAGTCTTGAAATGTTGCCAGACGAAAAAGGGAGATAAAAAATATGAGCATGACGGTGAAAGAAGACTTTGCTTTGTTTGACCAAGCCAAACATGCCATTTCGGTCACAACACTCATCTCGCCAGACGCGACACGCACCAAGCGTCCCAGTATGGATGAGGCAAGAGATGAGAGGTAAATGAATAAACCGCCCTTCTTTTATTACGGTTCCGTTGACTCTTGGCTAAGAGGGATATCGTAGTGTCGTCTCCTGGACATCGATTACATCATCCCTCCTCATCTTGCATTGCGGACAGAGCCATTCATCAGGGACATGTCTTGCCAACTTCGTGACCTTTTCCGCCACAAACCCGCTCTCAACGCCGCTAATGAGAGTCCGCCGCTGCAACGCGTCAGGGAGTCGTTATGATGAGGGGGGAATAATTAAACGGGAATAAGAAATTCCCCGCCTGGCCACAAGTCCCTTTTACCAAGGTACGTCGCCTATTCTCGCTGTATTTTCGCGAGCTAAAGGTAATCCAGTATTTGGTGCTCGTCGAGGACTGTATACAGGCGAGCATGGTGAGTTCGTCTTCTCCTTGTTTCTAACACGCCCACTTCTTGAATTCAAGACTGCCACGCCACTTGCGTCCTCCTTGCGATTGTCGCAGTCGATGCTTCCCTCAAGAATTGGGAGGGGTGACTGTGGGATGAATCTAAACAGCGTTGGCAGCGACTAACTCTTTATTGCCAACTTGACTCCTCCAGATACAATCGATCAAAAAGCAGATAAAATACAGTTTGCATTATCGAAAGTCTTCAGCCAGAGTCGGTACTCAATCCTCTCATTACTCGGGCGTTGGGATCATTATAGCTCGGTGCGTTCTTGTTCTGGAGGTGCGGCTTCTATCCTTTCTGCCAGAGTCGTTCTCTGAATGCGTCTTCGGTACTTTCAATTTCGCCAACAGCTCAGTCTCGCCAAAAATCGAGGAACAGACGCCACCTAATGAACGCAGCAAGCGTACTGTACTTCATTCCTTCTGCTACTATCAGACACCTCCTCCCGAGTGGCCAAGGGCTGCTGCTGAACTTCGTTCTCAGCAACCCTCGGGAACGAGTTTGACGCCAGGCCAATGGTGGACTGTGGCGAGGGTGCTGTTGGTGGAGGGGGGAGAGGGGAAAGGGTGGTAAGAAGTCACGGGGAAACGGCCGCGCGTCTGGGGTGTTGAAATACACTGAGACGACATGCAGGGCTAGGAGTCGGAGTGTAGAGTTGTCGGGAGGCTGGATGTAGGAAGCACAATAATGACAAGCCTTATCCATTGATTGTTACGTCATGCATGTCTAGTCCTCCTACCATGGTAAATAAGAATACGGTAATATCGTGGAGATCTTCTTAAATTTTACCAGGCAGTTCACTGCATTCACTATTTACTTACGCCCTTCTCGTTCTAGCTACCGGTAACCCTGAGATATTCAAAATGGAATTGAAGGTCTTGACGGATGACAAGCATCGTGCCAGGTGGTATGGCGCATGTCTTGCACCTTTAACGCACGATTTCGGTCTTCATTTGAACTATCATGCAGTTGTATCGTTACAAGTTACGGCCCATTAGATGTAGCTGGTCGAATCGTCACGCCTCATCCTTGGCTTCTTCCATCCTGACCCACATACCGGCCTATCAAACAAACGTCACTTCAACACAAAACACCAAATAACCCATAGTAAGACCAACCTTAGCATACATCGTCAAATGCAACCCAAACATAATCTTATCTCTCCCTTTAGTCGTCCCGGGAGTCTCGGTCCAACTCTTCGGAGGGATACCCTCAGCAGGTTGGGCATCCGTCGCAAGACTGAAAGAAGAGAACGTTTGCAGGAGTCGAATAAGATAGTACGAAGCCTCGTTGTATGCAAACTAACGATGAGAGGATTTAGAAAGCGCTCTCGTCGAGACTAAAATGCTCTTACCTGTTGGCCGAGGCAAATCCTTGGACCTGCGTTGAATGGGACGAAAATGAATGGGTTCGGAGTCAGGTATCTATGCAGACGGCTGTCGAGGAATCGATCCGGGTCAAATTCGAGAGCTGGGGTTAAGATTAAATCGGTGGAGTAATGGCAGCTATGTACTCGTCTTACCGTCGGGGCCCCATAAGTCCGTCCGTCGATGCATCAAGAAAACAGAATACCCCACCCTAGAGCACATGAGATCAATCCAAGGATACGCGAATGAAATGAAGCACTAACCTTGTATCTCTCGGAACGTAATATGGCGCCCGTCCTTTGTTAGGAAGGGTTGTTGCTACTTTGGACGAGCTAATACATGGAGGTCAAGACAATACATAAGAGGGACGATAAACCTTACCGGCCGTTCAGAGGACTGAGGTTCGGCACATTTAGCACCTTTCATTTTCAGAAGATTTGTTCACTTACACAGATGGATACAATCGTAACGTCTCTAGATCGAAATGGTCAGAACAGCTAAAAAAAAAAATCAAATCACCGACAACCGTACCATTCAGGAATGCTCGCAGATATTTCATATCACGAACGTCCTCGTACGTGGGTGACCTTGCACCGACTTTCTCCAGGATCTCCGAGCGCAAGCGAGTAGCTATTTCCGGATGCTCACACATCATATACACTGCGAACGTCAAAAGGGAGGCGGTCTACGCGGATATTATCTCTATAAGTTGCTTTAAACGGAGAGATACCAAGGAGCTTACAGTGTCTCGACCAGCGACCAGGATGTTCGTAAGTTCATCCCGAATGACCTTGGTATCTATAAACATCATTGTTAGCCTTTCTCATCGTTTGAATGGGAGAAAGCGACACGTACTATCGGTATTCTCCACGAGACGGGCCAACAAGGACATACCCTCATCGACGTCCTTCTCATGACCCACCGGCTTCTCGCCTTTATATTTGAGCGCCTCAGCGAGCAGAGGTTCGACAAACTCATTGACAACTTGTCGATGGGGTTTCACTGCATCTGCCCAGAATTCGAAAAGCGGCCAGTACTGCCCTCTTTGGAGGCGAAAAGCGCTCTTCTCTTGTGCCGCTGCGAATGCCTTGACGAAAGTATTAGACGGGTGGTTGACGAAATGGGGGTTGTCGGCAAGCGGAGATCCAGCGGGGTAAGGGAGACCCGCAGAAGTCGAGTTCACGTCTTTTCCAAAGAGGTATTCGGTAGCGGAATCCAGGGTGAAGCGAGCGACAACGTCCTATATGAAGGTTAAATTACGGACAGATCATTTGGGGGGTCACTTACCTGAAAGTCGATTGGATATCCCTCCCTCAACCTCGATTTAATCTGGGAGATCGTACTGACGGCGTGCCTCTCGAAGTTGTCAAAGTCAGAGATTCGGTCTTTGTTGAAGAGAGGCCTAGTCATTGTCCGATGAAATCTAATGAGATGATCAGTGCAAGTAGACTTTGAGGAGACCTGGAAGTATAATCACTTCCAAATATTGTCTGTCGTTGGGTAATGGTGAGCAAGGGTGACTGCGCCAGATACGCGAATGGTTCTCACCATCTGAGTTAAAGACGCCCGCACCGAGGAGGGATTCTGCAGCAGCATAAAAGCCGTGGCCTAAATTTGAGAGCCGATAATCCAACAGTGAACCCCGAGCTAGCCGACAAGGGCGCACCTTTTTCAAAGTCTTGAAATTGGGTCGCTAGGATCGCCTGATCGTGTCGATTAGGGGGATATAATTGAGATGATTAGTGGTCGTCACACACTTTGATGTGTTCTGGTTCAGTGGTAAACATCTTGGGTAGCCATCAGAATGAGAAGTGCAAACAGGTTGCAATATGAACTCACCCGTCTGTCCGAAAAGGTGCTGAAAGTAAAGGTGTTCCCGTATTGCTCACTCCATTTCTGGAATACTTCACCTAATTATAAACCGATCGTTAGTTAGAAGCATCTCTCAGAGTCCACACGCAAACGCACTAGGGTATCCATCCTTAAAACTGCGCACCCGTTCTCGCAAGATCGACAAACCGCTTCCCCGAACGCTCGGTGTCACGATCGCGCCTCGCGAGGCGGCATCCCTTTTGATCGTAAAGCTCGTTAAGCAGTTGCGAGTCACAGTAAAGATGAGATGTAAAGCCAAGGGGACGACAAAGGAAAACCATAAAGGAAGATTGAGACCGGCTAAGGATTGGAGAGCCCAGAAAGTCGAAGATGGGATGAGAACAACGAAAAACAGCGCGCGGGACAGAAAAACAAAGCCAGGTGGTAGAAAGCTGATAGTCATGATGGGCGAGCACAGAACAGAACACACCAGTGACCAGTCTCCTAGATATACTGGTGGCGAATAGTACGACCTACAGGCTCCTGTCAACCACGGGAATACTGAGAGTCATTGGGAGTGACTGAACGCATCAAAGCACGGCTATTATCTTTCCGGATCCGAACATCCGTCCTTCTCTTGCTTCCATCTGCATTCTGGATTCTCGTCATGAGCGTGGGTACAGTGGGAAAAGGCCAGTTTCCGGCTTCAAGCAATACCGAATTCCGGTTAGTGGTCACAGGCGGTGGGTCCAAAGCACTGTTGTAATGACAAATGCCGTGAATCATGGCAGTTACTGGAAGTCAGGATCCTCGGGTGCCAGGCTGCAGGTTCTCCCCGGCTTTCTGATTACATTGCTGGGCTTCCATTAGTGTACACGCCATGCAGATAAATAGATAGACGAACAACGATGACCCTCGCCTGTTTGCGTCGTGCGAGGATTCCCTGCTGAAATCTGGGTGACTCGTGAGCCATTGGAGGATTACCGCTTATCCTAATAAATGCCCACCCCGAAAAGGTTAACCTTTCTACCAGAAGCTGAGAGAACAAGAAGCGGTCGCTTGGCGAAAATCAATGAGATAAAAGCAGATGGTGATTGTCAATGTTTGAAAAATCAACGAACGCGTCCAGTCACGTGCACCTGTTATCCTCAAATTCTTGCCGCCACAACTGTATCCTCGGCGAGCAGTCGATCCTAACAGTGTGAATTCTGACTATCAGTAAGCGTAAAAAATACTCTCTACAACTGAAATTTACCCTCTCTGATTGTCTGCCCTGCCAATTTGAACCAGTTTCTCGCCGTCTCAAAGGAATCAATAATGCGAAGAAACACCAATGCTTCTCGTAATGCAAAGCCAAAGGTCGGTCTGGTTGGTCGCTGATTCCGGACCGACCGATTTTATAAACAAACACCGCAAGCGCCGCAAATCAACATCTTCGCTCACGCAATGGACCTAGCAACGGCGTCGCAACAGGCTCCGCGAGCATACATCAGAGGATGCGCTATTCCTATAGACTACAAAATGCCTGATCTAGCCTTAGTTCGCGACCAAGCAGCGCAAGGTGAATTCTTCGCTGTCTAATTTCTACTCCTTGTCTGACCGGTGACAACGAACAGTTACCGAACTCGTGCGAGCTCCGATACCACCTCTAATTTTTGTTCAAAACGCTCGAGGCGAGGCTATAGGCCCTATTCCACTGGCATTGTGGTACAACCATAAGCTTCCTCAGCTATTTCTGTTCAGCTATTTCTGCGCTGTCGAGGACGGTAAATTTTCACTATACTTCCAGATATATACGTCTTATAAGTAGCATACAGTTCCGGAAGATATTCTTCCGCAATGCGTTTGGTCCCTCGAGTGGACGATTCGTATCTTTCTGGAAGCTTCAGACGAGCAACTGAAGATATTCGCCCATATCGCGCCACAAGGGCAAGGTGGTGGTATGACCGCAGAGATGGAGCGCTACGCCTCGGTGAAGCTTCCACTACAGAAGGCAGATTTCTCCATGTACTGATCAGTGATTGCATAGCTTCAAATTTGCCGATGCAAGCTGGCAGAGCACCTACTGTGGGTAGTTCCTGTTGCGTTATTGCTACGTACTTCACCTCTTATTCCTTGACAACTTCTAGTACACCTCAAATGAACCAACCACTGGAAGCTCTACGCCATATTCAATGTTCCATGGACCTGGATCAGAAGCACCACGGAAAGTCCGCCGATATCTTCGTTGTAAACCCGTACGTGGCCGCAATCGTAGCCGCCTCACCTCATATTGATCGTCGCTTGAAAGGGCATTATACACTTCGTTTGCTGTATGTCTCGCGCGAGCAAGAACGGATGATTTACAAGCAAAAGCAATGCTATCCCGTGTGATGAATGACATAACGTTCGAGGCAAGTTTTCGAACTATTTTTCATCGCGTCGAAGCGAAAGTCTATCTCGCCCGGGTCCTTCAGAGACTTGGGGAAGACAATGAAGCTCACAAGCTGTATGTGCATTGTTTGTGGCCTCTACTAATGTTGTCTGATAAGACCTTTAGGGAGGTATGGTTGGTCAAATGGTTCAAGAAGCATCCGCATGAATTTGGTGACGCCGTTTTGGTACAAATGTTCACTACCGACATTGAACCGGCTGTGGATCCGGTTTTCATGGGCCTTGGTGGAACGAAATGGCTGAATCATAGGAAGGCGACGGCGAAGACCCTAATGCGTCAAGCTAGGAATTGCCGAAACTGCCGCGCTTGCGAACCGCAAGTAAAATTGTCGCTATGCTCCAAATGCCAGCATACGTATTACTGGTCAGTGATATCTCGCTTGATTTCTTCCCAAACATCCAATCCTGAAATAATCGAAGTTCCAGAGACTGCCAGAAAACAAACTGGCCCTACCACAAGTATATCTACATTAAATGTGCTTTAAGAATGTGCTCACGCCGTACCTGAATAATACAGGGTATATTGCAGGTGAATGCATTGGCTTGATCACTAGATATATCGTATGATGTTAATGATAATTTCAGGGAGGATGCCGAACACTACAAAAAAATAGCGGAAATCGAGAAGATCAATGCTTCCGCGGCGCAACAATTACGAGACTGGACCGATTACAGAGATAATCCCAGGCCGGAAACGGTAGAGTGCTTTGCTTATGCTCTTGGGATTGCGCGCGATGCATCACGAGGCCGGACGCACATCATATATCAGGAAGTCGAATACGTCCCGTCCATAAAGAACCGGCTCGACAAGTTCAGATCCACAAGAGTCGGAGTTTTCAAACTGGATGATGTCTGGCAGGATCTTGAATCCAGAATGGGCCTAGACCCTGGCAAAGGGAAGGCGTATGTCCGCGAGATGCTTGAGGAGTTTGATCTTGAACCTGTAAAAGGGCGGGTCGGAGGACCACCCATTCCTATCTTCAATCTGATGTTCTCGGCCAAAAATAATCTCCCAATCTATCTTGGAATGAGTGCGTTGTTTTCACTCCTCGAAAGGTCTCTTACGATGTTGCGTCCTAATTTCAGGCCGGATTTCGCGGCAGAAGCTAGTATTCATGCGACCCAACCCGGACTGGAGACGGGATCTGAATATGAAAGGTGATGAACCGGCTGCTCACTTCAAGTTACGCGGCGGCAAGATTCGAGATGCAGAATTTATCTTATGAAGGTATGGTTCAAACTGTAACTATCTACTAGACATGGATGGCTAACGTTGCAAGCAGACACGCCCATGATATGCGCAGGGAGGCGAACTGGATAGTTTGTCCCATTGACCATGACATGCCGTATATCACAGTAACCGTGACAGACTAGGTAGCGTAAAAAGTGACGTGAACGTGTCTATTAGCAGCTCAGGAAATACACACCGCTTCCTCAATCGTATTCCAGAAAACCAAGTTCTCTACAAAGATACTTTCTCTTCAAGCAGGCAGGACTAATCATGGCCTCGCAAAGCATTTCTTCTAGCCAGCCCTTCAGCAAGCGGACTGGATCCATTACCGCGCAGAGCTCCTCCACCTCGCACACAGTACCCTCCGAAGTCAAAATGACGCGTTCTTGTTCCAGCAGGGACTGCTCCAGGGAAGACACCTCCAGAACAACATCGTCTAGGAGACTGCGATAGCCTTGCGGGCGATCGACAGTGACGCTTCGCTGATATTCCTGATACAGGATGTTGGCGTGGCGTTGTGGCGAGCCCAGTGTAAGTATTGCGAATCTTGCGGAGAGGCGAATAATTTGGTCCACCGCTTCAGTCAGTGGCGTATAGCGCCTGTAAAGCGAACAATGCGTTTACATAATACTAGTACAGACAATGCTTTTGAGAAGGAAGGACATACTGGGAACGCGGGTGACTGATATTCACCTCTTTTCCAACGGGCTGCGCCCACTGTAGACTGTCCCTAGGCTCAAGACTAGATTTGATAAGAAATTGCGTCACCATGGAGAAAGGAACTCGGCGTACTTGCTCTCATTTCGTTGGCTCTTCTTCCGTTTATAGGACTCTCGTCGTCTTTGGTTGATCGAGTCGCGCTTCCTACACACAACCACGTCAGCAAGTAGACAATACACGTATAAAAAAAAAACCACTGTACTTTGCGTAGCTGCGACGACAATATGGGCGTAATAATGTACAAAAATTCTTTGGTCGATTAGAGGTGACTCCACTACTTCTGGGGATTGCCAGCACTACTTAGTATTTCGATTAAGCGACTGTCCCCGAGTTTGTTTCATAGGGCCAGGATCACAACCCAATCAATCGACACTTCAAATTCGCAAGTACTTTCTAGTGATGTGCCGGCTCAGGCTCAAGCCCAGGCCGGCCGCAAGCCAGCCCTATGAAAGCCCAAGCCGTGCCAGGCCGTAACGACGGCTTTTGAGGGCTCAAGGCTCGGCTTGGTGTTTTCAAAGCCTTAAGCCGGCCCTGAGCCCCAGGCTTTCTGTATGCATAAGTAAGCAGCTGTGAATCCCATATTTCAGTCATATCCAACTCACTCTGCATAGTAGGGATGCTTTATAGCTATCATAGGTAGTAGACACCTTGATTGAAGATCTGTCAGGGTACCTTCGCAGCTGGAAGTGGGCACGGCAATAGATTCTAGGTATGATGTCATGGTTGCCGATGCAATAATGACACTTCACAAGGTGTATGCTATCAGAGATGAAGTTAACAGGTTCCCGGTATGTCACTATGCATTGAAGTAATGATATAACTACACTAATATCCATGCTATATTGCCCAACAGGTGTATCTCTCAAGTATCTCTGCCACTACCAAAAAGCCGGGGCTCAAGCCCAAGCCGGCCTGAGCCGAGCCCTTTCTGACGGCTTGGGCTGGGCTTGAAGTTCCGATGAGCCCAAGCCAGTGAAAGCCGAGCCCAAGCCAGGGCTTTGAGCCTAAGCCAGGCCGGCACATCACTAGTACTTTCTAGGAGATCTTGACCGACACTTGCCGACACTACTACCGATGACTGAACCCTCCATGTTTGCGCCTGTTTTAATGTGCAAATTAATTTTCGGGAAATTTCTTGTTTGTCCCCATCTCTTTCTTTCCTTCCCCGAAAGACTCCGCTGAATTTCCCCTTATAATATTGCAGCATGTCACCGTCGACGGTGGCACGCTCTCGCAAAACTGCGAATGCATAATGACGTTACCTTAGAGCGATTCAAAAACTGCTCGACCACCTTAGGAAAAGAGGTTCGCCGATTTCGAGAATAGTCAAAGGAGTTCGACACGGTGGAGCTTCCAAGAGAGGTCAACACATGGGTACGAAGGGCCGCAAAAAAATCCGAAGCCGAAGCTTCTCACCATAACGGAATACAGCCGCAAGCAATCACTATGTCAACTCCCCAACCAGGACCACAAAAGCGGCAGCTCAACATCAATACTTATAAATTCCACGCCCTTGCCGATTATGCTCCCACTATTCCTATTTTCGGAACGACTGATTCGTACTCAACACAGACGGTTTGTGGAAGTCCTCCGTTCTTCAATTGACTGCTAACGCTATCCAATAGGGAGAATTAGCACATCGTACAGTGAAAGGATTGTATGCTCGAACAAACAAGTCTAATGCCACGAAACAAATCGTCAATCATGAGCGGCGACGACGACATTCGAGACGGCAGCTTGGAATGCATGCCGGTGACATGGAGAGTGTTTATCCGATAAAGGGTCCAAAGAAGGACTCACGTAGATCTGGTTGCGCCGAGCTCCATCATATCGTGTCAGAGTCTCGAAGGTATCGACATGATATCATTTCCTTTGTTCATCTGAACGGCCAAGATCCTGCCAAGATTGTGAGTCACACAGAGTTTGTTTTGGCTCGGTATCTGATATTAGTTTCCACAGGGGTTTATATTCAAGCTGAAGAACCATTTGCTCACCCGCTTGCTTGGCCGCGACTTTGATGGCGACGACGAAACATACTCGGACGCGCAACGGGCATCTGTCCACATCGTCAGCAACAGAATCTACGCACATAAAACGATGAGGATTATACTTCATATGATATGCGACGCGATCAAGACTCCACTAACCCTCGAACGCACAGCGATGTCATGATGATTTCCCCCGAGACCGGCGCGCATGCTCACCCGTTCTAGTATGCTCGAGTCCTTGGAATTTTCCATGTGCAAATATGCCATACAGGACCGGAAGCCTGCAGCCATTCTGTCCAGAACATGGAGTTCCTGTGGGTTCGATGGTACGGAACTGAGCCAGGCTACAGGTGGGGATTCAAGAGTGCACGCCTTCCCAAAATCGGATTTGTACCTGAAGATGATGAAGGGGCATTCGGCTTTGTTGATCCCTCTCTGGTTCTCCGCGCGTGTCATTTGACTCCAGTATTTTCGGCTGGTCGTACTCGTACACTGCTCGATTTTTCCCCATCTGCCGCTCGACATCCAGGAGAAGACAAAGACTGGGTGAATTACTATGTCATGATGTGAGTTCACCGCCTTTAACCGCTTCCTAGCTGAGTGGTGTGTCTTGTCGCGGCAAGCTTTGTTGATAGAGACATGTATATGCGCTACGTCGGTGGAGGCATTGGCCACGGCGCGGACCCTCTCGAAGAGAACGATAACGCGACAGGTGCCGAGATCACAAACGAAACAACATCCTATGAAATGAGTGATGAAACTGCCGTAGGTAGAGATACACTGGAGGAAGGTGATGAAGACGATGATGAAGAAGATGATGGCGAGGACCTGAGTTCCGAGGACAGCGGGGATGAGAGGGATTCCGAAGAAGACGGTGATTCTGATGGGTCTGTAGAGTCGAGCTACCTTGATGTCGAAGATACAGGGTTTGCCGACTTGTAGCGCATTTACATGTCACTGAAATCACTAGGACTATTTTTAAACCACTTTGTGAGCTAGATAGCAATTTATTGAGCTCACAATAGCGATATATGAGCTAAAAATAATCCTACGCAGTCTTGAAGGCCAACGTATTATTATGGGGGGTCGTAATAGCATAAAAAACGGTCGCATCATTATGCCTCGATTATATGGTTATGTAAGACCTTGACAAAGCGGATAAGAATTATACCGGATCGTGGTCGCCGCAATCCAGCACCGTCGGGTAATACAACTTCCTTCCTTCCTTCCGGCAATTTTTTTCCCAATCTGCTGATGTTCATGTGCTAAAATGTGTTCCGCTCCCCTTAGTACATATATAGTTTTAAAAGTATATTTTTGAGCTTATCGTACTAAGTTCACACACGAACTCGGTAACGGTATGTATTCAAAGAGCTATGCTCCTCTCTGACAGGGGCAAACCATCGACGAAGTGGATGTCCTTTTGGGTCGCTAATTCCATCATGATAGTTACCAGAAGGTAGTGGTACAATGCTTATCTGTATCCGGGCGATGCTGAGGCTATTAGCCGCTATTCTACATCCTTTAGGGTAGGTCCGAAGCGCATGTGCTAGTGCATGTTCCCGGTACCATTGGACTACTGGAGCACATTTCTCTCGGAAAGTAGTTTCTTAAAGGTAGCCATAGAAATTATGCACAAATGCTTACAACACCGATTGATTGAGAAAAAAAGTCAAGAATTATCGTAGATTATTTAAATATGATTTTGGCGGGAAAGGTGATGGACGCGTTTCAACACGACATTCGCTTTCCCACGCTTACATTTCCTTCACCGTGACGATCCATCGATGAGTCCTCGACCTCTAGCTTATTTTTACATCTCTTGCAACGTTCTCGGTGGAGTACGATTTTCGTGGGGGAGAATCCGAAGACATCGCCCACGGATGTTTTGATGCCAAGAGATACAGAGATTCCCATCGGTATAGTACACATGTCGCATTCCACGGCTGTAACAGATCAGGAAAACTTCCAATGAGGAAAAACTCGGGCATCAGAGGCCGCTTTTACAACCGTACA
This sequence comes from Armillaria cepistipes, assembly GCA_900157415.1. NCBI lineage: Eukaryota > Fungi > Basidiomycota > Agaricomycetes > Agaricales > Physalacriaceae > Armillaria > Armillaria cepistipes. The sequence continues at coordinate 3,519,191 of FTRY01000005.1, forward strand.
GCATGTTGAGTGATAAATCTTTTCTTCTTCTCACAGTTTATTCTTGTGGCAGCTTCAGTATTAATTCGATACCAATGCGCTAGTATCTTTCCTTCTATACCTTGGTTCGGTGAGATAAGCGCGCAGGTATGGCTTCCGCTATACTTTGCTTCGGAGATCTTCTGAAGCCGAATCGCGATAATCAATTTAATGGGTCAATGCCGCGAGGACCGTAAATGAAATCAAAGCAGTTGTACTTCCTTTCAACTCGGTCTGTGATGCTGAACGGCCATGTGTATTCGAAGGACTTCTTCCAAATTTCTCAGGATGACGGTCGGAAATATATGTACAGGTTCTTTCCCTTCAAAATCGGTAAAACAACCCCAGACACAACATGCAGCCCGTTCCCACAGGTTATCCCATAGAACAGCTGTAAGTCAAAATCTTCAAGCTGACTGATGTGTACTGAACCGACTCATTTTAGGTCTGGACCGGAGGTTTGTCAAATTGTGCGTTCAATCTATGCAGACACTAACACACCAATTCAGATCGTCGGCTATCTCTTGCACTGGGGACTCTTCGGGACTCTCTCTGTGCAGTTGTGTGCGTCTCCCTGAATAGCTCTCCGGTAGATTGTTTCAAACATGTTCTTGTTAGATCTGTACTATCTAGCGTTCCCGAAGGACAGAAATTTCACAAAATGTCTCGTCTATGGCATCTACATTGTTGAATTTGTTCAGACGATTCTCTTCACCCACGACGCTTTCGCAATATTCGGATACGGCTTCGGTGACATCAAAGCTCTGACTAGAATGTATTTTAATTGGCTAACTATCCCGATCATGACTACCGCTGGTACGTGCAGCATCTTCTGCGCTTCCTCCTGTTAATGATCATGAGTCCAGCTGCTTCCGCCGGGCAGGGCTTCTATGCGTACCGAATCTTCATATTGTCAAGGTCACGAATCGTCCCGATATTTGTCATCTGTGTTTGTTTCCGTGTCGTTTCTCCGTGGTAGTCTGCTCACCCATTTTCAGGTGTCCCTAACCAGCGCTGTGGCAGCTATAATCGCAGGTGTCTACGGTTTCCCAGCAGACGACATCACTGAACTCAATAACCGGAAGATACACACTGCCGTGGGAGTGAGTAAGTGATTAGGCGTCCCAAGTTCATTGCACTGACCCACGCGTAGATTTGGTGCGGAGCCTCTGCCCTATGCGATATCACTATAGCTATTTGTATGACTTACTACGTGAGCTCTCTCTCAGTTGTCTTGATTAAGGTTGATACTATTTCGTAGCTTCAACGCAGCTCTACTGGTTTCCGCCGCACGGAAATTCTGATCACCAAGCTAATTCGTCTTACTATCGAAACAGGATCTGTGACAGGCATGTACTCCGCATCGTCTACCGTTGTCCCAATAATAACACCACCTACGTTCAGCTGCTGTCGCTCTGCTCGATTTTATCCTTTTCTTTGTGTTCCCTCATAAGCCTTTCTACGCGACACCAGGCATCATAATGCCAAAGCTGTATGCTAATACCATTCTCGTGGTGCTGAATTCGCGAATCCGAATTGTGGGTGGGCGAGATACTGATACGTCTGCCGATATGAGTATCACGACCACTATGATTAGGGATATGATCACCTCCCAATCAAATGAGGGCACACTCCCTATGGACGGGATTCAAGGACAGGTGTCAACGCCAAGGGGGAGGCGCGGCTAAAATCCGGCACATAGGGGAGGGGGGGAGGGGTCTGAGCCTTAAACGCGAAAGTGACATACACTTTGCATGCCCCATTTTAGGCTATATAAAACGGTCGACCACCTTGGCTCTTGCCGCGATGATCCCCAAGATACAGCTCTTACTACAGGTTTGGTTTCGTTGCCACAGAGACTATCATTGATCAATGGAAATGTCGTTCCAGTTTTGAGTGCTTGCGCGGTCTGCATTGTCTACAAATGCCCCCGGTCCCGTCGCCTCTCATTCAAGAATCAAAAATCTATCGCTGAGGCTGGTCCTTCATACGTGAATATGATCCTTCTCAACAGACTCGAGGATCATCTCACGGCCCCGCAAAAGCTCATGTCAATCCCACTGTGCCCTGGCTCTGACACGGCGTCCGTCATCATCAATGTATTTGAATTATCCTGCTAGTATCATACTAAGACGTGAATATAATAATTTTGTGATATATTCTGGATTGATCCATTCGCGGTGCGCACAGACTTATATTATCCATTTGAGCTGCATGCTTGCTCAAATGTGATGGCTGCTATCAGCAATCTATCTACATCCAGCATTCGCGAATCGCCATTGGACTGTCGCGTACTAAATTATATAATATACCTACCTACCTACCTACCAGATGCCATGGTCAAAAGTACCTGCGTAGCTCATTGGAAGTACAGCAAGGAGTACTAGTAAAAATGGGGGGGGGGTCTATATACCGTGACGGAAAGTACCTGGAGATTGTTAAACAGTTAGGTGCGTTCAAAAAGTACCTGTCATAACCAGAGTTCCGACACTACCTGTATGTCAATAACTTTTGCACAGTATAACCGCGATACGACTGCAAGCGTTATGTGCGACCCGACGGTCCTCCATATGAAGGGAACTTGAAAGTTAAGCCTTTGTGGGACCAGAAGTCGCAATAGATACTCCCGAAAGGAGAAGCGAAAAAAAATTGCATATCTACGGCGAACTTGAAATATATAGTTGCTGGACCACAGGAGTTGTGCACAGGTCAGGACTTGTACTGTTATGTAAACGGCGAACAATGAGCGGACGTCGGATCAGAAGAACCTTCAGTATGGTGAGCCAAAATGTATAGTCCCTCAGGCTCCCGGTGTTGCTCTGCGACTTCTTCGCGCGTCAGCATCATCAAAGAGCGGTCACAGGAAAGCGAAGGCAACCGCACAGGTAGGGGTAAGCGGTGACGCAAAGGAAGAGGGCAGATTGAAAGCTATCATAAGAATTAGTATGTTCGTCAATGCCGCAAATTAACCTTCGTGCAGTGATTGTGCTTGTTCATTTATGCCGCTATGTCCTCGATTTGAGTATGTATCCGCCTTTTTCAGAAATTCGTACTGCGTACTCAAACGAACCCGGACCAGGCGGGTGGGAAAAGGAGATGCGGATGAGCGTAGCGATGCCACGTTGGAGGTGATCCTGCTGACGGAGAAATTAAACTTTGCTTCTATTGATGGTGAAGCAAATGCTGGCGACTGGTATTTACAATTGGTAGTTCTTGTGCGACTCGAAGGTAGTACCACATACATCGGCGTCTTGCGTGACCGTGGCTATGAATTGATGCCGGGTTTTTCAGCGTCATCCCGCAGTCTTTTGCAGACTCATCTGTCGAGTCAACATTCTCCTCGCCGGTTCAGTGGAAAGGTGGGAGCGTGAAGAGTTAGACGACCGTCCATGCGATGAGAACGCCAAAGCAGCGTCCGACTAAGGAAATGGTCAGCGGGAGAAGCGTCGCAAAGAAGAGCACACCTACGTTGATTCTTTGTGCCGAACAGAATAGTATCTACTGCACACGAAACATTGTAGAAAGGGAACGCGTAACCGTAGCGGTAGGACTGCACTATGGGCATGGAGCAATTGCGATATTGGCTGAAAAGGGCATCGGTCAGTTATTGAACAGAAAGGCGGGGATACCAACGTACTGATTATCCAAGTAATCATGAAGAAAGGGGCATATACTTGTGTGTCAAGAGCGTGATCGTAGCCTCAAGCGCAAGCCCCACGAAGAGCATGCCAACGAAGTCGACCATTAAGGAGATCAAGCAACCGGCGAAGCCGAATCTGAGAGGAAAGGTTAGATGGAATAAGGAGAGAGTAAAAACTCTCACTTTCTGTCAAAACCGACTTGAAAGGAGCCGCTGACGGTAGAATAGGAGAGGGAGGCCCTGCGTCAACGAGGCAGATCAAGGTGTGGAGATGAGGCTAATATCCCGCCCAGACAGCTGATACAGTGGTCTTAGCGCGAAACATAGATTCTGTCGCCGACTCGGAGGAGGGTCACCCTGCGAGTTGGTTGTTCCTGCTGTCCGTGCGAGGGCAATCGTCATTCCACATCTCTGCCGGTTTCAAAGCTGAGCTATCCGTCTGCCCTTGATTACCCCTCTACCGCCGATCTCACCCAGTGAGCGGTAGACTCGAATTCTTTCGGAGGAAAGCGGTAAACAACAGGAGACAAGGAAAGTGCTCGACGAGGACGTTCGGTGGGAAGGGAGCGCACGTTCCGGAGTTATCTTCCTGATTGCCTAGACAATAGGGCGCGCGCCATGAGGCCATCACCCTGAGGTTTCTGCATCTTTCTCAGTCGTGAAGATGGAGTGGGGGAAGCTGAAGTCCGCGAGCAGGGTACATTCTCAACTGCCGACGTGGAGGTACATTGGCCGGAGATTCGTCCGTTACAGAAGGGGCAGCATAACGGGGCGCGGCAGGATCTGGTACAGAGAACGGCGCTGATCAACGACACAGATGTAGTTGAGAGGGAGGTCCAAGCACCCATTGAGCTCTCTGTCCGAATGAGGGCTTCAATTTTCAGATCGAATGCGGCCTTCCCGTTACTCGAAACATGACTTCGCCCAGATTACAGCAAAAGATTGAAGGGTCATTTGGAACTATTGAAATGTTTAGTTTTAGTTTTAGCAACCATTCCAACAAATGAGCAGCGACTATACCTCTATATTCTGCGACAAGAGGGGCATGCACAGCATCGACAGTCGCGCATCGCTGTCGGGTTCAAGAGAGCGCCCGTAGAAAGAAAGGTCTTGAAACGCCGCATGAGTATAGTTCCGTTCCATTCTCGAATCCAATTGCATGATGAAGGGATTGCTGTCTCAAACCGAGTGAGTATGACACATATACATAACCTTGGAAACTCAAGCTCACAATTAAGCGCAAAAAGTCGCAGAATTCAGCCTCCTCATCTTCCAGTACCAAAGAACCTCTTCAAGAATCATATTCGCGCCCCATAATCCTCGTACTGCCATTATTCTGGCCATAGGTGTTCTTGAGTTCCAGTAAGGAATATCTCCGAGGGTAGTCGACCTCTGGAGACGATGATGATGTACGACTCAGAATTTTGAGCGGTGATTTCCGCTTTCGGCGCGAAGCACGTGTTTTTCAAATTGCCGAATTTCCTGCCGCCTTTCATCGAACGTCCTCGCTCTTCCCTCTCTTGCTCATATTTTTTACTCTTCCCTCGAGGATCCTTATTCAACATCCACGAGGATCTCAGCCCCTCCAATTGGATTATCGTCGACGTCCAGTGCAAAGGGAGGTCTCGATCCTATGCAGGATATGCTTCGTTGCAGTAAGCCAACCTCCTCTCGTCCTTCCCACTTTCAAGCTGACTTCGGTACTGTCACAGCGCGTCACCTTTCAAACTCCAAACCTCTGACAGCCAAGGTTGACCCTGCGCAAACGACCTGCTCTTCGTCGACGAGAGAGACGTGATTACTGGGAAAGAGAAAGGTGTGTTTGCTACTCTGAAATGTCGACCATTTGATATTCAATGCTGTCACCAGGGATAGTGTTCATCCAAGAACGAATGAAACCTCCGTCAACAACAGCAATAGCTGCGGAGTGCAGGTCCTCAGTCATGACTGCGAAGGGGTAGTGCCGCCAAAGAGAAAGAAAGACCATGCCGAAGTCGCCGTCGAACCCTTAGGCGAGAATGCCAACATTGCGGCTTGCCATCGCCCTTGAGCCTAACACTGACAGACGCGTTCGCAAAACTGTTGTCAACGTCTCCGATTGTCCGGACGGAGGATTCATCTTTGACCCGCGATGTGCTGCCGGCTTCACCAGGACCGCCAGCCTGTCGAGGAAGAGACAAAAATCGCCTAGTTCGCCGCCGAACGCGCTGGGTGCAGACTCATTCGAGGGCATGGTTGTCGATTCGCCGTCGACGGCGACCAACTCACCATCTCGTCACCTCCGCGACTTCCTCCTTTGCCCGGGCGAAGACCGGTGGAGAATCGCCTTCAATGCTACCTATCCACACTGACCAGAGGACGCCGCCGCAGAGGGTTGACAACACGTACTCTCTTACCATTGCCCAAACGAAGGTCGCCAGCGAAAGAATTATCCAATTCCACGCCTGACACCCCGCCTCCTCACGGAGATGATTGTAGTCGATCTTCCGCCGCCAAAGCCTAATATCCGCTTCAAAGTTTCCGCTTTGGGTGGTTGTCTACTGCACGGGTGGAGATGTGAATCTGGTGTGGCGGGACGATGTAGTTCTGAGAAACCTTGGGGATGTACGATGACGCTGATTATGCTCGATCACAGATGTGCTTACTTCGGTGTCTGTACTGGGCACTTATGCGAAGCAACCCCAAATATGCACGCCGCATGGATGACTTGCGGCCTTACTTCAGGCTACTCACGACTGGTTACTTCCTCCCCCCACTCCCTTTCTCTTGATCGCTATGTCGTGGATTGTCCGAGACCCACCTTCTCCCCCTGCTAGTAACTCACCAAAGCTGGAGGATACGCACTTGAAACCGGAGGGAACGCCTGTGGCGACTCCAAAGGCGTATCCCCCTCGCCCACTTTCTCCTCCTCCAATTTCACCTCCGACTCTCAGGTTAGATTTGGTCGAAGAGCAGTGGTCCACGAATCCGCTACGAATCAAGTCGACCTTCTCTACCGCAGGAACTGGGATTCAATCTCTCACCAGCCCTGCGTGTGGCATGGGGTGGACTTTCAACCTTGATCTTCCCGGTGGAAAGTCCAAGAAGAAATCGGCCACGAGACCAAAGAGCGCTCTCAATACCGTTCGAATGCTTGCTTCGCTCCGGTCAAGCTCAGTGGGGTTTCAGCTCGGAACCTTTTCGATCCGTGCATCATTTAGGAGAGGGGACTGCGTCCTTACAGTATTGGACACTCAGCAGAGCTTGGGGTACAAAGGACAGAGCGCCATCCCGCTCGGACGCTGTGATATTCCTCTTCCATTGGACGAACTCTTCATTGACGTAGACGTCACCATATCTCTTCAATCAGGCCCAGTGGAAGACCCTCAGAAATTGTCTGAATCGATGACGAAAGCCATCAGAGCCTCGCTCGACGGCAACTTTCCTGTTGACGTCAAATTTATGCTTTTTTCTCGTAAAAGTGGGGGGACGTCCGTATGTAGACGCCGTCCCATTTATGCGAGCAGCAGCATTTTGAAGCGCCGCAACTCGTTATTGGATAGCTGTGGGTTTCGTTTAGGTGCTGCTTTCTTTGATGAATACTAATATTGCATATTCTTTCTAGATATGGATGGCTCATCAGATCCTGGTGTCCGCCAGTATCCCTATGATGAAGACAGCGATCTGGAATCTGACTTGGACGAGGATCCCCCTTGCGACGTTCCCGAAATGTCCAACATTACTGCCAGAGGGGATCCATTTTCCCGTCCCTTATCTCCCGTCAATATCACAGATCTGGATACAGTCCGGTCTATGACACCCGAATCTCCTAGCGGTAAAATAACGCCTGTGCTATCGATATTTGACGTAGCCAATGATTCGTCACCCTTTTCTGTCATTCCTTGCGAAAATTCACCGACCAAGGACCTTGGCTCTCTGCCGCGCCCCGGAACTCCCGACAGCGTCCGCATGTCTGAGTATGACAAGGCAAGATCTCCGGTGTGCGATGTTCTAGCCGAAGAATACCAAGCCGACAAAGTGGAATCTCAAGAGAAAGTTTCGGCGTCTCTTCCACACCTGGCATTGGTCAATGACGTGGCTTTCAGGACGTACGTACTCCTACATCTCTGCCTGCACCATAATTGACATCAATCCGCTGCCCGTTTAGTTTTCGAGCCTTGATAGTGTATATGTATACCAAGGAAGTGGCTTTCATCCCGCTCAAATCCAGTGGTGGGCGCTCGTATAATGTCGGTGATGCATGTTCTCCCAAATCGATGTATCGCCTTGCAGTCAAAGTACGGCATTATCCTTTTCTTCTATCAGAGTGTCTGAACCCGTATACTCTGTCTAGGCCAGTCACGAAGGTCTAAAGAAACACGCATTCGACAACCTACGCTCTCAGCTCACGCCTCAGAACATTATTACGGAAATATTCTCGAAGTTCACTGCAGAGTACGTCATCGGTCTTTGAAGGTTATTCATCGGGTTCGCTGACGCGCTCATTAATTTAGTTACCCTGAGATTTTTGAAATGGAACTGACGGTTTTGTTGAACTGCTTTACCAATCCTGCGGTAAGGGATAAGTGGGAAAGGATGATAGACACGGTAGTGTGCGGTCATCTTCCGCGCGGCGCCAACATTTTGAAGAAAGTAACTCGTGCCTTGCGCACTTGATTGATCTTTTGAACCATAATTCTACATATTTGTCATTTGTTACCAGCTACGTCTAGAACCATCGGACCACCATGCATCACGCGTCATCTTTCGCTTCTTGCATTCTAACCCACATACCGCCCTATCGAACCAAGGTCATTTCAAGATCGAACGTCAGATGCTTCATATGACTAACCTTTGCGTACATCGTCAAATGTAACCCAAACATGATCTTATCCCTTCCTTTCGTCGTTCCGGGAGTCTTGGTCCAACTCTTGGGAGGAATGCCTTCAGCAGGTTGAGCATCCATGGCAAGGCTGAAGGATGAGAACGTTTGGAGAAGTCGGATAAGATAGTACGAAGCCTCGTTGTATGCAAACTAACGAGGAAATTTAGGAAGCACTCTCGCCGAGACTGAATGTTCTCACCTGTTGGCCGAGGCAAATTCTTGGACCTGCGTTGAATGGGACAAAAATGTATGGATTCGGAGTTAGATATTTATGTAGACGGCCGTCGAGGAAGCGATCCGGATCGAATTCAAGAGCTAGCATCGGGTATGGATCAGTGAAGTTATAGCAAGTGACTGTGCACCGTACCGTCTGGACCCCATAAGTCCGTCCGTCGATGCATCAAGAAAACAGAATATGCCACCCTGTAGTATTTGGATCGACACGTTCAAACTGACTGACAATAAAGCACTTACACTGTATCCTTCTGGACATAATATGGTGCCCGCCCTTTGTTCGGAAGGGTAGTCGCTACTTTGGAAGAACTAATACATGTCGGTGTTATAAGGCCCCCCAATAAGAAGCAATACGGCTTACCGAGCATTCGAAGGGCTAGAGGTGATAGGTTTAGCGACTTTCAGCTGCAAAACAAGTTCACTCACACAGACGGGTACAATCGCAAAGTTTCTGGATCGAAGTGGTCAGAAAAAACTGACAAAGACTCATCGATGAGCGTACCATTCAGGAATGCTCGCAGATATTTCATATCACGAATATCCTCATAGGTAGGAGCCCTGGTACCGACCTTCTCGATGATCTCCGATCGTAAGCGAGTGGCAATTTCCGGATGTTCGCACATCATATACACGGCGAAAGTCAAAAGAGAGGCTGTCTAGATCGAATGATTCCATAAGTGCATTTAAACGAAGCAGTGCTGAAACTTACAGTGTCTCTACCAGCAACCAAGATGTTCACGAGTTCATCTCGAATTACCTTGGTATCTATAGCCGTCTTTAGCGGAAACCCCTGGTATTTCACTTGAAGAAAACGACACGTACCATTAGTATTCTCCACAAGACGGGCCAGTAAGGATGTGTTCTCGTCGGACTTATCATCTTCCACCGGCTTTTTGCCTTCGCCCTTTCTATTGAGTGCCTCGACAAGTAGAGGCTCGACGAACTCATTAACAACTTGCCGAAGGGGCTTCACCGCATCAGTCTTGAATTCAAAAAGCGGCCAGTACTGCCCCCTCTGTAGGCGAAGAGCACTCTCTTCTTGTGCAGCTGCGAATGCCTTGACGAAAGTGTTAGATGGATGGTTGACGAAATGGGGGTTGCCAGCCAACGGAGATCCAGCCGGGTAGGGGAGGCCTGCAGATGTTGAGTTGACATCATTCCCAAATAGATACTCGGTAGCGGAATCCAGAGTAAAGCGGGCGACAGCATCCTATTGTGGCTATTAGAAGGGCGGTGTATGCGCAGATCCTCTGGGTCACTAACCTGAAAATCGACCGGATACCCTTCCCTCAATCTCGACTTGATTTGGGAGATCGTACTGAGGGCATGTCTCTCGAAATTGTCAAAATCGGAAATTCGGTCCTTGTTGAAGAGAGGTCTCGTCATCGTCCGATGAAATCTAACGGATTATTGAGCATAAGTAGAAGGAGAACTCAATGTATACTCACTTCCAAATATCACCTATTGCACATCATCTCTGAGTATTTACGTATGAAATGTTGAGTGCGAAAGACTCTTACCATCGGAGTTAAAAATACCAGCACCAAGAAGAGACTCCGCGGCGACATAGAAGCTATGGCCTAGAGTTGAACGTCAATGACGAAACCGCAATCTAGCGAGTGGTTCCAGACCTTTTTCAAAGTCTTGAAACTGAGTCGCGAGGAGGGCCTACACATCTATTAGATGAATGTAATATAAGGTAGGTGTAACCGTCACGTACCTTGATGTGTTCTGGCTCGGTTGTAAACATCTTGTGACACCGTTAGAGTAAGAAACACGCACAGGCCATCACCACTGACCTGCTTCTCTGAAAAAAAATTGCAAGTAAAGGTGTGTCCGTATTCTTCGCTCCACTTCTGAAATACTTCATCTAATAAAAGCCAACGGTCAGCTCTAAGTCCTCAGAGTCCTTGAAGCGAAAACAAACCCGGATATCCATTCTTGAAGCTGTCTGATATTTTCCGTAAGATAGAGATACTGCTTCCATGAACGCCAGGTACCATGATAGCGCCTTGGGCAGCAGCATCCCTTTCAACGGTGAAATTTGTGAAGTAGTTGCGAACCATTGCAAAGATAAGCTGCGCGACTAAAGGGAAGACAAAGAAAATCCATGACGGAAGAATAAGACCGGTCGGCAGCAATAAGCTTTGGAGTGTCCAAAAAGTTGAACAGGGTAGCAGTACGACGAGGAAGAGGGTTCTGGACAGAAAAATGAAGCCAGGTGGTAGGAATGTGATAGTCATGATAAGTGAGGACGAGACGCAACCAGTAACCATCTTATTAATATGGTGGTGAGTGATACTGTTGCTTACGATCGTTCCAGGGCCCGGGGTTGCAAGTAATCTGGATGACTGAACGCTTCCAAGCATTATAAGTTCCGAGAGTATATGATAAAGCGGCTTGACAGGCTATCCAAACATAATCATTACGTCCTCGGTCCCGTAGTTTTCGGTTTTAAGTAATACCGTGCTCCAGTTACTGGACATAGACGATCGCTCTAAGATAATATGCGCTAAAATTGAACTTAGCCAAGAAAAGGTAGTCAGTTACTAGGCGACAACAGTGACATAAACTCCACACTCGGTTGCATGTATGTAAGGAAACATTGTCCGTGAGCAGAAATATCTGCCCCGGAGAACTTGAATCGTCATTATACCCCACAAGGTCCGGGAAGCTCCCACAAGGGCACTCTGCGAATTTGCACCTTTGAGACCATCTAAACGTAAGATGTTTGTTTGATAATTACACATTGTGAAGAGTGGAAGATCTCTCAGTCTTGCAAACCGACCTCGACGCGCCGATGACGATGACGCATTCTGGAATTCTTGAATGCAGGAAGATGGAAGGAGTACCAAACAAATCATGACTCATCGCACAATGCAGAACGTGTCGTGGATCAGTCACGTGCGACTGTTCAACGGCCTTACATAATACATACAACGACAAATCATCAACCCTCTGACTGTCACGGTCAGTGAACGCAAAAATCCTGCAAATGAATTCACTCTTCAAAGTTGTCCGTGAAGCAGCCACAAATAACCAGTTTCTCATGTGATGGGGAATCCTCACGAAAGAAATGTGGACTTAGTGCAATGCCGGCACGACCCCGGCTGCTTATCGATTATCTGCGGCGATTGCCTCAGCTAAGTTTGGGGTGTAGAATACTGGTTCCGCATCTGACCACTACTAGCAGGCTTCCGGTCCGACTGATCCACGGACTTATCTGTTTCCCACCAGCATCGTGAACTGTTATCTTGATTTTTTGCAATGAATCTAGCGGCGGCATCCTCTGCCGCGAAAACTACTCCCCGAGCATACCTAGGGGATATGTTTACATTACCCGGGGATTACGAGTTGCCCGATCTGTCCTTGGTTCGGAGCCAGGCTGCTAAAGGTGAATTTTGTTATCTAGTAACTGTACACTTATTCTGACCTGTGGCAATGATCAGTTATCCAACTCGCACGGACTCCCATACCGCCCCGCGAAACTATTGACTCCCTTCCAACGGGATTGTGGTATGAATCCAAGCTTCCCGAACTCTTTGAGTTTAGCTATTTCTGCTCTATCGATGACGGTAAGTTTGAATTTCCAGAGATATATATCTCTCTCTTATAGCGTACAGTTCCAGAGGATATTTTGCCACCGTGTATTTGGGCTCTCGAATGGTGGATTCGCGCCCTTCTGGAAGCCTCGGACGAGCAACTGAAGCCCTTCACCCGATCCGTGGAGCGCGGGAAAAATATTCCCGTAGCCGTGGAGACGCAACGTTTCGTATTTGTAAAGTGTTCCGCCATAAAATGTAGTCTTCTCCGTGTACTGACTATCAAATATATAGCTTAAAATTTGCCGATTTAAGGTGACCGAACACTTTCTGTGAGTATAATTTTGGCGTAGCACTTCACCTCTGACTCCTTGACAATGAACTTTAGTCACCCGCAAATCAACCAACCACTGGAAGCTCTCTACCATATTCGATGTTCAATGGAGGCTGCCAAAGAGCGCGGTGGAACCTCTGATCTATACAATACAAATCCGTGCGTGTCCGTAATCTTAGCCGCCTCGTTCCTATATTTACCCTTTTTTAAAAGAGGGCTGTACATATCGTTTGCTGTATGCCTCGCACGTTCTAGAATAGACGATGTTGAAGCAAAAACAAGTTTATCACGTATTATTCGTGATCCAACCTTCGATGCAGGCTCTGGAACTACTGCGCATCATGTCCAAGCAAAGGTGTATCTTGCCCGTGTATTTCGGAGGCTTGGAGAAGACAGCGAAGCGCATAAACTGTATGTGGAGTCGTGGCCTCTAGTATCAATGATCTCTGATAAGACTTTAGGGAGATATGGCTGGTCAAATGGTTCAAGAAGCATCCACATACATTCAATAACACCATTCTCATACAAATGTTCACCACCGACATCGATCCAGCCGTGGATCCTGTTTTCACAGGCCTGGGTGGATTGAAATGGCTGAATCATAGGAAGGCGACAGTGAAGACGATAATGCGTCAATCTAAGAACTGTTGCAACTGCAGCGCCAGCGAAGCTCAAGTGAAATTGTTGAAATGCTTGCAATGCCAGCATGCATTGTACTGGTCGGTGTTGTTTTCTTCCAGAATACGAAATTCTGAAACGATTGCTCTAAGCTCTAAAGAGTGCCAGAAAATGAACTGGCCCTACCACAAGTATATCTACCATTATATGCACTTTATGAATGTGCTCACCGCATACCTGAACAATGCAGGGTATATTGCAGGTGATTGCATCGGCTTGATCATGAGATATATCATATGATGTTAATAAAAATTTCAGGCAGCAGGCTGAACAATTCAAGAAAATAGCAGAAGTCGAGAGAATCAGTGCTTCCGCGGCACAAAAATTACGAGACTGGACCGATTACAGAGATAATACCAGGCCGGAAATGATAGAGTGCTTTGCTCATGCTCTTGGTCTAGCGCGCGATGCATCACGAGGCCGGACGCACATCATATATCAGGAAGTCGAGTATGTCCCGTCCATAAAGAATCGGCTGGATAGGTTCAGGAGCAAAAGAATCGGAGTTTTCAAATTCGAAGATGTCTGGCAAGATCTTGGATCCAGATGGGGCCTAGATCCTGACGAAGGGAGGATGCGCATCCGCCAGATGCTCGACGAGTTTGATCACAAGTGTGGGAATGTGTGCTTCGGGGGCAAAACGCAAATTCCCATCTTTAATTTGATTTTCTCGGCCAATATTCATGACGAAGTATACCTCAAAATGCGTGCGTTGTTTCTCTCTCCTGAAAAATCTCTTGCAATGTTACTTTCCAATTTTAGTTACTATCCCGCAAGGGGCGTTAGTATCCATCCGACCGAGGTCGGACTGGAGACGGGATGTGAATGTGAAAGGTGAACCACCTGTCCACATCAAGTTGAGCGACAGAAAAATTCTGGATGCGGAGTTTATCTTTTAAAGGTACGAGTCAAATCATATTCATCGACTACGCGTGTTGCTACTAACGCTGATGCCTCGCGTGTACAGATGTTGACGAGTCATACTTTACAAATTGCAGTCCCAGTGGGAATTGACGAGTTTCGAACAAATGTAATGGTACCACATCATGTACACGATTTCAACAAATTTCGATGGCAAGGTAGAATGGGCCTATTCCTCGGAGTCGTGGAGCCGCCGAACGACCGTCTCAAGATGTAACAATGCCGACTGGTCTACAAGCAGGCATGCCCGTGAAACGGAGGGCATATGGTGAATTGAAATTTACCGGACGCGTCTCATACGAAGGAAGACTAGCCTAGCATTAAAAAAAGAGAGGGAAGATGTCTATAAGCTCCCCAAGAAATATGCCTCACTTCGCCAATCATATCTCAGAAACGCAAGGTCTCCATGAAGATACTTTTCCCTCAAATTAGCAGGACTAATCATGGCCTCGCAAAGCATTTCTTCCAACCAGCCCGCCAACACACGGACTGGTTCCAGTACGACTCGAACTCTCTCCATCTCGCTCTCAGTACCCCTCGAATTCAAAACAACACGTTCCTGCTCACGCAGGCACTGCTCGAGGGAAGACACCTCTAGAACCGCGTCGTCGAGGAGACTGCGAAAGCCTTGGGGGCGATCGAGAATGACGCTTCGTTGATACTCCTGATACAGGATGTCGGTGTAGCGTTGTGGCGAGCCCAGTGTAAGTATTGTGACCCTTGCGGAGAGGCGATCAACTTGGTTCATCGCTTCAGTCAGTGACGTATAGTACCTGTAAAGCAAACAATGTGTTTACAGACGACACTTTTGAGAAGGAAGCACGTACTGGGTGTGTGGGTATCCGATATTCGCCTCAACTTCAATGGGCTGTGTCCCTTGTAGATTGTCCAGCAGCTCAAGACTAGGATTTGGTAAGAAATCGCGTCACCAAGGAGAAAGGAGGACTTACCTGCTCTCATTCATTTGGCTCTTCTTCTGTTTATAAGTCTCCCTCCGTCTTTGGTTGATCAAGTCGCGACGCCTACAGACAAAAGGGTCAGCAAGGAGACAATACACGTAAAAAAACACTGTACTTTGCATAGCTGCGACGACTACTGGCGTTATGCGCAGCTCGACGTTCTTCAGTAGTATCCATCCGAAGGGAAGAAAGCCAACTCTTGAGTAGCCGAAGGTCGCAATAAATACTCCCTCAGACGAGAAGCGAAATACATTCTTCCTATAAAATATATATTTGATGGGCCTACCGGACACGTATCATAGTCTATAGGCTATTATACGTATAATAGTACTGCAACCCTGATTGTCAAGTGAGTAGGCAGAATCCCCTGTAATTACAGCGCAACCCAGTATGCAGAGTTCCCTGTAAGTACAGGACGGTGGCTTCTGTATATTTCCAAGATATGCTTTGTATACCGCAGTAAATTGTACTCTGCATACCGTAGGGGATGCTCCTGTCACTTCGGGAAAATGAAAATGACGTATTTGTATCCCACGGTCTTGCTTCAAGTTGCCCTTCGGTCCGTCGAGGTTCGAGAACACCATGGGATGGAAACTAAAGCAACCGGAAGATCAAGCACTATAGGTACCAGGCGAAATGCGATTATCGCCAGAGACATGGTTCATACCGAGGTACTCGAGTAGAAAAGTCCCTTGTGTGCTGACAGCCGCCGCGCACATGAGGCAGCAAGGATAGCAAAAGTGGCAACGCAGGTCGATAGAAAGAGCGGGTATAGAGAGCAGATTCGAGGACGTGGGAGGACGAGGAAAATCCAAGATTCCGTTCGCCAAATACCGGTAATCGTGCCTCCTCCGAGTCTTTCGGGCTGCCGCTCTCTGGCGTCTCTCAATCTAAAGCATTTGTCAAACCTTCTCTCACAAAGAGGCAGTATTCATTTCCACTTGAACGACGGGTCGTGGATTGGTCTTGAACCAGGAAAGGGGATGGCGGAGAACAACCCGGAAAAACCAGACCACGTGCGCTTCATTTGTTAAGTTAAATGAAGCAAGAATCGACATTGGCGATATAGACCTGCATATAAGACACCATTTTTCTGCTCTACCCCCATCTTTGGAAGTGATTAATGTCGATGAATTCAGTAGGCAGTAACTTTGCATAAGATGAGATTAAGCGTGATTCTATTGATGGGTATGTATGTATGCGATGAGTAATAATTTACATGTGGCAGTGCTTGTGGGAGTCGACGAGTTTCGAAAAGATGTAGTGCAACATCCTGTATATCCGTATCTCGCATGCCCAAGCGGTGCCGTGTTATGCAGTAATGCAGATTTCGCCACGTGTTACTGTTTCATTATGCCTTTGGCTGGCTCGCTTGGCGAGTCATCATTCTCCTCGCGTTCCACTGGAAAAGCGGGAGCGTGAAGAGCGAGATGACCATCCATGCAATAAGAACGCCAAAGTGCAAGCCCACTAAGAAAATGGTCAGTGTAAGCAATATCGCAGAGTGGAGAACACATACGTTGATTCTTTGTGCCAAACAGAATAGTACGGACTGCACCCGAAACATTGTAGAAAGGGAACGCGTAGCCGTATTTGTAGATGTGCGGGAGAACTTCGATGGGCATGAAGCACACCGCGACGTTGGCTGAAGAGAGCATGGGTCAGTTATGGAACCGGAAGGGTGGCGAGGAGAACGTACTGATGATCCAAGCGATCATGAAGAATGGCATATACTTGGGCGTCAAGAGCGTGATCATAGCCTCTTGTGCAAGCCCCACGGAGAGCATACCAACGAAGTTGACCATCCAGAAGATCACGAAGCCAGCAGAACCGAATCTAGGCAAAAAGGTTAGAAGAGGTAAAGGAGAGTGTCAAGAGGCTCACTTTCTGTCAAAGTCGACTTGGAACGCGCGGCTGACAGTAGAGTAGAAAAGGGAGATCACGAAGTAGAGCGCGAACGTCGAGACCAGGCGGACTTTGATAAGTGATTTTGTTGTAAGCTTCATTTCGACTCCAGAGGTCATACGGGCGGCTGAGCCGATGAGCTGGAGTGACAGGTGAGAACGGTGAACACAAACACAAAATATTGGACTTACGACAATGAAGAAGCACAAAACCAATAGGTAGATGAGACCAACAAACGTTATAGCACTCGCGCTAAGGAAACGGTCAGAATATAGCTTGGATGCGGTAGACGGAAAACTTACACAGGAACGTCGAATGGTCGGAGATTGTCAATAGCATAGCTGAGAGGCTGGGTGATGATTTGCGGGGCAGACTGCAGGATTGACGCGATGGACGACGAGGACGAGGTAGCCAGTTGCACGGCGAAGGTCTGAGCGAAGCCTTGAGAGATCGTGGCCATCGTCGTCGTGATGTAGGGACGGAGAAGTGAACGACTATGCATCATGAGCAAAGAGGGTGAACAGGATGCCTGATCACTCACTATGCGTTCTCGTTCCTAGCTTCTACGACGTAGACCGTGAGTGCCTGTGTCCCATTATATGACGAATCGATCGTCGAAGCAGCCGAAGTAAGGGTGGAGGTGGCGTTGGCGTGAACTGACAACGTGCACTGTTAAGATCAAGATCGAAGAGGAGAAAATCAAGGTACGTACTAACAACAGCCACCCATGCTTTTTGCTCTACTATCCAGTGTCCCACTTCGTCCGGGCCCGAGAAATCAGACGCGGGCATTTGCTTCCAGGAAACCCTTGACGCGGCCGCGGTATCGGAAAGAAGCGCACTGGTGACGGTACTACCGATAGTGTTCCCATCAAAGTCCTAAAAGTCAACGGTCAGACAGGAAGAGGACGAAAACCAGAATCTGCTTACGACAACCCATCCAGGTAGTTTGTGATCTGGAATCTTCCACAGTGCACCCCAATATATCGAGAAGATGGTGAACATGAGGATGACGATGGACAGACATCCTACAATCAAGCTCTTGATGTACGCTTTCCTCTGCACCGCTAGCTCCTTATCGGTGAACTCGTTCGAGAAAAGTTTGGGAGCCTCAGGCTTCTCGTCGTGGACGGTAACGATGCTGGCGGTGTCGGACATCTTTGGAATGAGCGGGGCTGAGAAATGAGGAAAGGTAACGCATTCTCCACATCGCTTAAATAACCCTCAGCCAGCCGAGTCGGACAAAGGAGACTGATGCACCGTCGGTACGAGTGGCGATTATTTGACAGCCCGATTAACTCCGAGTCGGAGGAGTCATCCAACAATGGAAATCCTGACAAATGAATTTGCCGAATAGCCGGAAAAGGGTAATCGTGATTTTTCATTATTTTTGCGAGGCAGTCGAGCAAATCAGTAGAAACGGAGATATCGACGAAGTGAATGAAGAGGCACGCCCGTTTTTCCTGCGCGAAGTCAGCACGTAGCGCTCTGCTTCCAATCATTTGCAAATTGAAATTGTACGGGCCCGTGCGTTGATAGTGTACACGAGGCAGACCAAAACCGCCGAGATGCGGAGATGACGCTATAACGCATTCGAACAGCTTCTTCCCACGACTACTCAGTTTCAGCATCAATCACAGATTCTGTCGCCGACTCGGAAGATGTACGTATGTACCTCGAGGTCACCTTCCGAGTCTGAATCGATTGTTCCTGAAGCTGTTCATTGTCCGCCAAGGACAATCGTCATCCGAAATCGCCGTAGCTTGCCCTTACAAGCCAACGCTCCGCTCTGCCAAGGACCGCATTTCAGCCAGTCATTCCCTCGTTCTTTTCACTGAAAGAATAGCAAGGAATTGCTCGAGAAGAAAGAGGCAGAGCTTGGGACTGAGAACGTCCAACATGGATGTCTGATGGGAAGAGAGCACGAATGGAATGCACAACCAGGAACTGGTTTGCCAGATGGTGACACGAATATCCTGATGCCGTCGTACTAGGGTTGCCGTATCTGTTTCAGGAAAAAGAGATGGGGTCAGGAATGTCGCAAGATCTGCGGGCGTGGGTGTTGCCGTAGTATGGGCTGTCTCTGGTGAGGTAAATTCGTCCCTCACGGAAAGCGTAATATACCCGGAAGCTGTGAACCGTCATGGAGCAGGCCGCGCAGAATGGCGCTGGTCGATGATAGAGATGTCGTTGAGAGAGTAGTATCCACAGCTCATGCCTCATGCCACATGGACTGTGGCGTACGAACAAGATGCTGAATGAATCACGTCTTCCGAAGATTGGCAGCCACTAATGAATGGGATCTTCAACTTCCAGGTTACTGCGAAAGACTGCCAACAGACTCGGAGCTATCAAAACCGGTCCGTCAGCAACCGTTTCATCAAGAGTAACCAAGTAGTGTACCTGTGTGTCCTGTAACCAACAGCGGCGGCGTATGGTATCAGCCTTCTTGCATCGCTGTCGAGTTCAAGAGTGCCAGTGAGGCCTCCTTGAAGCGCCATGAAAGCATGGTTTGAATCCGTTTCTCGTTTCAATATAGCCGCCAGGATGTGAATACGAAGTCGTCGTCGTGGATTTCGCTGCCGGGGGAAACGATGGATTGCTGTGTCCGACCGATTGAGTACGACACAGATATATAACCTCTGATAATCAGACCCACCACTACGCGCAAATTATTTGCAGCTGGAATTCAGCTTTTTCATCTCGAAGAACCTCATTAGAGTCGCCAAGTCTTCACTTCCGGAACCTCCATAGCACATATTCGCGCCCATAGCCCTCGTAAAGCACGTATTATTGTAATGGGCGATCTTGGGAGTCTCAGCGGGGTACTTCCCTACAAGGGTAGTCGACCTCTGGTGGAGATGATGGTACTTGGCAATGAGAATTTTTCAAGCGGTGATTTCCGCTTTCGGTGAAAGCACGTGCTTTCCAAATCGCAATGTCCCGGCCGTTCCTCTTGCGCCGGTACACACACCACACACCACCATCTTTGGCCGAGATCACGAAGTAGGTCCCGCCAAGGTTTTGTCCGATTTAGGGCTTCAAATATACCTTTATCCCTAAAATATGCTAACCTGAGCCGTCCTGAGCCATCGCGGGTGCCCTGGTTAATGCCGCTAACCAAATTCCGGCCACCCCGGTGTATGTGAATCTTTTGCCTCTGATATGCACAGCTGAATTTATCGACTTCCAGCCCAATGACCGCTCGGTATGCTATTCTTCCTCGTACTTGTTTCGTAAGACTCATCCTAATAACTAGGTTATCGAGAGCGGCAACCACCCTTCCGAACAAAGGACATGCACCATATTATATTCCAAGCAGCACTGAGTCAGCACTTCGTTCCGATTACCCTGCCAGGACTGTCTAATATGCTGCCACAGGGTACTTTTTTCTACGTTCTTGATGAATCGTCGAACGGATTTGTGGGGACCAGACGGTAAGATAATTACATTACCTTTGCCATCTCTGACACCTCATCCCCCAGCTCTCGAGTTTGACCCGGACAGGTTCCTCGATAGTCGCCTGAACAAGTATCTGACTCCGAACCCGTACATCTTCATTCCCTTCAACGCGGGTCCGAGAATTTGCGGCCAACAGGTGGGAGGGCTCTGCAGCTGCGAAGGAGGGAAATTTGATTGTCTTTCACTAGTTCGCTTACAACAAAGCATCGTATTATCTTATTCGACTTTTGCAGACATTTTCATCGTTCAGTCTGGCCTTGGACGCTCAGCCTTCTGAGGGTATTCCGCCGAAGACTTGGACTAGAGCTCCCGGGACGACCAAGGGCCGGGATAAGATCATGCTTGGGACGCATGTGTTGTTGTACGCGAAGGTATGATTCAACGTTGGGCGTGGTCTTGCATTGATCTTGCTGTCTAGGGTGACCTGTGGGTTAGGATGGAAGAAGCACAGGACGATTCACTAGAGACGAAGCTGTGACTGCCATCTGATTCTGACAAACGTTAATTTTTGTTTGGATAGACGCGACCTGGACCGACAGTTGGATTGTATTTAAATGAACACGACTGAGAGCACCAATATAATAATCCATCATGAATTTTTTGCCGAAGAGAGATTTGAGAACTATCACCGTTCATATATATATATTTAGAAAAAACAAAGAGCCGGAAATGATAGATAATCTGATACCTAAGTGGAGTCCTTGTCTGCTTGTTGTCTGCAGTGAGCATTTCAAAAGCTCATGTCCGCCCTCCCGATCTCGTAGTTCAGTACGACAGCCTGAGAGGAGAAGAAAGTTCTATTATTTAAATAACTTTGAAATAAATGAGAATTTTGAGGTAACGTCGAGATGACTCCGTAAACTGCGTCCACGAGCCGTACCCCCACACATAAATCATGTGATTACGCGCATTATAGACTGTGAGCGGCTTCGCTTCCAGCGTCCAACAAGAACAATCCGTCAATAGCAACTCATAGCTAGACAAGATGAAAGAGGCAAAGCTTAGGACTGAGAACGGCAAATGAGGATGTCTGATGGAAAGAGAGAGCACAATTTAAATGCACAATCAGGAATTGGCTTGCCGGATGGCAGCATGAACACCATGATACTGTAGTCTAGGGTTGCAGTACATAGATATGAATAAGAACTCATCGCAGATATTTGCTGCAGTCCTCGAGCAGCTCGTATTACTGCATTAGGTGGTTCTTGAGAGTCTCAGCGGAATATTTCCCTACAAGGGTAGTCGACCTCTGGTGGAGATGATGGTACTCGGCAATGGGAGATTTTCGAGCGGTGATTTCCGCTTTCGGTGAAAGCACGTGCTTTTAAAATTCCAATATTGCCGTGTTTTGCCGGGCTCCCAAAGTTGGCCCCGCGAATATTTTGTCCGATTTGGGGCTTCAAATGTACAGACATTTGGCCCTAAAATATGCCGAGCCGTCCCGGATGTGCCGGATAATGTCGCTAATAAAATTCCGGCCATCATTATCCTTGAAGATGGAGGTCAAATTGTCATTAAGTCGCCGCCTGCGGCCTAAGTTTTATTGATTTGCCAATTAACGAGATGCCCCCAGGATTCAACTTCAATAATCGCTCCCAGAGGTCCTAAAAACGCGAACTGCGGACAAGCGGTGTAAATTCAAAAATTTACGAGGTGTAGAATATGCTATTTGCGCACAAGAATTTCGCCTAATATGCTAACTTCCGGACAAACCTTGGCAGGAGCTTGTCGGGGCCTCCCGAAGTCCTACCACCGCCCGAATGTCCTCGTCAGTATTGCGGGGCTCCGAGTCGACGACGCCAGCTAAGCAACGAATACCAGTGACAGCTCTTACAAAGCGACGCGGTCTGCTGACAAGGCTGCGCTACACGCAATCAATCTCTTTGGATATCGAGGCAAACGTAACCTGGGGCCCAATTTACGTTATCCTATACCATGTCAAGGTCAGATCTTATAGTAGACTCACTCTACTATTTACACGGATGGACACATGCTCAAGGCATTCCTGTTCCATAGCTATACACAACTTCTAGATTACTCACTCGAAAATCAAGCGCCCGTTTACGTCGAATTCGTACCACATCGAAGGCTCTTCCGAGTTGATGTGCCATGGTACGAGAGCTTAATTACTTATTCGACAGCTCAATATGCCGATCTGATCCTGCGTCTTCCCTGACTGACGGGTCAGGGACGTCATGTTTCACAATCATTAGCCGTCATTGAACAGAAAAGGATTGAATTCTATTAGAAGTCACGCGCGCGGATGTTCTCTGTTTTGGTTCCTCTTTGCAGCTGTTTGCTTTCTTCCAGCACAGTACGTGCTATAAAACCCAGAAGGTAACCGGTAAGCCAAGAAGGGTCGACAATGACTATCAGCTACCATCTACCACCTGGACTTGCCTATCTATCCTGCGCCATTCCTCCCATTGCCATTCCATGCGCCGTTTTCTGGGCTATTCAAGACGTGTTTGGTCTTAATTTTCCGTTATGGCATTCCTTGGTCATTCCATTACTCTTCCATCTTCTCTTTGGCCTGTCTCGTAGCTGGTTTAGGAGCCCGGCTATCCGAAGGAACGCCGCTGCACAGGGAGCCCTTTTCCCACCGAGTGTACAGGGAGGCAGTATCTCAATCTTGCGGCGCATCGTACACAGTGTCAAGGATGGTTATCCGGGTTTGTGATACTTTACGCTTTGAGAAGTGGCTGACACGCAGGTTTTCAGATGAAGCATTTCATGAGTGGAGCGAAAAATACGGAAGCACCTTCTCTTTCACCGTCTTTTCTGATACACGAGTGAGTGCACTGCCATTTGGTCGGTGGTAAAACGTTCAAACGACGGCAAGGTCTTTACAATCGACCCAGAGCATGTCAAGGTACGTCTTCACAGATGATCAGGGTCTGGACTTTATCCTTATTCACACATGTAGGTCATCCTGACGACCCAGTTTCAAAACTTCGAGAAAGGTTTGATAGTTAGTAACTCGTCGTTAAGTTTTTAACCGCGATTAAAGGTGCATTTTCTTTTGCCGCTACAAAGTCTCTGCTTGGCGAAGGCATTTTTAATGCGGATGGTGAGAAATTTTTTAGGATACATATCCATGACCTTTGACGGAACCCACTGACCCTCTGATAGGTGACATGTGGAAGTAAGTTTGTCGTCAGCAACCCACACACAATCTTTTCTTCTCCTGACCTTATTTCAGGTTTCACCGGTCAATGACACGGCCCCTATTTAACAAAAGTCGAATTGACCTTGACAACTTCGAGAGACACGCTGTCAGCACGATAGTCCTGATCAAAGCCAGGCTGCGAGAGGGTTACCCCGTCAATTTCCAGGTCAATTAATATCCTTCTCCAATTGTTCAGAGGCGTAATCTCAGGAAAACCTAGGATGTTGTCGCTCGCTTCAGTCTGGATTCCGCTACAGAATACCTTTTTGGAAACGACGTCAATTCAATATCTGCGGGTCTTCCATACCCTGCTGGATCGGGAAATAGTCCTTTCATTGCTCACCCGTCCAATGTGTTTGTCAAGGCATTCGCGAAGGCACAAGAGCAAATTGTCGTCCGCTTCCATAGAGGGCAGTTCTGGCCGCTCTGTGAATTCTGGGCGGATGAGGTGAAGCCATTGAGGCAGATAGTTGATGATTTTATCCGGCCGACGCTCATCGAGGCGTTCGATAGGAAGGCGAAAGGTGTCGAGCTTGGGAAGGACTTCGAGAGCACGTCTCTGTTGGATCGCCTTGTGGAGAATATTGATGGTTTGTGTCTATTTCGGGTCGATGCCGTATATTCTGCTCAAAGATATCTGCAGATAAGAAGATCGTTCAGGATGAACTCGTCAATCTCTTGGCCGCTGGTAGAGATTCGGTATGTTCCTCGGTATCATTACGTTTAAGATAAGCTCAAGGAGGATACTGACATAGATCTCGGCTCTGCTAACTTTCGCAGTGTATATGATGTGTGAAAATCCGGACATGGCTACCCGCTTACGATCAGAAATTCTTGAAAAGGTCGGCAGCCGGAGACCCACTTGTGAAGACATTCGTGAAATGAAATATCTGCGAGCATTTCTCGATGGTGCGAGGTTCGATTAAATTTTTATTTATCAACGAACCAACCTTGTCTAGAAACTTTACGACTGTATCCACCGCTGTATGTAAATCTTTTGCTTCTGTCATCCGCAGCTGAACCTGTCGGCTTTCAGACCAGTAAATGCTAGGTATGCCATTGTTCCTGGTACTTTTTAGTAAGACTCATCCTTGTAACTAGGTTATCGAAAGTGGCTACCACCCTTCCGAACAAAGGACATGCGCCATATTATATTCCAGGCAACACTGAGTCAGCGCCTCGTTCCAATTACCCCAGGACTGTCTAATCTACTGCTTCAGGGTGCTTTTTTCTACGTTCTCAATGCATCGTCGAACGGATCTGTGGGGACCAGACGGTAAGACGATGGCATTACCTTTGCCAACTCTGACACCTCACCCCACAGCCCTCGAGTTTGACCCAGACAGATTTCTCGATAGTCGCCTGAACAAGTATCTGACTCCGAACCCGTACATCTTCATTCCCTTCAACGCGGGTCCGAGAATTTGCCTTGGCCAACAGGTGGGAGGGCTCTGCAACTGCGAAGGAGGGAAATTTGATTGTCCTTCACTAGTTCGCTTACAACAAGGCATCGTATTATCTTATTCGACTTTTGCAGACATTTTCATCGTTCAGTCTGGCTTTGGACGCTCAGCCTTCTGAGGGTATTCCGCCGAAGACTTGGACTAGAGCTCCTGGGACGACCAAAGGGCGGGATAAGATTATGCTTGGGGCGCATGTGTTGTTGTACGCGAAGGTATGATTCAACGTTGGGCATGGTCTTGAATTGATGTTGTTGTTTAGGGTGGTCTGTGGGTTAGGATGGAAGAAGCACAGGACGATTCACTGGAGACAAAGCTGTGACTGCCATCAGAATGGACGCGCACAGTTTGATTGTAATTAACTGAACACGACTGAGGAGGTTCAATATAATTATCCATCATGAATCTTGGCCAGAAGAGAGATTTAAGAAGTATCACGTAATCGAAAAAAGAGCAGTGGAGACCGCTTGATATTTCGTATTTCGAGCTAGATATAGACGCGAAGTGAGTAGTGAGGACAGTTGATATCCTAGCCATCCGTGATTTCAAAGTCGAATCAGCTGGACGATACCCACGGGGTATGGTCAGTGGCCCCTGGGACCGTGGCGCACTATGGAGTATCGGAAATAGCACGTTCTCTGTCTGAGTCGAAGGGACTATCGATTTTCGATTTCGCCGCCCTTATGTGCGGAGAACGGCTCAGAGTCAATGCCTCTGCTTGCGGCGTCCAGACCAAAGGTTCTATGGTACGTCGACAGTGCAGGATGAGATAAAGGCGTCGGAAGTCTAAGGAATCAATAAGGGCATCATTCAACAGCAAGCTACCAGTGCGACTCACTGAAATCCCAAGGCCAGTGAAACCCTCCTCTCACAAACTATTCCGTCTCTTACCCTCACCCCCCAAAAAAAATCGTAGTCGTGGTTGGTGGCGGCCGCTAAGCTTGATACGACGAAATCGAAATCAAGGATGGGCTGTCTTGTCCGCGTCGAGTTTAGATGAAAGGTTCGAAAGAAATAAAAGTAACTTGAAGATGGCGGTAAGAGGCAGAAACGGGAAATCGAGAATTTGAAATGATCGTGACCTCCGGGAGGTCACCTCCCTCAGCCTGCTTCTCGTGCCGATTTTCTACCGTCCTCAAGTTCGCCTTGGGGGTCACCCCTAAATAATGGAGACGATGCATTCTAGTCATATAGGAGCTGCTTGGGAAACGTAAGTACAGGCTGATATCGTTTCCCGACCGAGATTTGACAGTTGACTACCAAGGCGGCTAGGCCTACTAGGATTTGGATATGACGGAATATTGTAACCGCTAGACCATATCAATCTTGACTAGCTACAAACCAACTGCAACTGCTGGTGGTGGTGCATGTACGGGCACGTTCTCTCTGTTCTTCGTCCAAACTTTCCTGAGTACTTATTAGATATATGTCGTCGAGATGGCGTCATTTGACCTAATACTGGGAACTTCAAGCTTCACGGTCCAATGAATTATTGCCTCTCTCCACCATGATGACAATTGAATTTGAGCAGGGAGATAAAGTAAGGCGACTGAGAAGCGTCGACGCGTCGCCAGAATTACTTTTCTTCTTTTCAGTTTTTATCAATCACGAAATATGTCAGTGGACTCGACATGGGATCGTTACATCGAGAATTTGTTGAATTCAAGTTATAGATCCGAATTCGAATTTAACATCAACTCGGAGTCTCTTTGACAAGCCCGGTGACGGCATGGCGCCATCTTCGACTGCCTCTTAAGATCTTATCTTCTATTACCGCGACCACTATGGCGATTCAAGTTGACGCTCCTCCCTACACCCCTCCGCCTGTTACGCAGGAAGGATGTACGTCTTCCGGTCACGTTAATTGATCGAGTCCTGACCACATAGTTTTTACCAGTGGAATACGCCGACCTGCCATTCATCGACTTGGAGTCTAAGGAAGATCAGGTGGAGAAACTACGCGAAGCTTTGATAAAGCACGGGTTTTTCTACGTCGTTGGACATGGATTATCGCCCACCGAGGTTAGTCTTAAGCTCAAGTTCCTGCTATTCGTTCATCTCAATCGGCATATCACATGTAGAAGCAGAGAATATTCAATATCGCTGATGTTGCTTTCACTGGAGTCAACGACGAGGAAAAGCGGCAGTACGAAGGATCCATGGAGAAGACTGGGTCATTTCAAGGATACAAACTCCGTCAGTACTGGGTGGGTCACCATTTTATAAGACGTGTTTCCAAGCATTGACTCCCTGCAGCACATCGATAACGGCGTACAAGACCAAGTGGAGATTTACAACCGTGAGTCTGGTTAGTTGATCTCTATATCGACTTGTTTTTTGAGTCGTTGCTCAGTGAATCGTGATATCATAAAGCGGCAGCATCCTGAAGCCTTGCGTCCTTACCTCCCTGAGATCGAGGCCTTTGGGAAGCACAATCACTTCAACGTTCTCCATCCCATCCTGCGGTTCGAAGGTTTTGATTCTTCTGACTGCTTGTATTAACGACATGATTCTAGGCTGTTCGCTCACAGCCTCGGTCTCCCAGAAAATGCTCTAGTGGATATCCATAATTATTCTGCGGTCGGAGAAACTTATGGTGAGAGAATCCTTTACTTATTCACCACAATAGCTTACGATTGTGATCTAGTGAGGTTCATGAAATAGTTAGGCCTTTCTGGGTAATTTTATTTTCAAGCTTACTGACTTGACAATCCACGCAAGTTATCCCAGATCTGCTGAAGACGAAGAAAAGGCGAAGAATGTCTGGCTGAAGGGACATACTGGTACGCTCGATCACATTAGCTGGAACACAGGCGGTATAAGACATCAATAGATTTCGGTACGATGACCATCCTATACAGCCAGCCTGTATCAGCATTGCAGATCCTCACTCGAGATGGGCAGTGGAAATGGGTCAGACATGTTGACAACGCGCTTGTATGTCTTACTTATTTCCTAACTCACGTACATGATAAAGCTGATGCCCTCTAAAAGGTTATAAACGCGGGAGACATGCTCGAGTTCTTCTCTGGCGGGCTGTATCGTGCGACGATACATCGGTACGTACATATCCTAAACCAAGTACCGTCCTATTGACCAGCAAGGACTCAGGGTCGTCCAACCACCCAAAGATCAACGGCAATACACTCGTTTAGGTGTATTCTATTTCTGCAAGCCGGACGACACTACGAAGCTCCTGCCTTTGGTCGACAATCCGATTAATCCACGATTTGATGAATCAAACGCGCCTACCGTGGAGGAGTGGCGTAAGCAGAGAACGGCATCGTATGGGCGTACCGTCTTAAAGAAAGCGGAGGAAGAGAATGGGGTGGAGGAAGAAATTATCAGTGGCGTTGTGGCGAAACATTACAGCTGATACTGTGGGATGTTGGGAAACGCAACTGACCTTGTATTATTATAGTCTGAATCCAATTTGCGTCAATTGGGAAAATGGTCAACTGGTCTATGTTTGTTTGATTACTTATAGACGTCTAATCTTGGACAGTGCGCTTCTACTGAAAGATAATGGTCAACAGTTACGTGGAGCTGCTGGAGGAGAGGAAGACCTGTGGGCAAGCCGGATAAACCTAAATTGCACAACTGTTGATACATCTTCCATCATTTATAATGCTTGACCACAACGCCATTGATAACTTCCTCCTCGATCTTCTCCTCTCCCTCCGCCTTCTTGAGCTGGCTTTTCCCATATGCTGCTGTCCTTCCCTTACGCCATTCTTCCATCGTCGGCGCGTCCGCATCCACGAATCGGCGCTCTTTAGCATCAACCAAAGGCAGGAGCTTCACATTATCGTCTGGCATGCAGAAATAGAATACACCCAGACGTGTGCGCCCGCGTTGGTCTTTGGGAGGTTGGACGACCCTTTTCGATAATCAATATATTGGAAACTCCGTAAGAACATGGAGTTACCGATGAATCGTCGCACGGTATACCCCTCCTGATAAAAATTCGAGAGCGTCTCCGGCATTAATGACCTGTTTTTCCATCAGCAATGGAAAAATTCCCTTTAGTAGAGGTGGGCATACCAGCGCGTTCTCGATGTGTCTGACCCACTTCCATTCCCCCGAGGGTGTGAGTATCTGCAACGCCGACACGGGCTGGCTGTACAGGATAGTAATGGAGCCGAAATCTACGAAATGTCAGTTTCATTCAGTTGAAGTTCAACGCGAGCGTACCAGTGTGTCCTTTAAGCCAGACACTCTGCGTCTTTTCCTCATCCTCGGTAGAGTGAGGATAACTAATGCCAAATGAGTGTAATGTACGGAAGGTTTTAAGGAGGGGTGACTCACTATTTCATGAATCTCACTAACGAATGTAAAGGTCATCGGTGAATATGATGAAGGGAGAAGCAGACGTCTGACCGTAAGTATCCCCAACAGAGGAATACCCGTGTATATTCACCAGTGTATCTTCTGGGAGTCCAAGGCCCAGTGCAAGGAGACTTGGTTGGCAGGTAAGCAAGACGCCTAACGAAGAGAGAAAACAATACGGAACCGTAAAATGGGATGAAGTACGTTGAGATGATTGTGTCGAGCAAACGCTTCGATTTCAGCGAGGTGCGGACGCACGGCTTCGGGATGCTCCCGTTTCGTTATATCTCGATTAACTGGTCAAAAGAGAGTAAGATGGAAGAGAAAAGAATTGGAATGAAAGTTTACTGTTATAGAGTTCAACTTCATCTTGTACGCCGTTGTCGATGTGCTTCCAAAATTGGAATTTAAACAGCAAGATGTAAGTACGGGTTCACCTACCCAGTACTTCCTCAATTTATACCCCTGGTAGGATCCGGTCTGCTGCATCGTCCCCTCATACTGCCGTTTTTCGTCGTCGCTAACGCTGGCGAACGGAAGGTCCGCAATGTCAAAGATTCGTTGATTCTAATACACGTTCCAGAATGAAGATTATAATTTGACACATTGACCATACCTCGTCGGGTGATAACCCATGCCCAACAACATAGAAGAATCCATGGGTCTGCATGGCTTCGCGGACGTCATCTGGACGCGGCGACTTAGATAGGTCAATTATCGGGAGATCGGCATAGTCCACTGTGAGCTGTGAGCAATATTCAATACGTATGTTGTGCACGTACACGGCTCCTGGGTAACCAGCGGTGGGGAATAGTGGTTGACTGTCATGGTGGAAGATAAGAATAGGGGTGATGTGAGAATGGCGCAATAAGTATCTGCAGCGTCGTGAAAGAAGCCGAAAATTTCAGGTATCTTAATTAGGACAGAGCGGCTGAGTGCTCTTTGGTTTCTTCCTGCCATGTTATTGGATCCAATGTCCAAGCTCATAGTCTTGTCCAGTGAGCACTTCGAAGTTCGAAATTGTTTAGCAAACCGGTAGTCGCAGCTTGACATCGTAAAGACATATATAAAGGAGGTGAATAAACTCAGAAATATATACCGGTTGCGTTATTCGAGTCATGAGACGCTTGTTATACGGCAACACATTCCAACCTGCCAAGCGTATGAGAATTGTTAGTTGGAAGCGAAATGAAAATCGCTAAAAAAGAAGTATCGGCTGCTCAAAACTTAGAGTTCATTATATGTTGCGGATGCTCCAAAGAATGGGTGAATTGGGTGAAGGTATACGACCTGCGAGACGGTGAGAGTTAAGTGCTGGCTGAGTGACACGCGCCGGTGATTCGGCTGAACTATAACGCGTAAAGATCACGTACCTGATCTACTTTTTGATCTTCGGTCCGAATACACCGATATTCGCCGTTCTAACGGTTAACCCTTCCTACATCCATTGAACGACTTAGCTTCGTACGAGTCTGGTTTACGAGAGTATCTTTCGCTTTCACTTCGACCTAACAGACATTTTGCACCATTATTTATGGGAAATATACTATATGGAATTTCGAACACTCAATGTTTGAGACTATTCTGAAGACCTCTGCACTTATCGAGGAATCTATAAATCGTCGCGGTGCAGGGTCTGACAGCTCAGGTGGTTTATTCTTGGAGCTTTTGCACTGCGCACTTGATGTGGGTCCTAATCTTGCCTAGTTATTCACTTTGAAACTACTCAGCTATTGATACATCCTTCTTAGTTGTAATGCTTCGTCACAACCCCAGCGATGACTTCCTCTTCGACCCTCTCTTCCCCCTCCGCCTTCCTCAGCTGGGTCTTTCCGTAGGCGGCAATCCTCCCTTTTCGCCACTCTTCCATAGTTGGCGCATCCACATCCACAAATCGACGACTCGGTGCTTTAGTGTTAACCAAAGGAAGGAGTTTTACGTTGTCATCAGGCAAGGCGAAATAGAATATTCCCAGACGCGGATACCCTTCCTGATCCTTGGGAGGTTGAACGACCCTGCGAAGCAATTTAACGATTTTTTGCTAAGGTATAGTTATGGACGTACCGGTGAATCGTAGAGCGATAAATTTCTCCTGATAGGAATTCCAATGCATCTCCGGCATTAATGACCTATTCTCGTCATCAGCAATGACATGATACTTCAAGGCTTAAGGCCGTACACGCACCAGCGCGTTCTCGACGTGTTTGACCCACTTCCAATCCCCCGCTGGCGTAAGGATCTGTAACGCCGACACGGGTTGACTATACAGGATGGTGATTGAACCAAAATCTGCACCGGGTATCAGTCAGATTTTGCCGTAATATGATGCTAGATGTACCAGTGTGCCCTTTAAGCCAGACATTCTTCGTCTTTTTGTTGTCTTCGGCTGAGTGGGGGTAACTTAAGCCAGATCAACGAGTTCAAAGGTTAAATATGGGATGTGGACTCAACTATTTCATAAGCCTCACTAGTAAAAATGCTGAGCAAACCGAGGGAATTCAAGAGGTAGAACCCTTACAAAATGTCTCCCCGGCAGAGGGAGACCCGTGGATATCGACAAGGGTATTTTCTGGGAGGCCTAAACCCAGCGCGAGGAGTCTGCGTGATTGAGTGAGAAAGATGGGCGATTGCGAAGGATGGGTACCCAACCGCAGAATGGGATGAAGAACATTAAGATGATTATGCCTCATAAATGCTTCGATCTCTTCAAGGTACGGACGTAGGCCTTCGGGGTGCTGTCGCACGGTGACATCTCGGTTGACTGGAAGATGTCAGATGATCAGAAAGAGAATAGTCACGAAAATGACTTACTGTTGTAATGCTCGATTTGATCTTTCACACCGTTGTCGATGTGCTACGAGAGTCTTACTTCGCCAAAATTCCAGATGTAAATGCGGCTTGACTTACCCAGTACTGCCGGAGTTTATACCCCTGGTACGACCCTGTCTGGATTATTTTCGCCTCGTACCGCTGCTTTTCTTCGTCACTGACGGCAGTAAATGGGATATTGGCAATGTCGAAGATTCGCTGGTTCTACCGGACAGAGGTGATTAATGATAATAAAAAATACCCGGAGCATGTACCTCAGAGAGTGATAAACCATGCCCAACGACGTAGAAGAATCCATAGGTTTGCATAGCTTCACGTACTTCTTCTGGACGCGGTCCCTTGGATAGGTCAATTATTGGTAGGTCGGCATAATCCACTACGACAGGTAAGTCATGTTCACTTGGTATAATCGTGAGCTTACATGGCTCTTGTGTGACGGACGGCGGAACATAGTGCTCGATTTCAATGGCCATCGCTGCGGGGGAGATAAGAAAGCTTGAGATGAGAAAGACGACCATAAATACTCATGACTTTCGTGAGAGCAGTGGAGCGCCGTTTCCGAAGAACTGCGAGTAAATTTGGTCCTCCTCATGATCTTTCCCCCAAAATCTAAATCTGAAGGACATTGCCAGTATCCATATGCATACTCGAATCCAGCTTGTGGTGTGGGGTCTACACGTAAGGGGCAAGGGCTCAAAAAATCAGTATGTGGTTTCCGCTGAATGATCACGCTGGTGATAATTATAATCGGTCGGGCCGGATTAGAGTGCGTATGATGCGTCACGCTCTGTTATGACTCGTAAATACAACGGCAGCACCAACCAGTAGCCAGTAACGAAAGATGGCAAGGGCACCAATAGACGGCATCTTCCAGGCAGTATCTGCTATGAGAAAGCGGGCTGTAAGTGGAGATGACGTACAGGTCGCGGGATCCAGAAGAACTCTCAAGAAAAGATGAAACCGGCATCCAAATTTCCTCCAAGTTAGGGTCACGTAGAGAGCGTCTTGTTTATTGTGGTGCAGCTTTTCAATTTTGCCGAAATTATATATTTTATTTAATAAGGCCGCTTGTCCGGGAGAGACCGGATAAAGGGGAAGAATCGGGGGCCGGCACGAAGTTGCCGCACTGGCCAAAGCGAAAGGGGCTTGGAACGAACCTCACCTTCTGAAGCCTTCTCCTTTGCTCACGTAAAAGCGCTCGAATCATGGCAGACTCGGACGTTTTGGATTATGAAGCAGCTTGGCCGGAACAGAAAGGCAAGCGAATGGCGGGTCACGCCCTGCATCTTCTGGAACGAGTCAGAGAGACCGATGTATGGAAGATTGTCCCTGTGTCTCGAGAACTATCATCTGGCAACTCTTCAGCCCGATTCAAAGCCGTCGTCGTGCCACTGTTGATCCAAACCATTCAAGAATCGCTGGTTGCCTTTGGTTGCTGGGGCATGGCCCAGGCATTCTGGAAGAACTTGAGCGAGTGTCACCCAGACGTCCCGAAAATGGGTACGCTAACGTTTGAAATGAGGTCCTCCAACTTTCTCATCACAGCATCCCAGTCGCGCATTTGTACAACGACTCCATCAGTTTGGAACAATTCACAAATGTACTTTTTACCATTTTCGAGGAGGACGCATTTAAGTTGTCTGCCATTACGCAGATGGCCACCGAGGTCTATACACATCTATGTGTAGCTTGTGAGTGCAGATTTTGGTGTTTGTACCACTGGAACCAACGCCTGTCATCAAGTTATGAACCCAGGTGGCACCCGATCCAAACCCGGAACCCCGGCAACAATTCCAGAGTCAGTGGAATGCACATTAGACGATATTCTGGCCGAGTTCGTTGCAACAGAGCCACGGGGAAAGCATCGCGAACAAGTGTTGAACAAGCTGGTAAACCAACGACGTGCTATTTTGGAACCAGTTGTCGTTGATTTGATTCTTGATGATAGGTTTCCCTTCGCGACGGTGGGCGTTGTCCTTTGATACTTTTGACTTTCAAAGGGTTCGGTATCCCATACGACAGCAAAGCGACACTATGCCACATCATCCCCAACTCTATTGCCTCGCCTGATAAGATACGTTCCTACATTTATCATTCAGATTGTCGCGGACTTTCATATTCTTCTAGCTAGACCCACTCAAAATGATATTACTGTTTGCAGGGAAAGATGTTGCCGAGAGCGTGCGAGCGGATCTCAACTCGCTAGGGAACGTCGTCAACTTTGATACCGGTATCTCTGTGATTTTCGACGATCTTATGTTTAGCATCGAAGCTAAGGAGGAGAATAATGAAGTACGCAAATTTAAAGCTCCATAACTTCTTCCTCGATAGGAACACTGCCTACAGGTCCAGTACTATTTTCGTCGGGCGCCCGGACACTCATCTCCCGGAACCACCGCATTCCGGATCCAGCCCAACGCCTGTATTACTTTCGGCGCTGGTTCGTTTGGGGAAAGGCTGGGCAGAGGACCTAATCCCAAGTTATGCAATCTCCACTGGGCTATTGTGAGAGTTGCGAATATGAGCGGCGTTGCCGAGATCTTCGGGGAAGAAAGGGATGAACAATTGGAGAATGCATCTGCCCTGCTTTCTACGCATTACCTTGATGCGCAATTGGACAAATTTGTGATGGAAGGATAGAAGCTTTACGGAACGTGGAATGGCATCCTATGTGTAAATTGCACTGGTTCCCATTTCCTTACCCTATGAGGGGTTTCATGTACGACAAGCACAGGCAGAAAGTCCAAAACGGTCCGAGCTGCCAAGAACTCCCCTCTCTCCTCTGGACCTTCGACTTGACGTTCACAGTCGTGATTTTTTCTGAACATCGTTCTTGGCTTCATTCTCAATCCGTTCTAGGAATTGGATTCAAATTGGAATATAACCTCCGAAACATACGTCACCGGGGTGCGATATCGTGGCTACGCGAATCACCACCACAATGTCAAACTTACCCTCACTCGCTAGCGTCCTATCTGCCCTAAAACCATCCCAGAGGTCATCCCTCGAGTACTCTAGATGCTCTGGTTCAGCGTGTCGTAGACGCCGCACCATCGACAACATATCCCATTCTCACCTTTATTCGTTACCTCCATTCGATAATGGTGTACTGGACGCCATATGTGAATATTAAGACTTGGCATGGATCCCATAGAGCACGGACCACTGGAACCCAATGAACGTATTCAAAAATCTTCCTATATCTAACTTCGGAAACTTACATATACGCAAGGGACGAACTAATACCAGCTATCGAAACGAACCTCACAAAAATCGAGCCACCACTCATTACCGAGCTACATAGATCCCCCGCATTCGAATTCTTTCTCCGCTTCACAAAGAAATTCCCCGGGTTCTGGTCCGCTCGCATCGACCTTCTCGACGACATCTCAATCATCTTTTCCTCGCTCCGAAGTTCATTACGGGCAGTCTTGGTGTGCCTTGAATACCTCGAGTGCCATGCGTACAATGTCCTCACTCGTTTCGTTGATGCGGATTGGGTAAACCGCCATCGAGGCTGCACGGACTTGCTTTGGTGCTTGTGAATCATTGATACAGCTGAACTGGGGTCTACGTACACATACCAAGATGCCAGGGTACCTTCCTGCATATGTTGCCTCTCCCTATTCTACTCGGAAGCTTTCTGAATATTATTTACTCTGTAGGCCTGGCTTTTGAGATCCTGGCAGGGGAATCGGGTCGCGACGAGCTTACACGAAGAGTCTCTAAGTTGGTGAGCGCAGGGTGGACCGACTTTCCGGTTTAGTCGCCGTATCCTCGAGGTACGGGGGTGGTGCAGTGACCTTGTCGGAATGAACATGAATAATCTGTTACTCGGTTGGCTCCTATGTCCTGTTCTCTCGCGCTGCAGTGATGGATGACGATTCTCAGGGCACTGTACCGATTTGTCTCCCTCGGGGTAACAAGGTCCACGCAGTATAACTGAAACGCTTTCGGAACAAGATTCGATACTACCGCCTTTTGATATCCTTGAGAATGATGTCCCACTTTTGTACTATGGGAAAGATCCCAAAACGACCTACCTCGTCTTCCTCCCGTCCTCAGCCAAATTTCTCCGGTGAGATTGACGATTCCTTCTTGGTCTCGCAATCTGACTACTTCGACTCATCTAGTTCTTGATGAAATATATACCCATTGTTTCTCTACATATCTAGGAACAATCCGCGGAGGCAAATCCAACACGGCATTCAACACTCGGAGTTTTAAAACTCAGGGCCAAATTCGCTCGCAGGTTATTATGTGCGTTTATCAACTACGCCCTCGTTAGACATGTCTTGGCCACCTCCGAAACCTTGGGATCGACTTGACCCAAAATATCCAGCATCTCCTCCTGAACGCGAGGCAGGTTAGACAGTTTTACTCTACACATCGCAAAGAACCACTCACCCAAACCTTATCCTGTACGATCTTCCCGTCCTCGCTGATCACAAAGTCACTCTCTTCCACGACCTCAGACATATGAATATACTTGCCACGAAGCTTCTCTTCATCATTCAGGGATCCGACAGCGGCGTAGACCAATTGCCGGCTCCCCTGCTCCGTAGTGAATGCCAGCTCTTCTCGCAGCTTTTGCAGTTTTTCCGCTTCCTCGGGAGGGGCACCATATCCAAGGTTCGAGAAACAGAGTCCGGGATTAACAGAATTGACGGTGATCGCTGGGACGTGCATTTGCAGAGCTCGGGCAAAGAGAATGTTGAGCACTATATGAGGTCAGTCGACATAGAGTAAAAGTCATATGTCACGAACATTTGGAATCACTGTATCGGCGATCCATGACGCTGCTCACAGGTTAGTAGCTTAGCAATAGATCTCGCGAGACGGCGTACTCTTTCGTGCA
This sequence comes from Armillaria cepistipes, assembly GCA_900157415.1. Classification (NCBI taxonomy): domain Eukaryota; kingdom Fungi; phylum Basidiomycota; class Agaricomycetes; order Agaricales; family Physalacriaceae; genus Armillaria; species Armillaria cepistipes. Next base: position 3,556,392 of record FTRY01000005.1, read on the forward strand.
ATACTCCTTGTCTGATAGCTTCGCAAGGATGCCGGGAGAAATAATGACATCCTTTTCGATCTTTGTTGAATAGTGAATATCACTCGCGACGACGACTAGTCTCGGGTTGACCGAATGCTTGCGAGCTGTCTCGAGCATCTTCGGGATCATACGGATAGCAAGTAATCCAGGACCGAGGTTGTTTGTATGTATGCTAAGACGATGAAGAGCCTTTGTTTCATGAAGGGAACATGCAACGTACATTTTCTCCCAGCCTTCTACTTGTTCGTAGTCCCAGGTTGCGATGCTAGCATTCTCTATGAGGATATCCAATCGATCCAGCTCGCGCTCGGCCTTTTCAGAGAACGCAATGACGCTATTGAAATTGGCAAGATCGACGATCCATAGCTCCGCCTTGGAGCAGCCAGTGTCGTCTTGAATGTCTGTAATGACCAGGTATTAGTAGGGCTCGTAGATCTCAATGTACATACATACAGGCCAGGGCCTGCTTTCCCTTTGCTTCATCTCTTGCAGTCAGGACCAGTCGCGCAGGTTTCATCCTAGCGAAATGCTTCGCAGCTTCGAAACCAAGACCAGCGTTGGCGCCAATCAAGACGAGTGTCTTCCCACTCAAGTCGGCGGTGACAACCGTGGGCACGGGTCCGGTCTGGTCTGCGACGGCCTGTTCATGAGTTCTGGGAGCCATTGCGGAGGATAGAGAAGACTCGGAGTCATCTCTACCTCACAGCTTTATATACGTTCAAGTGCGAATGCATAGGAGCAACATCAGACTGGAATCTTTGTGGGGCTGCCGTGACCTCTCGCATGCCGATAGCCTACGCAATCGCAGATATTAATAGTGATCGTGACGGCAAGACGACATGAAGGTGCTTACTAAAACAATAGAGTCATGATGAGGCCAGTGACTGTGAGGTGCTAGCGTTCCCGAAGTTCAATTCGGGACCGATATCTCTGGCCCAGAACGTGAACATCTTTGGTCCTAGGGAACGGGAATGCAATCAAAGTAGAAGACAATTTCAGGTATCTTATCAAATATTTGCTCGCCACTAGCGTCTCCGTGAACTTATTGCAGAGCGCCGAGCTTCGCTAGCTCAGCCCAAGCATGTCATTGGGGACATATCTTGCGACCACCACTTCAAATGTCGTACGGAATACTCGGCAACACTGATTGCGCACATTCTAACTTGTCACCTGAAATTTTACTTACGAAGACCGCTTGACCAAGCGAAAATACGACGTTATTGTGAGGGCTGACAAGACAGTAAGCATAATTTCAAAGTCGGGTAAGTGAAACGCACAGAGAGACATGAAAGGCAAACATCCTGAATGACACAGACGAAACCAGGGAAAAGCAGTGTTCCCTACTTTGTCAGACGCATATCTGTATTGAAACCGAGGAAACATAACATCGCATCTGGATTAGGAAGTATGAAAGGTGGATGCCTAAAGGACATGTTTGCCGACTCAAGTACAGGGTATTAGGTAGGTAATGAGAAGAAACCTACCAACCCCCAAAATAATGTCCGATGGTAAGCCAAAAAAATGAAACGCATAAGTAAGTACGAGCACCCTGAGAGACGTCAACCAGGCAACCTCTGGACGGATGAAGTCGAGACGCACAATAATTCAGGGTACAACGCTAGCACAACGACGGTACTGTGACAGCATCATAATACTCTATTGGGGGTGCATAATGAGTAGAGGATCGATCCGGATAATGTACGACTCGGCCTGCAAGTTGGACATGGATGAGAGAGGGATGGAAGGTTATTTGGTTCAGTTTGCTACACTCTTTGAGCGCGCGTTCGTCATGTGATCGTATTCCAGAAGCGTTCAATTAAGCTCTTCATTATTTCCCGAATGATCGTCGACCTAGAAACAAATTACATCGACACGGTCTCATAAGAAGAGTAAGAGATTAAGGAAAATTAGACGAGTTTGTATATCTACTTTCAGAAACTAGATCCGCGCATTTTGACGGAATAGCCATGGAGTCGATCGTCGGTGACGCTCCAAAAGTGAGTTGAATCCACTGCCCCCGCTAAGCACAGTTCTCAGCTCCCATATATCGAAATAACTATGTTGGAACAATCAGCAACGGGAATGAGATTTCAGCTGTATGCTGATATCCTCACCTTATCCACTCCTACGTTGCTTGCCATCATTCCCTCAGCATCATGGCCAACACCGGGTACCCAATCGACGGTGGTACAATTAGGTATACCTCCCATATCCTCCAGCATCGAAACAAAATACTGTCCCCTCTCTAGATGCGTGTTTCCCTGGGTCTGCGATATGTGAGAGATAGAGAACATAGAAGGATATTGGATGCCTCACTTTTGCTTGACATCGAGGATCGCCGTCGCCGTGGTCTTCCTGCAGACAATATTTTTAGTAGACAACCCGCCGTGACTTATAAGATCACCCACGAGTCCCCAGGCGTAGCTAATCGTACGTCCGTTGTATCTCTCAATGATACCTTCCCGTTCAAGAGCGTGAGCATTTGCAGCTGCGTAGGCGGGGAAATTCGATGCCAGCCCATACTTGAAATCATCAACACCATCGCAGTCGTGGTCGGGAAACGGTCTGTCCGAGGTCAGCCAGCATAACGATCCAGGGTTGGCTGTAGAGTGTTGAGGTTAATTTTCTTTTCACTCTTTGGAAGGAGTTACCGATCCAAAAGTGCAGCCGATTATCATCTTCAGTTGACAGCCTGAGAGCCACGTAGCGCTGGGTCATTTGGCCGCCAGCAGAGTGGCCTGCAACGACGACGACCTGAAAATGATGATCAGGAACAGCAACAGGGCAATCCCGTGTCTGAGGCGGAAATAGAAACAGACGTACTTGCAAATTCGGGTAGATGGTTGTATTCATATAATACGCCACAAGCGCATCGAGGACATCGTACGTGCTAAAGTTTGATGGACTATCAGCGACATTAGAATGCCCGCTAATCCAGGTCGTGTTATCCCATATGAGTTGGTCGTCCTGTGCGGCGCCCGCTACCAAGTCAGCTTCTGTGAAGAAGCAAGGGGCCATGATGGATATGTGGGCGCGTTCGATAGTGGGATCATCATAGGTGGCATTGTAAAGCGCGTTGTTCATCGCAGTCCAGTCTAGTTGGGAGCAATGAGGTTTACGCGCGGCAGTAGTGTAATATTGTACGCTGCTCACCGGACCAACAAGTTCTGTCCTTTTTACAATATCAAGGACTAACAGTCAGAGAATAAAGCCATTATCGCACCTTGCCATTCAAAACAATAACTGCTCTTGTGACGTCTGTCTTATTCAGGCCGTTTTGTATATAGGCTAGCATTTGTTGGCAGACAATGAAGCAAGAGCAAGAAAAAAACGCACCAAATATCCTCCCGCGTCCTCATCCACGACCCAGTTAGGATGGGCTGTAGCGTCAGTAATGTCCGGGAACCATTGCCAACCGTCATTAGCCGTCCCATTGACAATTGGCTCAGGGTTGTGTCGCTGAGCGATAGCAATACAGACCAGCGACGCGATTGTGAAGAGGTACGAGCACGACATGATGGGCAGCCAATGCGATAAAATTTCCACCGTCCAATTTATAGTGTTGATGTAGGACGAAAAAGAGAAATCAGAGTTTCTGGATATTTGAAACATCAATTTTCAGTTCTGTTCGCTGCGGCTGGGGTCCGAAATTTTTTGACGGGCGGAGAAAATGTCTGCGCTTGAGACGTGGTTGAGTCATAATGACACAGTTAGAAGGACCTGGCGTGCTCTCTCACCGTAAGTCACTGGTCCCATCATAGCACACCAAGGTCTTGTATCGTCTCAGTTTTGACTATTCAGATGGTAACGCCGCTCTCGCCTCTCAGTCTGGAGTCGCCCTTCCTCCGCAACACCTAAAGTCCACAGCGCCCAAGACCGCCGAGGTTCTGCCTTCGCTGTTGAACCAAGAAAGTAGGCCATGTGAATGACACCTTGTTCTTTACATCTCATCACCGCAAACGATCGCTGCACTGCATGTCATGATCATCCTAGCCATGACCTCGATCACTCGCACCTGGAGTGCTTCTCATAGGAGTAGAACGTGTGCAAAAAGTGACATTTGACCGTGGATCAGGCGTAGAAGTTCGAGTTGAAGGGTGCGCTCGACCACTATACGGAGATGCGAGTACAAAGGCGTACACTATGTGAGCAACCGTGGAAGAGATAGATGTCGTCGTGATGGATATGAAGCGGCTGAAGACTAACTGGGGTTGGGCTTTAGAAGGTAGAACGCGAACACCGTGGTGTTCCAGAAATGGCGGGAAATGCGTAAGAGGAGGATGATATGGTAGCCCAGCGAGCTGATGGATAACAAGACGTCGAAGATGAAGTAACAGTGTGTTATGTAGTAGAAGATGGTCATTTTCGTTTGATGTTCGCTAGATGTCAAACGGCTAGAGATAGACACCGGCTAAGGTTAAGGACTGATTGACTCAATTGTTGAACAGTACGAGGGACTTCGTCGGCACGGCAGATTTTCGTGACGACGCATGTTCCAGATATGGGCGGGAGCACGAATAAAGCAGAAAATGATTTTTCGACTGCATCTTCAGTTGCCGACCCGCTGTAGCGATTGTGCCTCGTCGCCGCCCTTACAGTCACCCGTCGCAGTATTCTTTACCACCGCTTCTTTTCCTGGCTACTGTATCCCCTCTATCCACGAGAGATCCCACGACGCGCATGCTTATATCTATCAGGATGGCCGGAAGCGATTTCAGGAGGGTAAATGACACCGCAGGTCTTCTCTTTGGCATGAGTCTCCCTCTCCTCCTAACGAAGGGTAGAAGGGCGACAGGAGGACAGAAGAGTCGGAAGCCAAGTCTCAGTCAGAGTGAAGTAATGAAAGGTAAGCGTAACACTATGGGGAAGCGGTGGTGAGGAGCTTGGTTGTCATGGAGAACTGATAATTTCCTGCTGTAAGGAATAGCGCAGCCTGATATAATGTCATTTCAGACTAGCGACTAGTAATTAAAGGAAAATAAAGGCATACCTATCGGCGGCAAGCGTCAAGCGAAGAGGATATGTCCGGTGCCAAGGTTTCGGCAAAGTCAGGCTAGTTGCAGTCTTGCACCGCCGATAGCTTCAACGACGAGGTTCTCTTGCAGGTGCTTATCGACGCAGCACTGAAAGGTAGAAAAGACCAAGCCACCACTTTCACCGAGCCGTTTAACAGCGAGCATTAGGATACGCCCCTTCGCCTCCCGGAAATTCCGATGAGAAGGGCGGATGCCTCGACCGCAAGGAGACGTTCGGTGTGGCGCGAGTTGAAGTCCATTGTCGCGGAGTGGCGCAGGACATGGTGATGAAGATTACGAGGTTATATGTAGGGCCGAAGGGGAGCGAACGGTTAACTGGCGCCGTATGGGTGAAGGGTCTCCTCGGCTCGCCCTCCACCCCGCAGAGGCGCAGAATACGCACGAGTAACCCAGACATTCATTCAGCCAGGGATACGAAATTGATCGGGGTACGACTCTGCACGACCATAAATCATAAATAAGTGTGCTCCTTGGTTACTAGAATGTCGAGTTGATTCATCACATTCAACTCCTTCCAGCGATTCTGGAGATGGTTTCTTCTGTATCAGCAGCTGGATACTGCTCTTCTCCATCGATACCAATAACAATACCACCTCTATTCGAACCTCTGAGTCGCGATTTCAAAGTCTGGGCCAAATATCGCCTATCGTCGCGCCGTCCGACGAAAACTAGGTCACCAAAAGCGACACAAGATTTTGCTGGATCTTTGAACGCTGACTTTGAAGGTGCCGCTTCGGTCTTCTCCACCTAAAGAACGTCCGGACTTGTAAGTGTAAGTGCGATGTCTGACAAAAGACTAAAGAACATACCCGCCGTATCTCTGGTATCATTGCCCAGCTCGAGAAAGTTGGTCCTCCGATTGCACCTCTTTCGCGTCTCACAGATTCAGCGTCTTCCGACCTCTGCAGTCTCCTTTCGATATCTTGCACTCGCATGCCCTTGTTTCCTCATACTGCCGCGCCTCGTCATCCTCACGCTTCTGAAGAGTTGCCCTCTTTTCCGGTCGTTTCTTAACTTCGTGTCACACCGCTTTAGCATGTGCAGCTTCCGTCCAAGGAGCCTTACGCAGCAGGCATTGATAGTCTCAGGGGGAAGTCCTTTAGATCCCAGTACACCCACAACTTAGGGGGCAGAGAAGGAGAGAGAGTTGCGGCCATCTCCCCCGTGCTGCGGAAAGTATGCCGCAGAGAAGGTAGTTGCTGTTCTGAGAGACGGCGCGGCGGGGACGATGGAGGAAATTTAGCGAAAGCGGGGAAGGAATACGAGGAGGGCATGTCCGTGAGGGTCCGTAGTGTAGCACATGAGATCTTACAGGGTTTGGGCGTCCTTTTTTCTCAGGAAATGCGCCTTTGTGGTTCCCTCCCCTCCCTCGACCGAAGACCACGCGTAAATTGCTTGCAGTACCGCGGCCAGGTAATGCAGAATGGTTTGTTAGGATCTTGCAACTGTTGACGAGATATTGGGTAGCTCTACCTGGCTATCATTAAAAAAGCACATACAGCTGCAGAACACAACGCACCTGTCAAGTAATGACAGAATACCTATTTGCACCAATGCAAACGACTTTCAAGGTCGAATCTAACACCGCAATTCTAGCTAGTTCACGGCATACACTGAGACTCTCTTATGGTCACGATAACAACGAAGACTACGGTGTCACTCACCCCTTCAGATATCTTGGTTGCGATCCCATAATATGGAGTCCGCCCAGCCAGTGGTCGCAGAGTCGAACCAGATACTATCACATCCTTGACTGTGTCAAAGCAGGTGAGAGACGCGCTAAAGTATGAGAACTGATCATTACTCACTATCACTACTCGAGGAGAGCCGATCCTCTTTCTCAACTAATGTGTTATCATCCTCTCTGCTTCTCTGCTTGAATAACCCACTCTCATTTCACGAAACTAAAAAACCAATGGGCGGCTCATCCGCAAACGGGCGAGAATCAAAAACGCTTAGCAAGGGCAAGCCAACATGTCCAGCAAATGAATAGCTTGTCTGATGAAATGATGAGTCCTAGGCCAGACAGTGAGCCATGTACGATGCTCACCATGCTCCTTCTTCGATTCTTTTTACCGGCATTCCTTGCATTTGTCGAGAAGGCGAAGCTCTTCATTCTGTGAATAACTTTGTTGAATTTTAGCCAAGGCCTAGTCCAAGCGTGTTGGAAGGTGGTGGAAGGAGTAGAACGTTTGAGGTGAGCGACGTCATCGCAACTCAGAGGCATGACGATGATCGTACGAAGGAAAGAATGGGAATGAGGAAATCAGTCTCCGGTCTCAACCGGGTTTGATTGCCGAGCTCAAGCATCAGGTGACCTTGGAATTCCTTCTTGGTTATTTGCCCCCGGCCTGGGTTCTTGACATGGACGTTGAGGCAGGAGCTTGCGAATGCCTCATAAGGTGCTGACTAAGCTCAGAGCACTTGTCGTCATCGTGCCGTCGTCGTTGTCTCAATCCTTTCGCTTGTACCACCACCATCAAATTTCTCGACCCATCCCACCCGCCCTTCGAGTCTTGATTACCGAGAGGGGAGTCGGCCCTCTGGAATCTCACTCGCGAGAAGTGTGCAGTGGCAGCGTGATTGCTGGGACCGTGATTGCACCAGAACACACCCAGCATAGCACACATAGACTCCCCCCCCCTCTGGCCTCGTACTCTCTATTTGATGCGCTCTGCCTTTCCCCTTGAAAGAAAAATGGCTCCAGCGCCTGGCACGTCTTACTAAGTAGTTTTAAACGCCACTGCATGATTTGTCGACAATGGAGATACTTAATCTCGCAGGACATGCCAGGAATGATATATGCAGGTGCCTATCACTCTCTAGCCGATTTATTCTCCCTATTCTACAAGTTCCGACGGAGATAAGCCCCCAGGAATTGTAGCATCATACTAGATACCTGTGCTGGCGGCTAGTCTCTACGTTGAACTGATTGGCTCCATGAGCCGTGACAGTACTGCGTATATTACCGGTCAGTTTAACCTTTCGCGTTTATCTCATGTAGGCTAATGACGGATATGAACCATCAATGGAAATTTCGGTTTTCGCAGAGACCTAACTACGATATTCGCAGCGCCAAGCTGGCCCAAGCACAACGCTGCGAGAGATATTTCATCCTTGCGACTAGTAGGCCGCATCCGGTGCTCCAATAAAGGCATACAACGGCCTGCAACATAGAGATGGAAGACGGGCTAGACTGCGAAGCCTTTTGAGAGGAAGGGATCATTTCGGCTGAGAGGACAGGAGCTGGATCCAGTCACTGAGCGTATGCCCAGCTAAAGATTTTCAGAGGCGCGATCTGAGACAATAGCGGAAATAGTTCCTCCCGCCTCCTCCCGCGCGCGTTCGACTCCTGGATCTCGACTGACGCAGAACATATCAACGGTCAATACAGTCGATCCTAAACTTCGTCATTACCTCGCTCATAACCCTCCCTGATCTAGTTACAATTTTACATTCACCGCTCACCACCCAGAGTGCGACCATCTTGGCTGGTTGCCAAACCGCTATAAAATGAACCATCTACTCGCTTTCGTGTCTCTTGCTTTCAGCTTCTACCTGCAGTTTTTTTGGTCTTCGCCTTCTTCAAAACTGATCATTTTTACCTCTTATTTTCCAACTTTGTTTCCAATGTCTTCTTTGACGATCCTCTTCTTCTTCGCTCTCTTCCTCACTGCTGCTATCGCGTCACCGTTGGCTGTCCGGGACGCACCCCCAGGTTGTCACCCCAACTTTGCAGGTTCTGCTCTAACTTTGTCCACCGCGAGTGGCTCAGTCTCCTGGTCAGCCAAGGCAGTCGTCGGCAATCCCCTCAGCGCTAGTACACCACCCTCGAAGTTCTTCTTCCAGCAGAACGGGTTCCCCATTGTCGACTACACAGTCAAGTACGCGTCTTTTGCCATTGTTACGAGGCCTTGCTGACGAGGATTTTACAGGACCGTGGAGAGCACCAACTTCGCCCTCGAACTCAATGGTGGGGCGCCGTTGATCGGCAATACCGACCCGTCAGGCAGCAATGTGTACGCACTTGTCTCGCCCTTTGCGTATTGCATGACTTACCCCATATGCAGGAACCAGAAATGGATGGTTGACTGTACGTTCTGTACACCGAACGACACCTCGCAGGAAAAGAACAAGGTCGTCGTTAAGGGGTGTAGTATCACTTCCACCACCAACAAGTTATGTATCACATCTCTAAACAGTCCTATGACATTGGTTGCTTGCACCAGCTCGGGGGACGAGCTATTTGATATCACAACTGTACCTGTTTGATATCTCGGTCTGAAGAACGACCGAAGGGGAGAACGTGTCGTAGGGTTTGTTCTTTGGTTTTTTTGTGGTTCTTTTAATCTTTAAGTATCTTCATGCATTCATTTTATGGACTTGTGCTACTAGCAGTATGCATGTATAGTCGGAGAAATGGGAATTGGTTTTACGGTTAACAAACATTTATGTGGCGAGCTCAAGTCCGAAAACGAAAGTCCTCGCGCCCTTTCTTGGTTCTGACGTGCCGGTTCAGTCATCAAAAAATAGCCTCGTTTCTCGACACGTAATACAACGTAAGCATACCGACCACCTTTGGAAGCGGCGCTGATGAAAGGGATCATAAACCAGCCGCTTTCAATAATGCAGCGAAGTTGGGTGTGCCCAGACCGGTAACCTAGAGCAAAGCAGAATTAGTGAAATAGAATTATGCCTGGGAGGCGGACACGATGTACAGGATTCCCTTAAAAAGGTTGAAATCACACGTCAGTCTTATTTCGTGCAACAAAAGTCCATTCACTTACAGCCAGCTCGCGCGGGGAAACCATTGGTGCCACCTGAATCATGTCTATCAGCATCCTACATCAAACACTGGAAAAAGGAAACTCACATCCAGGGTTACTACCCGTAGTAATGTCGAAGAACGCATTCGGGTTCGCGTACAAGCTAATTCATTTTAGTTCCAGCTCTCGCGACATCGCCTATCACTCACAAGGGGTTCAAAAAGCCGAGTACCGGTTTCCCTGCTGCGATCAGGCGATCATTGATAAGGGAAATGACACTCGCAAATATAGGGCTCGAGCATGAGGTTCCGGCAACCAGGTATCCTTCTCCACCTGACACGATCAGAACGTCATTACCTTGCGCTGCGACATCAGGAAATCCCCGGCCAGCGGCGTTGAACCTTCCGGCATTGGTGTTACCGAGTGCGGTGAGGTAGGTGCTAACAGCTGAGGCTTGATAGGACGGAGGAGCGAAAATGTTCGAGAAACCTCCAGCGCTGAGGCTTGCTGCAGTCTCGGTTACGCCCTGCGTTGCGCCTACAGAAGTGACGTCTACGCAAGTGTCAATCTCAAGAAAGGTGGTCATCCTGAACGATTTGAAACTTACACGGACAACCTGCGGGGAATGTAGGAATAAAGGTCGTGCAAGTTTTGGCTGCGAATACTCAGACCTTGACGGGAACAAAAAAGCGACACCATACAAACCTTGGTTGCCACTGACCCCACCGTCGCCTAGAGTCATGTTAAGCTGTTCAGAGACAAACTCAGGCAAGTTAATTCAAATTTTACCTGATGAAAAGAGAATTGACACGCCTCGAGCACCGAGTGCTGCGTAAGCATTGCACAAGCGTCTATACATCGTAAGTCCCTGCTCGTGTGAACAGTCCTGAAGACAGCTCACGTTGCAATACTAGGCGGAATGTTGGTCTCGTCGAAGGCGTAGCTGGTAGTCAAGACCTATATGCATGCTGTTGAGTTGTGGGATTCGGAACAGATAACAACATACTTGAGGTGGGTTGGGTTCGGTATTCAAGGCATTGATAATATCAAGAAAGCCGTCAGTTGTTGAGTCGCCAACAGAGATGAAAATGGTAGGAACGCCGGTGGCAACACCAACAGTGTATTGAATGTCGAGATTCTGGTTCGGTGTCAGTAGGGCCATCAAAAAAATAGAAGTTAGCTCAGTCCTTACGGCCTCAATCCCGGCCTCATTCTCGCCCTGAATATTCAGACCACCGTCGACGGTCTGCCAAGTAAATGTTGTCGTTGGCGGGATGTCACGCCTCAATGCAGCCAGGAACGTTTGAAGATCTGCCGTCTGCAACACTCGTCAGCTTGGGACGAACGAAAACCCAGAAATTCTACCTGAGCGTACTGATCAAGGAAACCAGAAACGGCCAATTTATTACTCGATTGAGTAGCAGGAGTCGCAGGAATACCATAGAGAGCTTGCAGACAGGCAGGGGTGACGACATTGTTACACGACGAAGGTGCTGGATTCGCTCGCTTGGTCAGGTTAGACGTCAGAGGAATCGACACCACGGGTTTCGGACTAAACGTGAGTCTCGCAAAAGATGTCGTAGGATGCACAACCTCGATAAACTCCGCCAGGTCTGACGGTATTGAAGCAGTCAAAGTACGGATGAGGAGTTCCCCTGTGTCGACGTGCACGAAACTTTCGTACTGTGCGCTGAGGAGCGTGTTGGCTTTTCCCACAGGAGCCGCAAAGGTTAGCCAGTCATCGAAAGCGCCTCCAAGTTTGACGTCAGTGATCCCATTCTCGGCAAGCCATGCAGTGACGGCGGTCGCTGCCTCTGGAGTCGGTGCGCTGAATGCTTTGACCTAGGGAACGATGATCAGAACAAGTAAGTATATGTATATGGGAGAAACCATCAGACCTCCTCGAAGCTAAGATGCTGGCCGTATAGATCGCTGTCTGGTTCGCTGACAGCGTACAAGGCTTTCTCGAGCCCAGCAGTATCCTTTGGCGTGAGACCAATACGGAAATTCAGACTGGCCTGGAGATCTGCCGCGCCCACCCCGACAAAGTCGTTGGGGGCAGCATCACGCCGCTCATGCACGGACATGACATGGGGAGCGGGACTTCCAGTTACCACGGAAGAGATTGCGATCAGAGCAACGCTCAGAGGGATGACTCTGAACATGATTCAGGACAGTATCGAGCGATGGGCACAGATAATACTGGAAGTAAAACCATGACACTTTATATACCCGCCAGGAGCATAGTCCAAAGAGGTGCAGCAAGGTGATCAGCCTTGATACTTGGGTAGACGGACGACCAGCGATAGCCAGAAATAGCTTGGATCCCTTGATCAAGACCCTCGCCCGGTCGTTTCTGATGAGGAAAAAGCGGCCTTAACGAAGACAGGAGTTTCCGGTACTACTATAGGCTGACTTGTTACATGGATGATAAGCACAGGGAAGTCACAAGGATATGAGAAAGCGCTTCTTGCGGTTGTCTCGCGGTATTGCAACTGAAATGCTGAACAAGTGTGCCAATAGACCATAGAAGCCCTAGGAATAGATCCTGAATTTTTTTAAAAGTCGAATCGCTGATCCATCGCAATGTGAGCCGCACTTCAAAAGTCCTAGAATCATGAAGCGTGACTAGTCTAGTAGTACCCCTGTGAATGCATGTACGACCTGCGAACTGAGTGAATGTACGAGACCATATGGTCCAGTAAGAAAGGCGCGATACTTACATGCTTTATTGTGCTTTAAATTCTTCGCAATGCAGGAGGACAGTGGTTATGGTCGTAGTTCAGAGTGATCGTAAGATAGATAGATAAACGGGCAAGGTCCCAAAAAGGAACGCCGGGGCTGCCGGAGTTCTGTGCCGACGCCAGCATTGTGGCTGTGCATCGGATTCATTTGGAACTGCGACCATCACTCTGTTTCTTCCTCGACCTTTTTTCCAGCTCTAAATGGTTGGATACCGAGCCAGCGCCTGGGCAACAAAATATGCCATCCGTTCTATTCTAAACCTAACAGTCAGAGATACACTGGCAGGCTTATAGTATACGACGGCAAGTCCTCGGAAATGAAAGGGAAGATAAGTAATAGGTAAAAGAAGTTCAACTCGTACGATAATCTCCTAATGGTGGCTGACCCAGTGACGTTCAAGCGGATTAGCCATGTGAAGCTCGCAATTCAACATTAGAATCCTGACGCATCTGAACTGAATTCATGCTCTTGCGCAGGACTTCTCAGCAGGACCGATTTTCATTCAAATTCGACAACTTATCAGCCTAGAATTTTTTAGGAATGTTGACTTCCCAAGAAGTAGTTTGGATCTACAATCACCTTCAGTCAATATGGCGCAAGTTTGTCCCACTTTATCTACATACCACTTTATTCTCTCTAGTGCCCTGAGCCCTATGAAGAACGCCTACCGATCAGCGATACATCGAATCGGATAATCAAGCAAGTACAGAAAAAAATCAGTGTCTGTCTGCCTCCACGCTTGAGTTCAAGTGAGGCAGAGTGACCGTATTCGGAATATGCAAGCTTTTGAAAAGCGATCGCGGTGGACTGACAGACCGCTCATTACGCGTTGCCGGTCGCCACTGATTCTTCTCATAGGCACTGCGGTCGTGAGAAAGCGACAGAGCGCGAACGCTTACTCGAAATACTACCTCCATGACTGCGTTTCTGAGACCTTATCACCTTTGGAATAATAGTGCACAGTTGCCAGCGAGATCACAAAGAGACGTCGGCAAGGTGGTCTTCATGATGACCTATGCTTCTTGGCTTCCTTACATTCTTGAATTATTTTTACAACCGGCGTCCTTTTATAAATACAACTATCTAGATCTAGTCTTAGATTGTATCTAGGAACCATCCGTGGAAGTAAATTCGCTGTCAGTTCCCAAAGAGGTATTCACCGCTTGGTAATTTCAAATTCGGGTTTAAACACTCGCTTTCACTCAACTTTCACTTGCTCATGACCATCTCATGATTCGATTTCTATCCCTGATATATATTAGCAACACTAGAAGAATGGAAGATGGTCACGGTGTAGAGACGATCACCTATCCCGCACCCAATGGACCAGATCCTCATCTGCTCTGGCATTCCGGAAATGAAGAAGATACATGTTGCCCTCCGAGTTCTTCCGGACACCCGTCGTGGTCAACCAAGACATCATCCCCATAAAGGTGAGCTCGCAAGCATCCACTGACCAGGTGGTCAGCAGCACCGACCCGCCATGTACCAGGACACGAACACCAATACGGAAGTACTAATGAAAGAAGGCGGCTCTGTCCCCCTCAGACCAGCCACTCTATGGTCCAGTAATTACGGGAGTATTTGAGGTTTCACATTCCCTGGTCTTTGAAGTTCTGCGGGCGTACCGGAGAGATATAAGACGGGCATACGGAGGCGGAGGAATATACTACTGATTTGCAACAATCGTCTTCCTGGGGTCGAGAATCACAAGAAATTCTACTCGTGGGCTGCGGCATGGGAATTCGGTTCATGGTTGTCCTTTCTATGACTGACCCGTACTGTTCAGTTACTGGTCGGGCTTGAATGAGGTCAAAAAATGTCCCGTGACTGCACCCGTCATCATCAGATCATCAGATCATATGCCACTAAGCCGTATGGATCTAAATAGTCTCGTTCTTTCCACAATGATATCTAGGCAGATGTTCTGAGTTTCTCAAGCTATAATTTTGATGTCAAATACTCGATGAACGATGTACGACTCCTAAGTAATCCTAAATAAATGCAACGGAGCCGAGAGGGAAGAATTGTCTAGTCGACGTCGACAAACTTTGCTCAGTGCCGAATTCCGACAGTAAGGGTCGAATCTAAGTCGAATGTATCGACCACCCCCCGAAAAAGGTTGCATTGAAGTATACAAACAAGACCGTAGACCACTCAGTCATAAGGATCTCGCAAAGGTTACTATTCTTCTTATGTAGGGTGGTTCATTCCTCAGTTCCTGCACCAACTTAACTTGAAATCTTACTCAAGGCCTCAAATGATGCATGCCTTCCTGACGCTCGCGGGCTTACAATCAACGCGGTAACAATATCAAGAACTTCGCTTTTGCATTATGCAAACAACATTATCAACTGAACGATCTAGACGCTTGGAATATCCCTTTCGATGCTTGCAACTAGCGCACTTGCACTCGGCGCCCTGGCAAGAGCAGCTACGTTCGAGGTATGTCAACAATAAAATGAAGAACCAGGTTCACTCACGAAGAACAGCTGCAGGCAGCGGTACCGCAGGTCTGGGATACGGGATTTTGAGCAGTCTACACAACATCAGCACAGAGGGACCGACGGGAGACAGAGGTACGTACAAATTGCATGTTTGTTTGGATGAGAGGTATCGACTTGGAATTTTCGATATCGTTTACAGAAATCCTGGGGCCTTTTATACTGAACTATACACGTTTTCGGTGGCGGTGGAAGGAGACGGACCTCGAACCGCTATTCCTTGCAGCCATACGCTTCCTCACCGAGGCGGTACTTTCGGACCTGCAAATATATTGTCACGTTCCTTCTCAGCAGTACATGCCCCTTTTTCCTGCTTGATGTTTATCTCTCTGATCTGCAGTGAGTATTCTTGGTCGAAGAAGAGGATTTCTAATCATAAACACCGTGCGTCTACTCAAAGATTGTGCGCGTCATCGTTAACGTCCTGGTGACCTCCGCCGGCTTCTCATTTCGTTCCCAGTCAGGTGCCACGGTTGTGGCAGATGCCGGGCTCGGGATGACATCGAAATGGGTAACGGTGAGTCATCTTCACGTCGTTCATCACCATCACCACCGTTCACCGTCGTCGTTCACCATCCATCACCGTCGTCGTCCTGTATTTCATAATTTAACACTTTTTTCGTTCACCCACCCACCTCTCTCATATATTATATATGATCTACTGAATATGTCTACTTTTTGTCATCTGTATGTACTTGTAGCAGCTCTCTCGAGTCTCTACTCGTCGCCAATCCACTTCCTTTCCCGCTTCGGCGGGTGTCCTGCTATTTCACCGTTTCATCGTAAAAGCTTGAGCAAGAAGCAGAGGCTCGTCTGTCTTTTCTGGGAAGCGGAACATTCTGGAGTCTTCTGTTCTGTAGCCATGAGGCGTTCTTCAGAGTCTCGTGGGCGGAAATGTTATCGAGTTATCAGTCCCTAGAAGTAGCGTGAGTCTGAGAAACGCTTAGAAAAAATAAAGTTACGATAAATTCCCCGACCATGAACTCAGCACAAAAAGTGACCCCCAAGGAAGGGACGAACTCATTCTGGTACACTGCACAGGCGAATCATTATCTGTTGCTAGGTTCATCGCTGATGAACAGCTCGGCTGAAAGCCAACCGGAAGCCGGAGCTTTCAATCGAAATGTCGCATCTCACTGATAGGCAATGCGACACCATGGCCAACCAGGATACCGGACTTCCAAAGGATGGCCACCGACGGAGGCGGGCTATTGGATCTCTGGGGAGGCACCTTGACAGTTTTGATTTTTCGATGGGATGATCTGAGACACGTACAAATCGGTAGATTGGGGTATCGGGTCAAGTTATATATTCCATCCTCTTCGAACACTAGCATACTCCGTTCTCGTGGGTTGGTATTCCCCTGTTCTTCTTCATTGTCACTGAGAAGACATGATGCATCAGGGAGGGACAACTACGAAAAAGCGTGGTCGACTCACCAATCGAGTTCAATGCTGCCTACAATATGAACGTGGCATTGTCAATGAAATACACGCCGAGAATATAGAAAAACGTACCCGTAGACGATTGCTCAGCGCCAGCCTCAGCCTGAGAGTCACGGGCTTGCGCTTCCTGGTGAAATGAATTCTGAACTTCGAAGACGACTCCGACGTTGTAGCTGTAGAAGTAACACATATCAGCATTAGGCGAGGTAGGAAGACATCAGCGCACCTTTAGAGGACAGGGTAAACTTTGTGGGCTACTTGGAAAATTTCTTTGGAATGAATTCGGGTGAGAGGTGACCTAGAAACGGGTACAATCAGATATACGTATAACCGAAAAAATCGTAGAACCATCCACACACTCAGGATAGCTTTTGTAACCTTGAGGTGGTGCATCTCTCTCGCTGTACCCATTCCTGATCTGCAACATCCTGCTCCTTCACGCATCGAAGGAAGATATTGAGTGCTGCAATCTGCGGTAGGACTGGGGCGAGCTCTTCAGCCAAGGCAAACGGTGCAGACATTGCAGCGTGTGCGATGCTGAAGTGGTGATAACGATGATCGTGGTTTGTGGATAAGCGCCCAACACTGTTCAGACAGGCTTGACGTGGACATCAGTATTGGCATTGTAGTGCCAACGAAGGGCATCGAGTAGCTCGTTCTTCTCATCCTCCGCATATTCAAGAGTTTGTTTCAACTTTGCCGTCTTCTCTCGCTCATTCTTCGACCCCACGGGCGCATTTTTTTCCGGACCTCCGCTTTCTTAGACTCGAGTAACGCGTGTGCTGTTGCTGTCTCCAACGGCGACGCATTCAGGAGGGCTTCGAGGTCCTCTGCTAGCAAATCCCCCTCCATTGACGCGTGAAAAGCAGACCAGAAAAGAGTTGGACGCCATGCAAGCAACAGAAGCGTGAAGGTGGTGGTGTTATGCAAGGGAGTAGATTACATAACCGCATCCATGCAAGCCGACCGGCCCGCCTTCCGATGCGCGGTCACGTTCCTGGGACACGATCATCACTATTTGATCACTATTTCTCTGCCTTGCTGTTCCTTCGTTTTATCGTCAGTCTACCAAAAGAGCTCTCCTTTGACATCCGCTGGGAGAACGAGGTAACCAGGAAGCTCTCGAAATGAAAATTGGCACGCAGTATCTGCACGAAAAAGGCTGCGAATCACGAGGCGAATATCGGCCAGTACATAATCGACTCGCCATTTATCAGTCGTACCAGTTATGAGACGCTGAAAGACTGACTACAGCGAGAAAATGCGTCATGTCTAATATCCTATGACTATCCCCATTGCATGATCGACATTGGACTTATAATACTTAGTCTCTGTGAAGGTCAAGAAGACCCGGCCGCAGACTGTTCTTGTACGGCCATCGGCGAGTGGACGGAGGAAGACGAACAGCAGGCCTGATTCGATTATCAACGCTTTCAAACAACGGATTGGGGAGCAGGAACTAGAGCCAGAGAAGCCAGCGTAAAGGTAGGCGCAGTCTACCGGGCCAAATACAGCGAAGATCTAATCTTTCCGTCAGACAGTATTATGTATCCAGCCTGTGATGCTTTAACCGCAGTCCAAGAAACTCATTTGTGAAGCATATACAACACTCATAAATCGACGCTCAAGACAAATATTAGAAACAGGGCTCATTGCTCCGGTCTACAACTCACTCATTCTCGAGCGGTATGCTACCCGGAGACTGAACATCCTAGCTAGATTTATCCCGAAGGTGCAAGACTGTATCAGGATCGACTGGGTAGCGAAGTAACTATTCACTGTCGAAATGGCGTACGAAACCGAAGCCAAAGCAACAGCCTCTTGCGTGCTGACTGGAGCACTATGACGTATTTAATCTGGCTGAGCATGGTCGCCATTTTGGCTTTCCTCGTGGGTATTAGAAGCCGGTGATCTGAGAACGTCTCAAACAGTATTGTTATATCGTTGTTATATCGTTCTAAATCATTCGACACGTACGAACGGAAACGACGAGAAGTAAACTATTTGTTCTCTATCTAGATACAAGATTATGTTGAGCAGACTTTCTACCAAGAATTATCACGCAATATTTGTCGAGACGTCTAACTTGTTAAAATAATTCAGTTTTCCTCCGATATCATGAGTTTCGCCTCAGGAAATCTGAGGTGGAACGAACACTTGAAGGGAAGAGGCCTTCTGAAAGAGAACTTCAGCTTATGTGGTAAGATGAGTCAGGTAATGAATGCCCACATGAACAGTTCGCTGTTAGTATATCGCTCGCGAACATCGCCGTCTTTTGTGAGGTTGTATACTGCCAGGACGCGTGCAACTGCTATCCAAAGTGTAGATTCTGCAAATACTCGGCCGGCACACATCCTGCATTGACATATGTCAGATGGTATTCAGCTTGTTCTCGAGATCATTGACCAACCTTCTACCGAATCCAAATCAGGAACATCTTCGCGGAGTACGCCATTCTTGAGAAAGCGCTCAGGAACGAAGCGATCCGGGTCCTTGAAGGTGTCTGGATCCCTGGACATTGCCCTGAAGCTTTTATCAGCACCATTGTATCTTGAAGAGTTTGGAACTTAGGAGACGTACCACAAGTTCACCATTACCACAGTGTCTGTTAGACAAAGGTCAGTAGAAAGATCAGAGTATTTCAAAGAAATCAAAAATCTTACCTTGCGGAATCTCATAGCCCATATATACGTCAGGCTTAGATGTAGCACGTCCAGCTGAATGGCGCCAATGATGACACGAAGTACTCATAGCTGAAGAAGTACTAACTGAGAGGTGCTGGTGAGTGCCATCGTACGATCTCACAACATATTGCAGATATATAAGGTAGCGCTTCACGATCTTCGAAAGAAGGAAGACGGTGGCGTCCAACAACACGATCGATCTCCTCTTGAGCCCGTGATTGTACCTCCGGGTATAAGATCATGGCTAGGAAACCCGACTGCAGGGCCGATGATGTCTGGGCTCTTGTTAATCCATATCATTTAGAGAGAACGTAGCTCGTACCGTATGAAATCCAGCTGGACAGTCGTATTATGAGCATTAAGAAGAAGAACGTGATTGTATAGGACAAAACGTACCGCTCCAGGCCGATGCGGTCGCGCCTTGTATGTCAGACTCGGTAGGCGCCCTTACATCACCAGAGAGTTGTTCACCCAGCATGGAAGAAAGCCACGAAGGTGAATAATGGCCGCTTTCCTGATAGGTCATATCAGTTACTACTCGGAGATTACGCTTGATCGTGGCGAAACAAACATACCATGTGCGCCTTCATGACACGAAATGGTTCCTCCTTCATCTTAGACGTAAGGAAGTTCACTCGCGGGACAAGTTTTTTGAACCCAACGCCAGGGAACCACGATGGAAGATGAGCAACTGTAAAAAACCTTAATCAATACAAGCCAAACTGTCGGACAACCAACGATTCTCTTACGAGCTGGAAACGTAAATACTGCTTGGGCACCGAAAAATACAGATTCAGAGAATATATCGATGGCTTCAAGAGCACAGTGATATATCTCATTTTGATAATCCTTCATGGAATCCGTGAATCCATATGTCCTCTGAAGAATCATAGCCGCGGCGTATCTACATATGCGTTCAGAAGCCATGAGACCATGAGACATAAGACGCTCACTGAACAGCATATTCAAGGAAGTTTTCCGGGTCATGCTGAAGATTGAACAGAAGCTCCTGGCTCCCTTTTGACAATGTCTCCCGGATGTCATGGATAGAAGGCCCGCCTAGTCCCTGATGTATAAGCCTTCGGTATATTCGACGGTGTGGGTCATCGTAGCGTAAAACGCCAAGTTAAACCCCCATACGATTAAGAACCGTGAGGACGGGTTTGTCGGAATAGATAGCAGAGCGTTTATCAAGAAGATCGACCGCAACGCGATAGGAATTGATAACGATGATGTGGCGTTGGAAGATCGTGAGATGAAGGAGATCGGCGCCTGAATCAAAGAGTACTATTATTAGAGAGGGATGAAGAATCTGGAGATAAAAAACTATTGACCATATTGTTGTCGCCATGTTGCATAGATCTCCCAGGGAGATTTACTCGGGATATCGAACAGGTTGCCGAAGAAGAGAAACGGGTGTGGTCCAGGGGGGAACTTCGACTTGAGTAAGTTAGCTGAGTGCAGCATTAGCCACACGTCACGAGCATGACAATCAATAGGAGCACCGCAAGTACAAGGAAATTTATCGCTGACAGTGAAATCACAGAGAAGGATGATGGCCTGACGGGAGTATTGTTATACTCATCGAACCTCAGCGCGCAGAGCCCTTTGGAGTAACACAGGATAAGTCAGAGAACAGCCTTTCTAGAGATGACTTAGTAAACGCTCTATGAATTATCCGATTTTGACTAAGTGCGAGTGATTTGGTGACCAGATTGGAAAGAAAAAAGATGTAATCACACCGTAGCAGTGTTATTATGATTGAAGAACAGAAACACAAAGTCAATAATTGATAACAATTTTCACGCCTGGGTCTGATATGTTGCAGCCCCTCACCGGATCAGCCGCTTTCACTGAGACTTTGATAACTGCGCTCTGATTGCATAAGGTTCACCACGTACCTCAACGAGATTATCGGAATGATTCCATGCGGCCACACATACTCTAACCAAAGAGAGTACAACATCCAACAACCTGAGGTCGTCCAAAACATGATTTGAGACTAGTACATCAGTACAAGGTATAATCATATTACTGGGAATCAGAGGAATAAAGCGATGCAAAGCGCTGAATCAAACAACACTTTTCTTCTGATTTTCGGCTCCAGACGCTTTCCACCATTACTTTCGTTGTCAGTATAAATCACACAAATAAGCAGTCTCAATCACCTCGACGGTCCGATGTACCCCTTCCTCTAAAGAAACTTTGGGCTCGTAGCCGAGAAGGAGACCCGCCTGTAAACGAAGTGTTCAGTACATGATTGAAAGCACGCAAAGAAACAGCACCTTGTCAATATTGTACCATTGTATGGCTGTCGCAAATCGAACATTGAATAGATTGAACTCAGATTTCTTCCCCGTAATCTTGCATACCAATTCGGTAATCATTGCAAGGAAGAGGGCCAGAGCTCGAGGAATGATGACGATCTTCTTCGATCCGCCATCTCCCAGCTCCTTGAATATCAGTCGATTGAAAGTCCACTGCGGCATCAGCTGGCCGTCTTCGTATAGCTTCGCCACACGCCACATCAGTTGTTTGTCTCGTTCCCTGACAATTGAACCATGTGTTATGAATTCATTTGCGCAAGAGGCAGGAGAAGTGCTTACCCAGTCATACCACAGGGCCTAAGGATAACCACCTTCATTCCATCGACGTCATTCGCGTTCAGAATGATTTTTTCACCCAATGCCTTGGTATGATGATAGGCATCGTAACCTTTAGAGGGTACAGGCACGTTATCCTCCTTCACTCCGGCTAAATCAGCGCCCGTCCATACAACGCCAGTCGATGATGTGTAAACGACTTTCTTGATCCCTGTGGCTCTACACGCAGATACAACGACCTTAGTACCCAGCAAAAATCTGTACTATGCATCAAGACCGGTAAAAAAGGCCCGCCTTGCTGGAGGTTAACTGGAAAAGCTGAACTCGAATAGAAAAGGCTCTCACACAAGAGCGGTACTACATCGATACCATCTCGGGAGTCTTCGACGAAGCTGGCATCGTGAATTCCACTCCCATGTTCGTAAGCTCTTCAAACTCTCGCGTTCGGTGTCGTTTCTTCTTCAGTATCTTCAGGGAATCACTCCTGTACTTGCGCTGGTTTCGTCTGGAAGACGCCTGATGAGATGTATAGCAGGGACCGATAAAGCTCTCGCACCTTATCGTAATTCCGGGGTTCGCGTATTGGTAGGGCAGGAGCGAGAACGCCATCCTGCTCCTACGCCACTCGACGGGACCTGTCCTTCCTACCCTCCACTCCTTAGTTCTGATGTCTTGCGATTCCCTGCGCCAAGGTTTGCGCTTGGTCGAAAGACAGGAAAGGCAGCCTCGCAACGATACGATGCCTGACACTGAAATCGGTGCATAGCTGAGGCTGTGGGGAGACGAAAACCAGAGGGTAAGTACTGGCCGGCGAGATAGGAGATCCAAAGACGTACTGAAAACCTCCTCCTCACCGCCACCTTGACCTCGCCGCTGTTTTATGGACGTTCTCTCCAGGACAGCTCCACCACCTTCACGGGTCCAGCGCAGATAAGGTCGTCCGACGGTTTTGGCGCATCGTGGTACTTTTGAAGGTCGGAAAACGCGTCGAGGACTGCCCTGCTGGCCAAATCTTAATGATACTATGATTATCGCTCTTGCCAATGATTGAGCGAAGAAAAATACCTGAGGAGATCATCGGATAGCTTGGCTCCAACGTGAATATCTAGTCGACCCACGGAAAAGGCGAAGCAAGACCAGACTAGCTGTAAGTGGTGGTGGCGGCGAAAGCGTTCGGAACAAACTCCGCTTCAATATCAGCCATGAGGCACTCCGAGGCGTCTGCAAGCCATTGATGACGACATCGACATTGGCATTCTCAGCTTCAGCGTCCTATCTAAGTGGTGCGTCGGTTGGCACGACGAGGCCGAAACCCTGACGCAGTACTGTCCTGGTTGGATGGATGCTCTTCTCTACCCGTTCCTTGCGTCATGGCCTGTGCTGCCATCAATCTCGGGGCTGCGAAGGATTTTGCTAGGATGAATCCTGCGTGACTAGTACTGACTGCAAGAGATGAAGCGAAGGGAAAGCAGGCTCTGGTCCGTACGTTGATTACCAGATTTACGAGCCCGACTAATCCTTGCCATTGCAGGGACGCAGAATGACCCTGGCTACTCCAAGGCGAAGTTATGAATCATTGATCTCGCAGGCTTTCAGGACCTTCTCTGAAAAGGTTCGGTCTGGTTAGTACCGTGCAACATTCTATACCACGGCGCGTAAACCTCATTGCTCCCAACTAGACCGGACTGCGATGAATGCTTCTTCACGAACGCGGGCGCGGCACAGGACGACCACTGGCAGCTCATACGACTTGGATCAGTGGGTATCCCAATGTTGCCGATGATCCATCCAACTTTAGCACGTACGATGTCCTTGCTATACAGCCGTCTGCCCGAATTTGCACATACGCCTCTATTTCCGACACGCGCGTCGTGCAGCGGGTTCTCTACAAGGTACTTTTTGCGGGAAAGCCACGGCGAAGCAAAAGTGAGCCATTCAATATCCCTTCTATGTTCTCTAATCGCAGACCCGCGTCTAGAGAGAGGACGGTATTGTGTGTCTATGCTGGAGGACATGAGAGGTATACCTAATTGCAACACCGTCGATTGGATACCCGGTGTTGGCCATGATGCTGAGGGAATGATGGCAAGCAACGGATGCACAAAATGATCTAGTCTCTTACTTTTCGTATGCAACCGTGTCGACCAGGTAGTCCTTCATTCTAGAGATGGCGGGACGCTTGAATCTGAGCTCGATTGCACACTTCTGAACGCTCATCCTAAAGAGGTACCCGTGTCCAAACGTTCAAGAGACTCAGCTCTGCTTCGTCGTCATCTGGGGCACCTCGGCCTTTTTAGTCCACCCGGTTTTTGACAAGCTGAGATGAATGTTCAAGGCGGCAATTAGTGGGTGGTTTGATGCTAGGAAGGGAGAAGGGGATTTCTATGCCTTTTAGAGGTGGGCGAGATTCGCCATCCGTTGACACCGGTGAAAACCTGGCTACAAGTCATCCCAATTTGTCTCTATATTTCTTGGAAAAATTCTATTCGACATAGGGTTTAAATTGGACAAGTGTCTTTTCTTGCTCAGTGACGATGCTCAGGAGAATCCGTGGCCTCACGCTCTGGAGATACGATCACATGATGAACGCGTCGCTCCCGAGACGTTCAGATACGCGCCCAGTCATTGATGACTGACACCCGAGATAACACGCCATTTCCCGATTCTTTTTCGAGGAAGTCCGTGCTTTACGATCGGGAGCCTATGCTCGTTAAGGAGAGTACATCTATCTCCCTTAGGGCAGCGTCCCTTAAGCGGGAGGATACCCAGACTAAGGAGCCGGCTTCTAGAAACAGCAAAGATAGTACTTCCGTCCCGCGCTTTCGCAAGGACAGGCCGGAGTTGACGGTGTTCAAAGAGAAATTTCTCAGAGATTGATTACAGGCTTTCTAATCCAGGTATGACTACTTCATTCCATCGTTCTTCGTTTATTCAGATTTTTTATACAGGTTGATATGTCTGTCAATTATTCCAAATGTACAGCGTCGGGTACACTACTAGAATAGCAGTGACTTTCATTTGCATCCCTTTTACAACACTTCCCAATATACCACACCCAGCATTTCTGCCTAACCGTTTGATCTAGAAGATCGACCTGCAATCCCGTCACCTTCTTCGCAACAATCTTCGCGCATATTTATTTTCCAGGCTAGCCTTCGGTTTTTTATCGTCCTTTCTGATTGATTGTATTGACTAGAGTGCTGGCTCCATATTATGGCCCTTTTGGCCCTCTACGGAATCGGTACCCTCAGGAGTGAAGGCAAGGGCATCCAGACGTGGAGATACATGTCTTACGTACGTACGATCTTTCTATTTACCATGTCTGCTCACATTATTTGAAGCCCCTTGGCCCGCTCACTATCGCTATCGGTGTTCTCTGTTTGTACGGCCTGGGTACTCCATCTGACGTCCCTTGAATGTCGATTGAGGAAAAGCGGATGCCAAATACGCGGATTATGGAAAATCAGAGCGGTCATGATAAGACAGGTACAATGGTGTGGAAGTGGTACTATCAGGTTTGGGAATGTCTGGTAGATCCATGTGTACGGACGTTGGGCACATTTATTCAGTGACGCACGGCGCTGTCTTCTTTCACAGTTTTATTTTTCTGGTTTGAAAAGACTGCTAGGCTTTTTTAATTTGTTTTTACGGGCTAATGGCTCGACAGGTACCTAGCGGTGGTCTTACAGCAATCAGGAATATCATCAACGTAAGCTTTGGCTTCAGCACGCATCCTTCCGTCTTGAAAAGAACAATAATATTCTGATTTATCCTGACCTTGTACAGCGCCACTTCAAGTAATTCTATACAGTATACCCAAGAATATCATTTGCGTCACCAGCTTGGTTATTGCTGGAATAGTATGTGGTTCCTATCTTCGTTACCTGCAGCAAAGCGCTAAGTCGAACGGATAGGTGACCTCAAGGTGGAAAAACCTGCGGCTGTACATTATGGCAATTGCAACTATCCCAGCGATTGGTAGTTTTCTTGGTGTGGCTCTTATCGAGACGAGGGAATTGACAAAGGTCTGGATTTTTCTGAATTTTAATTCGGCCTCTGATCATGCTATTGCAGTGGACAAAATGGGGGATGTATTGCGTTGTCATACATCGAATATAATCTCCGTACCATCTGCCTAATGACTCGCGATAGATGCCAGCCGTCTTCAGTCCAATCTTGGGGTGGACATCGATTTCGTCCAATGTTCCCGGTCGCACCAAGCGAACAGTAACTTCCTCATTTACTTTCGTCTGGTAGGGCTTAACCACAAATTTCATCACCTGCGACTGACAGCGCTTTCGTAGTGCCTGTGTCGGCAGCATGTGTGGATCACAGATGATCAAGTCGAAAGACGCGGTAAGCGCTTTCCCTCCTTGCGCCTCTGTTTGATAACATACTACCTTTTCAGCCAACGTACACATCTGGGGTCATCGGATGTGGGATCTGCTTCGGGATCGACCTCCTTGTTATAGTCGGTACGCCTGTTCTCTTTCGACGGTGGGACTCGGGCTTATTATATGTTGAAGCATGGCGGACGTCCCCTGATGCAAGGACTCACCCAGGAGGAGAGGGAGATGCAGGGAAAGATCGACGGCAAGTCCAATATGACAGACTTTGAGAATCCGCGCGTGAGTCCAAATCTTTGATTTTCAGAGGAGGTGTTCAGCGCTCAAGCGCTCATGTACATAGGTCATGACAGTTCCGGTACACTCTGTGAGGGACCGAAATTATGTATTAATTTATGCATTCCTGTAATTATTCTGTCAATACACCATGTTTCTGTTCATGTCGCCTGCGCCATGAACCCCTCGGGAGATTATAACATATTTACCATCATCTTGATCCCAACGCATTCCGTTTAACCTAGCCTATATAAGTAAGCGAGGCTTGTATCGTAGAACATGAGGGCGAAGGTGTGAAATCAGATAAGCAGTACCGAAATGGAGTCAAAATCCCACGCCTCGTTTATCGTCCTGACCACCATCATTCGACGCGTCTTTTCCCTCTACCTTCCGAATTTCGACTTTTTGGTATCATCATCTGCTTTATACGGCCTATCTGACGCGACGGAGACGTGACCGCAGGTGACGAACACCAGCTCTCGTTGGTACTGCGCGTTATTATAGTCATTCCTCTTCTCAGCTCAGCCATTGGCCTCAGTTCCCCTTCCTATTCGTTGACGCATAAACAGATCCTCGTTTCCTGGGCTAACGACGACGGAGAAACAAGGGTATTTGGGAGCTCTCAGCTGGTAGGTCGCATCAATTCCCGTATGTGCGCAACGAGATAGTTGAACTCCTTGTAGGTTAGGTGATATCTCCATGCAACATCGCCATCCTTGTTGCAGACAGCGCAAGCTATCGTTTCCAGTGCGTAGGAAAGGTGTATGTGGTCGATAGCGGCTCAACCTAGGTAGGTAGGATCCACTCTGATCAAATCTTCTCTGAGACTGACATCCGAAAAAAGAGCGGGAACTCGGGATTTGGCCTCGACGATAATTGCTGCCAACGATCATCTTGGTGGATGTCGTGCAGTGAAGACTCGATTCATATGTGTCGCGCTGTTCATTTGATCACCGAGCGAACGACGAGTCACGAAACTCCCGTACTACAAGCCTCTAGACTAATTGTCAACTTTCAAGCATGTTTCTTTTTTAGCTCTTCCTGATTAACAACTAGGCCTAGCTTCAGTGCCTCCACGATCTACCGGTGCCGCTCGAGTGACACGCGAGAATCCACCTCTTCATTTTATGCAAAACATCACCATCACAGTGATTCGCAGATGGTGGCCGTGAACATATGGAGATAACATATGCCTTGGTCCAATCGCTTTTCGAATGTTCTTGTCCTCGATAAACACTTCCTTGGATGAAGTTAACTATTTTCGTGGTGAAAAATTTCCGTGAGTACTCATTCATCTATGTATCTCCTTCGAAAGCTGACTATCGGACGTAGGATGGTATCGCAAATGGTTACGTCTCTACACAGCCTCGGCTTCGTCAATTTCCGGGGGACCGAACAGACGGAATGCATGGTGAGGTTGGTCGACTGCTACGTTCTATTCATACTGACCTAGATGTGTAGATTCTTTGAAGAATGCTATCACCATTTACATGGAAGACAGCAACTTCAGGGTGCTATTGCTCGCAGCATTTGATGTGATTACTGGCAATTTCGTCACCCTCGGTCGAGAATGTTTCGGCAAAGCAAAGCATGGGATCATGGTTGGGACCTTCGATTATTTGATTATTTCAGTGCGTTCCCCTATCTCTCATCTTACTTTCTCACTCTAATATTCACTGAAGAATCACGTTGATGGTTGAAGGACCCATCTCTTTCAACTATCAAAGCGAAGAGTACCAGACATGGTACAAAGTCGCCGGTAACCTCAGCAGCCGTACACGGACACCCTTGGTTGTGGCGCACGGCGGGCCAGGTCAGTCTTGTTTAGTGCTTGCGAAATGCCTGTCTCACTGATATTCAATCTCCAGGTCTATCCCACGACTACCTCCTCCCTCTCTCCGGCCTCGCCACCAAGTTCTCCATCCCAATTATCAAGTTCTACGACCAAATCGGAAACTCCCGCTCGACGCATCTCCCATCAAAATCGTCGTCGTTCTGGACTATCGATCTCTTCCTTGACGAACTGGTCGACCTTCTGAAGCACTTCCACATCCAGGGCGAGTTCGATTTGCTCGGTCACTCATGGGGTGGGATCCTCGATCTAGAGTTCGAGGTATGCCGGCAACCTGAGGGCTTGCGCCACTTGGTGTTGACTAACTCGTTAGCAGATACGGGGACGTGGAACGCGTCGACTGGGGAACTCAGCAAGGCCTTCCCGGATGATGTACAGAAGGGACTGGCTGTCGGCGTTACGGATATGGAAGCGTACGGCAAGGCGCTCAGGATGTTCCACAACAAGCACGAATGTCTCGTGGACCCGTGGCCGGAAGAGCTGGTGTACTCGATGAACCAGTCAATCAGACCATCGGCGGATTTCTTCGTTGCAGTAGGGATGTACGTGGGGTATTTTTCTTAATATCTATTTTTCTATGTGCTGATAGTCTCCCTGTAGGTTCGCCGGAGAGCTGCGTACATGAAGCATCCTTGATCATCTTGACCGCATTCGTGTTCCGACTTTTGTGATCTGATATCGCTCAGGACTTCGTTTTCGAGCCTTTCTTCAGAAGGATACGTCAGGTCAAGTGGGCGACCATGGAGAAATCCAGTCATACACTCATGTGGGAGGAGCGGGAGAGGTATATGGATTTGGTTAATGGATTCTTGTCTACGTGAGTTGTCTAGGTGTCCGCTTTCTTTTTATACTGAGCCGGCGCAGAAACGACTCCTCCTAGGTGACACCGATACGGATATTGAAGTACGATCTGTGAAGTACATGAATACAATATGACGTTCTAACAGCAGGTAAATAAGCTCTCGATACGTGGATCGTGAGTAATGAATCCAGTTCATGTTTCCATTCCTTGACTTCTTCACCCATCATCCTCAGCCGTCCTTGTCCCCGTTACCAAGGCTCTGAATGGCAAGAAAACGGGAAGAAAACGGGTATTATGAAGTTCTTAACTGGTACGTTGTATCATCTCATACACGCATGTCCACAACGAGACATCTTCGCAGGTTGGGTGGTATCTACGCCCACGACAATCGTGCTTGTATCAGTCTTCAGTCGCATCTTCCTGACGTTTCTAATGTGCAGAATTGGTGTATATGGTCGATTGCGGCGAACTCGACCTAGGTTGATCCTCGTTGGTCAGACTTGGCACTAGT
This sequence comes from Armillaria cepistipes, assembly GCA_900157415.1. Taxonomy (NCBI): domain Eukaryota; kingdom Fungi; phylum Basidiomycota; class Agaricomycetes; order Agaricales; family Physalacriaceae; genus Armillaria; species Armillaria cepistipes. The sequence continues at coordinate 3,585,983 of FTRY01000005.1, forward strand.
ACCGGGAACGCGGGATTCGGCGTTGTACCACAACGACCATTATTGGCTCAGAAAGCTGGACTGCCCTGTTCGGTTGGCTTATCGGGAAACGAGGGTGAACGCGGGATTTGGCTTTGTCGTTTACAACAATAATTGCTGCCTAGGGTCATTGTTGACTCGGAAACGCGTTGTTGTGGTGCGTACACTCGATTCGTCTGTCGCGCGACTTGCTCACGGTTTCTCGTAATAGTAGCTCGCGTTCTCATCGTTCTGTGGGAGGATTCTGCCTATGCCTAGACGGCAGGCTCAGTGTTCGCCGTCCTCGGCCGCCACTGCGTGATGTCAGGTTGCGTGCATTCACCATCTGATTACTGGGGGGTAGAATCATCTAGTGATTCTCGTCTTCAAATTGGAACCACCATTCGATTGCGCGTGATTCGTCAGTCTTCATGCTAAGGTTGATCTTTGCGCTGTGGTTTCCCGTCGTTATTGTGAGGAATGATGCTAAGGAATGGCTCTCGAGGCCGTTCGGATCGATCGGCGTGGACAGTCCGATGGAAAACGGGTTTTGTCCACGATGGGGTAAACGGCCGTGGAAATTTTCTTGGCTGCCGAAATGCCGCGGCATCATTTGCGGCGCAGATAAACTCCCTTTCTCTTCCTCCTATGACTGTGCAAACGAGCTCGTGTCTTACTCTGCTCACCCCCTGTATTTTCAAGCTTGGCGCTCCTTCACAGACCGCTGTGATCTGTATCTGTGATGGCAGCAGAATAGCGGCCCTACTTTGTGATTCTGCCTCTCAACCGGTCTCCGCGAGGCTTCCCATTTTCTCTGAAGCATCGTCTCTCACGCTCCTTCGGTACCGCACGTCTGGAACCTATACCTGAGGCATTTCACGGTCACCCCACCAGTAAATTAACGAACCTACATACAGAATGACGCCACCCCGAGACGGAGATATATTTTAGTCACATATAAGACTCCAGCGACGACTGAGTCAACCATTTGGCTTACGAAAACCAAGGCTTTCCAGGGATCCAATCCCAACCAGCGTCCGCCTCGCCTCGTCCATGCCCACTTTAGTGACCTTCGAGCCCTACGGAACCGTCCCACTCTCGGCACTAGCTCTCATCCTCGTGGCAGGCAGTATCGGAACGTACTGGCTCGCGCGCCGGAATCGGCGCAGGAGGGTCGACTGGGACGTTGAGATGGTCGAAGCAGGAGAAGGCAGGAGGAGAAAGGGTCCCATCGTGATGATGGTCCCTGTTCTAATAACAACGGACGGAAATTGAAAGAAATCGGAAGGTGCGTATAATCCGTTGATGTTGGAGTCTGTGCTGATGGACGGAGGAGGGAACGGGGTAGGGATAAACAATTTCGGAGGAGGGAGTCACGGTATCTGCCTTCTATGCGCACCGATATCGACATCAACGGAGTGGTTATACCCAATAGTGCAAGATGCCTGTTGGTATGTTTCATTGATGTCCGTCCTGGTTCGTGGATATCATCGTGTTGTACTATATAATGTTTTGTATTCTAGCCGTTACTGAGAGAGGGATGTCGTAGGGAGATGTTATCTGCAATACACAAAAAGTTATCTTGTCCCAGACCGATGAGGGAAGAACAAGACGTCCAGTCCGATTCTCCGATGTCGGTGTCCGAATCAGGAAGCAAATATTATTATTAGGGGATAAGCGAACAAATAAAATCCCAGGCACGAACCACCATGATATAGCATCACTTTTTTTTATCGCGCCCATCTCTCACGTCCATCTACGTTCGTTAACGATGTCGACCGATAAGGCAGCTCGCCGCGCGCCTTTTGAAGGAGCATGGAAGGTTATCAAGCAGGAGTTGCTCGACTACATTACTGGCGAGGGTATGCCTAAGGATGCGATTGAGTGGTACTAGAGGGTGAGTGAGCTTCCCGCGAAAACGGAACCGAGCTCATTATTATGACAGAATCTCGACTACAACGTCCCCGGAGGCAAGCTGAACCGCGGCATGTCCATCGTCGACACGGCCGAGATCATCAAGGGCACTCCGCCGACGGACGACCAGTACCTAAAAGTTGCCGTGCTTGGATGGGGTATAGAGCTCGTGCGTCCCACTTTCCTTATATTCCCTTCCTACTGTTCTCACCCTTCGACTCGCAGCTCCAAGCCTTCTTCCTCGTCTCGGACGACATGATGGACTCTTCGATCACACGCCGAGGCCAGCCCTGCTAGTATCGCGTCCCCAAAGTCGGCCAAATCGCCATCAACGACTCGTTCATGCTGGAGGCTGCGCTATATTACCTCCTCAAGAAACATTGCCGCGGGCAGAGCTACTATGTGGATATTCTGGAACTGTTCTTGGAGACGACGTTCCAGACGGAGATAGACAGTTTATTGATTTGATCACTGCTCCGTAGGACGAGGTTGATTTGAGCAAAAAAGTGCGTACTTTTTCCGTTGACGTCGCGCTTTGTTTTGACCATTGTATGAAGGCATTCACTTATCGTGATATACAAAACCGCATACTACTCTTTCTACCTTCCCGTCGCCCTCGCCATGTACATGTCCCAAGTCCCCTAACCCTACCCCTTCGGGACGCAAACTATCGAGCCCTACGCCCTCGCCAAATCCATCCTCATCCCCTTCGGCGAGTACTTCCGGATCCAAGACGATTTCCTCGATTTTTCCGGCACGCCCCAGCAGATCGACAAAATCGGCACGGATATCCTCGATAACAAGTGCTCGTGGTGCGTGAACACTGCGCTGGCGGTGTGTACGCCCGAGCAGCGAAGGGACCTTGATGAGAATTATGGGCGGAAGGATTCCGAGTGCGAGAGGAGGGTGTGGAGGTGTTTGAGAGTCCCGAGGTGGATTTGAGGAGGAGGTATAGGGTGTATGAGGAGAGGGTTTATGGGGAGCTTGTTGCGATGATTGGGGAGATTCCGGAGGTAGAGGGGAAGAGTACATTGAAGAGGGAAGTCTTTAAGGGTTCATTGATAAGATTTATAAGAGGACGAAGTAGGAAATTTAGCGGCAGTGTAAGATCAGCTGTGTATCACATAAGCCTGACTTACCGCGTGTCAGCACTTGACTAGAAACCACCACCAGCATGAGGATTTTTCGTCGGAAAGGCCAGAACGATTCATCTGGCAGCCAGTCGTCGCTTGCTTTGCTGTCCTCAAACACGCCAGCCCAAGCTGCCGGATCTTCGTCGAACGATCCTGTCTCCGTTATAAACAAGCTCTTCCGTCGAGGGAGACAGGGTCACACCGATACGACAGGCGATGTCGCCACCACGTCAGGGAACAAGACCGCCAACGCTGCCGCGATTCTGGGGATTGTGCAAGCCATTTGCGAGGTGCTGGATAAGGTGCCGTATGTCAAGGTAGTGACAGGACTGGCGAATACAGCTATCAAGATTGTTGATGTGCGTCATCGCTTTGCTGTGCGCTCCCTGTATTAATTCACATCTTGCCTCACAGGAAGTTGATGCATGTAAGAGAGAATGGGACAAGGTGAAGGTTAACCTTCTTAAGGTCCGCGATGCTGTGCTCGAGTTCCGGCATGGGCAGGACGATTCAGCACCGCTGCCCGACAATATCAAGGCTGCATTTCGAGAGCTTGAGGCCTGCCTGATGGAGGTTCTCGAAGCTGTGAGACGATACCAGGATGTGAGTGTAGGAAGGCGAACACTAGAGCGCAGTGCTCTCAAGGAAGATGCCATGTTATGTGTGGGACACATCAATATGGCAATCAAGGTGTTCCAGGTATGTCAACTCATCTCTGCACTTGCTTTCAAACAATCTTCTGATCGATTTTGCAGATGAAGATCCTTGTTGGCATGCATCTCATTGGGGAGCAGACACATTGTATTGTGGAGAAAATCCTTGCAATTGTCCTCTCCATACAGCAAGGCCCAACTCCATCCCCATCCCTCAATCTGAATGTGCTTGTGTGCCCTGCTCCAAGCCAATATTTCACTGGCCGTGAGAGTGACCTCCAGAAACTGTCAAGAATGCTTGCTGCACCTGTGGTTACTCTTTTCAGCACAAACAGTAATGCACTTTCAGCTTTTGTTCGCAGCTTTGATCATTCATCAAGGTCAGTAGTACTCTATTGTGCAGCATCACCTTAGCTGACATGACCTAGATTTACTGCTATTTTCTTGGATGCGAGCTCAGTTGAAGCACTCAGCATGGGACTCAAAGAGATTGTACACAATATCAAACCCAACAACAGTGCTCATCAACTTCCCCTGCTTGTTCTTGAGAATGCAGACCCTTCCTTGGAGCTAGACCAGTATCTTCCTTACTCCCTCCATAATCCCATTCTTGTGACAAGCACCAACAAAGCTGTTTCTCACTTTGCTTCACCAGCTTGTGAGTTTGAGTTGCTTGATTCCACAGACCAGTGGGCTGCTGATAGCCTCTATCGGTCCATTGAGAGGGCCTTTGCTCCTCTGCTACATGTTGTCACTATTGTGGCAAGGGGTGGAACTGGAAAGACACAGCTAGTGCTCAAATTTGTTTCTGAAGATTCATTCAGGTAAGACTATTGCATTATTAGTTAATCAGTGATATTGAGAGCCAGTGATAGATTTATGTATGTTTGGTTTTTTGATGCCACCTCAGATGCTACACTTGCTGCTGGCTTTAAAAAGCTCAGTAAAGCTGCTGGTATTAATGAATCAGTTAATGATGTTCAGGATTTTCTGGGAAAGATGCAGGAGGATTGGCTTCTCATTTTTGACAATGCAGATGATCCAAATGTGGAACTGAGCAAGTACATTCCACAGTGCAATCATGGCAACATTATTATCACCAGCCGCCTCACTGACCAAATGGCATCTCCTGGTGCTTGCCTTAACTTTTCTGATCTTGAACAAAGTGATGCTGTCAATCTTCTTTTAAAACATGCACATGAAAACTTTCACATCAATAATCAGCAGCTTGCATCTTATATTGTTGATGCACTTGGTTGCCAAGCTCTTGCTGTAGCTACCGCTGGTGCTTATATTGCCTCAACTGCAACATGTACTCTTGGCAACTATCTCTCTCTCTTTAAAGAGAAATCCAAACAGCTTCTTAATTACAAGATGAAGTCATTTGATGGCTATCAGAAAACTGTCTTTAATGCTTTCCAACTTAGTTTTAATCAGCTTAGTTCTTCAACCAAGCTTTTCATGCAGATCTGTGCTTTCTTCCATCACACAGCTATACCTGTTGAGCTGTTCTATCAAGCAGCTGCCTTTACTGGCTATGATCTTGAGCCTGAGGAAAAGGAGAAAACTCCAGCTGTAGAAGAGCTGAAGGATTTTCTATCACTTTTTACACATGAGTGGTCTTGGAATGATAGTATTGATGAGCTGAGCCACTTTTCTCTTATAATATATAACACTAGTGTTAAAGCACTCTCATTTCACCCTATTATTCATATCTGTATTCAGAAGACTATTGTTGATGAAAAGAAATTATATTATATAGCTCTGTTTCTTTTGGCACGTGCAACACCTCATAGTATTACTGATGTTAGCTATCAGTTTCGACGGACACTGCTTACTCATGCTGACTATATTTATCAAAATAATCTTTATACATTTTTAGCTTATGATTCTCTTGGAAGGATTTTTGAAGATGCAGAGTTATGGGAAAAGGCTAAACACATATATCAGAAGGCTTTGAAATATTGTGAATGCTATTTTGAAAAACATCACTTCAATACTTTAAAATCTATGACTAATCTTGGAATTATATATGCAAACCTTGGACAGTTGGAAAAAGCAAAGATGCTACAGACAGAGACACTCAAGCTTCAAAAAGAAGTGCATGAGGAGCATTATTCTGACACCTTGTCATCTATAGGTAACCTTGCATCAACATATTGTAAGCTTGGACAGTGGGAAGAAGCAAAAATGCTACAGACAGAGACACTTAAGCTTTGTAAGAAAATTCTTGGAGAGCATCATCGTAACACCTTGATATCTATGGGTAACCTTGCATCAACATATTGTAAGCTTGGACAGTTGGAAGAAGCAAGAGTGCTAGAGATAGAGACACTGAAGCTTCGCAAGGAAGTTCTTGGAGAGTATCATCCTGACACCTTGTCATCTATGGGTGACCTTGCATCAACATATTATAAGCTTGGACAGTGGAAAGAAGCAAAGATGCTACAGACAGAGACACTCAAGCTTTGCAAGGAAATTCTTGGAGAGCATCATCCTAACACCTTGTTATCTATGAGTAACCTTGCATCAACATATTGTAAGCTTGGACAGTGTGAAGAAGCAAGAGTGCTACAGACAGAGACACTGAAGCTTCGCAAGGAAGTTCTTGGAGAGTATCATCCTAACACTTTGATATCTATGGGTAACCTTGCATCAACATATTATAAGCTTGGACAGTGGGAAGAAGCAAGAGTGCTACAGATAGAGACACTCAAGCTTCACAAGGAAGTTCTTGGGGAACATCATCCTAACACCTTGTTATCTATGGAGAATCTTGCATATATAGTTAATTTTGACAAATAGATATATTTAATGCTTTGCTATGTTATTCTATATCTTCTCCAACTTTGTATACAGGACTTTATCTATCATCTGAGAATTCTCATTCTAGGTAGACAATTTTTTGATATTAAGAGTGTTTAATATCTATAGAAGCTTATGATAATATAGTTATTGCTTTGCCCATTGGTTTTTTTGCAACCTTTTTCAACCAAGAATCAATGATATAGTGCTAATGTATGACATTTATCTTTTTGGACTTCTGATTTTAAAACTTATTATATATGCAGTTATATTTCATTATTCTCTAAGTATGACTCTGTAGTTAACTGACTTTTCATAGCTCTCTCTGACTTAAAGCTAGTAGTATATAAGTAGCTAGGACTTTGGAAATTAGATTATCTTTTCTACCCTCTACAACCTTCTTAAGTGTGAATTCTTCTATTGGAACTGGGTTAGGCAGAAAAGACATCATATAAAGTTTAGTGAGATTCTAGAGATTTGCAGTATTCATAGTCTTCATATTTTAACAGTTCAGCAAAGCCATTTTCTTAGCAATAGTTCAAACTCTTAACTATTTTTTGCTAATTCTTTGATGAAACAGAAAACAATTGATAAAAAAGGCTTCTCGATCTGAAACCATCATACACTGCATGGAGAATCTGATATTTTAGCTTAAAATATTGAATTTTATAACTATTTATTTTTCCTAATATCTAAGCTGAAATAGTGAAAGATTATTTTGAATATTATTTGAATATTCTTGTTTATTGAAAAAATATTGGAAATTTCCTAAATATTACAAATATATTAAAAATATTATTTTAATATTTTAAAGTGTTATATTGAAATAATAAATAGTTATAGAATTCAATATCTTAGGTTAAAATATTGAATTCTCCATACAGTGATATTGCCACTTGTGGCTATTAATTTTAGATGATTCTGCCAGATGGCAGACAAGGTCTGGTATGTTTTATAGTGTTTACTGACACACTAGAGACTTCAGATCAGCCTTCTGATACAACAAGCACTAGAGACAAGCATAAAACACTAGCAAGTTATATCTCAATGAGTGGCACTGGGAATAGCTATATTCATTAATCTTCTGAAGGAAAAGAAGCATGTTAGACACAATGGAACTCTATTGAGTTGACCTAGAGGACAACTATTATCTCATGTCTGGCACTGGGCCTCACCCAAGAAACCAGCAACTGCAGAACTTAGCTTACATACCCAAGAGGGTGTCACTTACTGTGTACCAAGCTTAGATGTGATCACCTCATGAAGAATATTAATAGTGAACTCATCAAAACTGAGCCTGAACAAAGTAAGACTAGTTTCAAATTATGATGCCACTATGGATCACCACACATGAAAAAATAATGGGCTTTAAAACAGTACAAAGGAGCATGACACCAAGAATCTGAAAACAAAGTAAGAGAGTGATGTGCCACTGTGATGGTTACAGCTGATCAAATAGTATCATAGTAGCCACTACACAGGATCCTGACCTTTTTTAGCCAACAAAGGAACAGAGTCCCTATCAATAATGCTAACAGTGAATGGCTTTTCCAAGGGCATAATGACTATCAGCATTATTGACTTTAGCAAAACAACCACCTAAGCTAGACACAGAAATGATGAAGTAGATGAGTGACAAGGTGTTTAGGAAGTACAGAGGAGATTTCATAACTTGGAATAAGGAAGGGCGGTGATGAGCCTCCAGGCTCTGTATGCTCATAAATTCGTAGATCTATAATGATCTAGTGACATTCTGCCTCTTCCAAACCTCCATATCAAAGTACAGCCATGATTGTCAGGCACTTTGATCCTGAATCCTATTATGCAACTCTAATGACAAGTTAGCGAACTATTATTCACTACAGTCAGCAGCAGTTAAAGCCTTACCAAGGCTGTTTACTTTGCACAGTTCATAGCTTAGTAAATGCACAGGAAGTTCACTTTGCAGCAGCCTTGCACAGTAACTGAAGTTACATGCACAGTTATACGCAGCTATGCACAGTTGCATAGTTCTTAAAGTGGCACAGCTGCTGACAGATCTCAACTCAGCATTAGTAAGGAAAGGACAAGAATACTCTATTGCACAGTAAATAGTTCGCTTGTGTTGCGAATTAACAGGGCAAGGACAAATGTAGCTTACCTACAAGTAATTCTCAAAGTAGTATAAAAGTAGCTAACTAAAAGTATGAAAGAGGAGGAAGGAGACGAACCCCAGGGAGTTACTTGCCCACAAGTACACTACCTTACACACCTCCTAGACCCGATACACACACCCAAAGTTATTGCTTCTCTACTGTTCATTAGAGAAATAATACTTAGCGAACTTTCCCTTCGCTAATAAAAGTTAGCTATAACTTTGTGTACTTACCTCTGCTCCAAAAACTTTGCAAGGAAACCTTTACTGGTCACCCTTGCGAAGCATCCTCGACGTTTTAAGTTCGCTTGCATACCTGTGTGCTTTAAACAGCAATCCGCAGCAAGGATTGAAGCTTTTAGCCACTAACAACCTAGTACTACCATTTCCGAACTTAGGAAACAACACCACTTAACTCTTATAGAGTTAGACACCTTGAGGCCTTAGCTACCTTTCTCATAGAGAGAAAGTTCGCTACAGTTACCCTTGTGATTCGACTCAAGATTGATACTGACTTGCTTGATATTAGGATCATTTAGAGCTATATCTTGCTTGCACATATTTCATCTTGGACAAAACTTCACTCACACCTGGAGCACCAGCACCTCTTAACTCGCATAGAGTTCCCCAACCAAATCCGCAGCTAGGATTTCAACACCCAAATAGTTCGCACCACATCTAGGTCGCCCCTGCTCAGCATACACCCACATTTACGCATCTCTTCCCTTCCAGGAAAGTTCACATACATACCTTGAGCCTCTGAACAACCTTCAGAGAATCATAACAAAGCCTAGCAATACTTTGCTACACCACCAGAAGCTACAGTCATCGCACGGAGGTGCAAGATTAGACTCGCTAGAACCTGCCTTCAGATTCTGTGTTTGGTTACACTAGCTGTCACAGGTCTTGTGTTTTCTGCCCACAGGAGTCTCTAGGTTCATCAGCGGAAGTTTATGTTGTACATTTTAAGGTCTAGCCTTTAAAGAAATTGCTGGAAGGATAAAAATGAAGTAGGGCATGTCTATGCAACTTTGACATAACTGAACATGGTGGCAGAAAAAAAAAACCAATGTCTCAGCACAACCATGTTTATAGCCAAAAAGAGGTGCCATATTTATGGCCATAAACCTGTATTATGCTATGGGTTTTATGGGTCACATCTGTACTGTAAACCATACCATACACAAGCAGTCCAAAGCCTCGATGGTATGGGTATGGTGCTGTATATACAGTGCCTGTATCCACCATATGTATGGTGACAGTGGGCATCCTTACACATGACACAAGTACTTAACTTGCTAGTAACCCAGGTTAGAGTGACCTGAGTTACTAGCAGGTGGCAAGCAGGCTCATGAAGGAGGCAAGTACTCACACAGGTACTTGCCTATAACTTGCCTAATTCCAGTGCTTCAAAAGTGACATCTACAGCTCCCCTTTGGCCACTGGCTAACATCTCTGACTCCTACTACCATCTTATCTCCTTACAAACTCAATTCCGCATCTTGTGCCAATGATTTCTCCTTTATTTTTCACCTGTTTTTCTCATGTCCAGAAGAGTTTAAATGCCCTGTTTCATGGCTTCAAAATGACCTCTTGCATGCTAAAATTGGCCACAATGTTCTGGAGTTATGGAGGGGTCTTTGTTTTGACAGAGAGTGGAGAGCATATTCAAGTTATCTTATGCTGGGCTGGGTGCTTCCCTACATGTCTGGTATCATTTTGAAGCTCTTTTATTATATGTTTTAATGACTCCTTAGTCTCCCTTATCCAACACCATCTCAAGACACTGCTCTCTTATCTTTTCCATCACTGTTTGACTCAGCCATCATTTTGTTTCTCTCATATCTTAGTTGTATTTTGACTATTTCTCTTGATTGTTGGAGAGTTGGAACACCCTCTTCAATACCTTCCAGATGATCCTAAGCATGACCCCCATTCCATTATTCTGCATGCATCCAATACCATCATCACTGTCATTTACTGTATATATATATATATATGTATATAGTCAGTATGTACTTGTAAGCACTTGTGTTGACCCAGGTACTTGGTAAGTACTCGGGTACTTGTGCTGATCCACCCAGGTCAGTCATAACCCAGATCATGGCAGGTGGTGAGCATCATTTTCTGAGACAAGTCAATCTGGGTGGCAACTCATGGAGAGCTTTAGTGTATGGTATGGCTGTAATACAGTAATACAGGCAATACATTACACAATCCTGGCATGATAGACATGCTAGGTGGACTGCAATCAGTGCTAACACCCCATAAAACAGAACTGTGATGCCAATAACCTTTTAAAACCATTGTTCAGCAGAAAACTGATTAACAGCAATAGAAACAGGTGCTTCCAGTGTGACATTGCAAGGATAGAGTGATAAGCCATGCCAAGAATCATGACTGATGTGCAGCAGGGCATCAAAGCAATATTGAAAATTAGAGGCAATGCTAAGAGCCTGTAGCTGAGATAAAGCTCAAGAATGCACTCTATTTGCAGTTTTTAAAAAATGCAAGCACTAGCTTGAAGAAAGGAACTGAGATTTGGAGATAGAAGTGGACTGCCATAGGAATAGATTTAAATGCCTGAAGTTTTGCTTGGATGATCAAGCTTGTCAAGGCCAAAGCAGAGGAAAATGATCTACTATGACTGCACACTGTCCATAACTGTCTGTAAACTGTATAGTTAAAAACACTGACAGCTTTGGACTATATAATTATAGCCATGACAGTTGTATATACAGTCATGTATTGGCCAATGAGACGCCAAAATTGGTTCAGCCTCGGAATTACCATAAATGACCAAAATAAAATGATCAGAATAGACCAAAACTATGTTTGGTGTATAAAGTAGTATATATGTCACAAATATATGCATATCGGGCATGGGAAAGGTCATATCAAGCCTTATCAGTGCAATATGGGCCAATGAGATGTGTCACATCACACCCAATATACCAAATATGGAACAAGATCAGATTTTAATCATCACCATCAGACTCTGGATCAGACACGTCGTAATCACTGCTAGAGCCCCCTGACTTATTCTCACGGCACTCCAGACTCTCTCCATTATCAATATCACCCTCTGTTACATCTGATCCTTGCTATGCAATGGCAGCATCCACAAAGGACTTCAGTGTCAGCTTCTTCTTCTGTTTCTCAAGCTCAAAGTCAGCTAATCTAGGGTTCTTTCACCCTATCTTCCTTCCCTCGGTCTTCACTTGACTTCGCTCTGTTTCCCATGTAGTCACGTGGTGTTGGTACTTTTCCTTCTTTCTCTCATTGATGGCTATGTGGTCCTTCTCCTGCTTCTTCCACTCCTCCATGGCAACCTTGTATTTCTTTGCTGCATTTCCTCTTGCAGCCTTGGCTTCCTCCTCATCATTAGTCTCCTTTGTATGAGCTCAAACGTGCTCTATAAATGCATCAGAAGTAACCAGTTTAGGCTTTCCATCTCCATTCAGCCAACCTCTCTTCTTTGGTCACTTTTTCCTCTCTTCATGTTCCTCTAAGCAAGCATGCATCTGGCCAATGTAGGAGTTCTGGATAACTGCAGTGGCCTGCATGCCTCGCAACTGAGTTTTCTGATTACTGATTGTCTTCTGTGAAGCACAGAGAGCATCTTGCAGGGCTTTTTCATGCTCGGTTAGCAGTTCTGCATCAAGAAGCTCTGTGTATTGTCATTTAGCAGGTGAGATGGTTCAAGTGGGATACATTGGTGGTGGTTTATCCAATATCAATGGGTTCGATGACAAGATAAAGGATGCTGATGATGTAGCAAGCAACTGCAGTGCATTCTGTGTCAGAGTTGAGAAGCAGGTAGATGGTTCCAGTGAGTCTATTTGTGAGCTTCCACTATTAGACTGACACTGATGTATCTGATAGTCATCAATAATGCAAGACACAGCATGGACAGGGCTGCTAAGGTCCACAGGTAGACCCAACTGTATTGAAGTCTCAAGTATGGAATACAGGACTGGTACACTCTATTTCAAATGGAGTGATGCTATAAGAACCCCAGACACTGCAGATCAGATATGTTCTTGTGCCTTTTTCTCCAAAACAGGAGAATTTAACCTTTTTTTTCCAACCCTGAATCCATAACTGAAAATAATACTTTCATAAATCCAACCGATAGTTATGTAAGTGCCAAATATATGCCAAGCCAGGCCAGGCAGGGATGGAAGTCCTGAAGTCTGGCCTCCGCATGTGGATTTAATAACAAAGGTTTTGAGAAATAATGCAATGAACATTATTGAGATAATGCTTGCAAGGCTCACATCAGGGACAGAGCCTGCTATGTTTACTCCCCTTGAAAGTATAATATTATCTTTGTGTTACTGTTGTGAATATCCTTGAGTTCTGCAGAAGAGAGTTTCTATCATGGTAATTCTAATCTCACATTGTGCAAAGAACTTATCTTCATCAAATGTCAAACTGGAAGTAGTTATTAAATAAGCTCACACCTTCTCACAGAATCCCAGGCAGATGAAGCTTCAGCTGGTCAACTCCATGATAGTAATGGTCAGTCATATATAAGCAGTGACAAGCCAAGTCATCGCCACACTGCATATTTTAACTTTAAGGAAGTATTTCAGCACTAGGCCAGGAGATTTTTCTGTAAATAGGAATTTTTGTGACATCAGACTTCAGCTTTTCATCAAATCTCAGAAACCATCACCCCTCTATAAGACCTACTACTATTAATGTAGCAGTAAAAATACTTGCAAGGTCTTAGTATTTTTTTTTTACTGGCTTATCTCAGAGTCACCATGCTCCTCTTCCACCACTCCTCTCCTCAGTTACTGTGTCTTTCAGTGAGTGAAAATGCTTTCCTTTGTTCACCTGTGTCGCTTGTCTTTCGTGCACTACTATTCATCAACCCTCCCCCTCTCCCGAATCTGTAGTTACTATACTATTATGGCCATATATTCATATAACCCGTAACAAGGGCCTGTAGTATAAAGATCTTTGAAGATGGGATATTTTCATCTGTAATCAGCCTTTGTCACAGTCAGAAAGGAATAGTAAGGTATATTGTTTGTAAAGAATCCCTGTCGACTCCAATCATATCCGCACCCAACCAGAGTCCCATCCAATAAGCATCCCCATGTGCGCTCATTGCGATAAGGAGTAATCATCAGATCCATGTAATTGACCAGCATTTGGTCCGGGGAACAATAGGTGCCCACAAGCACTCACTGCCCATATCGAGGCATCCCCAATGGCCAAAAGTGCCTGGAAATGGGCATTGGACTCAATGACTAGCTTAGTCAGCATATTCTATTTCTAGAGCATTGACATCAATGATGGTTAAAGTAATCTAAGGTGCTGTGGGGCTAAGTGTACATCTTGCACCTTATACCACTAATCTACCATACA